>CM069242.1:18926963-20126963 GCA_035582765.1 Acer negundo
TTAATAATTTCTTAACTGATCATAATATTATGTTAATTTCTTAACTGATTGTAATATTATGTTAATTAAGGGGTGAAAGTTAATTGTTGAGAAATAATAATAAAAAAGGAATATTTAGGGAATATTCTTTTTAGAGTAAGATTTGGTGCAAAGGGTTAGAGATTGTGGTGTGAAAGTTGTTGCATTTTGCTGTAAAGTTGCAACAAATTGGTGCAATGAGTTGGAGATGGTCTAAGTTCCTGATTTTTGAGTTCTTGTGTTTACTAAATTTGTAAGGAATTAAATTCTGTGGACCCTACATATATGATGAATTAAGTTCTTGAATGAAAGATTCACCCCACCCATTTTGGAATCAAGTTCCCTTTCTTGATTGAAGAGAGAAATTTATATCTTTTTACTAAAATATCTCCACTTAATATATATATATATATATACAGAAATGTTCAAGTCAATACGCATTGATATAATTTCATTAGTGCGTTGGATGTGAACTATTAGATTTACATACTTTGACTCAAAGTGTATGCACTTGTGAAATCTTCTTTATAATCAGTGGTCAACATGTATTGATACTGATGTAGTTACATATATATATATATATACATACAGAGACGACAGCCCACCCTAGCCCATCTTAAAAAAATTATAAAATTGCAGAGTACTCCTTACAATATATTTAATTATTGTTTTAGATCAAATAAACAAACAAATACAATACTGCTCCTTGCTCCTTGCTCCTTGCTCCTTGTTGCACGCCTCAGGCCCTCACCCTTTTTTTTTTTCCTTTCTATTTTCAATTTTAACCCACTCCCACCACTTGAAAATAAAATAGACTTTTTAATAATTACTCTCTCTCATATTCTCTCAATTTGGCTTAAAATCTTTCTCTAAACAAGTTTAGTTTTCAAGTTATATAAGTATATTTCAATGAATTATATATTTTTATTTTTATTTTTGTTATTTTGAAATTTTAATGTTGATCTAATTTATAGTCTATTACATTTGTATTATCATATTTGGCTTAATCTTGTGTGGAAATGGTGGAAAGTATCACCTTTTCCAACTCATTTGGTGACTCTATGACCGGTTTAATAACTTAAGTTTAAAAGGCACCTATTATGGTGAACTACCAAAATTGCCCTTAGATAATCATTTATGTTATTGTGTTTGTCTCGTTCTCTCTCCACACTTCCAACAAAAACGATAACGGGGTTAGTCTCTCTCTCTCTCTATCTCTCTCTCAATACAAATAGAAGTTCAAGATCCAAACAACTGGACGTGCTTCATTACAACAAGGTAATATTTCATGTAAATACTTCTTTTCATTTGTTCACATTTTCATTGTGACAATTGTGGATCTCCGAGACTTTGTCACCTTTTTCCGAGCCTTTTTAAAAATCACTAATCGAGCATTTTCATGTCTTGTCCGAGCATTTTCATGTCTTGTCCGAGCCTTTTCATGTCTTGTCCGAGCCTTTTCATGTGTTGTCCGAGCCTTTTTATGTCTGCTCCGAGCCTTTTCAAAAATCAGTAATTGAGCCTTTTGAAGTCTTCTCCGAGCTTTTTCATGTCTTGTCCGAGCCTTCGCAAGTCTTCTCCGAGCCTTTTGAAGTTTTCTCCGAGACTTTTAAAAAATAACTATTCGAGCCTTTTCAAGTCTTCTTTGAGCCTTTTCAAGTCTTCTCCGAGCTTTTTCATGTCTTCTCCGAGACTTTTCAAAAATCACTAATCGAGCCTTTTCAAGTCTTCTTTTCATGTCTTCTCCGAGACTTTTCAAAAATCACTAATCGAGCATTTTCAAGTCTTATCCGAGCTTTTTCATATCTTGTTCGAGCCTTTTGAAGTCTTCTCCGAGACTTTTAAAAAATAACTATTCGAGCATTTTCAAGTCTTCTCTGAGACTTTTCAAAATTCAGTAATCGAGCCTTTTCAAGTCTTCTCCGAGCCTTTTCAAGTCTTCTCCGAGCATTTTCAAGTCTTCTCCGAGACTTTTAAAAAATAACTATTCGAGCTTTTTCATGTCTTGTCCGAGCCTTTGCAAGTCTTCTTCGAGCCTTTTGAAGTTTTGTCCGAGACTTTTAAAAAATAACTATTCGAGCATTTTCAAGTCTTCTCCGAGCTTTTTCATGTCTTCTCCGAGACTTTTTAAAAATCACTAATCGAGCCTTTTCAAGTCTTCTCCGAGCTTTTTCATGTCTTCTCCGAGACTTTTCAAAAATCACTAATCGAGCCTTTTCAAGTCTTCTCCAAGCCTTTTCAAGTCTTTTCCGAGCTTTTTCATGTCTTCTCCGAGACTTTTCAAAAATCACTAATCGAGCCTTTCCAAGTCATCTCCGAGCCTTTTCATGTCTTCTCAAAAATCACTAATCGAGACTTTTCATGTCTTGTCCGAGCCTTTTCATATCATCTCCGAGACTTTTCAAAATCAGTAATCGAGCCTTTTCAAGTCTTCTCCGAGACGTTTCAAGTCATCTCCGAGACTTTTCAAATAATCACTAATCGAGCCTTGTTAGGTCTTCTCCGAGACTTTTTATTGTATTACTAATCGAGTCTTTTAAAGACTTTTTCGAGACCAAAAATGTCTTTTTTGAAACTTTCATGTATTCTTCTAGACTTTGCTAGTGTTCTCCGAGCCTTTTAAATATCCTCACCCGAGCCTTTGTAAATGTAATTTATGAAAATATTTTGTACTCCTGAGTTTTTATTAATAGTTTTGATTAATTTGACAGCATCATGAATCGGGTTAGAATAGTAATATCTTACAACGGTCAATGGGAGCAACTACCCGACGGAAGTCAGAGGTTTGTTGGATCCGATAACAAGGGAATGTATGAGTCAAAGAATATGACTTACGAAGAATTGGTGGCGATCGTGCATACCATTGTGAAGTATGATGTAAACAAATTCAATGTTTATCTGGCATCAGTATCAATCGTTCCTGGCAGTACATGTCGTACATTTATAAGAAATAACGATGATGTTCAGTTTATGCTAGGGGAAGACGGGTGATCCCTCAAGTATGTGTAAGTCTAACTCAGAGGACACCTGGAGATGTGATAGGGAATGATATTCCTCCTCCTGAAAATACCCAACAATTTGGATCCTTTAGCGGTAGCAACCAAGTGTATCCCCAAATGAGTTTCGCCGAAAGTGGGGAAAACATGTGTGGTATCCCACCGGTAGCGGTTGACCAAGTAGTTGAACCTCAATTTGGCGATGTGTTTGGTTGTCGAATTGAGCAGTACCATGAGGTGGATAATGAGGCAAATAATGAACATGTAGATGATCTAGAAAATGTGGATGAAGAGCGTACACAAATTCAAACACAAGGAAGACATGTACAAGGAGTTAGTTGCACTGTACCAAATATGCATGGGACTTCCGAGGTCCGACATAATATAACTGTATCTGATTCTGATAATATGATAACGTGGGTTATTCCCGGAGCAGATTCATACTCGTTTGGTATTGGTAGAAGCATCACCTTGGCAACGCAAGAACCTACATGCATGATTTATAAAGGTCAATTTTTCCCGAGTAAAAAGGACTTGAAGAGGCTAGTTGGCCTTTTTTCAATGCGGGAGAACTTTGAATGGAAGGTGAAAAGGTCTAATAAGACAACGTTACATCTAGTTTGCATCATTGACAACTGTACGTGGAAATTAAGAGCGGTAAGGAGAGATGAAGGGACTTACTTCCAAGTCAGAAGTTTTGTCAACCAACACAGTTGTCCTTTGGAGGAGGTTCACCGTCGCCACCGACAAGCTAGTGCAGTCATAATCGGAGAATTCATTGCACCTAGACTTCAACAACATGATGGTCGTCTCATGCGTCCGAAGGACATAATCGCCGATATGAAAACAATGTATGGCATCCAAGTCATGTACAGTAAGGCACATGATGCCTTGCAATATGCATTGTCCTTGACCTATGGAACGCATGAAGAAAGTTTCAAATTGTTACCATCGTTTACGTACGTTTTGGAACAGCAAAATCCTGGCACAATCACCGACTTACAATACACAGACGATGATACATTTTTGTACTTTTTCATGTCGTTAGGGTCCTCAATTAGAGGTTTTTGGAGGTGTACGCGTCCTGTGATTGCAGTTGATGGTACCCATTTGAAGGGAAGATTTGGGGGTACAATGTTTGTTGCAACTGCACAAGATGGAAACGAACATGTGTATCCAATTGCTTTTGGGTACGGTGACTCAGAAAACAACCTTTCATGGGAGTGGTTTTTGGAATGCTTGAGGGGTGCCCTTGGTCATATAGATGATCTGGTTTTCATTTCCGATCGCCATGCAAGCATTGAAGCGGGGATTTCTAAAGTGTTCCCTTATACAACCCATACGATATGTTGCTGGCATTTTGGTGAAAATATGAAGAAGCGATTCCACAGAAAGGATGTTGCCGACATAATGGATTCAGCAGCTAGGACGTACAGTGAATTCAATTATAACAGGCACATGGAGGAGTTACATAGGCTGCATAAGGGTGCATTCGAATATGCCATTGCTGCCGGTCCACACAAGTGGTCTCGCGTACACTGTCCCCAAAGAAGGTACAGGCTGATGACCACAAATGTTACTGAGTGTATAAACTCATGCCTAAAATTCGCACGGCAACTGCCAATGATGACACTGGCAGAGTTCATTAGGAATATACTACAAAAGTGGTTTCACGATCGTCATGCAGCTGCACGGTCCATGCGTCATCAACTGACCGACGCAGCACATCTTGTGATCCTAAAACGTGTCGAGAAGTGCAATTATATGACCGTAAATCCAGTTGACTGGAACATATTCTCCGTCAAATTGAAGGGAAACCAATGGACGGTTAACTTACACTTGAAGAATTGCACATGCAACAAATTCCAAATGGACCATTTCCCATGTTCTCATGCACTCGCAGCCGCAAGGTACATGAGATGTTACGGTTAACGATTTATATTATTTGGGTTCGTGAATCTCATTGTTTTCATTGTTGTAGGGAGCGAAACTTGGATTTCACATCTCTGTGTGCGGACTACTACAAAAGAGAGACACTTATTGATGCATACTTGGTTCCTATTATGCCTGTTGGCCATCCTTCTTCATGGGTAGTGCCATCCGACATCGCATCTCGGGTGGTTTTAAATCCAAAGTCGAAGAGACAATCGGGTCGCCCGATGGAGGGTCGACATGCCTCGTCTTCGGAGAGGACAACCACACAGTCGTGTAGAAGATGTGGACAATCAGGACATAATAGCAGGCGGTGCTCCAACCCACCGACGGTTAATGAAGGTCCCAGCATAAGTGTTCCCGATGAATACCGTCGCAAGTGCAGCATCTGTCATTCAATTGGACACAATAAACAAACGTGCCCTGAGAAAGACTCTACCGTGGAATGAATGGAGCCATTGAGGAAGGCGATCAAACATAACAAGGTAGTACAAGAGGAACATGTCTCCAACTTGATGTCTTCCAACATCGTCCAGACGTTGGGAACCATGCTCGATACAGTTGTGTTATGAGACCGTTGGTTATTATGCTTTTTTATGTTGAACTATTATGATATATTTATTGGTTGTTCGTTTAATGCCATACTGGATCTTTTGTTATAGTGTCTACAATTCATTGTATTGTTTATGGATTTCAATATATCAAATGTGTGTTCAAGTGTTAATTGCAAACAACTAAATTTTTTTAAAAAATAATTTCATTTCATTACTCAAATGTTATGTACATCAACTAAATCACAAACTGGAAGACCAATCCTTTGAGTTACAATAAACCTCCACAGCCATCTTCTCTCGGATGGTGCCCATTTCGTTTTCTGACCAGTCGAACGTATCCCTGTTCGCTGCCAGGTACTCTATCAATCTCAAAATATGGGCACCACAGTTACCACTGCAATTCACCACATAAACAACCGTTAGAATTGAATGTTATTAAAACCGATTAGGATAGAATAAGATCTTTAAACAGTCATACCCTCTATCCTGTTAGGGTACACGGTCTCTAGACACAATGTTGAGTGAAAAGGGCTTATTCTGCAATGTATACGTCATATCGCCCCTCCGTCTGCGACCCATGAAAGTCCAACGCATGCAGCATCGACGGTAAAAAATATCGTAAGCAAGCGAGCTGCGTTTTCCTATGGCGAAATGGTACCTCCTGTCTGAACGGGTCCATCAGGTAAATACTCCCTGTTGTGAGGTCGATGCTGGCTAGTGCCCAATGCGTACGTCCAAGGTTGGAAGGAATCAAAACCTGTATGTGTTTCAACAAAGTGTTATCAATGTGAAATTTATTTAAAATTCAAATTCAAACAATGTAAATTAAACACTGACCACGTCAACTTCGTTCCATGGTTTGGTTCCTGCCGGGACCAATCCACGTACCACCTTCAGGTCATCAGCGGACCATCGATGCTTGAACAAAGACCAACTGCGGTGGGGTTTGTCGGCCCCACTTCCCATCAATCTCTCCCAGTCATTCAATAACCATGACTGTACAAAGAAAATTTATAAAACGTTAGATAAAAGATGTACGAAACACATAAATAGATATTCAAAAGCCGTACAAATTAAACACTTACATAGAACTGTGATCCTGTATGTTGATCCTCGGACCGTAGATAGTGGAGTAATATCTCTGACGCTTCCGCAGAATATGCAAGTACGCGTCCATATGCTGACAATTTCAACATTTTGTATTGTTAGCATTCTACTATTTCAGAAACATCTTATACACAATGTTCAGGTAAGGACCATACCGTATCCTCCAACTCCATGTTGTTGGTTTGAAATCGTTGGAACCAAGGGACACCAACTGGCTCGAGTAGATCCACATCACGCCTGCATAATATTTGAAAAAGTTATATAAGAAAGTCGTTTTACTTAGCAGTTTCAAAATACAAATTAATTTTTGTAATATTTGCGATTATACTTACAATTCCCCAGTCGAGTTCCTCTTATAGGCTTTGTACGCCGCAAGGTGGTCAGGATCTATCAATGCGTGGGGCGCCCATACATGTGCTGGTTGTGGCCTAATCCTTGGCCTCTTCGGCCGAGAGGGGTCAGTGTATGGGGTCCGCTGCTGCCAACCTGCCTGCGAACCCGATCCTGACGTTGAAGGGGTGGGGTAATCCGGTCCACAGAAAAGATGTGATCCACTGGATGGCTGAGCTGTAAGGAGGAACTCTGTTCCCGTGTATTGCCTCCAGAGGTGCGATGTGTTGACGGACTATGTCCCCCTGTATCGCCTGTAGGGGTGCGCTGTACATTGGAACTATGTCGCCGTCGATCGCGCCGTCGATCGCGCCGTCGATCGCCTGCAGGTGTAAGCTCTTTGGGTGCACTGAGACTGGGGATCTCTGTCTCTGTGGAATAAATGAAGGGGTGCTCTGCACGAGGATCGACCGGAGGGGTGTGCTGTAAGGAGGTGCTCTGTACCAGTTCTTGAGAATGAACAGGTTGTTCTGGTAAAACCTGCTGAGGTTCTTCCTCTATCTCCATAGGTGTTGTATCAGTACCACTAGTACCACCAGTAACCTCTTCTCGTGGTGTCACACCAGGCCTTTGCTGATCACCCTGATGACTACCTGTCCTCCCTCTGGGACTGAAGTCTCGGTGTCCGTCTGGGTCATCGAAGGGTGGCTCATCGAACCGTGTACCTCGAGTACGGGCGTGCGACGTAGAACCCTGAAGCCCTCGAATCAAATCTAGCAACTCCTGATGCTGTTGATCTCGTTTCTCATTACTCTTTCGCACCTCCTCCTGTAACTCGCGTAACGCATCCATTAGTTCAGTATACCGACGGTCCTGAAAGGATTTCGAAATTGTCAATACTAAAACCATTCACTCGATTGAAATTAAATAATACGGTAAAAAGAATTATACGTACCTCTGTTTGCCCTCCAACGCCTCCTCGTGAGTCATCTCCAGTTCGAGAGTCATCTCTAGTTCGAGGCTCTCTAGGCAACGTGAATCGAACCCGCCTAGTCCTCGCGAGACAAATATGACGACCGTCCGAGTCAGAACCCTCCGTATCACTAGGTTCGAAAGACGGACCCTCAGTGTCACTGGTTCCAGCAGTTGTATATCGTTCGGGGTCAGAGACGGGAACAGGTATATCACCGAGATCAGCATCATACAAACTGCCTCCCCGGGAAATGCCCTCGAAGTACCGTTCAGCCCTCTCAGTTGCCGTCGGCACTAATTTCACACTCGCAAACATCTGAAATTGCAGTTAGACCATTGTAATTGTATACATACTAATAGTTATGAACATAAAAAATATATATATATATATAGATATTTACACTTTCAAGGAAAATACTATTCAACTTCTCCCCCCTCGGTCGCGTACTCAACTCCCATTTTAGAATTCGGGGAGAGAGCTCGATTTCCCTCCGCTTCCCACATCCGCTGTTGCCAAGCTCGGGGATAACCTCGAAAGCAAATATCTACAAAACAGCTATGAACGATAAGAATCCAATACAATACATAAGTCATATGAAAAAAATAACAAATTCAAAATTCTCACCAACAGGGCGTGCGTTAGCCCATATATGTTATATGTCTCCGTGGTGTGTACATCAACGCCCTTTCGTCGCTGGCGTTGTTCAAACCGCCTACGTCGGCCATCCAACGCATGCTTGAAACCGTATATAGACCGCCTATACACGTGTGCACCCCACGGGAACGCATCAAAAGCGTCCAAGTCCTCGACTAGGCGAAACTGCCATACTGGAACTTTCTCTCTCTCGTCCAACCCCATCAGTATCCAGTTAAGCATATACAATAAGCAAAGCTTAACCGCATCGTACTGCTCAGAAAAAACACCAATCCGTAGAACGGCTTTCAGCTCTGCATACTCGACCTCATCTCGACCCTCAAAGTACCGCTGGTGTATGCCATTCTCTACCATATCATAGGTCGACGTGTCAGGAAGTTCTCCGAACTTCAATCCGGTGATTAGACAAAACTCAACCTTTGAGAACCGGACCGAATGCCTTCCTAACAAAAATCTCATCTCATCTTCAGGCCCATCGTGATGCAACTCGCGAATAAGCAACCGATGTACAATGCCAGCCGAAAACTTCATCCCACGATCCATCCGAAGGAGGTGTCCAAAACACGACTCAGTATACCGACGTCGTTCTTCGATCGCAAGATGTTCAGGTACCTTGTTAAGTGCGTTGTCGATATCTGTAAGGTCATCAAAATGGTCATGTCGAGTTATTTTCCCCGAATACCTTTCTTCCTCTGGAGTTTTAAGCGAATCTTTTAGTTGATTCCTCATCTGCATATTGACATAAAAAATATATATCTAGTTAAATAAAATAAATAATATAAAAATGAAAGGTTTCGGACACTAAATGAAAAGTCTCGGACACTATATGAAAAGGCTCGGACACTATATGAAAAGGCTCGAAAACTATATGAAAAGGCTCGGGCACTATATGGAAAGGCTCGGAAACTATATGAAAAGGCTCGGACACTATATGAAAAGGCTCGGACACTATATGAAAAGGCTCGGAAACTATATGAAAAGGCTCGGAAACTATATGAAAAGGCTCGGAAACTATATGAAAAGGCTCGGACACTATATGAAAAGGCTCGGAAATATATGAAAAGGCTCGGACACTATATGAAAAGGTTCGGACAATATATGAAAAGGCTCGGAAACTATATGAAAAGGCTCGGAAAATATATGAAAAGGCTCGGACAATATATTAAAAGGCTCGGAAACTATATGAAAAGGCTCGGAGACTATATGAAAAGCTTGGAGATTCTAATTCTAGAAACCTATTCATATTCCTTAAAAGGCTCGGATTACTATTTAAAAGTCTCGGACAATGTTTTAAAAGGCTCGGATCCTATTTTAAAAGTCTCGGAGCCAGTGTGAAAGGCTCGGAGATTCAAATAGCAGAAACCTATTCAAATTGCTCGGAAAAGGCTCGGATTACATGTGAAAAGCTCGGAAAAGGCTTGAAAACCCAGAACTTCATCGTGTTCAACAGAATTTTTTCATAAATTTAAACCCTAACCTAATCAAACAAACCTAATCAACAACAAATCAAATCAAACGAACATCCAACATCAAACGTAAATAAAAGTTTCAACAACAAAAACGCGTCAGAAAATTATATCACCTTCTCGTCGATTTCAAGACTGTATCGCCACCGCCGGCAGGTTTCCCGTGAGATTTAGTACCGGATTTCTTGCACCCAAGGTCTCTCTTTCCACTGTTCTCTCTCTCTCAACTTTTTTCTCATCAGACGCAAACTGACAAGAATGAGGGTATTTTTGTCTGGTCACCTAAATAGGTGTCTTTTAAACTTACATTAGTAAACCAGGGACATTCTCACAATAGCCCCTCCAAATAGTGACAAAAAATTTTTGAACCCATTATATTATGTATAGTAATTAACAATTATCATTCACTAATTACATATTATAATGATTAATGAAGCTTAAAAGAAATTCAGTAAAAGTGAAAACAAAAATATAGAAAAAAAAATGATAATTGGTGGTGAAACTTTTTTTTTTTTTTTTTTTTTTAGGGAAATTGGTGGTGAAACTTGATTAAAAACAACTTGTCATTAAAATGTTACGGCTTTTATACTTTATAAGTTGTAATTATTATTTTTTTAGATAAATTTAGATCAAATTAATTATTACAGGATTTATTTAAACCATTTCAAACTTTAATTATAAACCTACTAAAAAATTGAATTCTAAAAAATATATTAAGAAATTTCTTTTGGCCTAGTGCCCCCACTGGGCATGATCAATCGGCTCCGTCCTTGCACAAACACATTTATATACTGATTATCCAGTTTTAGAAATTGTATATCTTTAATAATATAAAATAAGTCAACATTATGTTAATTCATATTTGTGATTCCTTGAGTTTTGGTGGAATAATTTTAGATTATAAATTGACAATTTTGATTAAAAAAAATTCAATTTGGGCTTTTAGGAATTATTAATTAGAACATCTATAATAAAATTTTCATAAGACTAACGGCATGTTAATAAAAAGAAAAGAGTTAAGGTGCATTCAAATATTATAACAAGTAAAATAGAAAAAATAAAAAATAAAAAATCTATAAAAGTTGAGAAAGAATGATGAAAAATATGGAAAATTGGGTTTATTTATATAATTTATATAATATATATTTTTAGATTATTATGTAATATTAAAAAAATACCTTCTTTTTTTTGTTGTTGAAAAATTCTAGGTGGTGCATGTTCCTCATTTGGTCCTAAGCTAGGTCAGCCAATGTAAGTGGCAGATCTTAAAATTTATATGAGATAGGGCATTTAAAAAAATAATATTAATAATAACTACAATTAAGACTACAATGACGTACACACACTCACATTTATATACCGATAATTTTTTCATAATAGCCTCTGTCAATTTTATTGAAAATTGTTTTATCTAAGTGTGTGAACGACTATCATTCATCTGTAATCTCCAATTTGATTATGATGTTAAAACATTTTCTGTTTATCCATAAAAGATAATTGATTATAAAACTAAACATATGATTATAGAAACACACACATTGACACATGATCAACACATGCAACCGTCCGCACACACGCATGCATATACACACATTTATATACTAATTATTCAATTCTAGAAATTGAATATCTTTGATAATATAAAAGAACTCAACATGATATTAATTCATATTGTAATTCCTTGAATTTTGATGTAATAAATTTAGATTATAAATTGACAATTTTGATTAAAAATATATATATATAATTTGTGATTTTAGGAATCATTAATTAGAACATCTATAATAAAATTTTCATAAGAATAATGATATTTTAATTATTAAAAAAAAAAAAGAGTTAACCTGCATTCAAATATGAAAACAAGTAAAATAGAAGAATTTTTTTTTTATTATAGTTGTGAAAGGATGAAGAAAAATATGAAAAATTAGGTTTATTTGTATAATTAAATATATAATATATATTTTTAGATTATTATATAAATATAATATTAAAATAATACTAAAACTCTTTTTGAAAATTTTCAGGTGGGACATGTGCCTCATTTGGTACTAACCAGGTCCGCCACTGTCCATAGAGTTCTTTGGAGATAGATTTCTATCACAATCTTGGAACTCCATCAGGACCATCACCGATGATTGAGATTTCCATCACAATCTTGGATCTCCATTAGGACATTTCCATGGAGATCTAAAGTTTGAATCTCCATGGTGGTGGAGATCCAATCCACCTCAAATTAAAAAAAAAAAAAAAAAACCAACAAAAATCTAAAGAAAAAATGACTTTTGATTTGAACAGGATCAATCTTGTTTTTAAATTTCCTATTTTTTTAATTTAATATTTTAAAACTTTTGATTTTATTAAATGAAGGAGTATTTAAGTATTTTATCCATTTTTGACATGGTTAACCGTCAACATTACAAGTGGTAGAGATGTGTGTTAATTTTTTTGTAAAGCTGTGTTCCGCTTGTGAATAGTTAAACCTCAGATTGTAATTTCCTCTGATTTATATTATATGGCGAGAAAGCGATGGACGAGTGATGATAATAAACATGATTATTCATAAATATTTTAGTTCAAGTAATGTTGATTTGCAGTAAAAATTCGAGAAGTTGGTGTTTTAAATTTTTTGAAATTTTTTTTTTATAATCTCTCTCACTAAATAAACATATTTTTAGAATATTATTAATATTTGGAAGAAAGTTTGAATATAATTTTTTTAACCCGGTTCCAAAAATGTTTGAATGTTAATTCTATTTTTCTCTAAGTAAAAAAATAATAATAACCCAGGTATCCCATTAGATAACCTGGTATACCTGTACCTAGGGGTGGCCATGGTTTCTGTTAAACTAACGGTTTTACCCACGGTTTAACCGAAACCGTACTTCCAAAAATCGTCCCAAAACCGAAACCGGAACCGACGGTTTCAAAACCGGTCGGAAACCGGTTGAACTAGTTATGGTTTCGGTTTGAGTACTTCCAAAAACCGCCAAAAACCGGCGGTTAAATCGGTTTTTTTTTTTTAAATTTTTTTAAAAAAAATCGACTTATCAGAAGCTGACACGTGGCATTTTTTTTGAAGTTTTTTTTAAAAAACCGAAACCGAACCCAAAACCGTCGGTTTTTAAACCGAAGCCGAAACCGAAACGGAAACCGTAAAACCGCCGGTTAGAAACCGTGTACCAAACCGGTTTTCCGGTTACGGTTTCGGTTTTGGGTGGCCACGGAACCGAAATTGCCTAGAGAATGCTATGTGTTCTCCACTTTCGGACCTCGCAAAGAGAGAACGTGTTTTTTCCTCTGACTTTCTCTCTCATTCTCGGAGCGAAGAAAGCGGGCTTTGCCCCAGCTACCGCTATCCTTGCGAAACCACAAGGGCTACCGAAGGAAAGGGATGCTGTCTCTCCCTTAGCCTTTGGAGAGGAGAAGGCAGAGAAGAAGACGTCCTTCGCGCAAGTTTCAGGCTATAAAGATCTCTCGATGGATTGAATTACTGAAGTCATTCTTAGTCAACCCCGAATTAGACGTGGTTTACTTGAAGGAATCCTGATTAGACTCCGATGAACCATCAATTGATTGAGCGATAGATTTGATAGTCGACCTTGAAATCCTTTCCTCTCCAAGTGATTGACGGAATCAATAGTTGCCTCAGAACTACTCTTGATGAATTGAGTGAATTATGGATTTCTAAATTCTAAATTCTAATCAAAGACGGTTATTTCCTCCTAGTTGACTCAGAATCAATCTAACTGGATTTTGCATTAATGAATGAATGAAGTTAGGAACGATTGATTAATTCATGACTCGGTAATTGATTGACTACTTAGTGTACTCGGATTACTCTGACGAATCTCACAAGTACTAAAGATCACCTCTTTCCTCAACGTGCCTTATCTTATCATTGACCTTATCATTCATCTAGTTTCGAACCGAAACCGAACCGAAACCGAACCGTGGCCACCACTACCTGTACCCAGTCAAAAACCCAACCGAGTATGGATATTAATATCCATAGCCCGAGAGCCTGATACAAACTACTCTAGTATTGCTCGAAAAATACAAACTGATTATAGCTGGATACCGGCTCAGTCAGGTAAGATTCTCATCCCTATGTACAACGAATGAAAAACAAATGGGGAGAGAAAATCCAACCCAAAACCTCATGATTCCAGTACCATTTCGGTAAACCTTTCGGGCCTGTTTGGTGCATGGGTTTAGACTGGGATTGGACTAATTTAGTCCCAGTCTTAAGTTTGGTGCTGTTTCGAAAGAAGGGTTTATTAGTCCCAAATACAAAATAGTCCTATAATCATGGGATTAAATAAACTCATATCACCCCCTGTCTTTAATAGTCCTAAGACTATTTTTATATCTAGGCCCACCTATTTAATTCATCCCATCACCCCCACCAACTTCCTTTTTCATAACATTTCAGCCGATCATTATCTTTCATCAAACCAATACAACCTAGATAGACCTGACAAGGTTCCGGTTCGAACCGTGGAACCGGGGTTGAACCGGAACCGAAAAAATCGGAACCGGGGGAGGCCGGTTCCGGTTCCCTTTTTTTCGGAACCGGCCGGTTCTAACCGGATTGGAACCGGCGGTTTCGGTTCCGGTTTGAACCGGCGGTTCCAAGTTTTTTTTAATTTTTTTTATTTATATTTTTCAAAATTAAAAAAATAACACTTTATTTATAAAAATAAAATGTTTAAAAGAGAAATAACATTGAAGAGTATTGAACCATGGTCCATAACTCTTGTACAAGTATATATATTTTATTTTACATTCTCCTCATTTTTATATAGATTAGGCATCTTACCACTTTTCTTCTTTATCCAATGTGGGATGTGAGATTTTCTTATCCTTTCTATTTTAGTTGTGATTTTCTTATACTTTCTATTCTAGTTAGGATTTTCTTCTCTTATTACATACAATATCTAATATATGATATAGAAAACTATCCTTTGCCGGAGAATAAATAATTTGTTTAAAATCAAAAGCAGAAGACTTTCAGAGAGTTGAAGATCCAATACGCTCAGCCGCTTTCCCGCAAAGAGATAAGATATACAAATAGTTTAGTTTCAGTAGCTCGTGATGCTGGAAATGACAACGAGAGGTTAGGCATATACAGTTTATGTTAATTGGTGAATTCATATTTATTTATATATATATATATATATATATATATAACTTCCATTGTTACATTTATTTATCTTTTTTACATTCAATTTCTTTCTCTCTAGTATTAATTTGTTTCTTTTAATTATAATATTATGTTCGGATTGCACTTTGATTTCTGTTTGGAACTCCTATCAATTGTTTTTCATGCCCATTAGCTTTGAAATTTTTGCATGCTTCGTCAATTATAGATTTGTTAGTTGGAAATCGATCAATTTCTGTTTGGACATATATTTGTTAGTTGGACATTGTCAGTTATCAATTGAAAGTGCTTGAATGAAAAACCATCTATGTACAAGAACAAAAGCATGTTTTTTAATCAAAAAGCTCACTTTCAATTCATAGCTTGTCACAATTATGTAATAAGAGAAGAAAATCACAAGTAGAAATCTAGAATAGAAAGGAATATAAGAAAATTCCACATCCCACATCGGATAAATAAGAAATGTGTAAAGGTACCCAACTTATATAAAAAGGAGAAGAATGCAAAGGAAAATATACTTACTTAGTTACTTGGACACGTGTTATGGGCCACGGCCCAATACTTTACAATGTCCTTTTTAACATATATTTTTTAAATTATAAATTAAAAGTTATTTTTTTGTAAAAAAAAAAAAAAAAAAAAAAAAATTCCGGTTCAAAACCGCCGGTTCCTCTGGAACAGGAACCGAACCGAAACCTTGCCACCATTAAACCTAGAAAATATGATCTTCAATTTATTTTCTTTATTAATTTAGTTGTTAAATTAAATTAGATTTAGAATTCATTCTATCTAACCCAACCACCACCACCACCACCACCACCATCGATCCCAGGAAAGGGAAAAACAACCCAAAAAAGGGAAGGTACACAACAACAAAAAGGAAAAACACAAAACCGATGCAAGCTAGGAAAGCATATCTGCTTCCACCAAATTCCTTTTCCTTTTTCTTCAACTTCTGCTTCTTGTCACCGCATCCACTCTCGGTTTTGGGGTTTCTTCCGTCTCTTAATCTTTACCTAAACAAAATTCTTCTTTTTTTTGGTCGTCGATTGGGTTTGGGTGCAAGTGTTTTCTGGGTTCGATTGGGTGGAGTTGGACTAGGTGGTGGTCGTTTAGGTATGGGGTTAGATCGGTGTGTTGGTTCGAACCCAGAGGTGGGTTCGATTCTAGATCTGGTGGCTAAGAACAGGTTTGGTTCGATTTGTTTATGAGGTTTATTTCTTGGGTTTGGCCGAATCGAATCTGAGTAAGAACAAGGAAATTGATGTTCTAGTCCTTCTGGATATACAAGCAATTGATTGATTTCTAAAGCATACTTTTCCAAATCAGATGCCTCAAAAGGAGGAAACCCCATTTCTGGCACAACCACAAGGAAATTAATGTTGAATTTTTTTTTTTTATTATTTGGTTTTTTTTTTTTTTTACTAAAGATATCTGGTGATGATGAAAAAAAAAACATCAATGTTCTGGATATGTTTGAATATATATATTTTTTGTTTTTTTTATAAAGAGATAAAAACGGATTTGTTTTTAAAAATTATTATATTTAATCCGATCATATGTTTCACCAAACAAAAACATGGTGTTAATTTAGGGTAGTCCTATGTTTCTCCAAACACAGCATAGTATTAATTTAGTTGAGTCCAGTCCAGTCCAATCTTATCTAATCACAATCCCATCTCAATCCAATCCAATCCCATGAAATAGTCCCATCCAATCCTGCACACCAAACGGGGCCTTAAGGCTTGTTTGGCACACTATATTGGATTGCATTGGATTGCATTGGATTATATTAAAATTGCATTGTATTGTATTGGACTATATTATTTTTAATACAAACGTGTGTTTGATTATGCCCTGTATTATATTGTATTAAGTTACAAACTATTTAGAAAATGATTGTATTGTATTATATTTTAAAAATTTGAAGAAATATGCTTTTTTAGTCAAAAATTAAAAGGGAGTATTGTTTTTGTCCAATATTATCATTTTTATTGTTTTTTTTCATCAAATGGACTATGAAGATATAATTGCCCCTATTTTTTTTTTCAAAACCTCTTCTCTCTCCTTTTCTCTCTCATTTTCACCAGAAACTTTTTTTCCCTTGTTCTCTCTCTCATTTTCTCTGATCTCACGCCTTCTTCTTTTTCTTTCTCTCCTTTTTCTCTCTTTCTCTCCTCCATCTCCTCTTTTTGTCTCCCATATTCTCTCTCATGTCTTCTCTCCTTCTTCTTCTATTTCTCTTTCTCCTTTTTTTTCCAGATTTTTTAAAAAAAAATTCATGTTTTTTTTAAACAAAAAATTTCAGATTTGGTGGTTGTGTTTAAGTTTGAGTTTTTCGATCGTCGGTCGTCCGATCTTCTCTCCTCCTTCTTCTTCTCTTCCTATCCTTTCTTCTCTTTCTCTTTCTCTTTCTCATTTTTTCTAGATATTTTAAAATTTTTCAGATTTCCTTTTTTTTTTTTTTTTTTCAAAGGAAATTTTCAGATTTGATGGTGGTGGTTGTGTTTATAAATTGTGGGGATTGTGTTTGGGTTTTGTTAAAAATAAAAATTCATATTTTTATTTTTTAAAAAAATTTCAGATTTGCTAACAAAATTTCCAGATTTTGTTTTGTTTAATTTTTTTTTTTTTTTTGATTGTGTTTAAGTTCGGGTTGTGGTTGTTTTTATGAATGGTGAGAGTTGTGTTTGAGTTTATGTTTTTTTTAATTGGTTTTTTTTTTTTCCAAATTCAAAAAAAAAAATTCAGATTATGTTTAAAGAATTTTATTTAATTAAACATATCAGACCACCGATTAAACACGACAGGGCTAACCAATTAAATACACTGGGGCTGACCAATTAAACACACCAGTTGTAATCAATTAAACACACTAGACTAATTAAACACATCAGACCATAAATTAAACACATCAAACCACCAATTAAACACACCACGACAACCCAATTAAATACACCAGGGCTGACCAATTAAATGCACCATGTGTAAACCAATTAAACAACACACCAATTGTAATCAATTAAACACACCGGACTAATTAAATATATCAGGACACCGATTAAACACACCATGCCACCAATTAAACATACCACGACAACCTAATTAAACACATCAGGTGTAAACCAATTAAACACACCAGACCACCGATTAAACACATCAGGCCACCGATTAAACACACCACAACAACCCAATTAAATACACTAGACTAATTAAACACACCAGACCATCAATTAAACATACCACAACAACCCAATTAAATACACCAAGAAACATAATTAAACACATCCGGAAAGAAGAATAAGAAGATGGAGGTTTGGGAAGAAGAAGAAGAAAAAGAAAAAAATAGAGAAAAAGTTGTTTTTATTTTCTCAGGAAGAACAAGAAGAAAAAGAAAAAAAAAAGAGATTTTTTTTTTTTAATAAAGAGGGCAATCTTGTCCAAAAAGTAGATATCTTGACAAAAACAATAAAAATGATAATATTGCATAAAAACAATAAACCCACTAATTTTTTTGGCTTGATTTAAAGTTCTCCCTAAAAATATAATACTTTTAAAATTTTATTTAATAATTTATTTTAAATATCTTTACCAGGAATAAATAAATATTTATTTATTTTCATTGTTACAATTATTGTAATACATTTTATTTATTTATTTAGGGCAATTACCTATCAGGTCATGGGCTATTTTTAAAATTTCAAGTTGTTTACGACTTTTACAAAAGTGATCAAATTGGTCCTTACATTTTTCCCAAGCACCAAATTAGTCCCTCTAAGACTCTAACTAAGTTATGCTGGTCAACTTTAACTGTGTAGGGGTAAAAATGTATTTTATTTTTTTTGACACATGCATAGTTTTGTTTATTTTATTTGTGGGTTTTGATTTTTGAATAATTTTGACAACATTGCTTGTATAATATTAACAAAAAAAAAAAAAACAATTATATAAAGATGGTAAAAGACTAAACTGAGAATGAATGGTAACTTTGATTATAAAATAATAGTATTAAAATATTTTTAGATATTTTTAGAAAATTTTAATTAAAAAGGGTACAAATGACGTTTCATGAATAATATTTTTGGATTTTATTGTAATTATAATGGTGAATTTAATGCACAAAAGACAAAATAACTTTGCTTTAATATAACAAATAAAGGGAATTTACGTACTTTAATTAAAATTATTAAAGTCAACTATTATATTTAACACCGTTAAACTATTAATGAGACCAATTTAGTTACTTCTAAAAAAAGAGTGACTAATTTGACACTTGGAAAAAATGTGAAGACCAATTTGGTTACTTTTATAAAAGTCGCAAATAACTTGGAATTTTAAAAAAAGTCTAGGACCTAATTGGTAATTGCCCAATTATTTAATACATTTTAATTGCGTAATACCCTTAGGAAGGTGTATTCAATTAGGATTCTTGAGGACATTTAAAGACATTTAAAGACATTTTTTAAGTGACAGATTTTTATGGATTTCTACTGACTTTTAGAAATCCACATGGACTTTTATAGATTTGTTTATACATCTATCTTAGATTTTTATGGATTTGTTTAGACATCTATGAACTTTTATGGATTTGTCATCTCTGATTTCTATTATAGATGGACTAATTTGGTCACTTTTATAAAAATCGCAAATAACTTGAAATTTTATAGATTTATTTAGACATCTATTTCAGATTTTTATGGATTTGTCTATAAATCTATGAACTTTTATGGATTTGTTATCTCTGATTTATATTATAGATGGAGAATTATACCACTATATGATCCAATAACACAATCTATACACTCAACAAATATGATTCATTAATACAATTTGTAGTACTAATAACAATCTCTGCTTTCTTTATTTTCTCTTCTATTACTTTTCACCTCCTTATTAATCAATTATTTCCCTTTCCAGTTCTCCATTGGACTTTGCTTATGGCTTTTCTTTTTTGGTCATGTATTATGTTTCAATAAGACAAACGTATCACATTATCTGTATATTAATTTAATAACATACTTCTATGCATCCATTTATGAATTTAATTAAAAACCATTATTTTTAAGCAAATAAATGTTGATCGATTATTCTCCTGTAAGAATCATTAACTTGCTAATGTTAGCAAAAGCCAAGAGAATTTCTCCTTTTTTTTGGTAGACTAATGAACATCAAAAACTTAAGATGCCTCAAATGTATGACAAAGGAACTGTACAAGATTTTTCAGACTATTTCAAAGTACAAACGTGTAACTTTATAATCAAAATTTACAGCAATATTCATATAACCTCAAAATAATCGCAGTAAGTTGAGAAAATTTCGAAGCCTAATATTCTGTATGGCCACCCCAATTGATATACCAAACAATCATGTTATGACTCGCAATTTCAATAAGACATAGCAATGTCTATCAGCATCAATATTAATACCAACAATGGTAACTACCGGTGTTTTAGAAACAAACCTGAGTTTACAGTTCCGGAAAACCCCATATGTATTAGATTGCAGTCGAAAAATCAGTAAGGGAAAATCATGGATTATGATTATTTGAGTAGAGAAGAAATGAGAAGAAGCAACACGTTTCTGTTTAGAGAGAGAGAGAACAAAGTCTACCAAAATATTTGGGGAGAAGGCCGGACATGTTATAGCATTTGAAACCTAAGAAAATCCTTTAAAATATTGTCATAATTGAATACATTTGATTCTTGTAGACATTTTTATACACCCGGATTTAAAAGGATTCTTTAAAAATCCATAGAAATCTGAATTGAATACCACCGAATTAATATAGACTTTTTTAAAGTCTTTAAATGTCCGAATTGAATACACCAGGATTAGAATCTTAATTGAATACACCACCCTAAGCTTAATCCGATGGGTAAAATCTAATTAGGCACCAGTCAGTTATAATTTAAAATGACAAACCCAAGTAATTTTAATTGCAGGTATCCCGTTTTTGAAATTGGTCCAAGTTACAAAGGTAAGCCTGCAAAAGAGAAACAACGGGCCATTCTCAAATGACCCAATTGAGAATGGAAGAGTGTTACAAAAATGAATATTGAGTCGGGAACAGTACAAGGTAGATGAAAATGGGGAAGTGGTGGAAAATAGGACTGGGAGTTGTGATCACCATAGCGATAGTGAGGGAATTGAGCAAACATTACGGATGGGACAGAGAAGCAAGCATCAACCTTTTGAGAGATTATTCCAATCGTTTAGGGTTTTGGGCGATCCCTGCTTTCGTGGGAGTGCACGCTCTCTCCATCTCTCTCTGCTTGCCGTACGCCGTCTTCCTTGAGGCCGCCGCTTCTCTTATCTTCGGCTTCTTCCCTGCCGTCGTCTCCGTCTTCTCCGCTAAGCTTCTTGGCGCTTCCCTCTCCTTCTGGATCGGCAGGTTCCAATTTTACCTTTATCTTCACATTTTCATTAATTGATGCTCATGATCGTCTGTCATGCTTATTATATACATATGTGCATAGATCTATTGAATTGTTTACTGTTTGAATGATTCTGCTTCCCGTCTCTATCGCGGATACTAGCTAGCTTAGCTGATAAGGTCTGTCGTGGGTACGATCTTTTTATTGATGTCTATTCATAAGATGCTAGTTTAGCTACTAAGGTCTCTAGAGTGGTATGAGAGGTATATGATTCAAATCCAGTTTACAGTGGGATTGGGGAGGGGTTTGGTCTATTTAGTTTTATATAAGAAATATATATATATATATATATTTGTTTTGTTTAATGTGTATGATAGAATTCTTGTCTTTTAATGTAGGCATTGTGTTATGTGTTGTCTCTTTTAAGTGAAGTAGGGAAAGAGTTTCATGATGTATGATTGTAGGTGATCATCTAATTTGTTTAGAGAATTGAGTAGGTGAAAATCTAACAATTAAATGATAGTGATTTAGGTGTTACTGAAAGAGAGATTATTAGATATCAACTTCCTTTTAACCATGAATGAAATTCCATATGAGTAATGAGTTGATGCAAGAGTTTGATGCTCAGGGAAGAATTTTAAATTGATCATTTTTACTATCTTGGATATAAAGGATGACGTGGAGTAGAAGTAAGCGACAAGTCCCAAATCTGGATCTTATTTATGGGGTTTTTACAATGAAATAGAATGGTTTATTTGTATTTTGAAAACAAGAGTTTAGACTTCAATTTGATAATTGATTGTTTGATGAATCTGAACTTTAAGAAATGATCTTTTAAGACGTTCACCTAGAAATAAACTGTCCTGGCCACTGAAGGCAGCTGGGATACATCCCTTTCAGCAAATATTGAAAATATTTGGGCACGATGTATGATGTATCTCAGTTGTTGTTAGACTATGATTCTCTTTTAAATTTTTTTTTTGTAGGTTTTATAAACTCTTGTAATAAAAAAGGACCAGTCCAATCTGCTTTCAAGTTTCTCAAACCTACAACCCGTATAGATTTCTACATCAAAGTTTGTAAACCAACAAAAAATCAACAAAGAAGACCCAACTTCCATCCAAATAGATCATCAATGTTGACAAGTAGGCCCTAGCAAAATTGGTAGAGCATTGATGTCGGGTATACTGTTATACAATGTCACAATTATAATTTTTATGTCATAGTCCTACAAAAGGAAAATATACCGCTAAATGGAATTAATGGATGCTCACACTGAAAGCCACCCATAGACACGCTGTTTCAAACTAATGCAACTTTCTATTAGGTTCCACAGGTCTATCACCCATTACTTGCTTATATAGATAGAGTGTGATGGCCAAATTGAAGAGTTGAGAAAAATGAGTTCATGCTCCACTGCATGTTTACATTTGAGAAACATGGCAATTGTGAGCATACCAGAATGTAAATGTCGATATGCAAGAATGTAAATACATCCAGAAAAAAATGGATTTGATATGAAAAGTTGAGCAATATCAGTCAAAGGGAAGATGAGGAAAAGTTTAATTATGACTGTCTTTGTAAGAATTAGGCTATTTAGGTTGAGCATGATCATTATCTTTCTTATTGTTTTTCGTGTGGAAGAAAATTCTTGAATACATGACAAGATTGCAAAGTTGTGTACTTTGTGTAACTGACGTACTCAAGAATTATACAACAAAGGTCACCTTGAAGCAAATAACAGAAATAAATTGACCATGACTTCACTGAAACAATCCATGCATGTCCCTTCTGCACTTACTCTATTCTTATGGTGCTAAGTTGCTAACACACTTATCTTACAATTTTTAATTTGTTGTAATAAACTCACTCTCTCTCTTTCTGGTTTTGTTAATTACTTTTGAGTATAATTTGGATATTTTGTATTTGTGCAGGTTAGTTTTCCGTAGTTCAACTTCAGCGATGGATTGGGTTCACAGAAACAAACACTTTCATCTCCTTTCAAGAGGAGTTGAAAAAGACGGTTGGAAATTTGTGCTTCTTGCACGCTTTTCACCCATGCCGTCATATGTCATAAACTATGCTCTAGCTGCCACAAACGTTAGGTTCATAGTGGATTTTCTGCTTCCCACAGTTATTGGCTGCCTGCCAATGATCTTACAGAACACATCAATTGGTAGCCTAGCTGGTGCGGCCGTTGCTTCAGCATCTGGCTCTCAGAAATCTCAGGTTTGGTCTTATCTCTTTCCTCTCCTTGGGATTGTATCAAGTGTTCTTATTTCATTGAGGATCAAAAAGTACTCAAATGATATTACAAGCGATCATGTTTCTGACACCAATAATGTAAGTGAAGGCGTGAAGAAAGTCAATAATAAATTTTGTTAACACCAACTTTTTTTATCATTTGGTAAGGGTTGAGTTATACTCTTTGGTCACAACAGAAGCATCATATTTTCAATGTAGCATTGATTTCGTTTGGATAATACATTATTTAAGGTTCAGAGTTGGGTAATCCTTCTTTCCTTTTCTTCTTTTTCCTTGAACCATACAGTGATATTTTGATTTCTTTCGAAAGGCTTATGTAAGTAACAAGTTTAGCAGGTGGATAATGCTAAATTTGATAACCATGGGACCAATAATTCTTGTTACCTTTGTCTGTGTATTAAATTATCAGTTATTATTATCATTGATGAGGAGTTGGGTGAAGAAAATATGAAGACGCCATCATAGTCTGTTCTGGAATTTTAGATAGTTGTAGAACTATGCTATGTATGTATGTATGAATATGAAGTGGACAAATCTGTGCTATGATGGTTGCTAGAAACTGGAAAGTGGAGAATCTAAAAGATTATTCTATCAAGATCCCATTTGAGTTGCTGAAAAAGTTGTTTGTGTTGTTTAGTAACTTATGGTGACCAGGGAAGAATTAATATTTAATACTGTTTTTGACATTGTTGAAATTGTTGAAATTGCTGAAATTGCTTTCAAGTAATAAATGCTCACACTCAAACAAAGCAGCAGACACGGAATTTGGAAATATTTTTTGATCATATTTTACTATAATTGTTTTCAAGGTCAATTATTCATTGAATATATAATGTTTTGCTGTTAGTATATATAAGTCTAAAATGAAAAGGCTATATATTTGAGTAAACTTGACTGGGTTTTTAGTTGACTTTAGGGAGATAGAAAATTCCACCATCTTAAATGGCAGCGGTACAGGCAAGTTTTCATTTCAAAAAAAGTGGGTATGTGACGTGTGTTATTGGGTCAAACAGTATTTAAGAATTGACCAAGAAATTGTATTCTATTATTTTATGTGTTTTATTTTTTACGGTATTTACCTAGATCATGTATTTTTTTTTTTTTTTTTTTGAAGTTTGTTGCTATTGGTAGGATTTGAATCGTCAATTTGAGAGTCATTTATCCAAGTTTTAAGCCTGTCTACCGATTGGATTATATGTTAATCACGTGCTCCAGCTCAATTGCCAAGATAATTAAAGAATAGGAATAGACCTAAATATCACCTTTTGGGCTGATTTGGTGCATTGTCACCAAGTTAATAAATTGTGTGCTTTTTAAATTAAAAAAAACTTAAAAGTCAACTTCCCCATTTTCTTTCTCTTTCCTCTTTCCTCTCGCCATTTCCTATCTCACATTCTCACCATATCTTGATTCATTTACTTACTCTACCAATGTCATTTTCTTGTTCCTTAAAAAACTTATTCGGTGTTCAAATATATGACTTGGTTTGTTGTTTGTAGGAAAACTCCACGGAAATTTCTTTGAAGTCGTATTTTGATTAATTTCGAATTTTTAGGATTGTCGTGGGTAGAACCAACACTTTTGATGTTTCTTGATATAACATAATTGCGATGTCTATTATAGATTTGCACCCAATTAGATCGATAAACCTTTTGGATCTTATTAACCAAGGAGACACGACTCTACACCAGTCAAGAATCCCCAAGGAATTTTAAGAATTCTTGTTATATGGGTGTTCCAACTCTCAACTCTCTTTTATGGTTCATCAATATTGAATCAGTCGAATGCACTTCTATTGCTTGTTCTACTTGCAAGACTATGTGATATATCACCAACTTCGATTTTTCATCGTAAAGGATTTCTCCATAATATCCATGAACGGTTGCTCATAGAGTGGCCAAATAATTCTTGGTTGATCTTATTACTAAAGATTAAAGGGTTATCTTGAACAATTAAAACTTGACTTTATTTTTTAGGTTTGGTACATTTGTTGCTACACATACATTTCACAAATAAACTGTCCAAGATTCATTATTATGGATATTTCCTCATAAAAATTATTATGGAGAATTACTTTTTAAAAAAATTATGATGGAGAAAATACCAATTCAAATTAAATGTATATAAAAAAATATATATCCTACTGTATTATAAATTCTCTCATTTTCATCTATTAAATAAAATTAAGGTATTTGAAAAGTCTGTTTTAAATTATCAAGTTTTAATTTTAAAATTATATATATACATACGGTCATATTCCTATCAGGGTATCCTTATATAACTTTATCAAGATATTGAATGTGAATCACTCATTTATAAAAGTGATTTGACAAGTGTTTACATACCAAGTCAAAGTATATAAAATGAATGACTCACATTCAATGTTCTTATATATCTATCAGAACATTCTTATAGAAAAATCTCCGTATATATATACTACTTACGATATGACCGACTCAACTGTGATATTTGCTAGACTGATTGTGGTAATATTACTCATATTTTAAAGGGAATTAATTTGACTTTCGATTCTTATGCTGACAACTATATATATATAGAGAGAGAGAAAATAGAAATATTGTGACACGTGAAGGCCAAGACAATGCAGTGTTGGCCTTGGGACATAAGAAAATGCATATAATACATGAATAAATAAAAAATTAAGAGAAGTCAAAATTAAAATCAAAATATATGTTTGTTGATGCATCATGATTCATGCATGGCTGATTATTCCTCTAGAAAAAGTCTAATAGCTCCTGCAGAGTGCAGAAAAGTGGTTGATGTAGAAGTCTTAATTTTAAAATTTTAGGCACAAAAAAAAAAAAAAAAAAAAAAAACGATTGTAACCATATAAAATATATTCATAATCAACAAATTATTAATTATTAATTTAAGAATATATTGATAACATCGTCTTTGATAATCTTCTCAATGACAAAATTGATAATGACACAACTACTTTAGAACCAGTTATAAACAAAGCACTCAAAAAATCAATGGCACTAAATAATTAAGTATTGCAATACAAGAATTCAACTTCAAAACTTGTCAGCATATTCAAGATGAGATCCAACTTTAATTATAAACAATCCTTTATATAGTTTTAGTAAATTATTAATTTATGAAATGAGTAGGATCACATATTCTTTCTTTCAAAGGGAATTTCATAAATGTATTATCTTATAGTATATTCAGAATTATTAATTGATCTCTTTGACCAAAGTCATGACCAGTCAATTTTATTATATAAAAAAATTATTAAATTATTAACATTATTTTTTAAAATATTATCGTGATAAATAAACACTTTTAGTTGGTAAGTTATTACCACCATGACACAAAATTACATTGTGCGGTTGACTCTACTTTAATTTTGAAATCAAAATGGTGGTAAATGGGTGGATGAGTAGGTGAAATAAATATAATCATCCCAACTCCTTACCAGTAGCCATCATAAAAAGATTTGATCATTTTCATTTCAATGAAACAATTATTAAGAGAGAAGTACTATTATTATTATTATTATTTATTTTATGGTTATAACAACTATCTGAACCGGAGAGATTGAAACTCTATAAGCACAGTCCGGACCAAAACTCCCACTTATGGGGAGAAAGAGACCACACATAGGTGGTACAACACCCACACAATTGGACATTGATGGGATTTAGAAAATTGCACAAATCAATACCTGTCCTAGGGATTGAACTTTGGTTGTAGGGGCTCCATTTAGAAAGGCGTACTACATTGACAAAAGCCCATTGGCAGAAGTACTATTATTATATACATGGAACTCCGACTTTTTTGAAAATACAACAATTATTCAAAGTCTTACAAATTTATACCAAGAATCAGATCTTCTTCGTTTTTTTTTTTTTTTTGTTTCTTCTTAATTATTTTCTATGCGACCAACTACCAAGTCATGTTTAAATAATAGAACTGAATAATCTAACAGAGGTGGTTTGTGATTGAAGTAATTTATTAAAATCCAATGATAATGAGTCCTCATTTTTTTTAATTAGTGAGTTAGAAATATTAATAACACTGGTACTATACATACGTTTTGAGTTTTTAAAGTCAAGACGAGACTTGTGAAGACTCGAACCCACAACGTGATGTAACTATGAGCCTATGATGTAATATTTGATCAACTTCATCTCGCACTTGTAAAGCTTTTTGATTAAATAAAAGAAGATAAATCTAATGGTTGGTATTTAAGTAAGGGTATATGTAAGATAATATTATAACGAAACATAATAGGATCCAAATTTTTATCGCATTTATATTAATATTTTTACGATTATGACGTAATATTTGTTAAGCCTCAATGAAACTATAATGTATTGTCCTAACATCCTTTAATGATTTGAGTTTTAATAAAAACACACGTTTAAAATCTGCGATTTGCAATTAAAAGTTGATGTGTCACAAAACAAGAAGATAGATTTGTTTTTCGAAATATAGATATAAAATAGTTGGCCTCAACAATATTTTAAATCCAATTGAACTGAATAACAAAAACTTAAGTCTCTTCCATAATGTCAATTCAATAAAGTGTATGATTGATATATAAATTTCAAAGAAAATCTTTATGATGAGAGTAACCCTAGCCTTCAAGGTTAAAAAAAAATAAAAAAATAAAAAAAATAAAAAAAAAACAATTAGACTTCAATTTAAAACTCAATTCTATGTGGCCATTTTGACACGTGTATGAATTCAGTCAAAGTTAGTTTGAATTAGTTGTTTAGTTATCAGGATAAAATAAGTGTTTACTGCATTATTGTTTACTGTTCCTATTTTTTAGATTTATTTTAATTGTTGTTCTTATTTTTCACGGTTGTGGTCGTATGACTTGAGGCTTATAAATAGCTCAAAACTATTTGAATGAAAATCAATCATTGAATTAATCAAAAAAGATCCTCTCTATCTCTTCTATTTTTTATTCTATCTCTCTAATTGATACATATCAATGGTATCAAAGCACTGTTCTGATCATGGACACTGAGTTCTGTAACAAAGTTTATGGAATTCTAACTTGTCACGAGTCTAGTTTCGACAAAATTAACGCAACCCTTCAGAAAGTCTTAATTGAACTCCAAGCCCTATGTGTTAATTAACCATAACGGCAACACCGTCGAGAAGGAGCTTAACCCATTTGCACTAGCAGAAACCTCCCACGGTTCCCATATCACACAAGTAGTCACCTCAACCAATCACATCATGCATGATCGTAACAATACCCAGCTAAAATTGTCCTTCCTAACCTTCGGCGACGATGATCCTACGGGATGGATTTTTAAGACCGAACAATACTTTGATTTCAAAAATATCACTCCCCCTCAACAGGTCCAACTGGCATCCTTCCATTTAGAGGGAATTGCTCTCCAATGGCACATGTGGTTAACCAAATTCAAAGGCTCTTTCAATTGGGGTGAATCCAATGGGTTGGATTTGGAACTTTCTACCAATCTATCCAAATTTTATCCTTTTGGACAAGGATAATTTGAGGAGGGAATGATATGTGCATCAACCGATCCGTGATCTGCATGAGAATAGGACTTGATTGCTTAGTTGTAGGTTGTTGTAAATGGATGCTTTACATATGGTGCACCACTGTATGTGCAATACTGCCTCCATATGTCAAGCATTATTGTTGTTAGTTGTTTAGTGGATTAGTTCAGTTGTTGTTAGTAGATATTTGCTTCTTTGTTATCAGATTTAGTTGTTGTTGTAAGCCTATAAAAGGCTCATTTTGAATTCAATAAAAACATGGAATATATTGCAAACCAAATGTCCTCCTCTCTTTGTTCTCTTCTCACTCTCTTTCTTATTTCTACAAATTGTTCATAACAATTATCAGTGGTATCAGAGCACGGATCCGATCATGGACACCGTGTTCTGTAACGAAATTTACTAAATTTTAGTTTGTCACGAGTCTAGTTTTGTCAAAATTAACGCAACCCTTCAGAAAGTCCTCACAAAGCTTCAATTAGCCCAAACACCACTAATAGAAAGACCAATCATTTTGCCCCAAGTGAACCCTCGCGCCAACCGATTTCAACCGACATCTCCCAGGCAATAGAGACCAAGGTTTCGGCTAGAGGAAAAGCACTTGTTCAACTGATTTTAGCATCGCAATACATGTAGGGATTTACACTCGTGTTGCGCCGAGTTCGAGTCTAGCATTGAAACACTCAATCGATGTTGGAGTAGGAGTTATAGACACCGACTATAAGGGGCCGGTGGGTGTGATTTTGTTCAACCATTTGGATGTTGATTTTGAAGTTAAAACGGGTGATAGAATTGCATAACTGATTACTGAGAGGATCATTAACTCCTGATGTTTTGTAGGTTGAAGATTACCTATCCAGATTTTATCTTTGCGAACAAGGATAATTTAGGACAAGAGGAATGATATGTGCATGAATTTAGTCAAAATTAGTTTGAATTAATTGTTTAGTTGTCAGGATAAAATAATTGTGTCTGCATCAGTTCGCCGCATTTTCTCCACAACTTCACTCTACCACTGCATCAGTTACTCCATTTTCCCCATTACTGCATTATTGTTTATGGTTCCTAATTTTTAGATTTAGTTTCATTGTTGTTCTTATTTTTAGTGGCAGTGGCTGTACAGATTAAGGCTTATAAATAGGCTAGAACTGTTTAAATAAAAATTGATCATTGAATTAAACAAAAAAGATCATCTCTGTCTCTTCTATTTTCTGCTCTCTATCTCCATCTCTATCTCTCTAATTGATACACATCATATATATATATATATATATATATATACACGGTCTCATTTACATCAGTACGCACTGATGTAAATACACAAGGACATCGAATATGAGCCACTCATTATGGAGAAGTTTTGACAAATGCATACACACACCTAATTAAAGCATGGAAAATAAGTGGCTTATATTTAATATTCTCATATATTTACATCAGTACGCACTGACTTGAATATATATATATATATAGTTTTTCTATTGTCAGTTCGAACCGATATAAAATATATCAGTTTCTTGTATGTGGGTAATTGAATTTAAATGATTTGACTTGGCTGCATGCAATTGTCAAAACATCTTTTAAATCCAATGACCCACATACAAAGAACTGATATATTTTATATCAGTTCGAACCAACAATAGAAAGACTATATATATATACAATCCTGATCTAGACAGAACGTCCTAATATAATTTTATCAGGATATTGAATGTAAGTCACTTATTATGGAGTAATTTTGACGAGTGTATACACACTTGAATCAAAACATGCAACACAAGTGGCTCATATTCAATATTATCATGAAATTATATTAGGATGCACCGAATTGAAATATATATATATATATATATATATATATAGACTATAGATTAGTTGGTGCAACAAAAAATCAAGACAAATCAAAGTTTGGCCAACTTACACCGAATATTCACTTTCAAGTTTCAACGCATAAAATAACATGATCCGTTAATTCCCAACTCCAAGTCTCATCCACATAAAGTTGACCAAAACCTAACACACTTTCTACCATATTTTTATAATAATGCATGATCACATTGTGCATCACTAATTTCTCATGTACATCTTTTATTTTTTTAATAATAATAATAATAATAATTATTATTATTATTATATAGCTATGCAAACTCAATGTGGCAGCAAAGAGGGAAAAACATACTATACCATTTTTGCTAGGATTAGCAGATATTTCGCACAAAAATTACAAATATAAGAATAGATGTAATAAAGTTAATACAATAATATTAGAAGCAAGTCAATAGACTATGAACAAATATTTGAATTAATTAATATGATTAGTAGAAATGCAACATCATGAACAACCCAACATTAGACTTAATATGGAGCTATAGAATCTACATACGAATAAAAAAACAACAATCAATTTTTCTAATTAAATACAAGAAGGGGTGGTATCACTTTATTTATTAAAAAATTAAATGAAGAAAAAAAAAAAAGGTATATATATATATATATATATGTGGCTATTTGCAATTGGGTGCTGATCATCGATTACGTCTCCTAGAATTCCAAATCAACTCTCTCTAGATAATATATATCTTATCAACCTTCCTCATAATGATAGATCATCATGATCTTCTTGCTTAAAAATTCTCTTTATGAAAATCAAACTTAGTGGAGGTCTTGTGAGAGAAATCCAAAGCTAGTTGCTTTAGCTCCTGCACTGGTGCTGGTGCCCCACAATAGAATACTCCTGCATCACCACCACAAACTTTATTAATTTCTTCAGCTTATATACTTCACAATATATAGTATGAAAGATTGTTGATGTCTGTATTAAATATTTAATAATTCTTTTGTAGGATCAGTTCTAATTTTATAATGTTATGAAACCAATTCTACGATATTATGTAATAACTATAGACCAATCTGATCGACCTGATTAAAGAAAGTCCTTTAAGATACGAATCCATATAAAAGTAAATTTGTGTAGTGGCATGAAAACGGTAGACAAAGAAAAGTGGGTGGTGGTAGGTGAAGAATAGATAATAGTACTGACCGATTCTAGATTCACGATGTTGGACAGCAATCTTCTTGTAAACCTGGCGCCAATTAGGTTTGGCAAAGTGGGATTTGACACGTGTGCCCGACACGACATCAACACCGTTCTTTGCATGGTGAAGCGACTGAAGCATGGCAATTAGAGCTGACCTGGCATCTCCTTCTTCGTATACACTTGTGCAGTAGTTATGGAGTTCTATGGCTCTCTTCTCATCCATTTCTGCAACTTCGTTCATGATCCCTTTGAACCATTCGAAGGACCCTTGTTCTCTTGTAACCCAATAGAAGTAAGCCTTTTTTGTCCTGAAAGAAGACCCTTTGTTGTTGCTACTCTTGTTTGTTGGTGATTTGCCATTATTTTCAAGTCCTGATTCTAATAAGTTGCTGTCTTCTGCTTGCATGTTGTTGATGATGTCCTTGACAATGCTGATCATTGGGGTGGCTCCAATTCCTAGCCCCACTAGTAGAACCACATCATATTTTTTGTAGTCTTGTGCTGGGGCTCCGTATGCACCATCGATCAAAACCTTCGGAAACCTGTATGTCTAAAATTATAAGGATCTTCTGTTGCTATGAACTCTTATATTAATAACAGTAAAAAAATAATAATAAAAGAAACGTACCCAAGGTTGCCGCCTCCTTCAGCTCTGAGAAGACCGCTCTTACCGGCCGGAGGAGGCTGACAAACTTCTGAGAAGACATTTTTGAGTTGACGGGTCCAATCACCGAGTGTCCGAATGTGAACGCTAAGGTAGTCATCTCCCGGTGCTGATGTTATGGAAAATGGGTGCCTGTTCACATCAATTATTGGTGTTTGATTTTAGTGACAAAATTCTTGCATTATATTTATCGATGATGGCTATAGGCCTATAGTGTGGCCATGACAATGACTTTATTTGATTTTAGTGTCCAAATTCTTGAATTATTGGCAATGGTGTACGTCGCCATGACAATTGACTTTATATCTTGACATTTTAGACATATGTCTGTTTTGATGGCATGTGTAAATCACACATTAATTAAGTTAACTATAGTTAATAACACGTACCATTCGAAAGGAGAGACCGCGGCACAATTGACAAACATGTATTGTCCACTCTTGTATTTGAAGCCTTGAGGTTTTGACACGTGTAATGACAATACATTTCCAGGATAAACAGCAACCTTCAAAGTTTATAATCAAGAATATCACCATCAGTACTAGTATTTCATTCTAACATGAAAATTATAATTACTTGTCAAATTCGAACATTAATTGAGATTAATTAAGAAACTAGATGTATATATAAACCTTGAGAATCTTTACAGGCTTGATGCTTGATCTAAAAGCTCTAATCAACCTCTCACAAGCATAAAGACACACTGGGATTGCCAGATACATCCATGTCTGCAGTGAAAAAAAATAATATGAAAATTGAGTGTCTAATAATTAAAGAACCATGTAAGAGAAAATTGAAAAGAGGGTTGAGAGAGCTCACCGTTTTCTGATACCATTCCTTGGTGAGGTAGAGGTAAATACCATGGACAACAAGGAGAGTGTAAACGATAACAAAAAGATGGTGTGAGTACCAAAAAGCATTGAAACCAGTGAGTCTCTTGAAGGGTTTTGGGACATTGAGTCTGTTACGCCTAAACCAAGGAGTTGCTAATGTGAATGCTATTACCATTAACACCACCATTATTATCCCTGTCACACCTTCCACTCCCTTCACAAACCACCAGTAGTTTTCCGGTTGCTCCTCTCCAAAATACTTCTCCATTGGCTCGTATTCTTCCTCTGTCGCGTGAATTAGTCGCGGGAAATCACACGTTAAATGAGCACCGGCGTGCAATATAACTCCAATGCCGATCATAACAGCAATCACCTAGAGCACACATTATATATACATTTATCAATATATATTCTTTAAAAGTTCAACAAGATGATCAGTATATCTAGCTAGCTAGCTATGTCTAAGTTGTTACCTTATGGAAATTTAAATTGTCGTCGAAAGGCACAGCAAGTCCTAGTTTGGTCTTGTTTCTGAGCCAAGTAATGGTGTTTCGACAGACCGGTAGTAATATCAAAGCCATGTTGAATTTAAGTGTCTCTGCTCCTCCTTTAGCTATGCAAACACAATATCCCATCACACCAAATGCAGATCTGTTTCGATATTGCACAAACTTGTACGTGAACAAACCCAGAACAATTCCAATCCAAAGCATCATAATCCAGACCCTTTGCCAATTATCCATTAAAAAGTACTTTATCTTCTCATAAGATCTGCTTATTGGATTGTTGTCATGTGTTGTCTTCAACTTTTGGCTTAATATTTGACTCAGAATTTTACTATCTCCTATCCTCACAGATTGGTTTGGTGCTTGCAAAAGTAGAGTTTCCAGATTATGAACCTGAAGCCACCCCATTAAACAGCATCGGTTATGAAATGTACACTTATAAAGAAAATCTTAGTATAGATAAAAAGTTCTTAGTTGCAAACATCTATGTTATCTTAAAATCCAGGCCTTGATTTTTCAATTACTTTGTAACTTTATATTATATTATTCTGTTCCAGATTTGAAAATATAAGAAGATCCAAGCACATGAGAATTTCTATGAATGAGAAATATTTATTTACGTACCATGATGTATCCGACATTATCGGGGTCTAATTCTTCCATAATCAAAGCCGCATATTCCTGAGCTTGCTTTTGAATATTGGAAAGCTTGTTGGTAGAAGCACTGAGGCTGATAATCTACGTACATCAATTAGATATAATACTTGTTAATAAAAGTCAATAAAGTCACAGGAATGGTGGTCCACTTTTTCTTGCTGGACAAAAAAAGAGTTAGTTGCAATGTTAAATCATGAATGTGGCCAAGTCACATGGCCAATTACACTGATTATCTTTTACCTCTCTGACTTCTTCTTCTGCTATTCTTCCATCAGCATCTCTATCTACCCTGCATGTGATTAATTGAACAATTTAAAATAAATAATAATCATAAAATTCAGGAACAAATAGAATACATAATTATTAATGGAAAGATAATATAATAATTAAATACTAACATTTCAAAGAAAATTTGGAGTCTAGAATCAAAGCTTTCATCAGAAATCTGTTCCCAGAACTGTTTGAGTTGTGCCTTGTTAATGTAATCACCACTTATGTTATGCTTTCGAGCAAGTGCCCGGAATAGCTCTCCTGCAAATTCGTTTGATTCCTTGCTCATCCCTATCATCACCGTACCATAATAAAACATATCAAAAAAAATATTAAAGATAACATTTATTATCTCTATTAAATAAACATAAGTCATCATCACCCACCTAATTCCAGGAACATAATTTGGTAATATAAAATTGAAAAGCATGGTCCATGTTAGAATCTTAACGAATTACTCAGTCTGACTCGACAATTGCTTCAATGGTATTTTATATTAAAAATAAAATGATTAATTAATTACCTATGCATTCTCCGAACACGGAACAGTGAAGAAGGCCGTTGGGGGCGGCAGTGATGAGTTCGTTGCACCGCTTCTCCACGGCAGGCCAACCATTTCCGGCAGCACCAGTCTTGGTGGTGATAAACTTAAGTCCTTTCAAGGCATGAGTAGCCGCCGATTTGGACCGGTCAAACCGTCGTGAGGAAGCGGAGGGTCTTCTGGTGAGAGAAGCAAAGCGTTTGAGCTCTTGAGAGACCTGCTTTATATGTTGAGAAGTGCTTTTAAAAAACGAAGCCGGTTTGTTCTCAAGAGTCCTCTTGGCCAACAGAGCAAGCTCTGGATCTTCATTTCCTCCTCCTCCACCAACTCCTCCAGCCGTGTGAACGCTGTGGACGGCAACAGAATCGTCTCCGATATCTAAAGTGATCTCGACGTAGGCTTCATTATTATCAGTTGTAGTAGAGTTGTTGTCGGGGGTGTTTATGATCTCAGGATCAAGATTGAACCTGGCACTTTTTCTTGAAGCTCTTTTGTTGTTGTGGAGAGGAGCTCCAAGTGAACCACTGAAAGCTGTTCTGTCACTTGAAATACTCTCCGTGTCGGAATTGTTGTCGGAATATGCTCCTCTCACGTACTCGTCGTTTCTGTTCATTTTTTTTTCTTTTCTTATCAAACCCACCAAAGATTAATCAAACACTTTGATGGGATGTAATTGATTTTCAATAATTTGATCTCTTTTAATGTTGTTTCTGGTGAAGTCGTGAAGATAAACTATATATAGAGAGAGAGATGGTATAGTACGCGTGTTGTGTATGGAAAAATGGATATGCAAGTGTGTGATTGGAAAGTTGTAGGAAGGTAATGCGCATGACGGTCAAATTGACCTTAAGACCCAAAAATTGAAGTATTTTTTTTTTTTATAAATTTATTATTATTTTTATATATAAGAAACTTTGTGAAGGAAAATTATTAATGCAATACACCTTGCAAGAAAAATAAAACTTATCCTATTCTTCCATTGACTTTTGAAATAAAGGCATCTAGTGGTAGTGATAAAATTCAACATAATCATCTGTTCATCTAGATATAGGTTAATTTAATCTTGGAGGAATCTTAAAGATTGAGTTCACATTAATACATTGTTAATTACTGGTTTTTAATTTTATAACCTCGTATATACTTAATGGTCGATACTCTGGTCCAGGGTCGATTAGGATCTGTCAAAATTAAATAGTATAAGTTTGATACAAATATCTAGTCTCGTAACGAAAGATTGTAGGGTCTAAATATTTAGTCTCATAATAGGAGATATTTACTCCCATAATATCGAAGAGAAAACTTTGCACCAATACTTATAATTATCTTAAAGATATATATATATATATATATATATTAGCATTCTTTGGATAATTCAATCAACATCTCACCCAGAGAATGATTTTGTAAGTTAATGTATGGAATTTATGTGTCATTGAGGCAGAAATATGTCCCCTAATCTAAATTATCTAATTAATGTGTGTAAGTACATTTAGTAGAATTAATAATGTTTAATATAATTAATGTTTTATTAGGTACCTATATATATATATATATTAAAAGGGTATGCGGACCAGTTTTCGCACATCTCGATTAATCCCTTAAATCGGTCCAAACTAAACGGCTTCCACACCGGAACTAACGAACTCACAAAGGAATTACCTCCTTAATTGCCTACCCCAAGAACTTGACACTATATATACAAACGCGGAATGAGTTTTGGTGTTAACAAAAAAGGTTAATAGATGATAATTAGTACTAATAGTCAACATCCATCCATTTTTGAAAATTACACCCCTTTTTTTTTTTTTGGCCGCCGAACGTTTATTCACAAATTATAATTCATGTGACTAAATCTAGCTAAGAATTTTCCATGACTTTGAATTTGGACCCATTATATACAGTTGTAATTATCTGGACAAACCCCTACAACCATCATGGTGTGCAGACGTTTAAAAAAATAATAATAATAAATAAATAAATAAACCCAAACACAAACCAACACCCACGAGGATACCACACCACCCTGCACCATACAAGGCAAGGTTTTATAAAAATAAATGGGGTTGAGGCGGAGTCGGAGCTGATTCCTACACCCCGATTTAGAAAGGGCTCGAAATTTAAATGTCACCATTTGGGACGCTTTTTGGGGAACAGGCACCAAGTTACTAATCTAAGTTTAAAATGCACAATTTTATGTGACCAGACAAAATTACCCTTTTTTTGTCGTTTTGTCTGGTTTTGAAACGTTGAAAGAAAAAATCAGAGAGAGAAACCCCGATGGCGCAACAGTGCTACAGAGGACCAAAATCTGACGAAGAACCACCGGCGACGGCGCTACAGTACCGATGTCGAATAGAACTGAAGGGCGAACAAAAACGAGACCGGTAAGTTTTTGTTTCTCACGCATTTTTGTTCTAGATAAGTTTTGTGTATTTGATGTAAATTAGGTTTGATTTGATTTGTTGTTCATTATGTTTGTTTGATGAGATTAGGTTAGTGTTTTAGTTTAAGAAAAAAATTTCTTTTGAAGACGATGAAGATCTAGGTTCTGTTTTTGAATCTTTATCGAGTTTATTTTTGTACTGTTGTTTTTCGAGCCCTTTCTTTAAGCCCTTAGCCTTTTTGTTGTCGAGCCTTTTTGAATGTTATCGTGCCTTTTGTAACTGTTATCGAGCCTTTTTGAAGTGATTTCGAGCCTTTTTGTACTGTTATCGTGCCTTTTGTAACTGTTATCGAGCCTTTTTGTACTGTTATCGAGCCTTTTTTGTACTCTTATCGTGCCTTTTTGTACTCTTATCGTGCCTTTTTAGACTGTTATCGTGCCTTTTTAGACTATTATCGTGCCTTTTTGTACTGTTATCGTGTCTTTTTGTACTGTTGTCGTGTCTTTTTGAACTGTTATCGAGCCTTTTTCAATCTTTTATTTCGAGCCTTTTTTAACTTAATCGAGTCTTTTTGAACTGTTATTCGAGCATTTTTGTTCGAGCCTTTTCAAACATTACCCGAGCTTTTTAATGAAATGTTTGTGCCTTTTCAATAACTACCCGAGCCTTTTACTGAAGTGTTCGAGCATTTTGATACACTACCCGAGCCTTTTAATGAAGTGTTCGTGCCTTTTCACAAACTACCCGAGCCTTTTGATACACTACCCGAGCCTTTTACTGAAGTGTTCGAGCCTTTTGATACACTACCTGAGCCTTTTACTGAAGTGTTCGAGCCTTTTGATACATTACCCGAGCATTTTCATACACTACCTGAGCCTTTTTGTTCAAGCCTTTTCATGAACTCATATGTTTTTTTTCTGTGAATGCAGATGAGGAATCAGCTAAAGGAGTCGCTTAAAACACCAGTAAGAGAATGGTTCAAGGGAAAAATTATACGGCATGACCATTTCCATGACTTGGTTGATATCGACAACGCACTTAATAGTGTACTGAACATCTGAGGATCGAAGACCGACGTCGGTATACTGAGTCGTGTTTTGGTCATTTTCTAATGATGCATCGTGAGATTCATTTTTCGGCTGGGATTGTCCATCGGCTGCTTTTGCGCGAGTTGCATCACGATGGGCCGGAAGATGAGATGAGATTTTTGTTAGGTAAGCATTCGGTCCGGTTCTCGAAGGTTGAGTTTTGTCTAATCACTGGGTTGAAGTTCGGAGTCATTCCCGACACGGCAAGGTATGATATGGTAGAGAATGGCATACACGAGCGGTACTTCCAGGGTAGAGACATCGAGTTTGAAGAGTTGAGAGCAGTGCTGCGGATTGGTATTTTTGTGGAGCAGTACGATGCGGTAAAGCTATGCTTATTGTTTATGCTCAACTGGATACTAATGGGGGTAGACGAGCGAGATAAAGTTCCAGTATGGCAGTGGAGGCTAGTGGAGGACTTGGAAGCTTTTGATGCGTTCCCGTGGGGCGCACACGTGTATAGGCGGTCAATTTATTGTTTCAAGCATGCGTTGGATGGTCGACGGGAGCGGTTTGAACAACGACAGCAAGAAAGGGGTGCTGACGTACACACAACTGAGACGTACAACATATATGGACTACCACACGCACTATTGGTGAGAATTTAAAATTTGAATCTGTATTTTAATTATAGTTTTTTTTTTTTATATGACTAATGTATTTACTTCTTATCGTACTTATATATTATACAGATATTTGCTTTTGAGGTTATCCCCGAGCTTGGGAATAAAAAATGTGGGATCCGTAGGGCAATCTCCGAGCTACCACCCCCACGTATTCTGAAATGGGAGTTGAGTCAGCGACCGTGGGGGAGAAAACTGGATGGCATTTTCACTGAAAGGGTAAGTATTGTTGTTGTTAATTTTCATAGTTTTTAGTATGTATACAATTACAATGATCTAACTCCGATTTCAGATGTTTGCGCGGCGTGAATTGGTGCCAACGAGTGTTGAGATGGCTCAACCTTACTACGAAGGCATATACCTGGGAGGCAGTCTGTATGATACCGATGTTTCTGATATACCTAGTCACGTCCCTGAGCACGAACGACGTAGGAGTGCTGGACCCCGTATTGATAGTGATATAGAGGGTGCGTATTCAGGACCCAGTGACAGGGAGGGTCCTTATTCCGGACCCAGTGATAGGGATGGTGCATATTCCGGAGCCAACGATACAGAGGGTTCAGACCAGGAGGGTGGGAGTCGGAGTCCCGTGAGGTATCAGCCGGTACGTTTCACTTTGTCCAGACAGCCTCGACCTAGGGGTGATTCAGTTTTGGAGGGTCGCGATGAGAGTCCTGAAAGGCATAGACGGGTACGATTCACTATGCCCAGACAGTCTCGACCTGGAGGTGATTCCCGAGGAGGCGTTGGCGGGCATCCACAGGTATGTAAAAAATATTAGAACCACATTATTTAATTTCAATTGAGTGAACTGTTTAAGTGCTGACAAAATTTCAAATCGTTTCAGGGCTGGGATGGTAAATTCGCTGAAGTGATGGATGTTGTCCAATCTCTACGGGTTGATGTGATGAAGGCTATCCGAAAGAGTGATGAGAAACGAGATCAGCAGCATCAGGAGTTGTTGGATATGATCCGGGCGCTTCAGGGTTAGGGTCAGGGTCAGGGTCAGGGTCAGGGTCAGACATCGCAGTCCCGTATGGATGGTCCACCATTCGATGACCATCACGGAGACTTTAGTCCCACAGGCAGGACAGGTACACATCAACATGGGACAGACCCACGATCACACATGAGCAGACACCTACTACGGAGGCACATACTGCGGACACAGTATCTGATCACCTGGGTCATGTTATGACAGAACGAGCAAAGGTACCCGGTGGTACAGAGATATCACTATTGGAGCAGATGCCTTCTCCAGTTTTACGCGACGGCAGTGCTGGTACAGAGACATGACTTCTAGTACGGGAGCCACCTGGTGGATCTATGCCACATGTTCTTCCACATGATTTGGCACATGGTTCATCCTCACAGCGCACACCACCTCCAGTAGATCCCAGCGCAGTGCGACCCTTGAAGCGATCCAGACGCAACTCCCCCACTCATCAGCGCGATACAGGGAGAGAGAGTGATACACGGAGGGATAGATCATCTTCAGAGCGCAGCCATTCTCGGGGAGATACACGGCGGGAGATATCCTCCTCACATCACAGCCCTCCTCAAAGAGATACACGGCGGCACATATCGTCCTCACAGCGCAGCCCTCTTCACAGCAATCCACAGGGGCAGAGATCCTCCTCACTGCGCACACCTCCGATGGAGTCTAGTTCTGGAGCCTGTAGTACGCCCCAGATTCAGCGTCAGTTGCGGGTTCGCAGGCCAGGTTGGCAGCTGATGACCCCATACACTGACCTATGTAGGCCGAAGAAGCCAAGGACCAGGCCAGCGTCATCAGTGCATGCATTCAAGCCCTATGATTTGTTAAATCCTGACCATGTTACTGCGTACCAAGCCTACAAGAGGAACACCACGGGGGAATTGTACGTATAATCGTTCATTACACAATCTTTTAATTAATATTACTTGGTCATCTAACTTTTTCAGCAATTATGCAGACGTGATGTGGATATACATATACCAGTTGGTGTCATTTGGTTCCAACAGTTCCAAACCAACTTCTCGACCCGTTTCAGGATCACAAGATGTGCTGCGTCGGTCAATCGATGACACATGGACCGTGCAGCTGCATGACGATTGTGAAACCACTTTTGTAGCATATTCCTAATGAACTCTGTCAGCGTCATCAATGGCAGTTGCCGTGCGAATTTTAGGCATGAGTTTATGCACTCTGCAACATTTGTGGTCATCACCCTGTACCTTCTTTAGGGACAGTGTACGCGGGACCATTTGTGAGGACCAGCAGCAATAGCATAATCGAATGCAGTCTTGTGCAGCTTACGTAATTCCTCCATGTGACGATTATACTTTAATTCACTGTACGACCTAGCTGCATCATTCATTATGTCAGCAACATCCTTTCTATGGAATCGCTTCTTCATAATTTCCCCAAAATGCCAGCAACATATGGTATGGGTTGCATAAGGGAACACTTTAGATATCCCTGCTTCAATGCTTGCATGACGATCGGAAATGAAAACCAGATCATCTATATTACCAAGGGCACCCCTCAAGCATTCCAAAAACTACTCCCATGAAAGATTATTTTCTGAGTCACCATACCTAAAAGCAATTGGATACACCTGTTCATTTCCATCTTGTGCAGTTGCCACAAACATTGTACCGCCGAATCTTCCCTTCAAATGGGTACCATCAACTGCAATCACATGACGTATACACCTCCGAAAACCTCTAATTGAGGACCCTAACGACATGAAAAAGTAGAGGAATTTATCATCGTCAGTGCATTGAAAGTCGGTGATTGTGCCAGGATTTTGCTGTTCTAGAACGTATGCAAAAGATGGCAAGAGTTAGAAAGCTTTTTCATGCGTTCCGTAGGTCAATGATAATGCATATTGAAGGGCATCGTGTGCCTTACTGTACATGATTTGTATGCCATACATTGTTTTCATATCGGCGATGACATCCTTGGGACGCATGAGACGACCATCATGTTGTTGAAGTCTAGGTGCAACGACTTCTCCGATTATGACTGCACTAGCTTGTCGGTGGCATCAGTGAATCTCCTCCAAGGGACAACTGTGTTAGTTGACAAAACTTCTCACTTGAAAGTATGTCCCTTCATCTCTCCTCACCGCTCTTAATTTGCATGTACAGTCGTCAATGATGCAAACCAGATGTAAAGTTATCTTATTGGATATTTTCACCTTCCATTCAAAGTTATGATGCATTGCAAAATGGCCAACTAGCCTCTTCAAATCCTTTTTACTTGAAAAAAATTGACCTTTATAAATCATGGTTCTAGGTTCTGGCGTTGCTAATGTGCTAGTTGTATTAATACCAAACGAGTATGAATCTGCTCCGGGAATAACCCACGTTGCAGATGCTGTTACATTATACCGGACCTCGGAAGGCCCAGACATATCAAGTGGAGTGCAACTAACTCCTTGTACATGTCTACCTCGTGTTTCAATTTGTGCAGGGCTTCATCCACATTTTGTAAATCATCAACCCGATCATTAACCTGTTCATTATTTGCCTCATTATCCACCTCAGGGTTCGGGTAATTGTTTTGCTCATTGTACTGCTCATTTCGACAACCAAACACATCGCCAAATTGAGGTTCAACTAAATCTTCATGGTCGACCGCTACCGGTGGGACACCACACATGTTTCCCCCACCTTCAGTGGCACTTCTTTGGGTGAACACTTGGTTGCTACCGCTAAAGGATCTTAATTGTTGAGTATTTTCAAGAGGAGGAATATCATTCCCGATCACATCTCCAGCTGTCCTCTCAGTTACACTGACACATACTTGAGGGATAACTCGATCTTCCCCTAGCATAAACTGCACATCGTTGTCATTTCTTATAAATGTGCGACATGTACTACTAGGAACAATTGATATTGATGACAGATCAATATTGAATTTGTTTACATCATAATTCACAATGGTATGCACGATCGCCACCAATTCTTCGTAAGTCATATCTTTTGACACATACATTCCCTGGTTATCCGATCCAACAAACCTTTGACTTCCGTCGGGTAACTGCTCCTATCGACCGTTGTAAGATATTACTATTCTAAACCGATTCATGATGCTGTCAAATTAATCATCACAAAGCATTAATGAAAATTCAGGACTACAAACTTTTTTCAAATATTACATTTACAAAGGCTATGGTAAGGATATTGAAAAGTCTCAGAGAAGACATGAAAAGGCTCATAGAATTCTTTAAAAGGCTCGATTAAATCACATGAAAATGCTCAAAAAAATTTTCAAAAGGCTCGAAAAATTCTTCAAAATGCTCGAATAGTGAATGAAAAGGCTCGGGAAAGACATAAAAAAGCTTGAAAATTCTTCGAAAGGCTCGAATAGTGAATGAAAAGGCACGGGAAACACATGAAAATGCACGGGAAACACATGAAAAGGCACGAGAATCATATGAAAAGGCACGGGAAACACATGAAAAGGCACAGGAATCACATGAAAAGGCACGGGAAACACATGAAAAGGCACGGGAAACACATGAAAAGGCTCGGATAGTGAACACATGAAAAGGCACGGGAAACACATGAAAACGCTTGGATAGTGAACAGATGAAAAGGCTCGGGTAACACATGAAAAGGCTCGGAGATCTAAAAATTCTCACAATAGCTGGTTTACAAAATGTGAACAAATTAAAAGAAGAAAGTTCAAGAAATATTACCTTATTTTATAAGTTGAAGATGAAACTCGAGGCAACCACAAATCTTTAACTTTTATTTGTAGAGAGAGAGAGAGAGAGAGAGAGAGAGAGAGAGAGAGAGAAAATCAGAGAGAGAGAGTCGTTTTTGTTGGAAGTGTGGAGAGAGAAAAGTACAAAGAGAATAACATAACTGATAAACTAAGGGCAATTTTGGTAGTTCACCATAATATGTGCCTTTTAAACTTAACTTATTAAACCACTGACAATATCACCAAATGAGTTTGAAAAGGTGACATTTCGTACCATTTCCACGATTTAGAAATAGGACTGGGTTAGAATTTGTTATCCCTGCCCCGACCTCACCCCAACTTCGTTTATTATTTATTTATTAATAATATTAATATTTAATCAATAAAATTTTAAGATATATTCTTCCAATTAATAAATAATATATATTTTATTAATAATATTAAGATATAAAGGTAACATGAATTTTTTTTTATCCAATTTAAATCTAATTTTTATTCAAATTAAAAAAAAAAAAAAAAAAAAACAAACTAATTATTATACAAACTTGGGGTGGGAGCCTGTCCCTCGCCGCAAAATTTCCGGGCCCTGATCCCCGATCCCGATTTTCAATAGTTGAGGTTGGGGCGAAGCTGAGGGCAAATAATTTTATTTGGATTAGGGTTGGGATTTGTTATCTCCGCCCCAAACCTAACCCATTGACATCCCTAATGAGGAACCTCATTAATGTATAACTATTTTCCTAATTCAGTCATTTTAATCTTTATTTTAGATTTTTTTTTTTTTCCTACTTTGGAAATAATTTCAAATCTTAATAACTTTGAGTATCAAAATCTGTTTTCAGTAAGGTTTGTTTTTATAAGTTGGTTTAGGAAAGTTCTTTTACAATTTGTGATCAATAACAATTTCTCCGTTTTCTGTAATTTTCGAGTTTTTTTAGTCGATTTATGAGTTCTAGTCCTAATAGGCAAAGGATACATAAATTAATGACTCATGTAGTCTTTAATTTCTTGGTTTCTTGGTGGCATTATTTTTTTGTAAAAAAAAAAAATCATGTTCATAACTATGTAGATCATTACTCAAAATTGTTAGATAATGACGCGATAATAGTTTGTAATTTATGAAAATAATTTACATATCAATATGTAATTTTTTTTTTTAAATGTTATATAAGTTTGGGATTTTTTTATGAAGGAATGACTCGAACCCACAATCTCATAGTGTAGGTGTGAAGGATTTACCATTGGACCAACACCATCTTATCATATTAGTATAAATCTTAATTATATACATCATGCATACAACGTAAAGATACATTGGAAACATATCGATCGGCATGTCGCATATCACATACTGTGCCATATGATAAATAAATAAATAAAACAGAAATTTAACCAAACGAGAAAAGTGGAGTGGAGCAACATGAATAACCTCATTGCCTTAAGCTTAACACCTTACTCTAATCATTGCTGGATCCAAAGGTAGAATGATCAACCTTCAATGAAATTTGAGGCAATTAAGTTTTAGGTTTCAAAAACATCAAACTTGAATCAAATTTTTTTGGGTTCAATGAATACTGATAGGTTCATTGATGAACTTCAAATCAAATTAAAAGTGAAACTGGCTATAGGTTTGCAGAAATAATTGACCGAATTCACTTGACATTTTCAAAACGTACGTACAAGTTAATAATTAATTGATATATATATATATATATATAAAGAATATATTCTTCAGTACGTGACCAAAGTGTATCAATATTCAATATAATTAATTTTGGCAGCCTTCCCAATCCCAAATCAAAGGTTTCGAGAAGCTGATAAATATAATATCTTGTACAAATTAGGAAATAGTGGGAAACTGTTACATCTATCTCGACTGTCATGTGTACAGTGTACTTACACTTCAAAGTCATTACTTATGTATTAATTCTACTATATATTTATATTAATCTTTCACATTCACCTAACATATATTTACTTGTGACATGATTTTTAATTGCATTATTTAATTTATTTGTCAACATATATGAACTTGTTATTACTCGCGTTACTTGCATGATCGCCCAACATATATGTACGTAACTTGATTTTATATATTGAAGTAAATTGTTTCCATCTACTACTTGCTATTCTACTTATAAGTAGCAGTCAAATGAGCTTACATATATATATATATATATATATATATAGAGAGAGATATATATAGAGTGAGTCTCTCATGAGACATCATTTATTTTAATTTTGATAAGGATCATGATAAAAACATATCGATTTTAATCTGAATTTTTTTTGTGGATGATGAGTTCATTGAAATCTACTTATGAACAAAATTTGAGAATTTTCCGAGTACTAGAACTATTTTTTCAAATTTTGTTAAATATGAAGGCATCAAAAAATAGGCGAAAAATAGGAAAATTCAAGAAAAATAGTTCTAGTATTTGAAAAATTCTCAAATTTTGTTCATAGGTATATTTCAATAAACTCTTCAATAAATTCATCAACCACGAAAAAATTCAGATTAAAATTCATTAAAATCGATGTGTCTTCATCATGGTCCTTATCGAAATGAAAATAATGGATCTCTCATCAGAGCTTCACTATATATATATATATATATATGTATATGTGTATATATTTACATAATAAATTAAATGTTGATGTAGGACATATCTGGAAAGCTTTCGCGAAGAGACAAATGATGTCCGTTTTGAGTCCATAATATAATGTTGGAATAGTTTCAACGTGCCCTACATTTTTTGTCACTAGGGTACTTGTGATGCACTGCAGTTTTTCCAAATACAATGATTTCGATCAACTTTCATTTTTTTAGTGTTACTGTTTTAAGATAGTATTTCCGGATACCAATAACTTTTAGTAGAGTTTTTTTAAAATAAAAATAAATAAATAAATAACTTTTAGTTGAAGTTTCTGTTTTCATCTAGATTTGTTTTGTTACGTTTGTTCAGGAAAGCTCTTTAGATTTGTCAATAACTCAATTTTGTCCCTCTTTTTCTTTTTGTGTAAATTTAAGCAAGGATCCGAAGAATTGTTTTTACTTCTGATTATTAATAATAAAATCGTTTCATTGGAGTAAACTATTGCCATGGCTTCGACTTTACTATAAAAATTTGTAATTAAATTAATTTGAACTTATGATGACTGTGAAGAGGAATTGAAGAATTGAAGAACGTGAATGACCTGTGGAAGATTGATCAAAATTAATAGACGACAAATAAATTGAACCAGTCGCTACGTGTAACTAATAAGAAACAATCAATCACGCCGCTTATAGTGTCTTTTATTAAGTCCTTCAACGCATGCAAGATGGATTTTGAGAAAATTTAATATCAACTTCCACACGTTCCTAGCTTTAATTTCTATGGTCCTTTTCCTTTCTTAATAATTACCTTAGAGCTTGTTTGATTGAGTTTTTGAAAAACCTCTATTGGTAAAAGATCTACTTTTATTGAATCTATTAGAAATATAGTTTTTGAAGGAAAAAAAAAAATTATAGTTGTTTGGTTGATAATTTTATTTTTATTTTTATTTTTTTAATATCTATTTGGAGAAGTACGTCTCCATGAGCTTTTACTTTGTAGAGATTTAAAGTTTTAAACTCTACTAGCATCTACTCAATTTAAAATAAATAATTTCAAAAACCCAACCAAACAACTCTAAAAATACTCAAATAGACATTTGTAGACCTTTTTATGCAGTAGAAAACTCAATCAAACAAGCACTTAATCTGTCTAGTATTAGCTAATTAATTAAAGCTTAATTAGACATGATTTTATTAATCAGTCAATGCTAGTAGAGTTGGATAGAATTTTTTTACTAATCTTGTCGATACAGAGAACTAATATATTGGCAAATATATATATATATATATATGACTAGAATCTTCTTCTCACCTCACCTCATCCTCATATTTTCCTCACATTTTTAAAGCATGTGATAAATTGGTTGTTAATAAAGTGTCATTCACATCTTAACTATTCATTCATTGTAATGCTTATATGTCATAAGATTAAGTGAGGTGAGAATGAGATGATGTAAAAAGAGGATCATTGTCCTATGGACAAGGATCCATATATATTTTTCTTTATTTATTTATTTTCCAATGAGTTTTTTTTATAATGCACACTTTAAGTATCTTTGGTGAAATTTAATTAAATTTATTGAATTTTGATGTGCTTTTTTATATGGATGATAAAAAGAATGAAATACATTTGTGAAAAAAAAAAAAAAAAACTTTAGAGTACAAGAACTAATTTTTTCCAACTTTTTTAAAGATAAAACATTTAAAATAGAGAAATATTGGAAAAATAGTTAACAAATCCAAAAAAAATTCAAATTTTTATCATATATATTTTAATTTTCTTAGGATTCGTACAAAAAATCTCATCGAAAAACATTCAATTACATATAATTTCATCAAAAGTACTCATTGTATTAAAATAAGAAAGTGTTGATAGGAAAAGTTCTAAATACATATATATATATATATATATATATATTTGAAATATGTACATGGAAATTAGTTAATTTAGTTTATAAGATCTCTTATTTTTGTGCTAAAGATTTTGGGTTAAAATCTCACTCACATGTGGGGAAGCAATTTGGTTTATGTATGATTTTAAAGTAAAACACTGTACATGGACGCTTATTTGGCGTATCATGAACTCTTATTTGAATTGATTGTGTAATTTCCTGAACTCTAACTCGACGAAAGAGGTTCGAGCAGTCACAACCTACTCATAAAATTGCAAATTTGGAAAGTTTTTCTTCTCTTTTGTAGACTGTAGTACTCGATCATTATATTGCTCGATCTAGACAATTTGATAAATGATAAATCCCGAAAAATAAAAAAGTTTAAAAAATTGAATATATAATTATTATTACAATCTAAACACAATATCTTCCTTGAAAATCGAGTAGATGATACGTCAAAAGTATTTTTGACACAAGTAATTAATAGCAATGTAAAATAATTAAAGAAGATGTTTGATTTGTTAACATATATTATCACCCTCTTAATATATCAGTTGAAGTTGAAATGTCGTGGAATAATATAAAGTTAAAATTTAATTATTACTCTTAACATTACTAGGACTTAGGAGGACAAAAATTGAGGTAGTTTATAGGTAAACTCCAACCTCACATGATAAGATTGTGGATTTCAAGTTATATCCACTCACGTTTTTCAAAACATCATTGAACCCATTTTATAATAATAATTTATTAGAAGAGTAATGTGGAATTTGGATCAGGAAAGATTTTCTCTTTATAATGTTTGAATGTATGAAATAATTTGAAAAAGTAATCATCCTTAATCCAAGTCAGCTTCCACTAATTAATCGTCGTCAAGTATGTTCGTTTAATTTTTATTTATTTATTTATTTTTACTTGTTTCTTGGTATAAATCTCCACACTCTATCATGTTCGATGATGTCTAAAGCACTAAATTATGGGTTAGAATTTACTTTACAAGTGAGAAATATAGTTGGCAAGTCCTTTGTTGCTCGAGTACCCTTCGACAAGAAGTTTTTATAGATTTTCACATTAATTAAATTTCTTTTTCCTTATGTATAATAAAAGGATTTGGATCTCCTCACCTTACTTTGTTATCACCTAAATCAATGGTCTTCATTATTTCTATCTTTTAGTAGAGTTGACATAAAAATTAATTTAAATAATTCACATAATTGATTTGCTATATTTTCTGTTTAGAACAGTAGATTTTACTAAGCAGGGGCAAAAAGAACCCTGAACCAGAAGCACAACAATATAAGAACACAGAGCAGCCAGCCCCAGAAAAGCAAAAACACCCACGACAAGCACAACCAGAAAGGGAGAAAAACAACCCACCACCAACTGTGATTTGCTATATTTGACATGTGCCAACAATTAAAGTGATAAGGGGATCCAGATCGTAAATAAAATTAAACATGTATATATATAATTTTTCTCTCATTGTGACCGAATTAAACTTTTAGATTATGACGAGACTTGTGAGTCATTGTTCAAGTTTAAGAAGATTTTAACTAAACTGAAGTATGTAGATCTAGCGGTTGATAGTTGTGGAACGAATATAAAATAAAATCAATTTCGTCATGAGAAGAGAAAAACTAGTATATGTATATATATATATGTCATGCACTCGTCAGTACAATGACATCAATTAATTTCTTTATAATTTTCAACTAACTTCAACATATATTTAATTAAATTATAAAAAAAAACAAAAAAAATAATACAATTCACTTTTAATAAGTTGATTATTTCTAATTAAATCGTTATTCATTTCAGTTTTTAATTATTTGTATTTTTCTTTTTGAAAGAAAAACAAATTGAGAGTGAGGAATAATAGAATGAGAAATAAAAAAGCAAGTGAGAAAAGGTTGACCGTGGAGAAATACGCGGCTTCCTTACTTTCTTCCTTGGGTTGGGCGCTTGGGTTGAACACAGTAAAAAGTCAAACAAACAACTAAAAAGAAAGGTCAATAATTTTAAAGTTGTATATCTTTGACCAAGACTCTGTCTTTAATTTATTTATTTATTTTTGTATTGCTTCCAATTTTGAATTAGAACATGTTAAAAACAAGGTTTAGAACCTCCAAAATGGAATGAATTTATCAATAGGAGTACCGAGTAGTACGTATGTTTCTACATGTTTTATAAGTTGTTCAGTACTCATTTTAAGTTGGCATTATTCAAAGGATTCCAACAATATTGAAGGACATCATTTCGGGTCCTGGGGAATTCCCAGTCAAGAATTTGCGGGGCGGCATGCTCTACGCCTACCCCGCAAAAAGGACACTTCCATCCATCGAAATATGAATGTTTCTATTAAACTATGTAAGAAGGCATTGTTTTTGCTAATTCGAATTGAATTGAACGGTCTATTTTCAATCTCATGTCGATATTTACCGCTTTACATCAAGGTCACGATCAATATCGTCACTTAGCATCATCAGCGCTTTGCAAATAAAAAAATGAAAACATCCCAATCGTCTTGGACAAGACCGAAGACGTGTTGGCATCAAATAGAGTACAACTTGAATAATGGGCTTCAGATTAAACAATTTCAAGGCCTAGAAACAGATAGAAACGACGAATCAATTTCAAGGTCCATTTTTTCCAAACAATGGAAGAAAATGTCTCAAGTTTAATCCAATTACATATAGACAATTCTCTCATTTTCAGTCAAATTCACATTTCAATTTTCAACCCATTCCAATTTCCACCAATGCTAATACATGTACTCAAATTTAGGTGCATTATATTGCAAAATTGAATCCAAATTATGGTAAAATTTTGATTTACACAATACACATTCATATTTTGAGAGCTTTTTTTGAAAATCCATTTTTTTTTTTTTAAAGACACTTCATTCTTAAAATTTAAATTTAAAAAATTTCTAAAGACACTTCCTTTTATTCTAATATTATCCTTTTTTTTAATCATTTTTTACTCATATTCTAAAGACACTCGATTTTAAAAAAATAAATTTCTAAGGACAATCCATTTTATTACATTAAATTAAATTATTAAAAAAAGAAATTACCTCTTCCAAATCATTAAATTAAATATTACATATTAAACACTTTCTCATAAATTTTTAATTACCATATTAAACCCACTCTCCTCCGATGTATATCTCAAACTTTCTATCTCTTTATTTTTCAAGTAAAACTAAAGGTTAAAAAAATAAATAAATAAATAAATAAAACTTATGAATAAGCTTGATTTTTAAAAAACCCTATATATGTGTATATATATATATATATATATATAAATAAAAACTCAAAAAATAAGTACTATGTTTAAGGAAAAAAAAAAACAGAAATATGAAAAAAAAAAAAAAAATTGTTACTTTTGTATGTATATGATTGTCTAGAGAACTTTAATTCTTTCATTGGTCTTAGAAATTCTGAGTTTAATCGAATCTAGTTACAACAAATCTAAGTTTTCATATATATAATTTTTTTTTTATAAAAAAAACAAGATATTTGTATTGACTTTTTAATATGTATATATATATTACTGTTAGTAAAAAACCAAAATATTAATAAGTTTTTTTTTCTTTAACTATTGAACAAAGCTTGATCGAGAAAGTATGGAATAGGATTTTTTTTTTTTTTTTTTATTTTGAAAGATAGAGAATAATTAGGAGAGAGTGTTTAATATGGTAATAACATATTCAGGAGAGAGAGAGAGAGAGAGAGCTATACTTAATGTTTAATATAATGGTTTAGGAGAGAATTTCAGTTTTTAATAATTTAATTAGTTTTGAGTGTCATTAGAATTTTTTATTTTTTTTTAGTAATTTTAATTCAGGTTTAAATTGTCATTAATAAAAATAAATTAAATTGGATTGTAAATAGATAATTTGTTGATTGTAAGAAGAAGCTCTCTATATTTTAATAAATATTTTTATTTCAAAGTACCCTCGAACAAAATAACCACTAAGAACAGATCAATTTACATAATCTACACCTACATATTCCTCTTGTTTGGAATGTGGTAAGACCTAACTTAAAGATTTTAACAACAGTGTAAGAATGAGATCTAATTTTTTTAGCTAATGTATAAAAGTAGAAAAATTTGTGCAAATCAACATCATATTAATTCTACAATACTAAACAACAATCCATTCGTAATTTTCATGTCTATGTGAAAATATTTTTCAATGTGTATATGAAATATTTTCTACTAAAATCTATATGGATTTCTATATATATATTTTCTATTTTATCAATGAAAAATTACTGGAAATAAAGCTAGAATGGATTAGCCACCTTCCATCTCACTCTCAAATGCCAAGATAATTGGAAGGAAAAAAAAAATCTTATAAGCTAAATAATTTCTAAAAAGTTATATTACTCTAACTGGGCAAATTCTACGTAATATATTTGTTAGCATTTGATAGTTTGTCAAGAAGATATTTAATTTGAGATGACTAACAACTAACCATGCATGTAACTATACATTATATGTATAGGAGCTAAACTCTTGGAGCATCTCCAATACAACAATGAATTGTGAAAACATTATATGTAAAATAGGACAAATAGACGTTATGATCAAATATCTCTCAAATGCAATTGCTATTCAATGTCAAGCTTATGTGGAAAAAAATAAAATAATAATAGACACTGTCAAGTTGAATGTCTACTTTCAGAGGCTCTGTTAGACAGCTATATTGTAGATCAACTCAGCATTTGAAGATAAATATAAAAAATTGTTAAGAAAGTTGTTTGATTAAAATAAAAAATAAATAAAATAATAAGACATGTCATTAATAAATTAATATTTAAACATGAGCATCGGAGACAAATTTTTTATTTGACTGTCTATCAAGTAGACTTCTATGCCACATAGAGTTTTCTTTTGCTCACCCACCTTGAAGGGGGTGAGCATTACCCCCTCCTAAAAACATGACATGTGTCTTTGAATGGGTAAATTTGTCCAAACCCTTTATCTTTTTAGACAATTTTACCCCATAATGGACTTATATCATGTTTTTGGGAGGGGGGTAATGTTCATCCCCTTTGAAAGGGGTTGAACAAAAATGCACTCTACCACATATAAAACAAGTTTCTTGATATTGTTGACATATCAACGATTATTGAAATGCAAACCACTTTTATATTGAAGATGTTCTTAATGACCCATTTTGTACACTATATTGTATTGTACTGAATTATATTGGATTATATTGTATTGTATTGTATTGTATTACATTAGACTTGTATTATTCTTATACAATTATGTGTTTTAGTGATATTTCGTATTAAACTGTATTAAGTTATACAATGCTTGGACGTGATTTTTGTTCCTCAATATTTCATTAACTAATAAAATTGATATATTTTTAGAATTAAAATATATATTATAAAATATATATATATATATATATATGTTAACCGAGGAAATGGTGGAAAGTATCACCTTTTCCAACTCATTTGGTGACTCTATGACCGGTTTAATAACTTAAGTTTAAAAGGCACCTATTATGGTGAACTACCAAAATTGCTCTTAGATAATCATTTATGTTATTCTGTTTGTCTGGTTCTCTCTCCACACTTCCAACAAAAACGATAACGGGGTTAGTCTCTCTCTCTCTCTCTCTCTCTCTCTCTCTCTCTCTCTATCTATCTATCTATCTATCTCTCTCTCTATACAAATAGAAGTTCAAGATCCAAACAACTGGACGTGCTTCATTACAACAAGGTAATATTTTGTGCAAATACTTCTTTTCATTTGTTCACATTTTCATTGTGACAATTGTGGATCTCCGAGACTTTGTTACCTTTTTCCGAGCCTTTTTAAAAATCACTAATCGAGCCTTTTCATGTCTTGTCCGAGCCTTTTCATGTCTTGTCCGAGCCTTTTCATGTCTTGTCCGAGCCTTTTCATGTCTGCTCCGAGCCTTTTCAAAAATCAGTAATTGAGCCTTTTAAAGTCTTCTCCGAGCTTTTTCATGTCTTGTCCGAGCCTTTTCAAGTCTTCTCCGAGCCTTTTGAAGTTTTCTCCGAGACTTTTAAAAAATAACTATTCGAGCATTTTCAAGTCTTCTCCGAGCTTTTTCATGTCTTCTCCGAGACTTTTCAAAAATCACTAATCAAGCCTTTTCAAGTCTTATCCGAGCTTTTTCATGTCTTGTCCGAGCCTTTTCAAGTCTTCTCCGAGCCTTTTGAAGTCTTCTCCGAGACTTTTAAAAAATAACTATTCGAGCATTTTCAAGTCTTCTCTGAGACTTTTCAAAAATCACTAATCGAGCCTTTTCAAGTCTTCTCCGAGCCTTTTCAAGTCTTCTCCGAGCTTTTTCATGTCTTGTCCGAGCATTTTCAAGTCTTCTCCGAGACTTTTAAAAAATAACTATTCGAGTATTTTCAAGTCTTCTCCGAGCTTTTTCATGTCTTCTCCGAGACTTTTCAAAAATCACTAATCGAGCCTTTTCAAGTCTTCTCCAAGCCTTTTCAAGTCTTTTCCGAGCTTTTTCATGTCTTCTCCGAGACTTTTCAAAAATCACTAATCGAGTCTTTCCAAGTCATCTCCGAGCCTTTTCATGTCTTCTCAAAAATCACTAATCGAGACTTTTCATGTCTTCTCCGAGCCTTTTCATATCATCTCCGAGACTTTTCAAAAATCACTAATCGAGCATTTTCAAGTCTTCTCCGAGACGTTTCAAGTCATCTCCGAGACTTTTCAAATAATCACTAATCGAGCCTTGTTAGGTCTTCTCCGAGACTTTTTATTGAATTACTATTTGAGTCTTTTAAAGACTTTTTCGAGACCAAAAATGTCTTTTTCGAAACTTTCATGTATTCTTCGAGACTTTGCTAGTGTTCTCCGAGCCTTTTAAATATCCTCACACGAGCCTTTGTAAATGTAATTTATGAAAATATTTTGTACTCCTGAGTTTTTATTAATAGTTTTGATTAATTTGACAGCATCATGAATCGGGTTAGAATAGTAATATCTTACAAAGGTCAATGGGAGCAACTACCCGACGGAAGTCAGAGGTTTGTTGGATCCGATAATAAGGGAATGTATGTGTCAAAGAATATGACTTACGAAGAATTGGTGGCGATCGTGCATACCATTGTGAAGTATGATGTAAACAAATTCAATGTTGATCTGGCATCAGTATCAATCGTTCCTGGCAGTACATGTCGTACATTTATAAGAAATAACGATGATGTTCAGTTTATGCTAGGGGAAGATCGGGTGATCCCTCAAGTATGTGTAAGTCTAACTCAGAGGACACCTGGAGATGTGATAGGGAATGATATTCCTCCTCCTGAAAATACCCAACAATTTGGATCCTTTAGCGGTAGCAACCAACTATATCCCCAAAGGAGTTTCGCCGAAAGTGAGGAAAACATGTGTGGTGTCCCACCGGTAGCGGTTGACCAAGTAGTTGAACCTCAATTTGGCGATGTGTTTGGTTGTCGAATTGAGCAGTACAATGAGATGAACAATTACCCGAACCATGAGGTGGATAATGAGGCAAATAATGAACAGGTAGATGATCTAGAAAATGTGGATGAAGAACGTACACAAATTCAAACACAAGGAAGACATGTACAAGGAGTTAGTTGCACTGTACCAAATATGCTTGGGACTTCCGAGGTCCGACATAATATAACTGTATCTGATTCTGATAATACGATAACGTGGGTTATTCCCGGAGCAGATTCATACTCGTTTGGTATTGGTAGAAGTAGCACCTTGGCAACGTAATAACCTACATGCATGATTTATAAAGGTCAATTTTTCCCGAGTAAAAAGGATTTGAAGAGACTAGTTGGCCTTTTTTCAATGCGGGAGAACTTTGAATGGAAGGTGAAAAGGTCTAATAAGACAACGTTACATCTAGTTTGCATCATTGACAACTGTACGTGGAAATTAAGAGCGGTGAGGAGAGATGAAGGGACTTACTTCCAAGTCAGAAGTTTTGTCAACCAACACAGTTGTCCTTTGGAGGAGGTTCACCGTCCCCACCGACAAGCTAGTGCAGTCATAATCGGAGAAGTCATTGCACCTAGACTTCAACAACATGATGGTCGTCTCATGCGTCCGAAGGACATAATCGCCGATATGAAAACAATGTATGGCATCCAAGTCATGTACAGTAAGGCACATGATGCCTTGCAATATGCATTGTCCTTGACCTATGGAACGCATGAAGAAAGTTTCAAGTTGTTACCATCGTTTGCGTACGTTCTGGAACAGCAAAATCCTGGCATAATCACCGACTTACAATGCGCAGACGATGATACATTTTTGTACTTTTTCATGTCGTTAGGGTCCTCAATTAGAGGTTTTCGGAGGTGTATGCGTCCTGTGATTGCAGTTGATGGTACCCATTTGAAGGGAAGATTCGGGGGTACAATGTTTGTTGCAACTGCACAAGATGGAAACGAACAGGTGTATCCAATTGCTTTTGGGTACGGTGACTCAGAAAAAAACCTTTCATGGGAGTGGTTTTTGGAATGCTTGAGGGGTGCCCTTGGTCATATAGATGATCTGGTTTTCATTTCCGATCGCCATGCAAGCATTGAAGCGGGGATTTCTAAAGTGTTCCCTTATGCAACCCATACTATATGTTGCTGGCATTTTGGTGAAAATATGAAGAAGAGATTCCACAGAAAGGATGTTGCCGACATAATGGATTCAGCAGCTAGGACGTACAGTGAATTCAATTATAACAAGCACATGAAGGAGTTACATAGGCTGCACAAGGGTGCATTCGAATATGCCATTTCTACCGGTCCACACAAGTGGTCTCGCGTACACTGTCCCCAAAGAAGGTACAGGCTGATGACCACAAATGTTGCTGAGTGCATAAACTCATGCCTAAAATTCGCACGGCATCTGCCAATGATGACACTGGCGGAGTTCATTAGGAATATGCTACAAAAGTGGTTCCACGATCGTCATGAGCTGCACGGTCCATGCGTCATTAACTGACCGACGCAGCACATCTTGTGATCCTAAAACGTGTCGAGAAGTGCAATTATATGACCGTAAATCCAGTTGACTGGAACATATTCTCCGTCAAATTGAAGGGAAACCAATGGACGGTTAACTTACACTTGAAGACTTGCACATGCAACAAATTCCAAATGGACCATTTCCCATGTTCTCATGCACTCGCAGTGGCAAGGTACATGAGATGTTACAGTTAACGATTTATATTATTTAGGTTCGTGAATCTCATTGTTTTCATTGTTGTAAGGAGCGAAACTTGGATTTCACATCTCTGTGTGCGGACTACTACAAGAGAGAGACACTTATTGATGCATACTCGGTTCCTATTATGCCTGTTGGCCATCCTTCTTCATGGGTAGTGCCATCCGACATCGCATCTCGGGTGGTTTTAAATCCAAAGTCGAAGAGACAATCAGGTCGCCCGATGGAGGGTCGACATGCCTCGTCTTCGGAGAGGACAACCACACAGTCGTGTAGAAGATGTGGACAATCAGGACATAATAGCAGGCGGTGCTCCAACCCACCGATGGTTAATGAAGGTCCCAGCATAAGTGTTCCCGATGAATACCGTCGCAAGTGCAGCATCTGTCATTCAATTGGACACAATAAACAAACGTGCCCTGAGAAAGACTCTACCGTGGAATGAATGGAGCCATTGAGGAAGGCGATCAAACATAACAAGGCAGTACAAGAGGAACATGTCTCCAACTTGATGTCTTCCAACATCGTCCAGACGTTGGGAACCATGCTCGATACAGTTGTGTTATGAGACCGTTGGTTATTATGCTTTTTTATGTTGAACTATTATGATATATTTATTGGTTGTTCGTTTAATGCCATACTGTATCTTTTGTTATAGTGTCTACAATTCATTGTATTGTTTATGGATTTCAATATATCAAATGTGTGTTCAAGTGTTAATTGCAAACAACTAAAATTTTTTTAAAAATAATTTCATTTCATTACTCAAATGTTATGTACATCAACTAAATCACTAACTGGAAGATCAATCCTTTAAGTTACAAAAAACCTCCACAGTCATCTTCTCTCGAATGGTGCCCATTTCGTTTTCTGACCAGTCGAACGTATCCCTATTCGCTGCCAGGTACTCTATCAATCTCAAAGTATGGGCACCACAGTTACCACTGCAATTCACCACATAAACAACCGTTAGAATTGAAAGTTATTAAAACCGATTAGGATAGAATAAGATATTTAAACAGTCATACCCTCTATCATGTTGGGGCACACGGTCTCTAGACACAATGTTGAGTGGAAAGGGCTTATTCTGCAATATATACGTCATATTGCCCCTCCGTCTGCGACCGTGAAAGTCCACCGCATGCAGCATCGACGGTAAAAAATATCGTAAGCAAGCGAGCTGCGTTTTCCTATGGCGAAATGGTACCTCCTGTCTGAACGGGTCCATCAGGTAAATACTCCCTGTTGTGAGGTCGACGCTGGCTAGTGCCCAATGCGTACGTCCAAGGTTGCAAGGAATCAAAACCTGTATGTGTTTCAACAAAGTGTTATCAATGGGAAATTTATTTAAAATTCAAATTCAAACAATGTAAATAAAACACTGACCATGTCAACTTCGTTCCATGGTTTGGTTCCTGCCGGGACCAATCCACGTACCACCGCAAGGTCCTCAGCGGACCACTGATGCTTGAACATAGACCAACTGCGGCGGGGTTTGTCGGCCCCACTTCCCATCAATCTCTCCCAGTCATTCAATAACCATGACTGTACAAAGAAAATTTATAAAACGTTAGATAAAAGATGTACGAAACACATAAATAGATGTTCAAAAGCCGTACAAATTAAACATTTACATAGAACTGTGAATCCTGTATGTTGATCCTCGGACCGTAGGCAGTGGAGTAATATCTCTGACACTTCCGCAGAATCTGCAAGTACGCATCCATATGCTGACAATTTCAACATTTTGTATTGTTAGCATTCTACTATTTCAGAAACATCTTATACACAATGTTCAGGTAAGGACCATACCGTATCCTCCAACTCCATGATGTTGGTTTGAAATCGATGGAACCAAGGGACACCAACTGGCTCGAGTAGATCTACATCAGGCCTACATAATTTTTGAAGAAGTTATATAAGAAAGTCGTTTTACTTAGCAGTTTCAAAATACAAAATAATTTTTGTAATATATGCGATTATACTTACAATTCCCCAGTCGAGTTCCTCTTATAGGCTTGGTACGCCGCAAGGTGGTCAGGATCTATCAATGCGTGGGGCGCCCATACATGTGCTGGTTGTGGCCTAATACTTGGCCTCTTCGGCCGAGAGGGGTCAGTGTATGGGGTCCGCTGCTGCCAACCTGCCCTGCGAACCCGATCCTGACGTTGAAGGGGTGGGGTAATCCGGTCCAGCTCAATGTGATCCATTGGATGGCTGAGCTGTAAGGAGGAACTCTGTCCCCGTGTATTGCCTCCAGAGGTGCGATGTGTTGACGGACTATGTCCCCCTGTATCGCCTGTAGGGGTGCGCTGTACATTGGAACTATGTCGCCGTCGATCGCCTGCAGGTGTAAGCTCTTTGGGTGCACTGAGACTGGGGATCTCTGTCTCTGTGGAATAAATGAAGGGGTGCTCTGCACCAGGATCGACCGGAGGGGTGTGCTGTAAGGAGGTGCTCTGTACCAGTTCTTGAGAATGAACAGGTTGGTCTGGTAAAACCTGCTGAGGTTCTTCCTCTATCTCCATAGGTGATGTATCAGTACCACTAGTACCACGAGTAACCTTCTCTCGTGGTGTCACACCAGGCCCTTGCTGATCACCCTGATGACTACCTGTCCTCCCTCTGGGACTGAAGTCTCGGTGTCCGTCCGGGTCATCGAAGGGTTGGTCATCGAACCGTGTACCTCAAGTACGGGCGTGCGACGTCGAACCCTGAAGCCCCCGAATCAAATCTAGCAACTCCTGATGTTGTTGATCTCGCTTCTCATTACTCTTTCGCACCTCCTCCTGTAACTCGCGTAACGCATCCATCAGTTCAGTATACCAACGGTCCTGAAAGGATTTCGAAATTGTCAGTACTAAAACCGTTCACTCGATTGAAATTAAATAATATGGTAAAAAGAATTATACGTACCTCTGTTTGCCTTCCAACGCCTCCTCGTGAGTCATCTCCAGTTCGAGAGTCATCTCTAGTTCGAGGCTCTCTAGGCAACGTGAATCGAACCCGCCTTGTCCTCGCGAGACGAATATGACGACCGTCCGAGTCAGAACCCTCCGTATCACTGGGTTTGAAAGACGGACCCTCAGTGTCACTGGTTCCAGCAGTTGTATATCGTTCGGGGTCAGAGACGGGAACAGGTATATCACCGAGATCAGCATCATACAAACTGCCTCCCTGGGAAATGCCCTCGAAGTACCGTTTAGCCCTCTCAGTTGCCGTAGGCACCAATTTCACCCTCGCAAACATCTGAAATTGCAGTTAGACCATTGTAATTGTATACATACTAATAGTTATGAACATAATATATATATATATATATATAGATATTTACACTTTCAAGGAAAATGCTATTCAACTTCTCCCCCCTCGGTCGCGTACTCAACTCCCATTTTAGAATTCGGGGGGAGAGCTCGATTTCCCTCCGCTTCCCACATCCGCTGTTGCCAAGCTCGGGGATAACCTCGAAAGCAAATATCTACAAAACAGCTAAGAACGATAATAATCCAATACAATACATAAGTCATATGAAAAAAATAACAAATTCAAAATTCTCACCAACAGGGCGTGCGTTAGCCCATATATGTTGTATGTCTCCGTGGTGTGTACATCAACGCCCTTTTGTCGCTGGCGTTGTTCAAACCGCCTATGTCGACCATCCAACGCATGTGAAACCGTATATAGACCGCCTATACACGTGTGCACCCCACAGGAACGCATCAAAAGCGTCCAAGTCCTCGACTAGGCGAAACTGCCATACTGAAACTTTCTCTCTCTCGTCCAACCCCATCAGTATCCAGTTAAGCATATACAATAAGCAAAGCTTAACCGCATCGTACTGCTCAGAAAAAACACCAATCCGTAGAACGGCTTTCAGCTCTGCATACTCGACCTCATCTCGACCCTCAAAGTACCGCTGGTGTATGCCATTCTCTACCATATCATAGGTCGACGTGTCAGGAAGTTCTCCGAACTTCAATCCGGTGATTAGACAAAACTCAACCTTTGAGAACCGGACCGAATGCCTTCCTAACAAAAATCTCATCTCATCTTCAGGCCCATCGTGATGCAACTCGCGAATAAGCAACCGATGTACAATGCCAGCTGAAAACTTCATCCCACGATCCATCCGAAGGAGGTGTCCAAAACACGACTCAGTATACCGACGTCGTTCTTCGACCGCAAGATGTTCAGGTACCTTGTTAAGTGCGTTGTCGATATCTGTAAGGTCATCAAAATGGTCATGTCGAGTTATTTTCCCCGAATACCTTTCTTCCTCTGGAGTTTTAAGCGAATCTTTTAGTTGATTCCTCATCTGCATATTGACATAAAAAAAATATATCTAGTTAAATAAAATAAATAATATAAAAATGAAAGGTTTCGGACACTAAATGAAAGGTTTCGGACACTAAATGAAAAGTTTCGGACACTATATGAAAAGGCTCGGAAACTATATGAAAAGGCTCGGAAACTATATGAAAAGGCTCGGAAAATATATGAAAAGGCTCGGACAATATATGAAAAGGCTCGGAAACTATATGAAAAGGCTCAGACAATATATGAAAGGGCTCGAACACTATATGAAAAGGCTCGGAAACTATATGAAAAGGCTCGGAAAATATATGAAAAGGCTCGGACAATATATTAAAAGGCTCGGAAACTATATGAAAAGGCTCGGAGACTATATGAAAAGCTCGGAGATTCTAATTCTAGAAACCTATTCATATTCCTTAAAAGGCTCGGATTACTATTTAAAAGTCTCGGACAATGTTTTAAAAGGCTCGGATCCTATTTTAAAAGTCTCGGAGCCAATGTGAAAGGCTCGGAGATTCAAATTGTAGAAGCTTATTTAAATTGCTTGTAAAAGGCTCGGATTACATATGACAAGGCTCGGAAAAGGCTCGGAGATTCAAATAGCAGAAACCTATTCAAATTGCTAGGAAAAGGCTCGGATTACATGTGAAAAGCTCGGAAAAGGCTCGGATTACATGTGAAAAGCTCGAAAATGGCTCGAAAACCCAGAACTTCATCGTGTTCAACAGAATTTTTTCATAAATTTAAACCCTAACCTAATCAAACAAACCTAATCAACAACAAATCAAATCAAATCTAATATACATGTCTAACGAACATCCAACATCAAACGCACATAAAAGTTTCAACAACAAAAACGCGTCAGAAAATCATATCACCTTCTCGTCGATTTCAAGACTGTATCGTCACCGCCTGCAGGTTTCCCGTGAGATTTAGTATCAGATTTCTTGCACCCAAGGTCTCTTTTTCCACTGTTCTCTCTCTCTCAACTTTTTTCTCTTCAGACGCAAAATGACAAGAATGAGTGTATTTTTGTCTGGTCACCTAAATAGGTGCCTTTTAAACTTACATTAGTAAACCGGTGACATTCTCACAAAAGCCCCTCCAAATAGTGACAAAAAATTTTTGAACCCTATGTTAACCGAAGGTAAGGGTCCAAAAAAGAATTTCCATTCTTGTTAAGATTGCTTGAAGTAGAAGGATGCCACATGGAGCATCTGACTACCCCGAAAGAGGATAGGACCGGTATACCCAGGCGTCCATCTATCAATCAGGATCCAGATCAAGATCACCCAGAAGTACTAGGAAACATGGGAGTCAAGGTTCTGAGAACCCGCCGTCATATCGTCCAGGTACCCCCGATACCCGAGTAATACTGGTAGCTCGGTCTAGTAAGATGCAGAATACCCCAACCCCTTCTAGAATCAGTCTACCAAGTAGTATCATGGTAACAAAAGAGTTTTTAATACATCAAAAGAAAAGACTATCAAGGAAGGAAGGACCGGTACACCAAGAGACCAGGATCATGTTGCAAGAAAGACAGTATGCGCCAACATTTGAATGCAAGGAAAGTTGACTTCTCCCCGCCATCTATAAACTCCATTTTAAATGGAATTAGTCAAATCTATCAAATTCGCCAAGAAAGGAAACAAATCACTTGATTATGGGATTATTCCCACGCCTAAATAAAGCCACCATCAACGTCCATTTGATTACCAAATTGATTGACTGACTATCATAGTGATTAGCAAGAAAAGGGACCTATAAATGTAAGAAGACTCTCGAAAGAGACGGGGTGATTTTTTAATCCAATTCTCTACAGTTTTTCTACTTATCGACTAATACAAAATCGTCATCTCCAATTGTATCTGAAACTCCATACCTAAACCCTACATAAATCGTCGTTGTATCATGCATTGTATTTGATTGATCAATAAAAAGCATTATTCTTCTATCTTGATATTACACATATTGTGTTAATTGGAATTTCCTCCCCTTTGGTATTTTTCTGTTAACAATATTTCTATTTTATTTTAAAAATAATAATTAATACATAATTAATATTTTTATTACATCAATCATCATTCATGAAACAAGTATCAATAATATTTGAAAATTGTTTTTAATATTTTATTTAACTTATATAATTTTTAGATATATAATATTGGAATAATTTTTTATTTTTTATTTTATTTAATTCATTTACATAATATTTATTTTATTTAATTTTAATTTTAATTTTAATATTACATTAAAATTATATTATTTATATATTAAATTTAAAATTATTATTAAACATCATCATTATTAAATATTTTATTACTGTATATTATTATTATTATTAGTTTTTTAAATTTATTATTATTACTATTATAATCATTGTTATTATACTTATTAATTTTATTATCATTATTGTTATTATTATTTGGATATTTTATTATTATCTCTCTCTCATTTGTATTAACTAATACAACATCCATTGTAATATAAATTGTATTGTATTAGCTAATACATTTTAAACCTCTAATTTTATTAGATACCTGCAATTGGATTGATTTGGTTTAAGCCAAATTGAGTTTATTTATAATTTAATTGGCCTTTCAAATAAAAAATATAAATAAGTAAATCCATTTTAGTAATATTCGTAATTTTAAATTATAATAATGTATGTATTTATAAATTGGGTGTGTAATCATATTTTCTGGTTGCAATATATATCAGCACCCATGTAACAAACTAGTTTGTTGCTTCCTGTTTCTTTATTCGAACAAATTCGGTTAATTAGTGATTTAATATCATTTTGAACTTTTACCAAAAATTAATAAAATGAAAATCATATTTAAAAAAAAGGAAAATCATTAATTATATATGTTTGCATTTAATCTCTAACAGGTCAGGCCAATTAAGATTCAATTATACGAAGGACAAATATTTTAACTTATCAAAAATAATAATAGATGTAGCATTTATATACATGGACGGAGGCAGCAAAGCGGGATAAAGTCTTTTACGAATTGTCACTCTAATTTCAATAATAGCTGGTCTAATCTTTAAAAAAATTAAAATACCTCCATTAGAGATTAAACCTCCAACCTTAAGGTTAAAAGCAACAAGCTTTAACCACATGTGCTACTCTAGTTCACCGTTAAAGATTTATTGATTTAAATATATATATATATATATAACCACATAATTTGTTTAAACTAATTTAAATATGTTTATATAATTTAAAATTAACTCATATTTAATAATAATATATAAAAATATATTTATGAAGATGAAAAATAAAATAACAAAACAAAAGGAAACCCAGAAAATCCAGAAAATCAAATCCCGTAAATTTTTTTTTCTTTTTTTTTTTCAAAAAATATATTATTTCAATATGATAAAAATAAATAAATAAATCAAAGCCATAAATTGAAAATTTCCTTTTTTTTCAAATTTTTTTTTTTTACTTTATTTCTTTTGTTTTGTTATTTTCTTTTTCATTCTCATAAATATGTTTTTATATATTATTATTTTATATGAGTTTATTTTAAATTATGTTTTATATATTATTATATATGATTTTTTTTCCCTTTTCAATTTATGGACTTTGATTTTCTAGGTTTTTATTTTATTTTATCAAATTGGAATAATATATTTGTTGAAAAGAAAAAAAATCCAAAAAAAAGAAACAAAGAAAAAATTTACAAGCTTTGATTTTAATAATATAAACATATTTAAATTAGTTTAAACAAATTATATAACTATATATGTTGTATGTATATTTTCAACTAAGAGATACGTCAGCAATATGAGTTGGAAGAATAAAGCCACGTCACTTGTCAACTAGTTAACAAAGGAAGCTCTGACCGTTTGCCACGTCATCGAGATTAACAGAAGCCAAAACTGTATTCGCCGGATAAGTTAAACCAAAGAAAGCTAGGATCTTGCTCGCTAAAGACCTTCACTCGTCAAGACTTACTCGGCCAACACAACAAAGTTAAAGTAAAACTTGTCGAGCAAGGATTCATCCAAGTATAAAGTTTCACGAGTTGCACCCCAATAAGGAAATACTCCTATTTTCCATCCAGAGAAGTCTGAATAGGAAAGGATAGAAAGCGTCCAAAAGAATAGACATTACACTGGAAACAAATCAGAACCAGCCTGCAAGACTAGAATCCTAAAACGATTCTATTTGGGAAGTCCGCCAACTACACAACGATGACAAGAGAGAACCTTAATCTACTTGATATAAATAGGATCATATAGTTAACAAGAGGAGGGTCCAAATTCTAGAGGGTTGAGAGAGATTGTATGAGAGAAGAAACAAACCTCAAAAGTATAACCTAAAGCAAATTATAGTATTATTTCTCCTGTCCTCAAGGGGCGCCGTGGTTTTTTTTTTTTCCGTTTTTAGGGTTTTCCATGTAAAACCTGTGTTTTACATGCTTTTATTTATATTATTGCTTTTATTAACGTAATATTATTGTTGGGCACGTGGAAATCCAGAAATCACCGTCAACAATATATATACATGTAAATCAAAAAATCTTCAACAATGAGCTAGAGTAGCTCAGCTGGTTAAAACTTGTGGTTTTTAACCTTAAGGTTGAAGGTTCAATCTCTAATGGGAGGCGTTTTAATTTTTTTCAGGGGTTGACAAACTATTATTGAAATTAGAGGGACTAAAATAAAAAATAAAAAATAACAATAAAGGGTAAAATTATATTTTTACACATTTTGTTATAGTTGACCATTAGTTTTTTTGGCCAAATAGACTAAAGTGATGCATTTTGAAAAAACAAGGGACTAAAGTGACTAAGATGGTAAAAACGTTTAAAAATATGATAATTCATGAAAAAGTAAGAACTTTAGTGATAATACCCCTAGATTTATAGACTAGAAAAGTTTGTGTTACTTTGAGAATTAGGGTTTGAATAAATTGAAAAGGAAAAGTTCAAGATAAGATAGAAAATTGTGTGTATTTAAATTTGGGAGTATTTACAATTTCAGTGGATTATAAACAAATATTAATTAATTAATTTAATCGTTTTAATAAGGTTATTAGTGGCAATAAGATTTTAATTAGATGTGTAAATAAGATTTTTGGGTGGCAATATCTACGCCCATATATATTTATATAAATATATATATATATATACACACTTAATCTAGGTTATTTAGAAGTCAAAAAAGCTGGTAAAAGGGTGAGCACACACTTGTCCATGAGTTGAACAACACTTGATCATCCATATTTATCGATTCATTTAACTATGGATCTGTCGTTCAATATGTTCCTGTATATATATATATATATATATGATTTTTTTTTTTTTTTAATATATAATACAACAACTGTCGGGACCGGTGAGATTAGATTTTACTAGCACAGCCCTGATGAGCAACTGCCATAAATGAGGAGAGGCCACCCACATACAAGTAGGATAATACCCACATTCAATGTAAGAAAATTGATATATATCTATATATGCATAGCCACTTGATCCTATCTTATAGAAAGGTCTCCATATAGAGGGCTACACAATATTGGCAAGTGGCCAAATGCGCTGTGTATATATATACGATTTGTCCTTTATGAAAATAGCTTTATACAATTGGTCCTACATATTCATAAGTTTTTGTTTTTCTAAAACCCCATGTCCCCACGGCATCAATTATCTGATTTCATTGAAATTTGTAATGTACATGAACCCTAAAAAGCCAATGTTTTGTTTTGAAGTTTGACAAGTTGCTCTGATAAGCTGTTGTTAGGAGAATGAGACTGCTTTGGAGTCTTGTTAGAGTCATCACATTCGTTAAAACCTCGCTCTAAGAGTCAAAGCCCTTTTAATGGCCATTTTCAGTCTTCACTATTCACCAAGCAAATTAGGTGTCCCTTTGCAGGATCCCACTCACTTTATTTGCGTCACTGTAGTTGCTTGGCTACACAGCCTCCTCCAATTACATGCATTTTGTCATACTAGCAAACGTTTATTTGTATCTATTTGGTGGTCTAGCCTTCTTATAAAGATAATGCATATGAAATATACTCAGATGCGGATCTAGGAAATATTTACCGTTCGGGTTAAATTATATATATATATACAATTTTTTTATTGTCAATTCGTATTGATATAAAATATATCAAGACAAAGAATGTAGATCATTAAATTTACAACTTTGACTTAAAATGTATGCATTTGTCAAAACTTCTCCATAATCTATTAATCTGTGGTCCACATTTTTCGTCCTAATATATTTTATATTTAGACGAACTGACAGTAGAAAAACTGTATATATATATATATATATATATATATAATTAGTCTTTTTTCTCTGTATGTACTAACATTATAAAGTCAACTCACACTAATAAATTTATTAAATTCGGTGTGTACCATAGAGAAAAATCTTGTAATTTTCTTCCTTGATGCACATTGATATAATAAAATCATAACAAAACATGCAAGCCATTGATATATAATAAAAAACCTTTTATATAATTTTGTTTAAATGTATTTGTTTATATGTTTTTTTTAATAATAATGATACTAATTCAATAATGGACTAAATAATATAAAATAGATTACAAAATTTATACATAAATAATTAGGGTGCCGATATTACCATCCAAAAATATGATTTACACACTCATATTTTATTAAAAAAAATTATTAAAAATTACCCTTAAACAAAAAGACACATAAGGACAAAGTAAATCAAAATAACCTCTACAACGATTAATTTACAACGATTAATTGTTATAAAAAAAAGGTGAATTGTTAAAGGATTCCAAAAACAAAAATATAATTATTTATTTAAGGGGTGTATTGGATTAGGATTTTAATTGACAATTTCGGGGCGTAAGGATTTTATGGATTTGTATGATTTTAAAGACTATTATGATTATATGGACTAGACTTTCAGGATTCTGAAAGAGTCTCTAGACATCACTTATAGATTATTATGATCATCTAGACTTTATTTCAAGACTTTTTGGACTTTTTTTTTTTTTTATTTTAAATATGGGTCCTATGGACTTCATTTATAGAATATTAGGATTATCTAGATTTTATTTCAAGACTTTTTGGATTTTATTTTTAAAAAATATGGGTCCTATAAATTTGCTAGCTAACACATAGGCCTGAGCTAATTGGCATGAATTGAAAAAACCCAAATAAAAAGTATTTTTTTTGGAACATGAATCAACACAATGATACAATTGGTTTTCTCATGGATAGTTTAGGGGTCGAAGTCCCTGATACAATCTTGATGGGTTTAAACTCCTCTACTAATATTGAGTCTTTCTACCTCTCATTTCACTATAAGAAATTTGGTCTTTCGCAACACGTGAAATGCATTGCGAAAGGTTTTAACAACGTACGCCCGTGCATTGTTGATACATTTGTTGCCAAAAGTCTAAAGACTTTTCGCAACGTGCAATGTACGTTCTCTTAGAACAACGAAAACGTACTAAATGTGTTGCAAAAGAGATGTACGTTGTCGTAGACATTTAACAATACGCAATAGATGTTATGTTAAATGTTTAACACAACATGCATTGTATGTTCATTGTAGAAGAGACGTACGTTGTTGTAGTCATTTATCGCAACGCATATTGTACGTTGCCTTAAGTCATTGGAAAAAAAAATGTAAATGATCTCCCATTGAGCTCCCTCTACTAGGCCATGGAAAGGTTTTAGCAATGCACGCCCGTGCATTGTTGATGCGCTTGTTGCCAAAAGTCTAAAGACTTTTCGCAACGCGCAATGTGCGTTGTCTCAGAACAACGACAACATACTAAATGTGTTGTGAAAGAGACGTATGTTGTCGTAGACATTTAACGCAACATGCAATAGATGTTGTGTTAAATGTTTAACACAACGTGCAATAGATGTTGTGTTAAATGTTTAACACAACGTGCATTGCAGAAGAGACGTACATTGTTGTAGTCATTTATCGTAGCATACATTGGACGTTGCGTTAAACTATGGAAAAATAAATAAATAGATAAATGTAAATGATCTCCCATTGGGCTCCCTTTACTAGGCCCTAACATCATCGGGCCTCTGACTATATATGACCAATGTTTATTAAATCTCACCATTATTTGTTTGGGTTGGGAGTTAAACCTGAGACAATGAAGACTGTGAGGAGTGACTTTACCATTTGGCTAGAAGTTTAACTTTGTTAAATAATGCATAACTATTTATATATATCATATAATTTCTATTGATCTGCTTATTATTATTATTATTATATTTTGGAATTAATATTTTATTAAAAAATTATTAATTTTTATTATTAGACAATGTAAACTCATTCTAGTAATCTTTATAATTACTTTATATGATAGAGACATATATATTATAAAAAAAAAAATAGTGTAACATTTAATTAAAGTATTTTTTTTATTTGAAATTAATTACAATCGGGTTAGAGTTTATTAAAACTTGATAATAACAAACGTTGTAAACTCAGAACTCGAAATGAAATTCCCACTACATAGGAGAGGTCTCCCCCACATTTTACGAATTGATAGTCAAAAGTGAAGCTTGAATTCTTATCACAAAATAGAAGGGGATGGGTCCAACCACTTTGCTTATGTTATTGTATATTTTTAATATTTATGAACACATTTATGATGTTTGGGTTTCTAAACATTAGTTTTTTTTTTTTTTTTTTTTTTTTTAAAAACGCACAAATAAAAAATTGCCAAAAATATTCTTACGACAACATGCATATAATATATGTAACGAAATATTAGTATTTTTTGGAATGCACAATCCAATAATTGCTAAAAGGGCTTTTACGGCAACATGTATGACATGCATGTTACTAAATATTAGCCTTTCACAACATGATTAACATTTACAGCTATGTGCATGACTTGTTTGTTGGTAAAATATTAATCTTTCGCAACGTGCAAAACAGGTGTGTTGTTAAATATTAGTCTTTTGCAACGCGCATGACATTTACGGTAACATGCATGACTCGTGTGTTGATAAAATATCAGTCGATCATTCGCAACGCGCAAACCATTAGTTGTTAAAAAGTCTCTTACAACAACGTGCACGATATGTATATTGTGAAATATTAGACTTTTCGCAACGCGCATGATATGTGTGTTGCTACATATCAGCCTTTACCAACGTATAAACCAATAGTTGCTAAAAAGTTTCTCTACAATAACGTGCATGCTATGTGTGTTGCAAAATACTAGACGTTTTCGCAACGCGCATGAGATTCGTGTTGTAAAATATTAGACTTTTTCGTAACGTATAAATAACGAATTGCTAAATAGCCTCATATGGCAATGTTCATGATGTGTGCATTGTCAAACATTAGTTTTTTTAATAACGTGCGCGTTTGTATGTTGCTAAAAAAACACTTATAGCAACGTGTACAAACTTAATGAAATAACTATGACAGCGTGCATCCGTTGTGCATTGCCATATGTACTCAGTTATCGGTAACAATCGCATGTACGTTCAACAACACATTTTTTTTACTCTTTGTAATAAATGACTTTTGACAACATGTTTTACTTGCACATTGTGATAGATGACTTTTAGTAACGTGCATAGCCCGCACGCTGTTTTTTGAATGTTGCTAAAAGTGAAATTTCTTGTAGTGTTTTCCTTGTCTTTGTTTTGTTGAAGCCGTTTAAACCTCTCTATGAATGATCCATCATTCACAGAAAGGCTAGTAAGTGTTCCTTTGTGCATTAGCTACGAATCAAAAGTACTTAGCCTATTATAGAGGAAGAGTCACTATTTAACAAGCAAGCTTCCAAGCTATTTAGATATTGAACTAAAGCTACATATTCTATCTATCTATATATTGAATTATTGATCAAGCAAACACCAATCACACTAAAAAAAAAAAAAAAAAATCTCAACAAGACAACCAAATTGATCACGGAATCGAACTGCATATACTGCAGTATAATCCATTAAGAACTGAATTCCTTTCAAAACAAATCACACAAATCAAAAACTTCAAAATCTTAAAATCTCAAAATCTCAAAATCCCTTGACATCTTTTGAGTTCAAACTCTAACACAATTACTCAATACAAGAATCCCATTATTTAGGATATACCTAATAGCATCAAACCCCTCCACGAGAAAAAAAAATTGCGTAAAATAAAATTCCCATCCTGGAAACATAAAAAATCTACCTTCTAAGCTTTTTAAATCGAACAAAAAATTTATCAACAAATAGTTTCAAAATTCTTATGTGATTGATAATAACAGCATACATCCTAATCAATACCGAAAAACGAATAAATCAACAACAAAATAAAAATAAAAATCAAACCCTAAAACACAATCAAATCACAATTCTGAATCCAAACCGGAACTGTAAATCTAAACCAGTAAAAATCAAAAATCATGCCAACGACAACAAAAATCAATTAGAGAATCAAAAATACATATACATATACATATATTTATCAGTTGATCAATTTTTTGATCGATCGTTCGTTGATGAAGATTTGATAGGGGTTCGAAGTTGAGGAAGATGAAAATGATTTTGAGAGCATGAAAAGTCTTGAGCAAGTTTGGAAAGTCTAATGGAAGAGGGCAAGACAATTTTGGGGTCTTGGTATTTATAGTTATCACTAAAAAGTCTGAACAATCCATTTTGTCATAAAATCCTACAAATATTGATCTCAATTCAATATCACTATACAATTTACTGCTTCTTAAAAGTCTGGATCCAATACAATAAGACATTTTGGACTTTTTTAAAAAATCTTAAAAGTCTTAATCGAATACCACCGGACTTATCTAACTTATTAAAAAGTCTCAATTCAATACCACCAGGCTTTTATTTCTCAAAATTGTCTATTAAAATTTATACCCATTTTATTAAATTATGGAGATATTAGAGAGAATGGACATAAAAATAATAACAATAATAAAATTACAAAGCCAAATACAAATCAAAACAAACCAAATCCATAACCAAAACTTAGGGTTTGGATTTTTCCTTTTTTTTGTTTTTTTGTTTTTTTTTTTCCAAATTGGGCTCTTTATTAAAATAAGCATAGAATAAACAAGTGGTCTCTCCTCCTACAATTATTGTCTCTACAGACACACAGACACAGAAGGCTTCGCCTAAGCCACCGAAGACAACCCCACAAATCCAACACTTCCATTTCCACTAAAAGAAAAGGTATCTGAATCTTCTCGTTTACATTCAACTTTGAAACTGCAGGTTCAAAGTTTTTAATAATTTGTTTATTGTTATAAATACAGTATATAAAATTAATTAATTTTAATAAGGTTACCTCTGGTATTTGAATGGGCGCTTATAGTAATAATCAAATTTTAAATTTTACTAATGGGTGAACTTATAAAATTGGATGTGTAAATTATATTTTTTTGGTGGTAATTTACTAATATCTACACCCAAACAGTAGTTCAAAAAAAAAATATTTAAACTTGCACATGATTTAATACTAAAATGTTAGAAGCTATAATACTATGTATATTTTTACACTTTACCCTGAACAACAAATTTTTTTAAAAAAAATTAAATTTAAACAAAAAAATATAATATTCTTATAATATCATTAAACCTTAAGGGACCTTTATATAATTAACCCTTTATATTGATTTTTCTTTTTTTCTAGATGGGGCTGCCCCTCCGCCCTTGAATATAATACATTATTAATATAATCGGAAGATGTTAATATATTCTCTTAAGACATAGGATAAAATACTATAAAAGAAAAGTCAGACAATAAATATCAAACCAAGTTTTAAAACCAAAAAAAAAAAAAAAAAAAAAAAACAGAAAAAACAAAAAAGAACAAGAAAACAAAAATAAAAACAAAAAAAAAAGCAAAAATCCCTCTCCAACCAAGCTCTAAAAACCTGCGTCAGAATGTACACTTGATACAAGTTCTCTCTTTTTTTTTTTTTTTTGTAATACCTAAAATTTTATTTAATTACAGTTTTACCTTTATTCAATAAAATTTATTTCTATTCTATCTTTTTTTATTATTTAAAAGTTTTATTTAATCATGGTTTTACCCTTATTCAATCAAATTTATTTCAATTGTATCCCTTATTATTATTATTTTTTTTAATGATTTTGCTTTATTTATATATTTTTTAAATTTAATTATTATTTATATTAACATTTATAATAAAGTAAAATTAAGTATATAATACAAAAATTATACTAATTTTTTTATAAAAAAAATCACTAATTGGAAAACACTAAAATACAACATTAAAAACATTAAAAACTTCATAATGATAAAATAAATTATCACTAATTGGGAGAAAGTAAAATTAAGGAAAAATACAACATAAATTACAACATCAATTTAGTAGTTCGGGAAATCATTTCCGGATCCTCCAAGATCATTGAAATATTGATGAAAAGAACGAGATGTATTTTGAGATCCTTGGCCTTGTTGTTGAACTCTTTTTTTGAAAATTCTTGATTGTCCACTTCGTAAAAACTCGTGTACGCTTGGATCAATTATAAAATTCAAATATTTTAGTAAGATTTTATTATCCCCTGATATTCATCCATGGCCAATCTTTCTGAGTCATTTTTAGCTCGTATCATTCGGATTTCGTAAGTTTTTTGCCTATCATTTTGAGCTCGTATCATTCAGTTAATTAAATTTAATTTCTTAATTTATTATTTTTAGGTTATTTTTTCAAGGACAATTTTTAGTTAACTAACAAAATATATTATTACAATATTATTTTAATTAAGGGGTGAAATGTTAATTGTTGAGGAAAAAATATATACATTTAAGAAAATATTCTTTTTATTATAACATTTTTTGTAATGGGTTGGAGATGTAAAAAAACAAATGGTACGAAAGTTATACCATTTTGATATAAAAGTTGTACCAAATTGATATTTTGGATTGGAGATGAAAACTGGGGTTAACTCTGGCCTTAATAATTAAAGACAGCTAATATAACATAGCACGCTGAGCGAGTTCTAGCGAGATGTGCCACATCAACTGCAACCATTAAATTCACAACACAACTCGACAGCTAAGAACAAAGTGTGATGCTTTTAGCACAAAATCTCAATACAATTCCACGTTAAGTGACATTAAATTGCACATGTATTTTGTCTTAATTAATGGTTGGTGATCATGATTCATGGTCCCTCTCCATCCCAATTAGTTGAATAGGCTTATTGCTAGCATACTTCCTATTAATATCGATTTATTAATTGGTTTCTCTATAATACTCCACTTAGAAGAAATTAGCAAACAAACATCACAAGTCACATCAAGATCACAAGGTTATATATAATTGAATTGACCATAATTGACTTGATCCCCTAATCAGTTCTACTCACACAAATAATTTAACAATTATTGTCAATAAAATATAAATTAAAGAAAAATAACTGTATCCAAATTGGCTGCTGGAAAGATAATCATGCTTGTCCATCTAACTAAACTTATCTTATCTTTACTTTTAAAAATATTCGATGGCTATCATTTATTTTAGCTTTTTTTTTTTTTTTTTTAAACCAGAACCCAGCGATGATAGACTCAACTACAAATACAGCACGGAAGTTTACTCCCACAAGGGGAGAGGGCTACTCCCACGGAAATGGGGAGAGGGCACCCTCACTTGGTGTTAAACCTAGGAGGGACAAGAATAGCGCGCACACACACACACACACACATATATATATATATATATGCATGCCATAGGTATTGAACCCAGGTGGTGGAGAATTCCAAGTAAGGTCCAACCACGTTGGAAGGGTCCCAATGACATTTATTTGGATTTTAATTAAGTCTTTTTAATTGACAACTAACCTTATCTTTTCGTTTTATGGCTTTGAAATGATTGATAAAACAGTAATACTATATATTCCACCTAAAATCCTATATTTTTTATCCCACTATATGTGGCATGTGAGGTGTCAAATGGTGAGTGGATACATGAGATAGGTGAAATAAATCATCATTAATGTGTATCCACTCGCTATTTGATACCTCACATGAAACATGTAGTGGGATGAAAAATGTGGGATTTTAGGTGGAATGTTTAGCATTATTGTTGACAAAAATATGATGCGTATCTTTCAAAAAAAAATAAAAATATGATGTGTACTGCATCAGATGATGACTTTATAAAGATAAACTAATATATACATTAATTATATATCAGTTTTCTATTATCAGTTCGTCATGATATATTTTATATAAAAAATGTGGACTATTAGATTTAAATAATTTGACTCAAAGTGTATGCATTTGTCAAAACTTCTTCTTAATCTATAGACCACATCTTTTGTCCTGATATATTATATATCAGTCTTTCTACTGTCAGTTCGTCATGATATAAAATATATTAGGACGAAGAATGTAGATCATAAATTATGGAGAAGTTTTGACAAATACATACACTTTGAGTTAAAGTATGTAAATCTAATGGTCCACATTCTTTGTCCTGATATATTTTATACCAGGACGAACTGATAATAGAAAAATTGTATATATATATATATATATATATATATGTATATAGCGGTTCTCTAGTAAGGACGTCATGAAATTATAAGTTAAGAACGTCCAACCACAGTCATAATATTGGGTGTGGGAATTTATTAATGTGAGGCTGTAGGCCTACTATGAATATGTGGATGTGGTTAGACGTCCTAAAATTATAAAAGTCCTGATTAAAGAAGTATATTATATATATACATATATAATGGGATATTTGCAGCATTAATATCTATCCATACGGTCACTTCAAAACAATACTAAATTGATTTACTATATTAGAATATATATATATATATATATATATATATGAGTGGTTCTCTTATAAGAAATCTCTTATTTTAATATCGGTAAGAACTTTGATGAAATCATGTCGATTTCTATAAATTTTGATATGAATTTTTTTTGAATGATGAGTTTGATGAAATCTACCAATAAATTTTTTTTAAGAATTTTCCAAGTATTAAAACTATTTATCCCGATTTTGTTAAATATGAAGACATCGGAAAATGAACGAAATATAGGAAAATTCAAGAAAAATAGTTGTAGTATTTGAAAAATTCTCAAATTTTATTCATAAATAGATTTCATGGAACCTATCATCAAAAAAAAAAAAAAAAAAAAAAAAAATCAAGATCAAAATTCATAAAAATAGATGTGATTTCATCAAAGTCCTTACCGAAATTAAAATAAAGGATCTCTTATAGGAAAACCACTCATATATATGGTGATTCTCTAGTAAGAACGTTCTAAAATTACAAATAAATTAATAACGTCTAACCACACTCACACATTCATATTGGGTGTATGTATTTATTAATGTGGGGTTGTGGTATTATTGTGAATGTGTGACTGTGGTTGGATGTCCTAAAATTATAAAGTCACGGTTTATTATTTATATATATATATATATATAATAAAAGTTGATATAAGTATACTCCATGGCAAGTATATTGGAAACCAGGTAACTTGGTTACACATCTAATTTTGTCAACCACTACATATGCTCCTAAATTGGAAGTGCAAAATGATTTTAAATGAAGATCAGGAATAGTAAGTTACTAATTATTTCGATCCAGCTCCCCATAAATTGCTTTACATCTAGTAATCCATCCATAATTATTAGGCTCAAAATAATTGGACGTGAGTTATACTAATACCCGGTACACATCATTCTAAATTTTGGATTCCGGATTTCTTATAATTACCTTGTTAAGTATCATTGAAATAAGTTTACAAAGATAAGGAGAGGAGGTAAATAAGGTAATAACGATGGTATAGGAATAAGAGAATGGGGGCCATTCTTATCCAAATCAAAGAAGTTAGACAGATTGAGAACCCCATAATATAATATACTAATAGAAGAAAGTAAAATAATGAGTTTGGAAGTTTGAAGAAAGACAATAGAAGAAGAAGAAGAAGAAGAAGAGGTTGCATTTGCATGCAGAGGCAGCTGGTGTATAGCTGGAAAACAGCACCCACACACATGACAATTGACACACCCACCAAACGAAAATAACCCTTTAAATAGATAAATCTTAATATCTGTGATTGATTCCTTTCTTGTTTATTCTGCAAATATCACAATTCACATCAGCTGTAGCTAGTAGTTGACACTTGACACACTTGTCAAAAATCCTGACGAAGTGATGAGATAGGCCTAAGAGAAATTTGTATGAAAATAGTATTTGGGATGCATTGCATATTTGCATGTGGTTAGAGATTCACAATGTTGCCAAACCACAACACATGATCTGATCATCAGTCCCCCCTACGTGGACCCCAATCATCATCGTTCATCAATCTATATCTGTTGATATTTGAAAATACAACTACACGCTCCAAGGTCCTTAATTACAAACAGAGCATTGCAATCCTTATACGACTCTCTAGACCTAATTACAGGATATGGTCCACATAAGATTTTAAACAAAACATTAAAAATGGTCCACCATACGAATATAAGTTCTTTTTTTTTTTTAAAAGCATAGCAATGGAAACTCAGCCGATAAATGAATTTAAAAATAATCTACTATAGTACAATACACACATATATATATATATTAAATGCCCACAAATGGAAACCTAATTTTTTTTTATTTTTAGAGTACACAACAACTGTCGGGATCGACGAGATAAAACTCTACAAGCACAATTAGCAACACAACTCCCACAAAGGGGAGAGAACACCCACACCAATATGGTACAAGACCCACACACAGTGGTGGGAAAATCCTAAATGGAAACCCATTTATCATTTTTTACAATTATAACGATGGATTAATGGTGGCGGTGGGTTGAATCCTAAAAACACTCATGTTTATCATAAATAATCCTCTCTTATCTCTTAAAAAAACAAAAAACAAAAAACTCTATTGGTACGAAAATTCATAAGTCCGTTGTTTCGAAAGTAACTAAATCAATACACTTTTTTTTTTTTTGAAAACCTTTACTATTATTATTTTTATTTAAACTTAATTATTACTTTTGCTGCTAAAAATGTGAAACGATTAAGGTTTAAATAATATATTCTTTTATGTAAAATAAATAAATTTAAAAAAAAAAAACTCAAAACTCTATTGATACGAAAATTCATAAGTCGTTGTTTCGAAGGTAATTAAATCAATATGTTTAAAAAAAATTTCTTTTTTGAAAACCTTTATTATTATTTTTTTTAATTTAAACTTAATTATTACTATTGTTGTTAAAAATGTGAGATGATTAAGGTTTAAATGATATATTCTTTGATGTAATTATAAAAATTTTATTTTTGTAACTTTTATTTACTATTTTGTTGCTTTATAGTCTTGAATTTGAGTTATCATATTGATTTTTATAAGTATTTACTAGAGAAAAATAAAATCAAATAAACATACATAGAGTATCGAGGGCTTTATTTTCTATAGTTCGCCTCAGACCCTAAAAATCTCAAGGCTAGCCTAATACCCCCCAAAATCCTCAATTCAATAGGTCATATAGGTCCTTTGTTGATGTGGTCCTTGAATCAGGTACATAAGGAATTATCCATGAGTCTCTAAATGTTCTTCCTCAAAAACGTTAACATGTGACCTTAAAATCTATACATGTTAAAATAATTGGACGAGTTGGTAGATGAATGAACTTGGTAGTAGTCAAATGACTCCCAAGTCAACGGTTCGAACCCTTCACAAAAAGCTTCAAAAAAATACATGGTCTAAATATTTAGATAAATAGATACTATGAAATATATATATATATATATTCAGATAATTCAAATTTAAATTTTTTTCAGATTTTTCGGATTTGAATCGGATTTGATTTGAAAATTTTCAGATTAGATATTTTTATAAAGAATTTCCTTCAAATTTAAAATTCTGATCGGATTGAATTCATAAGTGCAAATTAAAACTTCAGATTCTGATTGATTTCGAATCAAATTTGCATATAATAAAGCAAATTTTATTTATTATACGTAAACCACCCCTACTAGTAAATAAGCACGTGTCTTGAACTCTTACCACACAAACAAGGAAGTGGTGCACACTACTAGCCTACTGACAATCAGTGAGATGAAGATGGATATGAATTTCTCCATGCCTATTCCCACGTTCCCGTCCTTATTTCTAGGGATGTCAATGGGACGGGTGGGGGACGAGGTTTTCATTACCATTCCCAATCTCACTTTGTATGAAGGATCACATACCTAGTAAATACCCATATTAAAATAAAATGTGTAGGTATATAAATTCCCCATTAGGAGATCCGTTTCTTATCTCATACTCTTTTCATTCCATTAAAAAGTTGCAGAAAGAGATTAAGAAACTTAAGCTAGAAAATTCAGTGCCCATAATTAATAACATAAAAACAATTCAGTGCCCATAATTAATAACATAAAAACAATTCATTATCAAGTTAATATTTAGCAAAGTAGAACAAATAAGAAAAAAAATCACACATGTTGGGACTTTGACTCAAAGATGGAAGAAAAGAGTGGAGTCAAAAGTTCAAAATTATATACAGTGTGGGAGTATAAATATATATATATATATATATATATAGAGTCTCGTTCCTATCGGTGCATCCTGATATAACTTTATCAGGATATTGAATGTAAGTCACTCATTTATAACAGTGATTTAATAAGTACATACATACCAAGTCAAAGTATGTAAAACGAGTGGCTTATATTCAATGTATTTATATAATTCTATCAGTACGCATTGATAGGAAAATTTCCGTAGATATATATATATTGATAATGGGGTGCAGGCATGGATCGGGGTGGGGACTTAAAATTATGTAACCGTTCAAAATTAAATTGAGGATTGAAAAAAATACCAACCCCATAATGTAACATAAATTATAGGCACTAAATTCATTCGTAACGGGGTGGGTCCCTTCATCAATGGATAATTTTGTCAACTTTACTCATTTCTTAACCATTTTTCACCAATCCCGTTTGGCGGAATTGTGAATGGGGATTTCCCTCATTTTCATCGTCAATCCCAATTCTCAATCTCATATTTAACTATGTTAATCCCAATCTCATTCTCAAAATTACCCTAATAAAATAAATAATTTATCATTCAAATATTAACAAAAGCTAGCAATATCATTCTACGGTTAGATAATAAAAATTCAAATAAAATGAGTAATTAGGGGAGATGGGGACTATCTATTTTCTTTTCCTATGTTTAGGAGAAATGGGGGATAGGGGACTCATCATTATGGAGGACGCCCCCCCTCCCCCCGCGTTTCGGAGAAATGGGGATAGGGGACTCATCATTATGGAGGATCCCCCTCTCCCCCGGACAAGGATGATAACGAAGGGGATTTGTAAGGATGTGGGGGAAAATTGTCATCCTTACGATATACAGACTATTTAAACTTGAAATTATATCTAAAATCCCTTTATAGGATTTTTTGGTATATAATATTATTATTTTTTTTTTTGAAATTATAAGTTGTTTATAGTATACAATAAAATTGTTTTTATTTATAATTAAAGTTTTTTTTTTCCTAAAAAGAGTCAGAGGTTTTTGCGCTCCATTTTAAATATTAAAAAAATAATAATAAAAAAAAAAAAGATATATCCATATTGACTCGTTGAATAATTTGTCTGTATCACTGGGTCGCCTAGTTTCTTTCTGGTTGAAATAAAAATTTAATTTATATAACATATTAGGTTCAATAGCATGGACAATAAAGTATATTAATCGTATTAATTTTTTTTTTTTTTTTTTTAGAAGATTTAATCGTTTTAATTTTACATAGATACAATTTCTTATAATAATGATGATATACAGATATACAGATATAGGATAAGGTCCACTCTATAGAGACTAGAGACTCTTCTCCGCATGCGTTTTATAAGATTAATATAATCCTATTTAGTTTATAAAAATAAAAAATAAAAAATATACAAGGTTTAATAAGCATTAAGCGTGCTATCGAATGGAGTTATTATTATTATTATTATTATTATATATTTCTATAAGTACGACTTCTCAAACCTGATTTATTAAGTGTCCATCCAAATTAAGTTGTGAATTCGTACAAAAATCACGTGAATGATTGTAATTTTTGAGGTAAAATTTTTTACCGACATATTATAACTTTGTAAAAGGTGATTTAGGTTGGTGACACAGTCGGAAAATGCTTGGCCAAATATAAAAAACAAAAGGCCTTGCTAACACAACTCGCATGCAAACGGACATGTAATAAGACTGTTTTGTTTGATATATCGTGACAAAGTAGACATGATGGTGGAGGTCATCAGTAGATTTTTGCCGACTCTTTTCCTTTTTTCCACATCTCTATGTTAATGGGGTTGTGACCTAAAAAATACATTTCCTTTTCAACATGTTTTCTTCAAATTTCAAAACTATACGTTCTTTTTCATGTCATGTCCCTCGATTCACTCAATATGTTATCTATCTTCCTGAAGAGAAGAGTCCAACCAAAACTTTTCATATTCTTACTCCTCCTACAGTCTCACCCACCGTCACAGATTTAGCTGTATTACACTTTTCTTTTTGCTTCATTATTTTAATCAACAACTGTAATTTTAATTAGGACCCTCCAATAATGTAGTAGATTTAATTCAAACACTACTTAAAGCCAACCATCTCCCTCCTCATTCCCACACTTGTCTCTCTCCTTTTCTCTCTTATCTTTCTTCTCTGTGAAAAATGGCTTCTCATCAAGCATGGATTGTGGTTGCGGGGTTGCTGTTGATTGTATCTGTAACAATGGCAACCCCCCCAAGAAAGCCTGTGGATGTTCCATTTGGCAGAAACTACTTGCCCACTTGGGCTTTTGATCACATTAAGTACTTCAATGGTGGCTCTGAGATTCAGCTCCTCCTCGATAAATACACTGGTACACACACACACATATATATATATATATATATATATATATATTTACTTATTTAAATACATTTCTATTGTTCTTTGCATTTTCTTCAGCTCATGTAACCTTTAAAATGCTATATTATTGATTTGGGTTTTTGAATTTGTAAATTAAGGTACTGGCTTCCAATCGAAAGGGTCATATTTGTTTGGTCACTTCAGTATGCAAATGAAACTGGTTCCAGGGGATTCTGCTGGAACTGTCACTGCTTTCTATGTGAGCAATTTTCTCATTAAATAAGTTCATTTGTTGATATAAAATGTAAATGTAAAATCTTTTGACATTAAAATTGTTGGTGGAAATGCAGTTATCATCTCAAAATGCAGAGCATGATGAAATAGATTTCGAGTTCTTGGGGAACAGGACGGGTCAGCCTTACATTTTGCAAACAAATGTGTTCACCGGAGGAAAAGGAGATAGAGAACAGAGGATCTTCCTCTGGTTTGACCCAACCACAGCTTATCACTCCTACTCTGTTCTCTGGAACATGTATCAGATTGTGTGAGTCCTCTCTTCTTTCTACTCCATTAAAGGAGTCTTTTTTGGAGTAATTAAAGCAAGAAATTGAACCATGTTTAAATTTGGCAATGGTTGATTGGTGGGTGGGGTAGTTTGGTTTTTTTTTTTTTTTTTTTCCCAAAGATTTGGTATTTGATTGGTTTCCAAAAACTTTCCAACTGGCACCACCATACAAACTATTGTTCCTTTATGAATTTTTTCAACATAGACAATGATAGGACGATGACCAATAATGTCGTGGTGTGTGTTTTTTTTTTTTATAATTTTTTTTTACAGGTTTTTTGTGGACGATGTACCGATTAGAGTGTTCAAAAACTGCAAAGAAATGGGGGTCAGATTCCCATTCAACCAACCGATGAAAATCTACTCGAGTCTGTGGAACGCCGATGACTGGGCCACGAGAGGTGGGCTTGAGAAGACAGACTGGTCCAAAGCACCTTTCATTGCCTCGTACAAGAGCTTCCACATCGACGGCTGTGAAGCCTCCGTTGAAGCCAAGTTCTGTGCCACACAAGGCAAACGTTGGTGGGACCAGAAAGAGTTTCAGGATCTTGATGGTTACCAGTATCGACGTCTCAAGTGGGTTCGCTCAAGATTCACCATTTACAACTATTGCACTGATCGTTCAAGATACCCAACTATGCCAGCTGAGTGCAAGAAAGACAGAGATGTGTGATCATCATCATTCACGATAAAAAAAACAATCATAATATTATCGAATAATTCAAATCAAACAAACCCCACCCCAGATATTATTATTATTTTTTTTTAATCATGATTATTGAAACTATGTATCATTAATTATCATCATCATCGTCTTGATGTTCTAGGGTGCACATGAGTGTCTGTTTTAATCCTTTTTTTTTTTTTTTTTCCTGTTATTATATTGCTGTATCACATGAATAAATCATTTCAAAATAACATTTCATATATAAATTTCTTATTAAAGTATTTCATGTGTATAAAATGTTGCTTTGCTTCTCTGTTGTTCAAGTTTTAAATGGGTTGCCTTTGAAAAGCTAGGCCCAGATTGGAAAGAGCCCATAATAAGTTTTTTATAGATTACAACTATTGCAGTAGACTATCTCTGACAGGATTAAACAATATGTATAGTACGGTTCCAATATTTCCTTTCAAAAAGGAGAAAATATGCATACATGTTTATAGTATGTGCATCGAACCTCTCACTATCTCTCACTCCAATCCCCTTGGTTTCATTTCTTACTGTGCTTTGCTTTGTATCTAGAAAAGAAAATCAACCTCACAATGTCAATTCTTGAAGTAAAACTTTAGTGATACGTAAAAAGCTAGATTCAAAAACCATCATTATGATTTTGATGTTGTGTAATAAAACATGATTTTGTAGGGTGAAACATCATTGGGCGAAACAAGAGCAGGTAAACAGTAATCTAGTGCAATTTAATGAACCTTTTTTTAACTTTTGACAATGCTGGACAGATTTAAAGGTGGTGATTGGTTGAAACCTAACGTGATTGATGGAAAGGAGTGAGAGTATTGGCTGGGCTCCATTAATTTATATGTATGTCTGTCTACAGTCTACAGTCTACACACGGCTTTGAGCTTTTCAAGGTTTTTATTTCACTTTTTTTACAGTCTGATATTAGGCTTCATGTGGTCTGATGATGATGTTGATTTAAGTCTCTTTTACTTTGATTTTCTAAATTATCAAAATGTTTTTAAAATATTCACACACACACCGACCTGACCCCAGAAGAAAAAGAGAGTTGTCAGCCAAATAATGAACACTCAAATCAAGAATAAGTGATTCTTTTTGAATATATGTACATATGTTTTGCAAAAGCAACATTAAAGGACACTGCTCTATCATCACATCATTTTCTTTCTTCTTCTTCCTCATTATCATATCATCAAATCCAGTTGGGACCTCTCTGTCTATTGATCTATAGCTCCCTTAATATACTCTGAATCTATATTATTACGCGTTGCTAGTGGGGACTGCTCAACATTTGTTGCTTTTCAGTACTGTAAATTATCAAGTGTGAACTGTGAAACAACCCCCATGCTTGTTAATTTTTCCTCCATTGTTTGTAGTGTAGCAAATTGCAGTGTTGCAGTATATGGTAAGATAAAATATAAACCAGGCAGGCCAACAACTCATGCACATATATATCTAAACTTGCACAAATATGACTCATCCCCCTAGAAACAAGTTAAAAAAATTGACAGTGCTTGAGTAATCAATAAAGTTCATTTTATATCTATAATCATGGGTTTAGAAAGTTGTGAGCACACCTGATGTCTCTTGCTTTAGTGGTTGGAGTCTCCTAAGAGATGCTTCACTGTCAAGGTTCAAACATTGCCTTTATATGTATATATATATAATTTGTCTCATCTTGATTATTAAATTCTAAGTGTGGGTGTCCTCTTACAGTTCTATTATGAGCAATCATCTCTCCGGTTGTTAGCGCCCTAAAAAGAGTACATACTTGTTTACATTGCAATATTGATTCTAAATTAAAGCATTTAAAATAATTTTATATCGTATGATCCCGAAATCCATATAGCTAGCTATACGGGTTAAATATATAACTACTTACGAACTAAAGATAAGTTTTTTGATAACCTATTATGCTAATTAAGTGTTATTTTGATATTGTTGTTGATACTCGGTTCATATAGACAATTTCAAAACCGGGTTCGAAATTTAAATGTCACAATTTGGGGCGTTTTTTAGGAAACAGATATCAAGTTACTAATTTAAATTTAAAAGACACAATTTTATGTGATCAGACAAAATTACCTTTTTTTTATCGCTTTGTCTGTTTTTGAAACATTGAAAGAAAAGATCAGAGAGAGAAACCCTGACGGCGTAACAGTGTTTTAGCGGACTAAAATCTGACGGTGAACCACCGGCGACGGCGCTACAGTACCGATGTCGAATATAACTGAAGGGCGAACAAAAACGAGACCGGTAAGTTTTTGTTTCTCACGCATTTTTGTTCTAGATAAGTTTTATGTATTTGATGTAGATTAGGTTTGATTTGATTTGTTGTTCATTATGTTTGTTTGATGAGATTAGGTTAGTGTTTTAGTATAAGAAAAAAATTTCTTTTGAAGACGATGAAGATCTGAGTTTATGAGTGTTTTTGAATCTTTATCGAGCCTTTTTGAAGTGATTTCGAGCCTTTTTATATTGTTATCGTGCCTTTTCTAATTGTTATCGAGCCTTTTTAAAGTGATTTCGAGTTTTTTTGTATTGTTATCGTGCCTTTTGTAACTGTTATCGAACCTTTTTGAAGTGATTTAGAGCATTTTTGTATTGTTATCGTGCATTTTGTAACTGTTATCGAGCCTTTTTGAAGTGATTTCGAGCCTTTTTGTACTGTTATCATGCCTTTTGTAACTGTTATCAAGCCTTTTTGAAGTGATTTCGAGCCTTTTTGTACTATTATCGTGCCTTTTGTAACTGTTATCGAGCCTTTTTGAAATCGTGTTTTTTTTAACTGTTATCGTGCCTTTTTTTAACTGTTATCGAGCCTTTTTGAAGTGATTTTGAGCCTTTTTGTACTGTTATCTTGCCTTTTTTAACTGTTATCGAGCCTTTTTGAAGTGATTTCGAACCTTTTTAAAGTGATTCCGAGCCTTTTTGTATTTTTATCATGTCTTTTATAACTGTTATCGAGCCTTTTTGAACTGTTATTCGAGCTATTTTGTTCGAGCCTTTTCAAACATTACCCGAGCCTTTTAATGAAGTGTTCGTGCCTTTTCACAAACTACCCAAGCCTTTTGATACACTACCCGAGCCTTTTACTGAAGTGTTCGAGCCTTTTGATATATTACCCGAGCCTTTTCATACACTGCCCGAGCCTTTTTGTTCGAGCCTTTTCATGAACTCATATGCTTTTTTTGTGTGAATGCAAATGAGGAATCAACTAAAGGAGTCGCTTAAAACCCAGTGGGAGAATGGTTCAAGGGAAAAATTATACGGCATGACCATTTCCATGACCTTGTTGATATCAACAACGCACTTAATAGTGTACCTAAACATCTGAGGATCGAAAACCGACGTCGGTATATTGAGCCATGTTTTGGTCATTTCCTAAAGATGCATCGTGAGATTCATTTTTCGGCTGGGATTGTCCATCGACTGCTTTTACATGAGTTGCATCACGATGGGCCGGAAGATGAGATAAGATTTTTGTTAGGTAAGCATTCGTTCCGATTCTCGAAGGTTGAGTTCTGTCTAATCACAGGTTTGAAGTTCTGAGTCATTCCCGACACGACACGGTATGATATGGTAGAGAATGACATACACGAGCGGTACTTCCAGGGTAGAGACATTGAGTTTGAAGAGTTGAGAGCGGTGCTGCAAATTGGTATTTTTATGGAGTAGTACAATGCGGTAAAGCTATGCATATTGTTTATGCTCAACTGGATACTGATGGGGGTAGACGAGCGAGATAAAGTTCCAGTATGGCAGTGGAGGCTAGTGGAGGACTTGGACACTTTTGATGCGTTCTCGTGGGGCGTACACATGTATAGGCGGTCAATTTATTGTTTCAAGCATGCATTGGATGGTCAACGGGACCTTCATTAACCATATGCGAGTTAGAACACCTCCTACTATTATGTCCTGGTTGTCCACATCTTCTACACGACTGTGTGGTTGTCCTTTCCGAAGACGAGGCATGTCGACCCTCCATCGGCCGACCTGATTGTCTCTTTGTCTTTGGATTTAAAACCACCCGCACTGCGATGTCAGATGGCACAACCCATGAAGAAGGATGGTCAACAGGCTTAATAGGAACCGAGTATGCATCAATAAGTGTCTCCCTCTTGTAGTAGTTTGCACACAGAGATGTGAAATCCAATTTTCGCTCCCTGCAACAATGAAAATAGTGAGATTCACGTTTGGGTAATATAATGTGTGAACTGTAACTTGTCAAGTACCTTGTCACTGCGAGTGCATGTGAACATGGAAAAAAATCCTTTTGGAATTTGTTGCATGTCCAAGTCTTGAGGGGCTAAGTCAACCGTCCACTGTTTTCCCTTGTGTCTGATGGAGAATATGTTCCAGTCAACTAGATTTACGGTCATAAAACCGCACTTCTCGACCCGTTTCAAGATCACAAGATTTTTCTGCATCGGTCAATTGATGACTCATGGACCGTGCAGCTGCATGACGATCGTGAAACCACTTTTGTAACATATTCCTAATGAACTCTGCCAACGTCATCAATGGCAGTTGCCGTGCGAATTTTAGGCATGAGTTTATGCACTCTGCAACATTTGTGGTCATCACCTTGTACCTTGTTTGGGGACAGTGTACGCGAGACCATTTGTGAGGACCGACAACAATAACATAATCGAATGCAGCCTTGTGCAGCTTACGTAACTCCTTCATGTGATGATTATACTTTAATTCACTGTACGACCTAGTTGCATCATTCATTATGTCAGCAACATCCTTTCTATGGAATCGCTTCTTTATATTTTCACCAAAATGCCAGCAACATATGGTATGGGTTGCATAAGGGAACACCTTAGAAATCCCTGCTTCAATGCTTGCATGTCGATCGGAAATGAAAACCAGATCATCTATATTACCAAGGGCACCCCTCAAACATTCCAAAAACCACTTCCATGAAAGATTATTTTCTGAGTCACCATACCCAAAAGCAATTGCATACACCTGTTCGTTTCCATCTTGTGCAGTTGCCACAAACATTGTACCCCCGAATCTTCCCTTCAAATGGGTAACATCAACTGCAATCACAGGACGTATACACCTCCGAAAACCTCTAATTGAGGACCCTAACGACATGAAAAAGTAGAGGAATTTATCATCGTCAGTGCACTGTAAGTCGGTAATTGTGCCAGGATTTTACTGTTCCAGAACGTATGCAAAAGATGGCAAGAGTTGGAAAGCTTCTTCATGCGTTCCATAGGTCAATGATAATGCATATTGTAAGGCATCGTGTGCCTTACTGTACATGGTTTGTATGCCATACATTGTTTTCATATCGGCGATGACGTCCTTGGGACGCATGAGACGACCATCATGTTGTTGAAGTCTAGGTGCAACAACTTCTCCGATTATGACTGCACTAGCTTGTCGGTGGCGTCGGTGAATCTCCTTCAAAGGACAACTATGTTCGTTGACAAAACTTCTCACTTGAAAGTATGTCCCTTCATCTCTCCTCACCACTCTTAATTTCCATATACAGTCGTCAATGATACAAACCAGATGTAAAGTTGTCTTATTAGACCTTTTCACCTTCCATTCAAAGTTCTGATACATTGCAAAATGGCCAACTAGCCTCTTCAAATCCTTTTAACTCGAAAAAAATTGACCTTTATAAATCATGGTTCTAGGTTCTAGCACTGCCAAGGTGCTAGTTGTATCAATACCAAACGAGTATGAATCTGCTTCGGGAATAACCCACGTTGCAGATGCTGTTACATTATACCGGACCTCGGAAGGCCCAGGCATATCAATTGGAGTGCAACTAACTCCTTGTACATGTCTACCTCGTGTTTCAATTTGTGCAGGGTCTTCATCCACATTTTGTAGATCATCAACCCGATCATAAACTTGTTCATTATTTGCCTCATTATCCACCTCAGGGTTCGGGTAATTGTTCTGCTCATTATACTGCTCATTTCGACAACCAAACACATCTCTAAATTGAGGTTCAACTAAATCTTCATGGTCGACTACTACCGGTGGGACACCACACATGTTTCCCCCACCTTCGGTGGCACTTCTTTGGGTGAACACTTGGTTGCTACCGCTAAAGGATCCTAATTGTTGGGTATTTTCAAGAGGAGGAATATCATTCCCGATCACATCTCCAGCTGTCCTCTCAGTTACACTGATACATACTTGAGGGATAACTCGATCTTCCCCTAGCATAAACTGCATATCGTTGTCATTTCTTATAAATGTGCGACATGTACTGCCAAGAACAATTGATATTGATGACATATCAACATTGAATTTGTTTACATTATAATTCACAATGGTATGCACGATCGCCACCAATTCTTCGTAAGTCATATCCTTTGACACATACATTTCCTAGTTATCCGATCCAACAAACCTCTGACTTCCGTCGGGTAACTGCTCCCATTGACCATTGTAAGATATTACTATTCTAACCCGATCCATGATGCTGTCAAATTAATCATCACAAAGCATTAATGAAAATCCAGGACTACAAACTTTTTTCAAATATTACATTTACAAAGGCTATGGTGAGGATATTGAAAAGTTTCGGAGAAGACATAAAAAGGCTCATAGAATTCTTTAAAAGGCTCGGGTAAATCACATTAATAGGCTTGGACAAGTCTTCAAAAGGCTCGGATAGTGAATGAAGAGGCACGAGTAACACATGAAAAGGATTGGATAGTCAAGACATGAAAAGGCACGGGAAACACATGAAAAGGCTCGGATAGTGTACACATGAAGAGGCTCGGGTAACACATGAAAAGACACGGGAAACACATGAAAAGGCTCGGGCATCACATGAAAAGGCTCGGGCATCCAAAAATTCTCACAATTGCTGATTTACAAAATGTGAACAAATTAAAAGAAGAAAGTTCAAGAAATATTACCTTATTTTATAAGTTGAAGATGAAACTTGAGACAACGACAAATCTTGAACTTTTATTTGTAGAGAGAGAGAGAGAGAGAGAGAGAGAGAGAGCAAAGAGAGTCGTTTTGTTGGAAGTGTGAAGAGAGAAAAGTACAAAGAGAATAACATAACTGATTATCTAAGGGCAATTTTGGTAGTTCACCTAATAGGTGTCTTTTAAACTTAACTTATTAAATCATTGACAATATCACCAAATGAGTTTGAAAATGTGACATTGTGCACCATTTCCACTTTCAGAACCATGCATGTTTTGGAAGTTATCCGACTCAATTCATTGTAAAGACGGAGTTAGAAAATTTTGTATAGAGATCTAATATACAATATTTAGAGAGGTAAACTAAAATTTTACAAAATTTAATTATATATTAAAGAAAATTTTATATATATATATATATATATATATATTGTTTTGGGGTCATGTCCCCTCTAGGTTTTAGCATCCCCTTGCATTAGCGTATGGGCTAAAGTGTTTAGATTCGAGAGGTTTGGGTCGTCTTCATCATTAAAGGTGAATTTGACATAAATAATTAGTTGATACATAATGCAAATCTATATAAGTATGTATGAGTATGTTGTATGTATATATAATTGAGAGAAGTGATTCATACAATTAATTAAGAACCAGGGTTCAATTAATTCTCTTCTTAATATTTTATACTACGAAAGAATAGATTATGTGAATGTGAATGAGTAATTTTGTTCTCAAGTGTTGTCATTTTCAATTAGTACAATGTAAGATTCGATGAAAAATTGGAAAAATAATAGATGAGTGTAGAATGGGATAGCTGGGGGAGTGGGGCACTGGGGTCATGTGTCATATATATCATGGATTCATACCAAACCAATATATACATTGAATTCAAAGTCCACATAACATTATAGCACATGATCGTAATAAAAATGTGCTCCATCCAAGAGTCTCAATAATAATAGTAGCATGAGATATGGTTGATATATACTTTTGATAGGCCCAACCGGCATGCTTGCTTACGATATCTACAACATTTGATGGGATTACCTGTCACTTGCAGCAGACTTCAGTCACCTTCTTATATATATATTCTCTCAATGTAGTTGATAAATATACAAACACCGAAAATGGTTGCTTAGCTTAATTACTTGAAAGCCACGGCATCTCAGTTGCCGGCCGCTTCATCTTTGACGTCGACGCATCATATATCTATATATATATATATATATATATATATATGTGTCATTTTTAAATGACATTACTTATTGACGAAGAAGGTAGCTAGCTAGGAGGGGGGGCCAAAATTGATGATATGAATAATGAATGGTGTGGATCATAGAGATCATCGATCGGTTTCACTCTTTCTAGCATTTGTCCTTTTCATTGATATTCAATTCAAAATTATTACATAACAACAGATAAGCTACTACAAATGACGACAAATAACTCGGTTCGGTCTCTAAAATGGAAAAGATTTCTTGAAAGTTTAAACGCTTATATTGAAAAAGATATACTCAAAGCATTAAAGCAAGATAAATGTGTGTTGATTGAGTCAGGCCACTGGTGTAGTATCAACGTACACATGACATAAATATATATATTGATCGGGAGCAACTGTGATGTGACCATGCTTGGACGTGTTAACTTTGTGTGCTTTATGGCCCATTTATTTGTGTTTGTTTGTTTTGATCTCTCTTTTTCTTGGAATTCACAATACTGTATATCTGTTTAACAGACAGAGAAGCACTACAGGGGGGGACAAAAATGGGTGTGGTGACTGCGTTTGACTGTCAGTTGGGGTTTCATTTCACACAACACAGCACAGAACAGTAATATATATTCAAAGAATTCTAGTTTGGTTTTACCATTTCTTCTGGGTTCTCTCAGCTTTTTATATAATTATATAATGGCCGTGCAAGCTCAACATGGTCAGCAGTTGCAACAGTATCAAACCTCAAACCTCATGACCCAAAATCCATTAATGGCTGGTAAGTAAGACCATGCTGCATACATATGATGCTGTTTTTTGTTGACTTGTCTGGTTGGTTTATATATTTACATATTGACGTACTGTCAATCTTTTATATCGATAGGAGGAACAGAGAGTGATCTAACAAGCTGCAATGCTTATGGATTCCGTAAGAGAAACAGAGACAACAACGATTTCATCATGTTTGCAAGCTTGAACCATCATCAACAACACCAAAATCAATTAACAAAATTCCTAGTTGTTGAAAACCCATCTGGGTCCTGTCCAGCTTCCACCAGCGGCAGATACGCCGATGATCTAGATCTCAATTCCTACCTGGACGGTCAAAATCTCGAGCTCAAAGCTTTTATTCAACTTCAGGTCTGTTCATATTTACTAACTCAATTGTATTGATATTTTGGGTTAGACTAAAACAACTTAAATTGATTGAAACTGTGTGTGTGTGTCTCAGAATGAGAAACTCCGGGCGATGGTGGGTTTGATTATGGAGGAGCGAATCATGAGAAAGGTAGAAGAAAAGGAAAGAGAGTTGGAGAGAGCGAAGAGAGTGAAAAGAGAGCTGGAAGAGAAAGTGAAACAAAAGAGTGAAGAGAATCAAATGTGGTTCAATGTGGCCAAGCAAAGTGAAGCCTCTGTTTTCAGTCTAAGGCAGTCTCTTGTACAGGTTCTGCTTTACAACAACAATGACCATGAAATTGAAGGGTTTGGGGAGACAAATGGAGAAGACGATGAGGCGGAGTCTCTGAGGCAACAAGTGATGATGAAGACTTGTAAGGGTTGCGGCGGAGGTGATGTGTCGGTTCTGGTGCTGCCCTGTCGACACCTCTGTCTTTGCAAACATTGCGAGTTTCGATTGAATTGCTGCCCTGTTTGTAATTCTGTCAAGAATGCAGCTTTAAACGTTTTATATTCCTGAATCATCCTCAGTATCATTTCTAAACATAAATTGATGAATAAATTTGGCAATTTGTTTCCATTTATTTAATTGTGTGTGGTTTAATTCATCCATATATATATATATATATATATATAAAAGCTCTTGAAACTCTGTTTTCTACCTCATATTCTCTTGCTTGGACTGTAGGAGTGTAGACTAAAGCTTATTACTTTGTTCTCACTTAAAAACAAAAACAAAAAACATGCAATTTTGTCTGTGACAATGGTTAAGATGAGTTTTATAATCATCATAAAACTTATTATTATTATTATTATTTTAAATATTATATTATTATATAAATTTAAGATTTTTTTTAAGAACAGACTCAAACTTGTAACCTTATGGTGTATGATTAAGGGGTTGATTATCTAACCAATTAACAACGCCCACACATGTTGAATCATGAACGGTAAAAACACAGTTGATTCTGACCGACAATTTCAAGTTCAATACGTAAATTAACATAATAAAAAAAAAACAAGAGACTTAATAAAGTAAACAAAAAAAAAAACAATTGTTGCAAGAAATTAAAAGAAGAATGTCAGATATTCCTTAATACTTTAAAATGTTTTTTTTTTTTTTTTTCTTTTTGAAAAATTAAAATGTGTTTTAAAGATACACATTAAAACAAAAACAATCTATCTTCTTCTTCTTCTTCTTTTTTTGAATTAAAAAAATCTTGCTTTGCTTTTAAATATGTAAACAATATTTACTTCTTCAAACTTACATTTGTCATCATTTGTCTAACATCTATTTTAAGAGACAAACTTGCAAAAAGTCGAAAATAAAATATCAATCGACAGTCTCATGTCAAAATATATTAAAAGTTTACATAAAATGCATTATGTATTTAACATATTTGACAATATTGGTAATTGGTGCTCTTTTTTTTTTTTTTTTTTATAGGAGGACTTGAACCCACAACCTAGTCACTACAGACTATTGGGATAAAAAAATTTCCGTCCCAATAGCCAAAAAATCAACCCATAGACCTATTGGGATGTAAAAAATCCGTCTTAATAGATTCATTGGGATGAAAATTAAAATTCGTCCCCAAAGAATACCTGATGTAGGACATCTTTAGTGGGTCCGTTGGGAGGGGTCATTTGCATAATTTTTTATTTCTTTCGGGTCAATTAGCGTCGTTTTAGTTTTTATTTTCATCGTCAACAAATAAGATCTTTTATGATGATCTCTAATATTTATTATTTTGGTTACTTGGAGCTCAAGTACTTGGAGTCCAAGTAAGATCTCTAACTTTTATTATTTAGATTACTTGGAGCCTAAGTTTAGGCTAACAGTCACCTATAAATGAGTCTCGAATACTTTTGTTTTTCTCATTCAGTTTTTCATCAATGAAAAGTTCTTTAGAACAATTGTGTGCTTCTTTATTTATCGCTTTCCGCTTCGTCATGGCTAAAATAAGAATGATCACTTTGTCAAACCCTGAGGCACACTCAGACGAACCTTGATGTAGCGACCGGCAGTTACCTAAACATGGACCGCCATGCAAGGGTCTTCATTCCCTAATCTTAGTTAGAAAATGGTGCTCTCGAATCCTCAAAAAGCATGTCGAATCCAATACAGATAAATGTTCCAAAAGAACGATTTTATTAAAATCAATCAAATGTTACAAATAATAATTCTGACACTTGTTTAGGATTTGGAACTTTTAACTTGACTCAAAAGAAAAGAATCAAATCTTACCAAGAAAGTAATTTTGATTTATTTTCTAAAACTAAAAAGGAAAAATAAATCTTAACTAAAAAGGAAATCCTAAACAAACAGGAAGAAAGAAATCTCCCTAAATTGAAATTATCTCCTAAATCACGTCTAAAACATAAAATAGGAAAGCTTTCGAAAGTGTCCAACATTAGACACCCCATCTTACAAAAAAACTTGTCCTCTAGTTTGGCAAGGTCTTGATTGATGGACATAATACTTGAGATATACCATCTTGTCAATTACTGGCTTAAATGAACATTCTTCAGATGGTAGAAACAATGTTAGATCTTCAAAATCCAAATGAAGAAAAATAATCTTCAAATTACCCCTAAAAAAATTGTGTGGATTTTCAAATCTGCCAAAAAGAAATTGTAAGTCAATCTGTTTGAATATCCCAAATGAATAATAAGAATCCATATCAATAATAGCACACAAGTTGTCACTCTTGGAAACTTTATCAATTGAAATCGATTTAGCTTCCGGTTGTGTTTCAATCATATCTAAAGTGCAATCAATATCAATGTTTAGATCACAGTCTTCAACTTCTAAGATCCAAGACTCGTCTTCAATTCCTTCGACAATTTCCACTTCATACGAAATATCTTCAACTATATCCTCTACATGACAAAAATCTTCAAAATAATCATTCGGAAGATATTCCTCTTGCATTACTTGTTTCATAACATGCCATAATTGGATCCTATCAATTCCAAATCTTTTTCGATCTTTTTGCAAGTCTTCCCACCAAATTAATGCTTCGTTTTTCAAATAATTTTCTACAAATAAAACTTTCAGACTTTCTTCAGTTTTTTGATATTCAAAATATTCTTCAACTTCTTCTAACCAATTAATAAATTCTTCAGTTTTCATATGTCCAGAAAAAAAAAAACAAAGTCTTGGTTGATAATCATTATAGCTCAAAACATAATTATTGGAACCAAGAGAACCATTGAAACCTATTGAGAACCGAAATCAAAGTCCGAAAAAAAAAGTGCCAAAAATTGAACCCTGAGAATTGCTTACAAAAAAATAAATTCACTCCCAACTTCAGGTGTATGTGACGCGTGCGACTTTGATGGGTGTGATGGTGGATGACGATTGGTGCACGTCTGTAATTTTGAAAAAAGTTAGGGCCAATATGTAATTTCGTGAACTCCTGGGCGCAATCTAAAATATCTAGAACTCGTGAGATTGATCTGAAATTTTTGGCACTATTGAGGCTGATCTGCAAATTGTAGCACTGTTGGGGCTGATTCACAATTTCTGCTGTCTCTGACACACACACACACACACACACTCTCTCTCTCTCTCTCTCTCTCTCTCTCTCTCTCTCTCTCTCTCTCCCTCCCTCCCTCCTTCCCTCCCTCCCTCTTCTTCTTCTTCTTCTTCTTCTTCTTCTTCTTCAATTTTGTTTCTCTATTTTTTTATGGGGTAATATGGAGGGTGAATATATGGCGTTTAGGAAGGTAGTTGGTTGTGGTCCGTGGACGTTAAGCCTAGCATAAAGGTAGACTTGATCACTATAATACCAATTGTCGCAGCGGGGTATGACGAAAATAAGAATGATCACTTCGTCAAACCCTGAGGCACACTCGGACGAACCTTGACGTAGCGATCAGTAGTTACCCAAGCATGGACCGCCATGTAGAGGCCTTCATTCCCTAATCTTCGTTAGAAAATGGTGCTCTCAAATCCTAAAAGAGCATGTCGAATCCACTATAGGATAATTGTTCCAAAAAAAGTATTTTATTAACATCAATCAAAGGTTACAAATAATAATTCTGACATTTGCTTAAATTGATTCTAGGATTTGAGACTCCTAACTTGACTCAAAAGAAAAGAATCAAATCTTACCAAGAAAGTAATTTTGATTTATTTCCTAAAACTAAAAAAGGAAAAATAAATTATAACTAAAAAGGAAATCCTAAACAAACGGAAAGAAAAAAATCTCCTTAAATTGAAATTATCCTCTAAATCACGGCTAAAACATAAAAATGAAAGCTTCCGAAAGTGTCCTAGATCAGTACCTATAGGGATGAAATTGATTTTTGTCCCCTTTGATAACCTTTAGGGACAAAAATTTTTGTCCCTTAAAAAACCTGTAGTGACGAAATATGCATTTTCATCCCTTTTGGCAACCTTAGGGATGATATATTTTCTCCCTATAAATAATATTTCATCTCTTCAGATATTCTAGAGGGATAAAATATGAGCAACAAAAAAAATTCAATCTGATCTCAACTAGTTATCAAGTTGTTGAAGCAAAGCCACTACTTTGATTTTATTAATAAATGCGTAATATTTATATATAAACTATAAATGTTATCAAATTTTTATAGATTATTTTTATATCAAAAATTTTATTCGTAGACCAATTCCGATAATGTAGATTTTATTTTATATGATAGACAAATCTATATTAAAAAATGTTTATTTTAGTATTTAATTAAATTATTATTTTTTTTAAATCATATATTGTCATATCAAATGGTCTATCATTAATCGTACTCAAAATAGAGAGAAGTTTCTCCGCATTTTACAATTTAATAAACAAATGTAAGATTTGAATCTCTATCACAAAAGTGAATGGGACATGTATATAGACTTTTCTAAAGATTGTTTTTACATTTTATATTCTTATTATTATAATTAAAAATAGAAATAATATAAATTTTCATAAATTTTTAAATTAATTTATTGTAATTAATATAAAAAAGTGAAGAATATTTAATAATTAATCTATCTCTTAGGAAAAACTTAAAAAAAAAAAAATTAAGATTAAAAAGGAAAATTACAATCCCGATAAATCATTATAAGAGCATCTTCAATGCTGTGACAAATTGTTGTGTCAATGCAAATAAAATTTGGTATAGAGTACAAAAACCTTCCTCCAATGCAATGCCAAATATTGTGCCAAATACTGTGCCAAATTTGACAAATGCTAATATGTGTCAAATTTGACAAATGCTAACATATGCCAAATTTGGTACAACAATAAATACTTATTTTTTAATTATAAAAATATCATTAAAATAATTTAAATTTAATGTACATTAATGATATTTCAATCAAAATTTATTTCATCCGTAACAATTCTATAGAAATTCAATGTTCTTCCATTTTTGTCTTTTTATTTTTTTTTTTTATTCATCTGCAAATTTCATATCTTCCATTTGTATATACAAAAATATTTTGTTTAACAAATTGATCATGAAACTCTTGCTATTGGCAACCTAATTTGTGTTTTGGAATCTCTGGTGTGAAGCAAAAATAAAAAAAAAATCTTAGAGAAGACAATGGGAGCAGGGGAAAGAGACGAAAATAATGACAACCTAATTTGTGTTCTGGAATCTGGTCTGAAGCCAAAAAATAAAAAATAAAAAAATAATAAAAAAAAATAAAAATAATGGCTCAAAGAAGACAATGGGAGAAAGGGAAAGAGACGAAATGGAAACAATTCCAAAAAAAAAAAATTAATGAATGCATTTATGGTATAATTGACTTTTACAATTTTAATTAATAAAATGATAAAAATAACATTTTAATCAGAATTGTGTATTAGAATACAGTGTTAAATTGTTGTACTAAATATAACATTTTACTCTATTTTGTGTCAAATTTAGCATTAGTAATAGCACATGCATCGGAGATGATCTAACTAACAAATATTATTTTTGTTCCAATAAGACTCCAAATCTCAAACTTCTTTTTCTCTTTCATTTCAAAAAAAATAAATTCTCAAACTTTTTAGGAACGATTAATTTATTTATTTCCAATAGACATCATATTGGGATAAATTTTTTTCGTCTCTAAAAGTATTGTCATTTTTGCACTTTTTAGGGACGAATAATTTATTTCGTCACGTTAGACATCCTATTAGGACAATTTTTTGGATTAATTACACAAACATCCCTTGATTTTAGAGCTAATTGCAACTAGATGGAACTTTTACTCAAAATTGTAAAAACCTCCTCTATCGTTATACACTCGCCGTTAGTAGTTAACAATTTAAGGGTAAATTTGTCATTTTAAAGGCTAAATTTCACGTAAGTCCTTTTTTGGCGATTTGTCACCTTTATTAATGTCTTTCCATATTCATCATTTTAGTATTTATTTTTATTTCAAAACTCATAACTTTTGTCCATTTGACTAAATATTTGAAAGTCAACTATTTTAAAACATGTGAAAATACACTTTTGCCCTTATTACTATATAATTTAGCTAAAATGATTATCTTAACTTTAAATTATAATGAAAAACAATAAAATTATCAATAATAAAATCTTAAATAAATAGATTACAAAAAAAAAAAAAAATCTTAAATAAATAATAAAAAATATCCATTAATTTCTTTTATTTTGTATTTTTTTTTCATAATAGATTTTTATTTGGCTAAAATGATTATCTTTGCTCAAATAGTTTTATTAGTTTATTATCTTGAACATAATTAAAAGTGTTATCCAAAAATTCCGGTTGGGAATTCCCGTACAACATTTAGACAGGATGGAGCGGTGATCCATGGTCAGAGTGGGAGGCATACAGGTACCCCACCTGTTGGGGCTTCAGGGATTAGAAGAAGAGATGGTGCTTGAGGTTAACTTTATTTTTTGTTTACTTTATTTTTTTTTTAAAGCATTGTTAATTTTTTTTTCTTCTAAGAAGTGAGAGCCTTTCTCCCTCCCATTTTAGTTTCATTAAATTATTATTTATTTTTTTTTTTTATCCTAATATTCAATCAAAACAACTTTTGGTTTTAATAGTATTTAATATGATTATTCTTAATATTTTCCTATTACTTCATCATTAATATTTCTACTGATTTTATGTTTAATAAATATTTTTAATTTTAGTTTCTTATATAAGTTTTAATTTTAGTTATTTATTTACATTTTATTTTTAGTTGATAATTTATTTAATTGTTTATCTTAAATAATTTATTACTTTAAGATAATATAGAAAAAGTAAACTAACTCACCTAGGGGCATTTTAGACCATTCATATGAATGGGTCATTCAATGTTAGTTATAACGGAAGTCAACTAACAGTAGGAGAGGTTGCTGCAATTTTAAATAAAAGTTCCATCAATTTGGTCTAAACTCAATGGTTGTTTGTGCAATTAATCTTTTTTTTTTTTTTTCTCTAAAAGTCTCGTTAGACTTGCCCTTTTTATGGATGAATAATTTGTTTTGTTCCTAAAGGTTTCTTCATGTTTACAGTTTTTAGGGATGAATATGTTATTGTGTCCCAATAGATGTTTTTTGGGACGAATTTTAATCGTCCCAAAAAGTTTTATCCTTATAGCTCAATTTTCTTGTAGTGCGTGGTGTATGTGTACAGGGTTTATTATCATACTTGGTGTGTGTTTGGTATGATTTTTCTACTAGCAAAAAAGTGCATTTTTAATGTTAAAGCTATTTTGATAGTTTGTTTGTTTGTTTGTTTTTTTTTTTTTTTGTTCGGCAAAACTGAAGAAGTGTTTTAATATTAAAAAAGCTATTTTATATCTATCGGAAGAAACCCATAAAGCTTTTTTTAAGCTTTTTAAAATGAGATTAATTGTCTCAACTAATTGTAAAAGATTAGTGTCTATCTATCCACCTATCTAGAGTCTAGACCATATTATTTTTTTTTGAAGTTTTTGCTATTGGTAGGATTCGAGCCTTTGATTTGTGAGTCATTTACCCAAGACCCAAGCTCGTCCCAAACACGCCCTTGGTAATTGATGTCGATTGTTGAATATGAAAAGATTTAATTCTAATTTCTAATGTAAATAAGAGAAAGTAGATTGGGCTTGAAGAAAACCTGGGCTTGTTAGTTGGGTTGGGTTTAGAGTGGAAGTTGAAAAACCCTAGCCACAATAGACGAAAGTTAGGGTCTGCAGTTTTTGGTTGCGATATAAAATCAAAAAAAAAAAGGAAAACAAAATCGAAAGAGTAAAGTGAAAAGAAGAAGGAGATGCCGGCGGGACACGGGCTGCGATCTCGGACTCGGGACCTATTCGCTCGAGGTTTCAGGAAGAAGGGTTACATAGCCCTCTCAACATATCTGAAAACGTACAAGATCGGTGACCACGTCGACGTCAAGGTCAACGGCGCCATCCACAAAGGCATGCCTCACAAGTTCTACCATGGCCGCACAGGCCGCGTCTGGAACGTCACCAATCGTGCCATCGGCGTCGAAGTTAACAAACAGGTCACCTCCCCTTCTCTTCCTCCTTCCATGTGTTTGAATAAATGTCTGACTGACTGACGTGGGAGTGTTAATGTTAAAAATGTAGGTTGGGAACAGGATCGTTAGGAAGAGGATTCATGTGCGTGTGGAACATGTTCAACCGTCGAGGTGTAGAGAGGAGTTTAAGCTGAGGAAGATAAAAAACGATGAGTTGAAGGCGGAGGCGAAAGCACGCGGTGAAAAGATTAGCACGAAAAGACAACCTGAAGGACCTAAACCTGGTTTCATGGTGGAGGGTGCTACTCTTGAAACTGTTACTCCTATTCCTTACGATGTCGTCAATGATCTTAAGGGCGGTTACTGATTTATTAATTATTATTATTATGTATGTGCTTGATTTCGATTTTCTCTTTTATTTCTCTACATGAGTTTTCGGGTGTTGGTTTGTATGTGCTTGGTTTTGTTGTTTAATCATGGAAAATGCATATTGTATCATTACCATTTGTAGATTCCCCAGCTAAGTGAGTGAGCTTTTATCACCTTGAATGATTTACTCGACCTATTTTCTGTTTGTTATAGTAAAATCAAGCAATTGAATTGGGATTAACAATGCCTTAGCACGACACTGAATTTGAAATGAAATGTGTTATGTTTCCTTATTCATAGTAACTTTCTGTACAAGATTTCTCAGAATTCCAAATAGCTAACGGTACCTATAGACTATAGCATTAACATTGGGGATTCTGGATGGGAACACCTGAAAATTTTCATTCTTATTCATATTACAAACAAATTCAAGCCAAACCACAAAGGTTGAGGAACAAATACAATTCAAGTGGTCAACTAATATCATTTGACCCTTTTTTAAAAGAATTTTGATTATTTGCTGAATTGATATTTTCCTAACCTCATATAATCTCATGAAGTGCTTAAGATGTGACTAGTTTTCACAATCCTTTATCAATAACTAATCACATGTTTAAAAAAAATTAGATCAGTAAATGATCCAAATCCGAAAGAAAAGATTGTCTTATATTCATATTAATAAAAAAACTGATTGGGTAGCTCTTTGTATCAACTCAGAATTTTGTGTGAAAAAAAAAAAAAAAAACGTTACTCTCTACTCTCCAAGACCTCAGTCCCCTCTAAATAAAAAAGGAAAAAGAAGATAAATATTAAATACAAATTCGGGTAGCCGTATCATTTGAAGTTATAGCCCCAAGCCCGCTCAACCCTGAAGTTAACGATACGATTTTGAGATTGGTATGGTTTTAGATTTTCCTTTGGAAATGGCAATGGCATCATCATCAGCATCAACTTCATTGATCAGCAATGGCTATAATATCCCGTGTAGACAAGTGTACCCAAATACAATCAAGATTCAACACACCTTCTCCAGACTCCACGACCTTTTACTTCTTAATCAACTCCATTGCTTTCTTCATTTTGGTAGGAGGATACAAATAGAATCAAGAGTTGTTAATCGTGACAAATAATTACATCAAACAGTTTTATGGATTTATATTAGGTTGAGTTGAGTATATTTAGCTAAGAATAGAAACTATTGTGAGTAATAATACCATTTGATTGATGAAACCCCAAATGCATGTAACATAATCTCAATAATACAGGTTTTTTAGAGAGAAAACAAATCGAACCCCAAGGACTCAATCGTATGGATATGTAAAATACATGATTTCCTGTCCTAGTAGCCTAGCAGGAAAAGGGGAAACATATACTCAATTTAAAGTGAGTAAACAAAAATTCAGTATGCATCTATCAGATTTAACATCTAGTCAAGAAAAGTAGAAACTTCTTTTGTAAGGTTGGAAAAATTATCTAGGGTATGTTATGTCTTGCTCAGTTCTATTTCTTTTGTATGTCTTTTCCTAGATTAATTATTTATCATCCTTTTTAATAAAAATGTTGTCGGTGTCTCTCTTTAGCTACTTACATAAGATTGATGTTATGATATGCTTTCACTAATTGCAAGACAAGAATGTCTCCTTTTTCTTTACAGCTGGGGAAAAATGGAGTGACTTGCTGTTAAATTTAAATTTATATAACTAATGCAGCCAAAGCCTTTACTGTTAAATTTAATTTGATGCTTTCCTTTATACAGACGAAAACTAGGTGCAAGAACGGTTTCATTACATTACAGTAATATTAGTACTCATGCAATGTGGTAAAAACTACACTCTAAAACATGGTTAGTGCGATCATCCATAAAAGTTTTTCCCTCTTAGATTATTGTTAAAGATCTTCAAAAATCATTAAATTTGGCTCTTGTTTGTGTTCCTTAATTGGTTGAAATTGTGCAATGGCAGAACCGAAGTGGGTTGTAGAAGTGAATGAGAAGCTCAAGAACATGGTGGTTGCTTCAACAGAGATATCGCAATGGAAGAAAAGGTCGATCTACAAAGTACCTGCATGCATCACTGATCTTAACAAGAAAGCCTACAGGCCTCTGATAGTCTCCTTCGGACCTTACCATCATGGAGAAGCTCATTTAAGACCAATGGAGGAACACAAACAACGAGCTCTTGTTCATTTTCTCAAGAGATCAGGAAAGCCCCTTGAATCATTCCTCAACTCTTTAGAACAAGTGGTGGAGGATTTGAAGAACTCGTATGATCCACTTGATCTAAAATGGCAAAAGGATTCAAGAGGTTTCTTGCAGATGATGATTCTCGATGGATGCTTCATGCTCGAAATCCTAAGCTCTTCTGCACAATCGTATGAGGATTATGCATACAATGATCCAATATTTAGCAGTCATGGAAATATCAATATCGTGCCTTATATCAAACGTGACATGCTGATGCTTGAAAACCAATTGCCATTGCTTGTGATTGAGAAGCTGGTTGCTGTTGAAACCAATAATACCAAGGTTAGTTAATTAATTTCAAACATAAATTCAATGACATATATGTATTTGCTTATTTAATTTTTATTTTAATGATTGATTAAGATTTTAACTCGGAAATGCAGGATGGATATTATGTCAACAAGCTCATATTCAAGTTCTTCTCTACAGGCGTTGCATCAGACATGGGAAATCATAAATGCTTGCATGTGTTGGATGTGTATAGGAAAAGCCTACTTCAGGAGCGATCCCACGGGAAAACTCATCGCCACCACCGCCGCCGCCACAGATCACGTATTACTGATATTGATGATCATAACATACCAACCGCAACACAGCTATACGATGCAGGAATTCGATTCAGAAAAAAGAAAAGTTTCAGTCTCAAGAATATTTCATTCAAGCACGGGGTCCTCAAGCTCCCAATTGTCCTTATAGATGATTCCTCGGAGTTCATATTTCTGAATTTGATGGCATTTGAACGACTTCATGTTGGTGCAGGCTATGAGGTTACATCTTATATAATTTTCATGGACAATCTGATCGACAATGACAGGGACGTTGCTTTGTTACAGTCAAGGGGGATCATCGACAACGTTATGGGGAGTGACAAAGCAGTTGCTAAACTGTTCAATTCACTCTCCAACGACATATCACTTGACCCAGAAAGTGATCTAATGGTTGTGCAAAAACAGGTCAATAAGTACAGGAGGCAGCCCTGGAATGCTTGGAAAGCCAATCTCATGCACACCTATTTTAGAAATCCATGGTCTCTACTTTCTCTTATTGCTGCTATAATTCTGTTCGCTCTTACTGTAGTACAGACCGTATATACTGTACTTGCAGACTAAAATTGGGGGGCGGCCCAACTTTTAAATTAAATAAACTTTAAGGTGCTTTTAGCATTTTGCCCTGTTAGTGTAATGTATTCTATTATATTGTAATAATGTATGCCGGATTAGATTGTATCGTAATATTCTTATACAATATTGTGTTTGATAATATTTGATACCCGACATAATTAAGTTATATAATGTTCGACTACATACGCTTCTTTTTTACTATTCTTGTCTTTGTCTGTCGACACTTGCTTAAGTTTCTAAATTGTGATAAGCTTCCTTATCGAAAAGGGCATCTACTTCTTCTTCAGTAAGATACTCTAGCATTCTAGCTTCCTCTTAGTCTTGGATCTCTCTTAAGTAGTCATTTGTTTCTGAAACTCACACCAAGATCTTGAAGCAAATCTCTAGGTTCTTAGAACATAACTAAGCTCTAATACTAATTTTGTTATGAAGAGGTGAGCAGATGATGGGAAAATAATGATCAAACAAGAACAAAAGCAATTCAAGCAGTAAACCAGTAAAGAAGAAATAAACAAAAAAGACGGTTTTTATCCTGGTTCAGTTCACAATATGTGAAGCTACACCCATCCACCAATGATGATCAATCCAATATGAAAAAAGGATGAATTATAGTGAAAAGTTTAGAGAATTACAGCCTCTGCTCCTTCTTTCAGAAAATACTCTCAAGAACAAAGCACAATTCAAGTTCACATTCACATACAATGTCACCTCACTGTATTTTCACTCTCTCACATACTACACACCCACTACTCACAATACCTGATATATTACATTGAATACAGCTAATAGAAAATTCTAGAATCTATTATACTAAGGACCAATTATATTTTGACACCACCTCATCTACTCAGCATATCAGAAATGCAACTTGCACCAGTAACATGCCATATAGCATTGCTGAGTTACTAAAATAACAAGACTCAATCAAAGGCTTAAAAAAGTGTGTAACTTATTTTTGTATTTCCGTCTAAAGGGTAATTTTGTCATAAACACTTTTTTAGTGCTATTAAAACTTAAATTATTAACCTGGTATTAATCCCGTAATTAATATGTATCCACTTATCAATTGACACATCTACTGCCAGATGGATTGTGATTGAAAATGTAGAATGTCTAGTATTACTTGTTAAAAAAAAAAAAAAAAAAAAAAAAAAAAAACCTTTAATAACATTAATTTGTAAAGGATTTCTCTATCTTAAAAAATAACCAACTCTCGCCAAAGATAAAATGTTTCCGGCCCCAACATCTTTTCCTTAATTTACAAAGAGGAAGCTTATACAATAGGAAAACAGTTTAGTTCCCCATCTTCTCAAACATCTTTAATTATTTTATAGATGGGTCCAAAAAAAGCTAATCATTTAAAAGAAATAAAGGTGTAGGAGATCGATGTTACAACTTACAAGTATCAATATTCTTCAACAAAAAAAAATTCCGACTCAGGACTTTACAACTCAAATACTGATAATAGTAACCACAAGGAGAAAAACGGGTGACTATGATAATAGGGGCTGAGTCGCAAAAGTTTGTTTTGGGAACATGTCCTGCTAACCCCCTTGGATCCACCTTTATCTAATAACATATCGGTAATCACTTAATATAAATCTGATAATTTACATAGAATAACTTTAGTTGTCTAAAAATTTACGATGTTTTAATTACAATTCACAATACACATCATTACTCCAAATTTTTGGTCGGTCGAAGAATTACTATGTCAATTTTTGGTCTCTAGTTTACACCTAAGCTTGTACAAGTTATATATATATATATATATATATATATATATATTTTTGGTGAGATACAAGTTATATATTGAATAGTTTGAACAGGTTACTCATTGAGATTTCCCTGACTGCAAGAAAGGTATGTCTCCAATTTTGAGTATTGCAGACAAAACTCGTAGAAGTTTTGAGAAGCAGTTCATGTAAGATGCTTCCCCGTAAATTAAAGCAACCAAAACAAAATTCCATCTACTTAATTATTAACAGCCTACTCGAGGATCATCTTCAAAGAAATCATTGAAACATACACCAGCACTTGAATTTGGCTCTTACAATCCATCAATCTCTTCTGATCATAATAAGTTGAGAATTATTGCTTTATTATTAGCAAAATTGGCAGAATCGAAATGGGTTATAGAAGTGAAGGAGAAGCTGGATCACATGGTGGATGCTACAACGGAGATATCACATTGGAACAAACGTATATACTGTACTTGAATACTAAAATTGGGGGGCGGCCCAACTTGTAAATTAAAGTGGTTTTAGCATTTTGCCATGTTAGTGTAATGTATTCTATTATATTGTAATAACGTATGCCTGATTAGATTGTATCGTAATATTTTTATACAATATTGGGACAATTTTTTTGGACTAATTACACAAGCATCCCTAGATTTTAGACCTAATTGCAGCTAGATGAAACTTTACTCAAAATTACAAAAACCTCCTCTGTTGTTACACACTCGTCGTTTTAGTAGTTAACAATTTAAGGGTAAATTTGTCATTTTAAAGGCAGCATTTCATATAAGTTCTGCTTTTTTGGCGATTTGTCACATTTATAATTTTTTTTTTTTTCCATATTCATCACTTTAGTCCTTATTTTTTTTTTTATAAAACTCATCACTTTAGTCCATTTGACTAAATATTTGAAAGTTAACTATTTTAAAGCCTGTGAAAATACACTTTTCCCCTTATTACTATATAATTTAGTTAAAATGATTATCATAATTTTAAATTAAATTAAAAAACAATAAAATTCTCAATAATAATCAAAGGAGGAGCCATGAGAACTAGAACCAACTTTCGCCATCACGACCACCCATCTCTTCCATTGTTGCCTTCGCCATACCCTCCACAACCAAGACCCATTAGATTCGATGAAGAATTTGACCTCTCACCCTCTTTGGGATTGAATCGATGACTGGTGTGCGAAGACTTCCTTGCCGTCGTCGTCTGGGTCATGAAACCGAAACCCTTCCAAGTAAGGGATGGACGTGGGGCCCATTGGGGCAGAGGAGGGTCTCCTCACCCCTCACCCCCACCCCCACCCCCACCCCACTCCTAAAACCTCCCCTCACCCTCGCCCCCAAACAACATTTAGGGGGAAGTAGGGATGGGGGTGTTTGAGGGGATGTTCCTCTACCCCCACCACCCCCCTCCTTCATTTCCAACATGTCTAATCTTAATATTTTCTGATTTAAAATTCTGAATTTAGAATTTGGAAATAGGAATTCGGCCATCACAATCTTTCGATCCACCATGTTTCAATATCCAATTCAATAAATAATCAAAAAATCAAATCTAAAATATTTAATTGGTTTAATTTAATCCAAAGCTAATATAAATACTTATATTACTGTAGATGGGTTATAGCATCACCAAAAGGCTCTTCAAATAAAATATTTGTTAAAGTCAAATGAGTCACATTAGCATATTTGGTTCCAACAGACTATTCAAATGAGATTTTGTTTCTCTCTCTTCAATATTGAAGAGCAACTTCTCTTTTCAATTATTATTATATTATTTTTTATATCACATCATCATTAATATTTGACATCTATATCTTTTTTATCTTTTTAATTAAATTCAATTAATATATACTAAGTTTTAATTTATAAATTTTATCATCATAAAAATTATACCATTAGAAATGTCTCATTTAGATCTTTAAAATGAGACTAATATTGAATATTTAATAATAACATATTATTATTTCTAACTTAAAAAAAATGGAGGGTAATTAGATTTATTTGGGGAGGAATTTGAGTGTTTTTATTAAAATAATATAAACTTATTTCTAATTGAAGAGTCTTTTGGAATAGCTCTTCTTTTTTCGCTCCTCAAATTGTCACATTTGAATAGTGAAATAGAAGAGTTTTTTGAAGATGCTTTTAGTGGGTTAGTGACTCAATGGTGGTAGGCGGGTTAGCGGGTGATTGTAGGTTAGTGGGTGACCGTGAGTTAGAGTTAAGAAATTTTTTTTAAAAGAAAATAAATTATATATATACAATCTTTCTACTGTTAGTTTGTCCTGATATAAAATATATCAGGACGAAGAATGTGGATCACAGATTGTAGAGAAGTTTTGACAAATGCATACACTTTGAGTCAAAGTATGTAAATCTAATGGTTCACATTCTTCGTCCTGATATATTTTATATCATGACAAACTGACAATAGAAAAATTATATATATATATATATATGGGAAAATGGGGATATGTGACCTCATTCACACCCACAAACCCCATTTGGAGCCCATGGGGGAAATGCCCATCCCTACTTCCTAGTAACTTGATCTCCCTCTACTATCACTCATATTTTCTAGCTCCCATTTTTGTTTTGTTAACTTAATTTTTTTTTTAAAAAAAAAGCTTTGTTCAATTCTTTTTTTTCTTCTTCTAAATGTGAGAGCTTTTCTCGCTTCCATTTTATTTTCATTAAATTCTTTTTTTCCTAATATTTAATCAAAACAACTTTTGGTTTTAATAGTATTTAATATAATTATTCTTAATATTTTCCTATTACTTCATCATTAATATTTCCACTGATTTTATATTTAATAAATATTTATTATTTTAGTTTCTTATATAATTTTTAATTTTAGTTATTTATTTACATTTTATTTTTAATTGATAATTTTATTGTTTATCATAAATAATTTATTACTTTAAGATAATATAGAAAAAGTAAACCAACTCACCTAGGGGCATTTTAGACCATTCATACGAATTGGTCAGTGAATGTTAGTTATAATGTAAGTTAACTAACAATAGGAGAGGTTGCTGCAATTTTGAGTAAAAGTTCCATCTAGCTGCAATTTGGTCTAAACTCAATGGATGTTTGTGCAATTAGTCCATTTTTTTTTATCCCTAAAAGTCTCATCAGGTTTGCCCTTTTTATGTACGAATATTTTTTTTCATCCCTAAAGGTTTCTTCAGGTTTGCAGTTTTTAGGGACGAATACGTTATTTTGTCCCAATAGACATTCTTTTAGGACGAATTTTGATCGTCCCAAAAAGTTTCATTCTTATAGCCCAATTTTCTTGAAGTGTATGGTGCAGGTGTGTGGGGTTTACCATTAGACTTGGTGTGTATTTGATATGACTTTTCTAGTAGCCAAAAGTGCAATTTAATGTGTGTGTATATATGTATATATTTATTTATATTATTTGTTTGGCAAAAACTGAAGAAGTGTTGTTATAATATTTAAAAAACTATTTTATATCTATCGGGATAAACCCATGAAGCTCTTTTTGAACTTTTTAAAAAGAGAAATAATCTCAACTATCTTCAATGAATTTTAGATATTTCATCGTCTACCCTTACTTTATTAGTGTCCATTTTTAAAAGCGCTTTTTAAAATGAATATCAAATAACATACGACTTATTGTTCTCTTTGTATCAACTTAGAATGTTGTGAAAAAATAAAAAACATTACTCTCCACTCTCTAAGACCCAAGTCCCCTCTAAATAAAAAAGAAAAAAAAAAGAAGATAAATACAAATTCCGGTAGCCATTTCATTTGAAGTTAAAAGCCCCAAGCCCGCTCAACCCTGAAGTTAACCATACGATTTTGAGATTGGTATGGTTTTAGATTTTCCTTTGGAAATGGCAAAGGCATCATCATCATCATCAACTTCATTGATCAGCAATGGCTATAATATCCCCTGTGTAGACAAGTGTACCCAAATGCAATCAAGATTCAAGACACCTTCTCCAGACTCCACGACCTTTTACTTCTTAATCAACTCCATTGCTTTCTTCATTTTGGTAGGAGGATACAAATAGAATCAAGAGTTGTTAATCCTGACAAATAATTACATCAAACAGTTTTATGGATTTATATTAGGTTGAGTTGAGTATATTTAGCTAAGAATAGAAACTATTGTGAGTAATAATACCATTTGATTGATGAAACCCCAATACAGGTTTTTTAGTGAGAAAACAATTCGAACCCAATGACTCTATCGTATGGATATGCAAAGATGTAAAATACATGATTTCCGGTCCTAGCAGGAAAAGGGGAAACGGATACTAAATTTAAAGTGAGTAAACAAAAATTCAGTATGTATCTATCAGATTTAACATCCAGTCAAGAAAAGTAGAAACTTCTTTTGTAAGGCTGGAAAAATTATATAGGGTACGTTATAGGATTTCGTATCTTTTTCTTTTGTATTTCTTTTCCTAGATTAATTATTTATCATTCTTTTTCATAAAAATGTTGTTGGCGGCTCTCTTTAGCTACTTACTTAGGATTGATGTTATGTCTTTTTTTTTACAACGTTGTAAGAGCTAATACAAATTATATATATAATAAGCTTTCACTAATTGCAAGACAAGAATGTCTCCTTTTTCTTTACGGCTGGGGAAAAATGGAGTGACTTGCTGTTAAATTTAAATTTAAATAACTAATGCAGCCAAAGCCTTAACTGTTAAATTTAATTTGATGCTTTCCTTTATACAAAAGAAAACTAGGTTCAAGAACGGTTTCATTATATTACAGTAATATTAGTACTCATGCAATGTGGTAAAAACTACACTCTAAAACATGGTTAGTGCGATCATCCATACAAGTTTTTCCCTCTTAGATTATTGTTAAAGATCTTCAAAAATCATTAAATTTGGCTCTTGTTTGTGTTCCTTAATTGGTTGAAATTGTCCAATGGCAGAACCGAAGTGGGTTGTAGAAGTGAATGAGAAGCTCAAGAACATGGTGGTTGCTTCAACAGAGATATCGCAATGGAAGAAAAGGTCGATCTACAAAGTACCTGCATGCTCACTGATCTTAACAAGAAAGCCTACAGGCTTCTGATAGTCTCCTTCGGACCTTACCATCATGGAGAAGCTCATTTAAGACCAATGGAGGAACACAAACAACGAGCTCTTGTTCATTTTCTCAAGAGATCAGGAAAGCCCCTTGAATCATTCCTCAGCTCTTTAGAACAAGTGGTGGAGGATTTGAAGAACTCGTATGATCCACTTGATCTAAAATGGCAAAAGGATTCAAGAGGTTTCTTGCAGATGATGATTCTCGATGGATGCTTCATGCTCGAAATCTTAAGCTCTTCTGCACAATCGTATGAGGATTATGCATACAATGATCCAATATTTAGCAGTCATGGAAATATCAATATCGTGCCTTATATCAAACGTGACATGCTGATGCTTGAAAACCAATTGCCATTGCTTGTTATTGAGAAGCTGGTTGCTGTTGAAACCAATAATACCAAGGTTAGTTAATTAATTCCATACATAAATTCAATGACACATATGTATTTGCTTAATTAATTTTTATTTTAATGATTGATTAAGATTTTAACTCGGATATGCAGGATGGAGATTATGTCAACAAGCTCATATTCAAGTTCTTCTCTACAGGGGTGATATCAGACATGGGAAATCATAAATGCTTGCATGTATTGGATGTGTATAGGAAAAGCCTGCTTCAGGAGCGATCCCACGAGAAAACTCATCGCCACCACCGCCGCCTCCACAGATCACGTATTACTGATATTGATGATCATAACATACCAACCGCAACACAGCTATACGATGCAGGAATTCGATTCAGAAAAAAGAAAAGTTTCAGCCTCAAGAATATTTCATTCAAGCACGGGGTCCTCAAGCTCCCAATTTTCATTATAGATGATGCCTCGGAGTTCATATTTCTGAATTTGATGGCATTTGAACGACTTCATGTTGGTGCAGGCTATGAGGTTACATCTTATATAATTTTCATGGACAATCTGATCGACAATGACAGGGACGTTGCTTTGTTACAGTCAAGGGGGATCGTCGACAATGTTATGGGGAGAAGTGTTCTAGTAAATACTAGGCGCTAGTCGGGCGGAACCCAACGCCTAGCGTCTAGACTGATTAGTCGGCGATTAATCGGGGATTAATCGGAAAACACAATTACAAACAAATTCCAAATATCAAATCCAAATAAAATTTATTTCCAAATCCACAAATGCTAAATTAGTGAATTACCAATTAAAATCCAATCCAAATCCCTAAACACCCACCTAAATGTAATCACAAACCAATCCAAATAAAAATATAAAAACATAATCAAGTCAAATTCTTAAAACTAATCAAGAAGAAATATGCTTAAAGTAAAATTGCTAGTTTGCAATTGTGGCCCAATTGGCCCAATGTTGTATCTAACCCAATAAGCCTCAATTGGCCCAACGTTGCACACTCTCTATAAAAGTCACGTTTAGGTAGCAGTGATCAGACTTCTTGTTTCAAAAATCCCCAAATCCTCATTAATCGATTGGCGAATTTAGACCTTTTTTTTTTTTTTTTCCTTACATAAAAATCTAATCACAAACAAATTCCAATTATAAATCCAAACAAAATTCTTTCCAAATCCACAAATACCAGATTTCATAATATTTTGATTCGATTTATGAATCTATCTAGTCTTGATTCTTGGTAAGAATTGATAAGAAATAACAGATGACAATTCCATAGTTAGAAGGATCGGATAAAAATGGTGCCAAGGGATCTAAAACTAAAAATGTTAAATAAAGTACACAAGTAAAAAATTAAGAAATAAACAAGACAAATAAAAAAAAATGATAAAATATTAAAAATTAAAAACGCATGACTCCTAATTTACTTCTTTCTTAGGGTGTGTTTTTTGTGCAGGATATGATTTGACTATTTTTAAGAGATATGATTGGATTGAATAAAATTGGATTAATTTTAGTGTTTCCCGTGTTTGGTGCAATATGAATTGGATTAAAAATAATCCAATCTTGTGTTTGGTATGTAATGGGATCGAAGAAAAATAATGTAATAATAAATTATAAAACCCACATTGTTTGAAAAAATAAAAATAAAAATCTCCACCCACATAAAAAAAAAATATATATATCTCTCCTCCCCCACTTCACTCCCCAAAAATATCTATCTCTCTCGATCTAATCTTCTATTCCTCTCTCACTTACTTTCTTCTTCTTTCTCTCTGTTCTTCAACTCCTTCAACCGCATCTCTCTTTCTCTTTCACTTAATTTCTTTTTCTTTCTCTGTTTTTCAACTGTGTTTCCAGATTTCAAATCCTCTCCCTCTCTCTCGATTGATTTTAAATTTTTTTAATTTAAAATTTCGTTTAAAAAAAAAACTTGAAAATACTGTATTATCAGTCATGTGATCAAGAGATAAGTTCACTCTTGAAGAAAAAAATTGATGGTGGGAGGGCTTTGGATTTATGTGTTTTGGGTGATTATGTTTTGGGTTTTTGATCTGGGAGGATTTTGGATTCTGATGGTGGTTTTGGTGGGGATAGATGATTAATTGATTTTTCAATTTTGCTTTTCATTTATCTGGGTTTGATGATTGAAAATCATCTCCCCTTCAAATTATTTTTCTGGGTTTGACGATTGAAAGTCATCTACCCTTCCAATTATCTTTCTGGTTTGATATTTGGTGGGTCACAAACAAAAAACATTATAAAAAAAATAAGAGGCTGGGACAAAAAGCGTTCGTGATGGGATTATTTAGTCCCGCTGCAACGGGAAATGAGGTGGGCCGGGTCGGATTGGTTATCCAATTATGTGTGTTCACCAAACGTGGGATCAGGATTAAAAATATACCAATCCTGTGACTCCCGTCCAATCCGGTGCAACAAACGCACCCTTACTTTCTTCCAGCTTCTTCTTCTTCTTCGTTTTTTGCTCTCTTTTTTTCTTCATTTCACTCTCTCTTCCAGCTTCTTCATTTTCGTTTTTTGCTTTTTATTTTTTATTTTTTATTTTTTATTTTTTTATAAATGGCTAGGCGTGGTCAACGGCTTTGACCCGCCTTGCCGATTAACCGGCGAATTTTCCGATTAGTCGGCCACCGTGTAATTGGTCTGATTTTCCCCTTTTCGCCGCAGTAAACTTCCGTCCAGATGAATTGAAACGATTAATCGACCGCCTAGACCGATTTCTCGAACACTGATGGGGAGTGACGAAGCAGTTGCTAAACTGTTCAATTCACCCTCCAATGACATATCACTTGACCCAGAAAGTGATCTAATGGTTGTGCATAAACAGGTCAATAAGTACTGGAGGCAGCAATGGAATGCTTGGAAAGCCAATCTCATGCACACCTATTTTAGAAATCCATGGTCTCTACTTTCTCTTATTGCCGCTATAATTCTGTTTGCTCTTACTGTAGTACACACCGTATATACTGTACTTGAGGTGGCAAAAAATGGCCCATAGACTCAACATGTGCAAGCCCAGACCTCATTGGTGTTAGATCCTATCCAGACCCATCAAATCGAGTCGATCTAAGACCAACACCAATTGAAACATGACCGTTGAAAGATTAAGTCAGTCTTCAGTTTCAAATGATGGATCACGGGTGAGAGAATCTCTCCTGAAATCTTAGCTACAATCATCCCATGATCTGGTAGACATTGAAGGAAGCTTTTGCCTATAAATACAAAGGCTAAAATAACATTAAGGGGATGGGGGGAAAACGCTTTGAAAAGCTTAAGATTAGCATACTGAAACTCTGTATAAGAACTCTGGCAGCCGGAATTTAATCGATTTAATCATTACAATCTGATTGCTCAGCCCAAGCATACCGAATACTAAGATTCTAATTCCCATCTCCATCATTCTCTCTGTTTCTGTCATTTGTTCTTGTTTTCTTGTAGGTTCAACAAAAAAGATAACTGTGTAAGGTCGATCGACTATCCACCTTCACCAATCTATTCCCGAACTATATTTTCTAGTCGACCGATTCGATAGAAGTTGTCTTGGACCTAATTTAACTCGATCTGATCCACATCAACCGTAGTTCGTTCACCTACAACTACTAAAATTGGGGGGGGGGGGGGGGGGGGGGTGTAAATTAAATAAACTTTAAAGTGGTTTTAGCATTTTGCCCTGTTAGTGTAATGTATTCTATTATATTGTAATAATGTATGCCTGGTTAGATTGTATCGTAATATTCTTATACAATATTGTGTTTGATAATATTTGATACCAACATAATTAAGTTATATAATGTTCGGATGTGCCATGTTCGTCTACCGACACTTGCTTTTTACTATTCTTGTCTTTGTCTGTTGACACTTGCTTAGGTGTCTAAATTGTGATAAGCTTTTTCATCGAAAAGGGCATCTACTTCTTCTTGAGTAAGATACTCTAGCATTCTAGCTTCCTCTTCGTCTTGGATCTCTCTTAAGTAGTCATTTGTTTATGAAACTCACACCAATCTTGAAGCAAATCTCTAGGTTCTTAGAACATAACTAAGCTATAATACTAATTTTGTTATGAAGAGATGAGCAGATGATGGGAAAATAATGATCAAACAAGAACAAAAGCAATCAGACAGTAAACCAGCAAAGAAGAAATAAAAAAAGACAGATTTTATCCTGGTTCAATCCACAATATGTGAACCTACATCCATCCACCAATGATGATCAATCCACTATGAAAAAGGATAAATTACAGTGAAAAGTTTAGAGAATTATAACCTTTGCTTCTTCTCTAAGAAAATACTCTCAAGAACAAAGCATAACTCAAGCTCACATTCACATGCAATGTCACCTCACCGTATTTTCACTCTCTCACACGCTACACACCCACTACTCACAATACCGGATATATTACATTGAGTATAGCTAATAGAAAATTCTAGAATCTATTATACTAAGGATCAATCACATTCTAACACCACCTCAGCTACTCAACATATCAGAAATGCAACTTGCACCAGTAGTAACATGCCATCTATCATTGCTGAGCGATGCAGCAGCAGCTACGGCATTGGATTACATTGAGAAGTGGGATCGCAAGAGAGCTAATGGTCAGTTTGGTACTACCGTAACTTTTATAATAATTAATGTTAGCTGTGTTTAAGGAATAATCAGCTGTGAAGTTAATCAGTAGATATTTGGTTAATTATACTTTTAAAACTACTGCATAGCTCAAAAGCAGTATACATATATTTGGTAATTTTATTTCAAAAGTGCTGAAATTAGTTACAATGACTAAAATAGACTTGATTTTAGAACTTTATTTTTTTTTTCAGTAATTATAAATATTAAATCAATATTTAAGTAGAATATTTAAATTAGAAAAAAATCCATAAGAATAATAAAAATATTCTTAAAAGGTTTTATATATCAAATCAATATTTAATTAGAATCTTTAATTTTAAGATGAAATAAGACATATAAATGATTTTAATTTGATTTCATAATGATAATAATGATATTTTAAAAGATTCATTAAATGTTAAAATAGATTATTCTATAATCAATTTAAAATAGAAACCCCACACTTACTTTTCAAAATTACTGTCAAAACTTGTCAGATTATGAATGAATCACTTTTGAAAATTTTACCAAACATCATTTTATGTCAAAATTATAAATAAGCTGATTTTAACTCCTCAAAAGCAATACCAAACTAACCCTAAATAATTTCTACTAGTGCTGGTGTTGGAGTCGGAATGGCGTGAAACTTTCATGATTTCGACCAAATTCCATTGTTTAGGCCCCGAAATTACCGTTTTTGCCGTTTTAGGAACGTTTTGTTTTCATAATAAGTTGAGTTTTACAAGTCCGAATCGACTTCCGTCAATTCTGGCTTGCTTTAGGTCTTTAGTTTTATTTGTTTCCACAATTATCTCAAATTTGCCTTTTTTGGTAATTTTTGTTAATTAGGCATGTTTCCTTACTCAACTAAGTTTCGGATTATGGTTAGAGTTTGTTTGCTTTGAATAGCCTTGTAAGTCGAGAGGATATTCAGTTTTTGATTTATAAAATTTAGAGTTTCTCTAATATCTCCCAATTTCGGTATCCTACGGGGTCAACGAATTTGAAGCCTGATATTCTGGCATCCGTGCACGAATCAACAGAACATTTGTAGGTTGTTTTCGAATTGTTTCTAGCAGGTTTTTCTCGATATAGCTTCCACTATATCACTGAGTCACTAAAATAACAAGTCTCAATCAAAGGCTTAAAAAAGTGTGTAACTTATTTTTGTATTTAGGTCTAAAGGGTAATTTTGTCATAAACACATTTTTAGTGCTATTAAAACTTAAATTATTAACTTGGTATTAGTCCCTTAATTAATGTGTATCCACTCACCAATTAATACATCTATTGTCACATGGGTTGTGATTGAAAATATGGGATGTCTAGCATTACTCATTTTAAAAACCTTAAAAATTAAAAAAAAAAAAAATTCTTTAGTAACTTTAATTTGTAAAGGATTTCTCTATCTTCAAAAAGGACAATAGTAGACATCCAACACTTTTGTCCATCATTTACATCCAAATGTTGATGTGTCAATTGGTGAGTGAATACATGGATAAATCAGCTCTCACCTAAGATCAAATGCTTCCCAACATCTTTTCCTTAATTTACAAAAAGGAAGCTTATACAATGGGAAAACAATTTGGTTCCTCATCTTCTCAAACATCTTTAATTATTTTATAGATGGGTCCAAAAAAAGCTAATCATTTAAAAGCTAATCATTTAAAAGAAATAAAGGTGTAGGAGATCGATGTTACAACATACAATAAGTATCAATATTCTTCAACAAAAAATATTCCGACTCAAAACTTAACAACTCAAATACTGATAAAGTAACCACAAGTAGAAAAACGGGTGACTATGATAATAGGGGCTGAGTCGCAAAAGTTTGTTTTGGGAACATGTCCCGCTCACCCTCTTGGATCCGCCCTTGTCTAATAACATATCTGTAATCACTTAATATAAATCAGATAATTTATATGGAATAACTTTAGATTGTCCAAAAAATTTACGATGTTTTAGTTACAATTCACATCGCACATCATTTATGCAAATTTTTAGTCCGTCGAAGCATTATTATGTCATTTTTTTTTTGTCTCTAGTTTACACCTAAGCTTATACAATTTATATATTGAGTAGAGTTTGAACAGGTTACTCATTGAGATTTCCCCGACTGCAAGGAAGGTATGTCTCCAATTGAGTATTGCAGACAAAACTTGTAGAAGTTTTGAGAAGCAGTTCATGTAAGATGCTTTCCCGTAAATTAAAGCAACCAAAACAAAATTCCATCAACTTAATTATTAACAGCCTACTCGAGGATCATCTTCAAAGAAATCATTGAAACACACACCAGCACTTGAAGTGAAGGAGAATTATTGCTTTATTATTAGCAAAAATGGCAGAATCGAAATGGGTTATAGAAGTGAAGCAGAAGCTGGATCTCATGGTGGATGCTACAACGGAGATATCACATTGGAACAAACGTTCAATCTACAAAGTACCTGCATGTGTCACTGATCTCCACAAGAAAGCCTACAAGCCTCAGATTGTCTCCTTTGGTCCTTATCATCACGGCGAAACTCATTTCGAACCAATGGAGGAACACAAGCAACGTGCACTGCTTCATTTTCTCAAGCGATCAGGAAAGCCTCTCGAATCATTCGTCGATTCTTTGCAACAAGTGGTCGAGGATTTGAAGAACTCGTATGATCTTCTTGATCTAAAATGGCAGACTGATGATACAGGATACTTCTTGCCGATGTTGATTCGCGACGGATGTTTCATGCTCGAAATCTTTCGTACTAGTACACATTCTTTCGATGATTATGTTCACAATGATCCGATATTTAGCAATCACGGTAAGCTCTATATCATGCCTTATATCAGACGCGACATGCTCATGGTTGAAAACCAATTGCCAATGCTTGTGCTTGAAAAGCTAATCGCGGTTGAAACTAATAATACTAAGGTTAGTTTCATCTTTTATCGGATGTATCGGTTGAAGTCAAGACTAGTCTGTTGTATAATTCATTTATTTATTTATTTTCATTCGTTTGGATGCAGGACGAAGATTATGTAAACAAGCTCATAATCAAGTTCTTCTCTCCAGGCACAAATGTATCAAATATAAATATGGGCAAGTGCTTGCACGTATTGGATGTGTACAGGAAAAGCTTGATTCATCAAGAACAACCCCGTAAAAAAAAACGTCATCACCACCGCAGACTATTGAGCTCAGATGGTAGTGATGATGATCATATCATTCCAACCGCGACAGAGCTACACGAAGCCGGGATTCGGTTCAAGAAAAGCAAAAGTTTGAGCTTGAAAGACATTACATTCAAGAACGGAGTCCTGAAGCTGCCATTGGTGGTTATAGACGACGCGGCAGAGTCTATGTTTCTGAATCTGATGGCGTTTGAACGTTTACATGTAGGGGCAGGCAATGAGATTACATCATATATATTTTTCATGGACAATCTGATTGACAATGAGAAGGACGTTGCTTTGTTGCAGTCAAAAGGGATTATCCAGAATGTTATGGGGAGTGACAAAGCTCTAGCTAAATTGTTCAATTCACTCTCCAATGATATAACACTTGACCCTGAAAGCAATCTAAATGCTGTTCATCAAAAGGTGAACGAATACTGGAAAAAGCCATGGAATGCTTGGAGAGCCAATCTCATACACACCTACTTTAGAAATCCATGGGCTATACTTTCTCTTATTGCTGCTTTTTTCCTTTTTGCTCTCACCATAGTACAGACTATATACACTGTGTATCCTTATTACCATCCAAGTAATAGTCCCCCACCATCTCCTGCACTAGCTCCGGTACCAAGTCTGCCACCACAACCAATGGCTTCTCCCGGGCACAATCCACCACCACCACCACCACGTCCAATGGCTTCCCGAAAACACAATCTGCCACCACACCATTGATTTCTTTTTTGTTTCCGTCATTGTGAGAGTGTAAGTAAAATAAATGTCTTGCTTCGAACAAGAATTAGCTCAAGTTTTTGAATATGAATACGTTTATTATGATTTTTCATCTTTGGACAATGCATTTCTTTGAATACTTTTATGGTTTCTTGGCAATTTGAAGAACTCATGTTTCCCAATTTGGCTAAAGATGATAATTATAATGATCTCTCTTAAAAAAAATCTGATTCATTGATAAATACTGTTCAAAAGTTTCATGATAATGAATCAATTAGGGAACATAAACCATTTTGCACTATACACTTCCAAATTATATGGAGAGAAATTTCAACTGTACATAATAAACTATAATTCAACAACCCATGAGCTGCCCCTTCATTTTTTACCGATCCCAATTAACCTAAGCTGGCACACACAAAAAAAAAAAAAAAAGAAGGATTTATTAGACTGCAATGTCACAAATTAAATGAATAATTTCTCGAGGTAGGAAATACGAAACCCACAATATTATTTTGCGGCTGCTGCCAATAAAAGCCCTGCAGAACTACTGGCAGGACATTGCAGGCAGCAAGAATGTAAATCATCAACGCGTGAAGCCCTATCCACTCGAATACCAGAGTGCTGCGCCTATATCCACACACATCAACCTGCAAGAACAGCCCAAAGTTCCTCATCATAAGGGGGTAAAAGAAGCGAATTGAGTTCCTTTTCCTATAGATACTAATTTGCAAAAGAGTGATTAAAATGTTTTTGAAGTATGACTGTATGAGATGACTAGATATCCAACCATGTAGTAAATTCCTGTAAAGAGGATGCCAGCAGCTCCTGCAGTGACACATACGTAACTGAATGTGTAGAGGGCTTTGTTTATGTGCATTCCTACAATATGTAGATAAGTTATATGTTTAATTGCAACGGGTACTACTCACGACCTATTCGAAAGACAACTAAGAGACCCCACAAAAAAAAAATAGCAGTACTTACCAAATAAGTCCATTGCAAGACCTGAACATATAAGACAAGAAGACGAAATTGTCCAGGTAAGAATTCTGTCCTTGTGATCCTGTATAAGGCAAAGTGCACAAAAACAATTAACTACAATAAGGAAAGAAAAAGATAAAAAAAATTAAAAAAAAAAAGGACAAAAAGATTGATCACCTTAAAATGGATGATGAGATGCCCATAGTGCAAACCAACCAAGCATGTTACAATGGCCATCACCGAACTACAGCCACAGACACAGAAGTTGGAATTATAGAAGTACAACTAAAATGCAACCATCAAATTCCCAGGTTGCATTTTCTGTGTCAAAAAGAAAACTTGACATTGTCCCATACAGTTGCAGGACATCTGTCCCTTTTTTTTTTTCAAAATCACTGCATGATATGCATAAGAAGTGTCCATACAGAAAATAAGGAGACAGTAGGCAAACCTCAAGAGTCCTTCGGGATCAAATGGGGCTTGACACCATGAAGGAGCACCCGGAGGCAAAGGGCCATAATCTGGGGATTTGGTACTGCATTGCTGTGGATATAAATGAAAGCAAGAAAAATGAAAAACACAAACTCTATGCTAGGATGTTAAGAAAAACTATTGTAAAGAGAAGTACCTCTGTCCGTGCATATGTTGGTCTTCTATACAAATGTCGAATACCCAGTATCTTCCTATCAATCATTCCAACAGCATTACAAGCTGGTCCAGTGTCGCCCCGTACTCTGCATTTCACCTTTGGACGAAAGAGAATTATAACTAAAATCCTACTGTAGAAGTTTTAGATCTTAAATCTTGTAGAAACATCTATTAAAAAAGGGGAACAAACGTCGAAACTTACTGAAAAAATTGAAGGTGCTGAGGAGGAAGTTTCAACTGGACACTTGTACTCCCAATCAGGAACATACAAGCCATATAATAAGGATATATATATAGTAGTAAGAACCAAAGCAACGACCCTGAGAGACAGAGGAGTGGCAAACAACTTCAGTTGAGCAGATTATTTTGTAATCCAAAAAAAAAAAATCGGGTTAAAAATGTGGAGGACGTTCACATCCATCTTAAACTCCAAAATACCTACTATATAACTTTAACTGTGACAACGCAGTTTTCTTTTCACAGATACGAATATGTTGCATGGCCATAATTCGATATGGTAAGTGTTATCACTCATTAATCAAACTTACCACTGAAACCGATATTTCTTCAGCAGAGACAATTTTGAACGTACAGGATGATCATCATCCTTTAGCCAAATCTCACACAATGCTGCTACAATATATGCTACTGCAATTCTCTGGAGGGGAAAAAGGAAAATTTCTATTATTCTCCAGTTAAATTACACAGCATAAAACACTTGATATATTGAAAACTAATCACTAATCAAAACAACTATCTTGGTCAATTTGGCTATGAATTTGAGCCAGATAAGGTGAAATCGTGTTGAGGAATACATCAAACCATTGTTTACTAGTCATATTGTCAAATTTCAACCAATCTAACATGGGGTAATAGACTATCGGTCACTCCTTTTCATTAGTCTAAGTGGCTTATTGAACTGAAAAAGCATACCTGTAGCACTCCCGTCCATCTTATCTGCTCCACATCGACTCCATAATTTAGATTATTAACCCCATGGAGAAACCCCCCTGAAAATTAGGGAGGGAACATATATGTTTAGTGTAGAATACAGACCAAAAAAATGTGTGAACATTGATTAAACAACTTGTGAATTCACTAAACAAAAAAAAAAAAAACAAAAAACCGATCATCATATATGAAACCTTTCTTTGCTAGACTTTAGTAATGTTTACTTCAATACAAAAGGAAACACATTTTCAGGAAATATGGTTGACTATAAATGAATCAAAAAGTTCAAGATCTATGTAACCACCTTGAAGAAGAATGCCAAATACTAGAAGCTTCAACGTCCGTAAGATTGCCTTTTTAGTTGCAACAGCTCTATTTGTTAATTTCTGAATGGGAGAACTATCTTGTCAGTTTAAACTGATCATGAATGGTACTAGTAGTAACAGCAGCAATAGCATTGGATTAACCAGTAATATGCTATGAAAGTTTTGGCATAGCTTGCAAGGTTTCCTCAACAGTATATAGAGAGTTTACTTGCAAATTAGAACTAAAATTACTGTAAGCATTGACACAATTGAATGTGTTTAAGACATGTTGAAGGTAGTAGCATTCTATTCATGAAAACAATATATTCCATCAAATCAAGAGTCAAGAAACACCTTGTATGTAAGTGCCAGAGAAACACCAGCGATAAAAAGGAAAAAGGGCATGACAAAATCTGCAAGAGTTAAACCATTCCATGGTGAATGATTGATAGCAGGCAGAAGTCCACCAGCATCATCAACAAGTATCATTAGCTGCACCAAAATATAAAAGAAATGAGGAGAGACAACATTGTATTGAAAAATAATTTTAACATAGCAGTAGATGTTACAACACATTAGACCTTTACAATTCTTTTCATGTAAAGAGAGGACATTTAACTAACATAAAACATTAACATATCTCAATATTTAGTTTCACCCATTAATGTCAATTAGACTAATTATGGTTTCCAATCATTAGAAGTTTGTAAAATGATATAATTTCAAACTTCAAAAACAATAATTTATAAAAGGATTGATGATGGCTTAATGATGATTTCCATCTTTTTTTTTAAATCTATTTTAGGACTTGAAACATGTTTATAGCAAATGTTTGATCCTAATCAATGTTTATAATTCTTACCCTTTTCATAGGTAAGAACTACAACGTAAAAATATAATAAATTAAGTTGTATTTATTTGATGTAAATACAGAGAACGTAACCAAAACACACCAGATGCATATAGATGCAATAATCAATTATGGCAGTGAATCAATCCTATCCTTACTGAACAGCCACTTGACATAGCAGATAAAATGTAACATGATTGAGAATGCATTTATGTAAAGTAATAACTCCTCCCAAGAAATATCTATCTATTTGTGATCTTTTTGGGTGGACGAGCCTGGACTCTGCACATGACAGAGCCCTCTCGAAATATTTATTCACTTCTTTACGCTAAAGCATCTGCAAATCTTCCAACATTTAATTATAATATGAGTTTTCTTTTCTTTTCTTTTCTTTTCTTTTTCAAAAAAGAGAAGCCACCTCCTAAATAAAGATATTCCTTATGGCAGCATGAACTAGATTGTAGGGAAAAATCTTCCTAAAATTAGATGTAATTACGTACACGCATTAAAAGTTTGTCAATATAGATAGTATTATAATTATTTAAAAAGAATCATGAATATAAGTGGAGAGATGATAATCTGCAAATTCATTCTCAAAACCATTCAGATTTCAGGGAGATGATAACGTCACATAAATGCAAATTACATATTTCTGGTAATGTACATTTATTATAATACAAGCATATTGGAAAAAACAAATCATCACATTTCAATTATGATTCTTCAGATCAAATTAAAGAGAGAACAAAAACAAAAATGCAAGCAATCTAGTAATTTATTATTATAGATTAATGGTGAAGAAGAAAACATTACAGCGACTGTGATACCGCGAAAAACATCGAGCGAAACAAGGCGTTGTCGTTGATTTTGTTGTTGTTCTTGTTTTGAGTTGGCTATTAATGGGTTTTGTTCTTCAGTTTTTGTAGCAAAAACAGAGGGTTTGGCTTTGACAGATTGAGAGATCTGAATAACCATGTCAGCACCACCATTATTGTCGTTGATAGGCTCGTTCGCCGCCGCCATCGCTGGCCTCTTTTGTAAACGATTGATTTTTGATGAAAATGAATGGACTAATCAATCAGGCTCAAGCTCCATTAATGAGTCACCCTTGTTCTTCTCCTTTTCTCTCTGGGTTTGGGTCTCCTGGAGTGTTTGCATATTTATAGGAGAGGATTAGATTCAGGGGATGAAGGATGATATCGTCTTACGTTTCTTTTTATATAAATATATTGTTTTAATCAAATCTTCCTTATTTGCCAACTTTTAAAATTATCCCTCCCAATTTCTCATGCACCGTCACCAACCATTACTATTCAATTCTACGTGGCTTTCCTTTTCTTTTCTATTTTACTACTTTTGTTCTGTGATAGGGTTTGTTTGAGTATTATATTTAAGTTTTATCTAAAATACTATATTTAGCTTATTATTTTTGTACTGTACTCCGATATAAATACTAAATTTGACATTAAAAAAAATAGTAAAATACTATATTTAGCTCATTATTTTTTTCTGTACTCCAATATATAATTCTAATTTTTCTACGAAGAATGTGAACCATTAGATTTACATACTTTAACTCAAAATTTATGCACTTGTCAAAACTTTTCTATAATCTATGATCTATATTCTTCGTCCTGATATATTTTATATTAGGATGAACTGACAATAGAAAGAGCATACATAATTCTATTTAAAATGCTATTTTTATTTTTTTTTATTATTTAAAATTATAAAAGTCAACAAATATGATTAATGCACTCAATTTATATAATATTTTTTATTATGATTAATTTCACTAAAGTCCCTATATTTTTAAAAAATATCACATATTTAAACGTCTTTTTCATATCAGTAACTTAAGTTCCTTGTTTTTTTAAAATACATCCCTTTAGTCCATTTGAACAAAATACTTCGATCAACTCTAACTATATATATAAAAGTACAATTTTACCCTTGTCAAAATGATTTATTGAGTTTTAAAAATAAATAATATTAAAATAGTTTATTAAAAAAATTAACAACAAAAAATTAATTTCTAAAAAAAAAATAATAAATAATTAAAAAAAGAAAAAAAAATAATGGATTATGGAGAATATAAAGTTAAAATAAATTATAAATTGAAAATATTTTCAAAAAAAAATTAAAAGTATTTCAAAACATAAAAAGAAAGATTTTTTTAAGTAAATGGATCTCCACCGTTGACTTTTGATCAATCCAATGGTGGAGATCCATTACTTTCTTTTTTAAAAAAAAAAATTCTTTTCATTTTTTGAAATAATTTCTATTTTTTTTTTAAATTTATGAAAATACTTTAAACTTATTATTTATTTTCACTTTATATTTTCCATAATCCTTTTTTTTTCCCTGTTTTTAAAATTATTATATTTTTAATTTTTTTAGAAAATAAATTTTTGTTGTTAATTTATTTTTATAAACCATTTTAATATTATTTGTTTTTGAAACTCAATGAATTATTTTGGCAACGGTAAATTTGTACTTTATATGTATGTATGTATATATATATATATACAGTTCTTTTCTCCTCGGTGCTTCCTAATATAACTTCATCAGTGCGTTGCATGTGAGCCATAGATTATGGAAAAGTTTTAACAAGTGCTACACTTTGAGTCAAAACATGTAAATCTAATAGTCCACATCCAACACACTGATGGAGTTATATCAGAACGCACTGATTTGAAAATTTTCATATATATATATAGTTATAGTCATAGTTGATCATTAGTATTTTGCTCAAATGAACTAAAGTGATATATTTTGGAAAAACAAGGGACTTAAGTTGCTAATATGACAAAGACGTTTAATTAAGTGACTTTTTACCAAAAAGTAGAGACTTTAGTGAAATTACCCCTTTTTATTATTTAAAATTATAAAATTTAATAATTAATGCATTCAATACAATTATAAAATGATATTTTTGTAATTAAAAAAGTAGCATTTATTATTGTATTAAATTTAACATATGCTATATTTTATGTCAAATTTAGCACAAAAAATAGCATATGCTAAATTTGACACAACATTTGGCATTGCATTAGGGTATTTTTTTTTTCTTTACTTTATATTAAATTATAGCATTGACACACTAAAATAACATTGCATTTGAGATACTCTAAAAGAGTAATGTGAGGTTTCCAACAAGTTTTTTCCTAGGGATTTGGATTATCTGCTGATTTGATCTTTATTTTATTATTTTTAAAGCATGTGATTGGTTGTTGATAAAGTGGTTGTAGAAACCAATCACATTTTAACTACACATTCATTGCAATGTATATGTGTCTTGAGATTAAGTGAGGTCGGAAAAAATATCATATCAATAGAGCATCCAAATTCTTTTCCAAGTGACGTGACGATGTGAGTTGTCAACATCTCATTGTTATCGTATAATCTTATAATTTACAGGATGTTTATAACTTGCTTTGCTACATTATTTGGGAAAACTTTTTAAAAACCCTAGTATTACTCTATCACAAAGTGTATTGTCACATTATGTGGGAAAACTTTTTAAGAAACCTAACAGTATCTATTGCAAAGTAATTGGTCTGGTCAACCTTACATTTGGTTTTAATGTCTAAAAGTGAAAATGTCAAATCGACGTTCCTGATTTTTTTGTTGTTGAAGATTTTGTTATCGGTAAGATTCGAGCATTTAGGAGTTATTTATCCAAATCCCAAATTCACACATATATCAGCTGAGTTATGCCTCTGTGGCACGTTCTTGATGTTTTTTTGTCCGATTGTTTTCAATTTAATGCACGTGAAGAACCTTGAGCAATCAATTCAAGTGGGACATAGGCATAAATAATATTTATATACATTAAATTAAATATTTAAGCAATAAAGATATATATTTTTTAAAAATGAAAAGAAACTAATTAAATAAATTGTTTTTAATTAATATAAGAATACACACACAAATATATATATATATATACACACACAATAATGCTACTTTGCCTAAATTTAGTGTCTAAATGATTTGTCAACATTATAATCTATTCATTTAGATTAATTATATTTGCATGATTTAAATGAACGAATTAGGGTGTTGCCACATCATTTAGGCACCAAATTTGGACAAAGTAGCATTACTCATATATATATATATATAATTTTAGTATAAATAATGTCTTCAAAATAATTTTATCTTTCAGAATACTATTTTCAATTATTTTTACCGGACGTGTTTTCATATACTGAAATATTAAAATCAATTTCTTGTTTTCAAATGAAAATTTATAAAACAGAAAACGAAAACAGTAATGAACAGCCCCTTAGGCACCCAAAGACAAGGAAGATTCCATTAGATGAAGACTTCAAAATGAAGATTGTAAATATAATCTCACATTTGTGATTTGTTCATTAAATGCAAAGTGTAAGGAGACTCCTCCCATCGGGTGGGAATTGCACATTCCGAATTATGCTTGTAGAACATAATCTTGTCGGGTCCCGATAAAGAGAAATGGTTAAATAAATGTTGAAATTATAAATTTAAATTTAAAGTTTGCTATAATAACCTAATGCTATAAATAATTAGGATATTTATATCTATATCTATATAATATCTTATAATGGAACCCTCACGGGCTCATGGCACCACGTGTCACCGTGAAAGAGCCTTGTCATTAAATTCTTTATCTCTAGAAGCTTTAGCCATTAATTAGTTCTTTTTTTTTTTTTAATTAATTTATTATTATTTATTTTTAACTTAACAATTAATTAGTTATTATTATTATTATTATTATTATTATAAATAATGTACCTAGACATTTTGTACTTCTTAATTTAGCATAAAGCTAAATTTATTCACGGAACCTCACAGCACCACATGTCGTCGTGAGAGAACTTTATCATTAAATTCTATATCTCCAGAAGCTTTAGCCATTAATTAGTTTTTTTTTTTTTTTTTAACTTAACCATTAATTATTTGTTTTGGTTATTATTATTATTATTATTATTATTATTATTATTATTATAAATAATGAACCTGGACATTGTTGTATTCCTTAATTTAACATAAAGCTAAATTTATTCTTATTAATAAATGTTTTTCTTTTGTTATTCTTCCAATTAGTTTTTAAATTAGACATTAATCATTTGCTTTGACAGTTATTATTATTATTATTATTATTATTATTATTATTATTATTATTATTATTAGAGTAATGGTACATTGCCTAAATCTGGTGTCCAAATGATGTGGCAACACTCTAGTTCATTCATTTAAATCATAAGCACCAAATTTAGGCAATGTAGTATTACTCTTATTATTATTATTATTATTATTATTATTATTATTATTATTATTATTATTATATACATATAGAGATAATGAACCTAGATGTTTATTGTCTTGCATTTATTTTCTCATTAATTTTGTTAATTAAATCCTTTTTTAAGTCTATGTATACATTGAACTCATTCCTCATTTTATATTAATGACATATGCAACTGAAGTAAAATAACAAGTCACCCTACATATACATTGTACTCCTTAATTATTTAATTTATACAGTGAACTCTTTAATAAATAAAAAAATTCAAAAAAAGAATTTATTAACGTTAAGCAAAGATTACAAATGAGAGGGGCAATCGCCCAACACAAATGAAATCACACAAGGAGGAACCTCCTTGAACCAGACAGAGTCCCTCGCAGAGGACACACCAAACTTGACTAAACAATGAGCAGTCATGTTCACTTTTCTTGCAACAAAATTAACAGAGCAATTTAGATGCAGAGCTAAAAAAAATCAAGATATCTTCAATGAGTAAACCAACCTCAAAGAGAGGAGACTTTCCTGACGAAATGAAGTTCACCACAACCTGAGCATTAGTCTTCAAAGAGCAAGGGAACAAACCCCAATTATGGGAAAGAATAAGGCTTCTCAGCACAGTTATCGCCTCAGCCACAATAGGAAGAAACCAGCTAAAACGACTTGGGAGTATGATACCCGGACCTCACCAGCAGAATCTCTAACAATAATGCCAATCCCCACACGACCATTAACAGTATCAATAGCTGCATTGGTGTTAATCTTGAACCCTCCATAGTCAGGAGGACACTAAGAGGGCTCTACACAGTGACGACCAGCTAAACCCAAGCTGACAACAGAATTGGTCTTCTTAAAATCATTAAGGAAAGATTCAGCCTAAGGGACCACATCCTCATCAACAACAGAACCAGAATTATGAACTTTTTGATTACGACAAAACCAAATCTTCCAGAGGACAATGCAGAGCAAATCAAAATTATCAGAAGAAAGGTGATTCATGCAAGTTAGCATAAAATCAACAAAATGAGTGCCATCATTAACTGCCAACCCCCTCATGAAAGGACAACATGAACAAATTCTCTTTAAAGCCGGACAACACCATAAAGCATGAGTCGAAGTTTCTAGACTCAAATTACAAATCAGGCAAATATGGTCAACATTAATTCCTTTGCCAGCAAGATTAGAGTTTGAAAGAATTCAGTTCTTACTGGCCCTCCATAATAACAACTTAACTTTGGGAGGGATTTTAATCCTCCAGAGAAATTTCCACCAAGACTCTATAGAGCTCAAACGCGACACACTTGGATTCAAAAGCAAGGACTGACCAAAATGATATCCACTTTTAACAGAGTAAGACCCCCACTTATCAAAGCACCAAATCAGCGAGTGACCACTGAAACTAGACGAGCAAGGCAAGCTAAGAATAAGGGAGGCATCGTCATTGTTAAAAGCTTCATTGATCAGGTGCACATTCCACACACCAAAAGGATGTTTTAACGCCTCCACAGAAGCAACCTCGTCAAGAATGGCAGGCGAGAGAACTGTAAAAGACATGGAATGAGGAAGCTAACAATTTTTATAAATTTTCACATATGAGCCATTGCCAATATGCCAGCGAGAACTCGTCTCGAGCAACTCGTCCCCCTAAACAAAACTTCTCCAAAGGAAAGAGCAGGAAGTGTTACACTTAGCCTGCAAAATTAAGGAATTAGGGAAGTAGCACTGCTTCAACACCTTAGCTTCTAGAGAATGGGGATAATGGATCAACCTCTAACACTGTTACACGAGGAAAGCTTTATTAAACATGGAAAGGTCACGAAAACCTAACCTGCCACTATCTTTACCCACACATAATTTCTTCCAGGCCCCCAGTGGAGTTTTCGCTTATCATCACCTAACCCCTACCAAAACCACGCACAAAACCTATGAAGGTCATCAATCAACCCACAGGGCAATTGGAATAAGGACATGGAATATGTCGGGATGCTTTGCACCACGGCTTTTAGAAGAACTTCCTTCCCACCAGTCGAGAACAACTTGTTCTGCCATCCTTTTAGCCTACCCCAAACACGGTCTCGAATACTCAAAAAATATTTGAGACCAAGATACCGTTCGTGACACTCAACTAATTGAACCTCAATAATATTAGCCAAAGATTATGCCCACTGCTTGGACACTCGCTTACTAACACAAATAATGGACTTGTGAAAGTTAACCTCTTGACCGGAAGCATTAACATAAATGTCAAGCACATTCTTTATAGCACGGCAGTCCCTCACCAAGACTCTTATGAAAATCATGCTATCATCTGTAAAAAAATAAAAATAAAATAAAAATAAAAAAAAATAAAAAAAAAAATAGGTAATCTTTGGGCCACTTCTACTACACCGAGAACCACCAATATCCCCGGTCTCATTAGCCTTACTACTTAACCTAGAGAGCCATTCAACACACATAAGGAACAAATATGGAGAAAGAGGATCCTCCTATCTCAAACCCTTGGAAGGTATAGAGGAACCATAAACTTTACGATTAATGATGAACGAGAAGGAGACCAATCGCACACACCTCATAATATAATCTATCTACATCACTAAGAAACCTAACTTGCTCATCATACCCACCAGAAAGTCTCATTCTACCCTATCGTAGGTTTTCAACATATCAAGTTTAAGAGCGATCGACCCCATATGGCCTTTCTTTTTTTTTTTTTAGGGCATGCATACATTCAAAGCCCATAATAGCATTATCTGAAATAAGATGGCAAGGGATGAAGGTACTCTGCGTTTCTGAGATAACTTCATTCAAAACCCCTCGAAATCTGTTTGCTAGCTCCTTAGCCACTATCACTATCTTGTAGATGATGTTGCATAGGCTAATACAGCAAAAATCTAACATTTTCTTAACTAGTTTCACTTTAGGAATCAAGGTGATTAACGCATTGAACTCTTTAATAATTATCCTTCAATACATGCACTAAATTAACAATGACCTTTTATTGTTCAACCTTTCATTTTTCAATTCATTTTCTATAAATTTAAAATTTTCATTAAAGAATAACTATGGAGGAGGTTCTCATATGGCATTAACCAAGTTTGATCGAAACAAAGACAAAATCAACAACAAAATTAGATTCCCAAATTTCTCATTTGGCGGGTATATGGAGCTTGATATGAACCTCACCAAGGGTAATGAGACCTGGAATCAATAAAAGGTAACGCAATTAGGATCGTATTTTAATTCAGATTTATATCAAAGAAAAATAAAAGGACATTGACCCGTTATCTATTAAAGATAGGAACCAAAGGTAAAGAAAGATTGTAGACGTCACACTCAAGAAATAGGAAGAAGTTGTGAGTAATAAGTCAAGAGTTGAAGAACCAAAAAGGAAACTCTATTTCAATATTATTTCAATTTCATTTCAATTTCTAAACTGTCTTTCATAAGACATACATGCCTCATTTTAAACTGAAATTAGCCAAGACCAAAAACAGAGAAAAAAGACCACAAGCCCAGCAAAAAAGGAGACAAAATATTCAGCAATTAATGCTTTAGAATCAGGGAAATAAATGACATACAATTTTAGAAAACAAATAAAGACTAAAACTGGTAGCTAGTTAACTTGCTCCTTTTCTTGATTGTTGAATTTGAGAAACAAATTAGCCCTTTAAAATTGGTAGCTAGTTGACTTGCTTCTTATTTTGAATACTGGATTTGGAAAACAAATCATCCCTTTATTTAGGATGTTAAAATAGGAAACATGCTGAGAATCTGAGATTGGAATTTCCATACGACACCCTTATTGTGCCACACGCCCAAACTCTCTTATTCAGCTCAATCAGCTGCCTCGATGACGTTAACTAAGCCTTGATCTTCACATGGGTCCATCTTGGACTTCAACATTTTAGAATCAACACAAGTTTCTTGAATCAAGCCATTTAGTGTTTCTTTAAATCTCTTAGCCATTGTCCTTGTTATTGGGCGAACTAGAACATGCAATGGATCCATTAGTACAACTTCTTTTTTCTCATCATTCCCTCCTTCTTAAAAAAGATTTATCCTCAAATCGTCACCTACATCAAAATGAGACAAATCAGAAACATTAAAGCTTACACTAACGTTATACCCACTTGGAAAGTCTAGCTTGTAGACATTGTCATTGATCCTTTCAATCACTTGAAATGGGTCATCTCCTATTGGAAGTAGTTTAAAACGTCGTTGAACTGGAAATTGTTCCTTCCTCAAATGCAACCAAACCCAATCACCAGGCTCAAATACAACTTTCGTGCACCCCTTATTAGCTTGGTTGGCATATTGCTCAGTTCTTCACTTGATGTTTTGCTGAGCTTTTTCATGGATCTACTTAACAAAATATGCTCCTTCCTTTCCATCTAAGTTAACACGCTCTTTCATAGGTAAATGAGTTAAATCCAAAGGAGTTAATGGATTAAAATCATATACAATTTCAAAAGGTGAAAACTTAGTTACAGAATGCACACTTCTATTATATGCAAACTCTACATGCGGCAAACATTATTCCTATATTTTCAAGTTCTTTTGTATTATAGCCCGCAACGAAGTAGCTAAAGTCCTATTAACTACTTTGGTTTGTGTAAGGTTTTAGATTTATATTGGCTTGATTTCATTGCAAAACTCTTTTTATTTGTAATGGTTAGTTACTTAGGTGTTTCTTGGTTGAAAGGAGCTTCAAAGGAGAAAAAGCAACTTCTCATGCAAATATTGTCTTCAAGAGGAAAAGCGTTTTCTTGGATGCTAAGGTATCAAGATAATTTTTTCTCTTACGAGGCGTAAACACACATACATAAAATTCATACATGTGTGTCTTTGCATCGTTGAGCAAAACGCACACATATACATTGCATTCATTTGTGTCCTCTGCATCATTACTCTCATTTGGTATAGCACATACACATTTGTTGAAGTATGCTCATGCATTGATCTTATATTGACAAACATTGTAGAAATGCATGTACTAGGACTATCTCTAAAAAATTGCCTACTTGTGTGATCTTGTGTCTTTTTGTTTGGGTTTTGTAGTTTTGAACTTGAATATGTTCTCATATAATTCTTTGTTGAGTTCTGGTCATTTTGGTTACTCACTTATTTGATTTCGAGTTCAAACAAGGAAGTTACGCTACTTTATGTTTTCTTACAATGCATTGTCTTTGTCGTCATGTATAGAGTCAACTTCATAATCTTTGGTCAAAGTTTCATAGTCTTCCTCGTGTGTAATTGAGTTATGGATTGTAATTTGAAAGCGGATTCGAATTTGGAGTTCGGAGTCCTGAGTCTAGAGAACGGTTGAAGAACATGAGAGATACGTGAAGGGAGCGAATGAGAAGAAAGGTGGTGAAGGGCCAACCACCCTCTCCCCGTGGAGGTGTGTGGCCACCCGTGGTGGCCATGCGCCTCCATGGGAAGCATGAGAGTTGGTGGCTCTTTTACCCTTTTGCCCTTCATCTTCACCAATTGGTTTCCCTCCCTATATAATTCAAATCCCGTGTAGAATCTCTTACAACTTTTGGAAAATTATTTTTGTCATAACTCTCTCATTTCAACTCCGAATTAAATAATTCAAATACCAAAATCATTGGTATTGAAGAGAGAAACAAGTCCTAAGCATTTTCAAGGTCAAAATATGTCCATATTCTTCGCATAAATCTGATCTTCATTTCATGGTTCATCTTTTGTATGTGAATCATCTTCTTTCCATTTTTCTTATGATCAACTTAATGGACTTATTATTTTATTGATGAAAAATGTTTAGAATGATTTTGATTCCAATTTTAGACTTGTTTGATTGATTTTCGAGTTATAGCTTTTTGTGATTTTGATTGAACATATTTGAAAGCTAAACTTGATTCACATGAAATTGACTCTATAAATGTTTTGTGTAATAAGCTTGATTGTTGATTTCGAGATTTAGTTTCATGATCTAAGAACTATGATTTTTTTATTGTGATATCGAATATTCTAATCTAGTTCTTATTGATTCACATGCTTGGATTTCTAGATAACTTTGTGATTGAGTGTTGAAAGCATATTCTAGTTATCTAATTGCATGTTCATAGAGTTTGTGTGATCTACTTTCTCTTTTTGATTGTGTTTGCATTATTTACATCACTTAGATCATTTGCCTTGCAAAAGGTGGGAATTCTCTTGTTGTTAAGTGATTATTCAACATAGAGCAAGGAAGACTTGGCTAAGAGTGTGATGCTCTAAGTAAGTACAAGTGAGAAGACTTGGTTAGGACATGTGGTCTGGTTAACCAAGTAAGGAAGTTTTAGTTAAGAGCAAGGGGCTCGGATTAACTAAGCAAGGAAGTCTTGGCAAGAAGCGTGGCTTCAAGTAAATTCGAGAAAGGAAATCTCCCTAGAGACTTGTGAATAGTCTAGGTTAGGGAGTGGCTTTCTAGAGGCAAGAGATTTGTCTCGGTTAGAAAGTTGAGGCAATCATTTCACCAGTAAAAGGTCTTGAGGGTAGGATAGAAGGGATATTCTAGAGAGAGCGTTCCATGTGATTTGATTATTTCTTTGAGAGTGTACTTTTTTCTTAACTATTGAATTGAGTGTTGCCGATAGTTGTAGATTCAATCTATGGATGTTTTCTTTTTGGAGGTTTACCATGTAAAAATACTTGTGTCAAGTTTCGCTTTAAGTTTCTTTACTTTTATATCTTGTATTGCTTTTAACACTTATGTAATTGAACTCATATTGTATTGTTAAAGCAATTCATTTGTTAAGATTCCGTGTGCATACATTTTTCTTGGGGTTAAGAGTGCAAAAGTGATTGGCTTTTTACTGAGTACAAAAGAGTATCTATTGGTATAACCATAATGAGTTACATGTCTATCAAACTGTCATGGTCACCCCAAAAGAATATGGCCCACATGCATTGGCACCACATCACACACAAGACGTCATATTAAATTGAAGAAAAAGACAAAATAAGTGTGAATATTAAATTGAGTGGACATATTTCTTATCAAAAAAAAAAAAAAACTCAAGAGAGAGAGAAAAAGAAATTATATAGTTCAAAAACAAAGTTGAGTGATTTCGAGTTTCATGTCCAAAGAAACCTTTCTCTCTGAAATCTGATCTACCTATCTATCTATGTGTCGATCACTCACTAGTAAATTAAAAAGAAAAAAAAAACCCTCGATTTGATCGCTAACATTTATAATTTTTCTATAAAGTTATCTTTAAATATTTTTTTTTTTTTTTGGTTTTGTCAGTAAAACAGTGCTATAGTTGAAAGAAAATAGATTCCCGAGACCCTCAATTTGATTGCTAACATTTATAATTTTTCTAAAGTTATCTTCAAATCTTTTTTTTTTTTTTTTTGTTATTTTGTCAATAAAGCAATGCCACAGTTGCAAGAAAATAGACTCTCATCAGGAAGGTAAGGTTTAATTGTAATGTCTACCAGACCTCAGTACCTAATACTCCATCCATATCCTATTTATTTAAGAGTAATAAAAAGATTTTTGTCAGTGTGTCATATATAATTCTTAATTAGACTTTATTAATTAGTTTATACAACTCGAGAATCGAGATCATACATCGATTTATTTTCTTTCTTCATAATCTTTTAAGCATATTAGTATCCATGTATTTAGAATTAGTATCCATAAATTGAAAGTTACAGAGAGTTTTCGAAACTAAGGCAACAAGTCATTTTAGTTTCAAGGGTAAAAGAGTGATAGGCTTTTTATTGAGTATAAAAGAGTATCTATTGGTATAACCATCATGAGTTACATACCTATCAAACTGTCATGGTCGCTCCAAAAGAATATGGCACGCATGCATTGGCACCACATCACACAAGACTTCATCTTTTTACTTCCCAATAGAGAATGACACCAACACCTGTTTAGTCATCTTGATTTCTCCACAATCATTCAACCACTGTAGCTTATACAATTTGGGTGCTTCAAAGTGGCCAAATTCAACTTTTCAACCAAACTAGTGCTAGCCACATTCGTACAATATCCCCCCATCAATAATCATGCTACATACCTTATTATTGGCATGGCATCTGGTATAAAAGATATTGTCATGTTGTACCTAATCATCTTCCTTGGTTTACGCACTAAAAGCTCTTCTTGCAACTAAAAACTCTCCATCAACTAGATACTCAATGTCACTTGCATCCTCAAAAGGTGGCATGGACTCATCATTAGATTCACCTTCGGTTTATATATCACCATTAGCGTTCAAAATCATGACTCTCTTGTTTGGACATTGAGATGCAATATGATATGTTCCCAAACACTTAAAGCATTTAATATCTCGGTTTCTAAAAGGTTGGGAATCCGATTTACCTTGGTTTGGTGTGCCTCCAGCTTTGTGATCTTTGGAAGGTTCGGCATTAGCCTTAAAACTAGGTCGGTCATCTCTCTTGATGAAGAAGAACCCGAATATTGCTCAACTCGTGTGGAACCCTTCCTCTTCAATTGTTGTTCCTATGTGCACCATGTCATTCAATTCAACACAATGTTGTAACTCCACCACATTTGCAATGTCTCGGTTTAGTCCATTTAAAAACCTAGCCATAGTAGCCTCTCGGTCCTCCTTTACATTGGCTCGAATCATGATTATCTCCATCTCCTTGTAGTAGTCTTCAACACATTTAAACCCTTGAGTAAGACTTTGCAACTTTTGAAACAAACCCTTATAGTAATGACTTGGAATGCTTCCTCATAACAACTTTCATCTCCTTCTATGTCTCAGTATGCCTTTCTCCAATCCTTCTTCTACTCAAAATCAATTAATACCACCAAAAAATAGCATAATCGGTAAATTCTATAGCAGCCAGCTTATCCTTCTACAATTCGGAATAGTCATGGAAATCAAATACCAATTCTATTCTTTTCTCCCACTCCAAATAAGCTTTAGAGTCGGTTTTGCCTTGGAAAGATAGAATCTTCACCTTGATGCTTCCCAAGTTGTTATCAACCCTCTCTCCATACCTATCTCCTATATTCTCATACCTAACTCCTCTACTTCCCATACCACACCTAAATCTGCCCAAACCCTCATTAGAAATTCGGTCATCTTCTTCCAGGTCATTCCTATATTCATCTTCATAATCAAACCTAAGTGGATTCCTTTCTCTTCGTTCCACATTAGGAGCTCTAAGTGGTTGCCCCCTTTGTGAACTAGACTCCACCTTGTCTATCCTATCATGCATCTCACCAAACCTCAACTCCAACTGCTCAAACTTTTGTTCTAATGCTTTGAAGAAAAGTTAGAAATCTATCTTTTCTGGTAAATCTTCGGATAAGCCTATATTTGTTTCTTGAGACACATTTAATAACCTGCAAAGCAAAGCTAGTAAGCCTCACAAACACTCCCTCATGTGTTTACCCTCAAGAATGATGGCACTCACACTCGTGTTTTCACTCAATTCCAGTTTTTACCCTCTTATGAAATCGCACTCTCTTGCCTTTTTCCACTCTTTTAGTTCTCAACAAATCAAATCACTTAAGATGAGAGTTAGAACCGAGGCATAAGAGAAATCGGTAAGGACAACACAAATGATGGTAGAATTTAAGGAACAAGAAGCAAGTTGTAACAAGTTATGAAAAAAAAATCAACAAAGAGTTGATACAAATTTTAAGGATTGCTTACTCTCTTTTTTTCCTTTTTTTTATTATTTTTTTAATAATACTGGAATGATCAAATTAGCTACAAAACGAAATTAAACAAAAGTTGGGGATGCAAATTTGGCCAAGGAGTAATAAGGCAAACGAAATAAAAGAAAAATCTAGAAAATGAAGAACAATGATAGATCAGACCTGATTTAGAACCCTAGGCTCTGATACCAAATGATATGAACCTCACAAAGGGTAGTTAGACCCAAAATCAATAAAAAATAACGTAATTAGGATCGTATTCTAATTCAAATTTATAACAAAGAAAAATAAAAGGACCTTAATCTGTTATCTATCAAAGATAATAACCAAATGTAAAGAAATATTGAAGATGCCACACTCAAAAAATAGGAAGAAGTTGTGAGTGATAAGTCAAGAGTTGAAGAACCAAAGAGAAAACTCTCTCTCAATATTATTTCAATTTCTAAATTGTCTTTCATAAGACATACATGCCTTCTTTTAAACTGAAATTAGCCAAGACCTAAAAGAAAAAAAAAAAAGGCCACACGCCCAGCATAAAAAAGAGACAAAATACTCGGTAATTAATGCCTTATAATCAAGGAAATAAATGGCATACAATTTTAGAAAACAAATAAAAACTAAAATTGACAGCTAGTTGACTTGCTCATTTTTTTGATTGCTGAATTTGGAAAACAAATCAGCCCTTTAAAACTAGTAGCTAGTTGATTTGCTCCTTATTTTGAATGTTGAATTTGGGAAACAAATCAGCCATTTATTTAGGATGTTAAAATAGAAAACATGCTGAGAATCTGAGATTGAAATTTCCATACGCCGCTCTTATCGTTCCACACGCCCAAGCTTTCTTATTCAGTCCAATCAGTTGTCTTGATGACGTTAACTAAGTCTTGGTCACCACGTGGGCTCATCTTGGACTTCAAAATTTTAGATTGGGTTTGGTGGTGTTTGACAGTGGGTGATGGTGAGTTGGATTTGAGGGTGTAGATAGTTCGAGATGGTGATGATTTCTGGAAAAATGATGATGATGATGGTTTGTTTAGGTGGGTGTTCTTTGTGTTCTGATAGTTAGAAAGTGAATGTTCTTATTTTTAATTTTTTTTTTTTTTTAATTTATTTTTTGTAATTGGATCACCACCATCCATATCTGAGATGAATGGTGAAGATCTATCTACTTATTTAAAAAAATATATAAATATATAATTTTGTGATAGTAATGGATTTATTACGGTTTTGGATGAGTTTAGATTGTATGGTTATAGTATTAGGAGACTATTTAGTATTTTTGGTTTTGGATTTTAAGTTTTTAGATTTTAAGTCTCGTAGGAGCAATCTTGGTTCTTTCCATCGCAAAAAGAACCCCAATGCAAAAACCACTTTTCGAGGCACTTTGCAAGCAATCAAGAGACGCGGTGGAGGAACCTCTCAGGGTATGATAAAAGCCTCTTAATATAGAGGTACGGAAGTTTGATGGGAAAGTGTCAATGTGTCATGCCTTCCATCAGAATTTAAGCACACTCATGAATCCTGCGAGTAGTTCTTGATCATGATCTCATTCTAACTTTATAAAAGCTTAATTGACTGTCAATTAAAATAGATGGAAATCAAAAGTAATATAATGTCATAACTACAATTGTTATTAAACTTTTTCGTTCCTAAAACAAGACAATTTTCTTATAAATCAAAACTCGTGCATCGCACGGGTTCACAAACTTGTATAATATTAAAATCCGAACGTTGTGATTTTCATTTCACCCTTATTATTATTATTATTATTATTATTATTATTATTATTATTATCTTACAAAAAAAAAAAAAAAAAATTGTTATTTCATGTAGTTGTTTTAATAAAAGTTGAAATTTGTTAATGTTAGTTTGCAAAAAAAAAAAAAAAAAAAAATTAAATGCTAGAAATTATGATAGAAAAAGAAAAAAAAAAAAAAAAAAGAAGTCAAGGCATATCAAAGCATTGTGCGAATCCGTAGAATATTAATTAAATTCGTGTTGATAGAAAATTATATTATTGATTATGTAAATAATAATAATTTTCTTTGGTGGGTGTTTCACTTTCCCATCGTTTCTCATGTAAGAAGCCATGCGCATCCCAAATGCAAGAGCAAGGCCCATGGGCAGATCAATAATTAACTCTACTTATATAACCTTTATTAATTAATTACATAACAGTATATCACTATCATTTATCTATGAGTAACGATATTTACACTCTTAAAAAACTGTATGTGCACCTATATTTGTATTTATACCCCACTAAATTTTTTCAAATATTATAATTTGTAAACACACCCCATATATTACCAATTATGCCCTTTCTTTTAATTTCTATCGAAAAACATGATAAATTAATCACTGGTTTGAAATGTTTGAAATGTTAATTTTACTGGTTAGCTTTATAAGCTCATAAATGATGATGATCCATTTACAATTTTGTTGAATGAAGTTCTTTCTTTGAAAAAAAAATAAAAAAATTTAAAAAATTATGTATATCAAATAGAAGAAGCTGCAGCCTACAACCTAAATTTTTTTTTTTTTTCTTTTATCTGTGTTCAGGATCATAGAATGGATTTAGATGGAAGAAGCTACGGCCTCCATTTTCTTCTTTTTTTTTCTCTAACCTTTTCATTTTAGTATAGTTTTTTTTTTATAATCAAATCAGGTATGTCTGTCATTTAGTTACTATCATTTTTATTTTTTAATTAATTATAATATTTGTTAAAATATTCAAAATATTAAATATTATATTAATATGATACAAGATATAATTATATTAATCATTTTAAATAAGAGTAATATTGAAATTTTAAAAATATACCGATTTAAAGTGTACATACAATTTTAGAAGGTGTCAATATCGTCACTATTTATTTATTTATTTAAACATAGGGTTTGATCCATTAATTAGTTATTTATTTGGACAAACAATTAAGTCCAAAGCATGTTTTGTGAGTTGTGACTCATGTTTCATACTATTTATAATGTATAATTTAATTAAATAAATAAAAAAAAATACAGAGTTGTTGCAAGTCGGCTTAGAAAGTTCTCGAATATATGATAGAATATTGGTCTTCATTAGCATGTTACCTCTAATGGTTTCCCAGACTATGAAGAATTTATTGTTCAATAATGAGATAGTATTTTCATTAACTGTTATCACATAGACTTGCAAGTGCAGGTGAAAATACGCTTCAACTTGCAGTAATGAGGAACGAACAGGACCTATTGTCATCAAGATACATACTAATCATAACAATCCTCCATGATATATAACTCATTCAGTGACCAAAACTACATATCTTCACTGCTTATTTTTCAAAATAGCCTTCAATGTTATCCAAATATCTAGTTGCTTCACAGTACACTACTATGGGGAAAAACAGGATATATACCACTTAAAACAACAAAATCTTTTCATCAAAACCATCAAGTAATCAAAAGCAACACAAAATGCCAACCAACCTATAAATGCAAAGGAAGAAAACAATCACAATGAACAAGAAGGTGAGTTTTCCTCTTTGCAAACCTGCAGACTGCAACAGAAACAGAGAAGTTACTTAAACATAAAGCAGAGAACATACCAAGAAAAGAAAAGAAAAGAAACAAGTAGACAGAATGCTACAACCATCCAATTAAATAGACTTAAATCCCAACCCAGTTATATTACTAGATGTAGACAACCAAAAGATTAATTTTTGTGATCAGCGCACTCTTTGAAAATAGTTTTTATCTTTCCTTCATTTCACATTAGGACTATGCAAGTAATTTAATATCATTACATCGGATCATACCAAATACATAATTCTTATCTATTCTTTGCTAAAGTCTATTCAATCAGAATTCTCTAATTATTTTGTCTACTTAAAGTCATCTATTTTTTAACAGTGGATAGCACAATTGAGACAATGCTTGATTTTTCCAATTTTAGTGTAGCATAAATATTCCTATCTCTAGCTCATGCTACACACACACATATGAATATATATATATATATATATATATATATATATCCAGCATTGCTCCTTATCCCTATCCCCACCTCCATCTCAACTTTTCTTTCAGCCTAAAAAGATACATTTGCTAATCTCAAATGTATGCAATCCACGTTATCCACCTTGCTTGTACTAATTACAAAAGAAATATTAAGCTTCATTGATATAAAGCTTTATCGTTTGCTAATCTCAAATGTATGCAATCCAGGTTTTCCACCTTGCTTGTACTAATTACAAAAGAAATATTAAGCTTCATTGATATAAAGCTTTATCGTTTGCTAATCTCAAATGTATGCAATCCACGTTTTCCACCTTGCTTGTACTAATTACAAAAGAAATATTAAGCTTCATTGATATAAAGCTTTATCGTTTGCTAATCTCAAATGTATGCAATCCACGTTATCCACCTTGCTTGTACTAATTACAAAAGAAATATTAAGCTTCATTGATATAAAGCTTTATCGTTTGCTAATCTCAAATGTATGCAATCCACGTTATCCACCTTGCTTGTACTAATTACAAAAGAAATATTAAGCTTCATTGATATAAAGCTTTATCGTTTGCTAATCTCAAATGTATGCAATCCACGTTATCCACCTTGCTTGTACTAATTACAAAAGAAATATTAAGCTTCATTGATATAAAGCTTTATCGTTTGCTAATCTCAAATGTATGCAATCCACGTTATCCACCTTGCTTGTACTAATTACAAAAGAAATATTAAGCTTCATTGATATTAAGCTTTATCATTTGCTTAAGTTTTTCCTCTTCTAATTCGGACCATGTCAGAAGCTCTGTCCTAATTTATAATCTAAGGAAGATTCTACCACAAGACATTCACACTTAGGCTTCTTTTCTTCTTCTTCCAAGTCAATTCATAGGTAAAATCTCGTATAAGGAACACCAAGAAGATAATAGAAAAACATTTCCATCTTAGTAAACAACAATTCCTAGACATGGTCAAAGTGTCTTTAAGAAGGTCCAACTTATATGTATGCTTCCAAAGCTAATGTCTCATTTAAAATTTTGCCATTTTTCTTTGTCTAGTAAGAAATGAATATCAAAATGTCAAGGTAGCATGCACAGAACTTAAGGACCTGAAGGCTCTTATATTACCTCAAATATGGGAGGTAGGCTACAGAACTGCACTGATTGAAAATGTAGAGCTAACTTATAACAAAAAGGATACTATCTTAAAATTCAGCTGATCTCACACGATATCTTCCAGGCCAAGCCAAATTATAGAGTGTATAATTTCATAAGATAATTGAAAATCTGAATAAATTAGTGAAAATATACGAATTCTTTACTATAGAAAATGATGCAGGAGTGATAACACATACATATAATAGAGAAAGAAATGTGCATATGTAGGCTTACGGAAAAAACAGAGCGTTGGTCAGCAATCAACGGAAATAGTATCGTCTCAAATAGCATCGTTATTCTTGAGGTTGCCGCAGACATTACACTCCATAACATTAGAAGGAGTGGCAGGGGAAGGAGGCAAGGGAGCCAATGTGCCCCCGCAATTATTTACATTACACATGTATGTCACAAAGAAATATGCGTGAGGAAAATCAGTGTCTTCATTTTCAGCGTCGCCAGGGGCCACCATTTGTTCGTCTTCATCTTCATCTTCTTCTTCGTCCTCATCCATTACCTCATCCTCGTCGTTGTTGTCGTCACCATCTTTGTCATTGTCAATGTCCGACCAATTAGTTTCGACCTTGCAGCGATCGCAGTCGCAGGTAAAGCCATAGTCTTCTAGCAATCTCTTCTGTCTAGTGGAGTAATCCAAATTGACAGGGAAATAACTCAAGCATATCTCTCTACCTTGAGGAACATCGTGGAGGATCCTAACGATCATGTCAGTGTTGTTGTGATGTGCAGTGTCCACATAGTCAAATCTACAAGCATTTGGCAGGCAATCATGGTTAAAGAAAGAAGCCTTAGGATAAATACCATAAGCGCGAACAGATCTCTCAAGGTGTTCGTTAAAAGGCTCCATCAAGCCAAAGGCGTTGAGTCTGTCCTTGGCCAGCAGAGCAGCCGTGAGTTCAATTGAAGGGATCGAAGGAGGAGGACAGACAGTGGAGATGAGGGAGTGGAGGAAATGTGCGTTGGAGGCATCGTTATCAGTGACGGTGCCTTGGAGAGAGAGTAGTGTTTGGAAGTGAGGAGGAGAAACAATGGAGAGATTGAAAGCGGCGATAAGGAAGCGGGCTTGGACATGGCGTTCGAGTGGGTGGTTGAGGAGTAAATCGGAGGAGGTTTGGAGACGAGATAGGGCTTGACAAACATAAGGAGAGTGGGAAGATGAGGAAGCACGAGACAAGCACGTGGTGTTGCAGAAGAGGAGTGAGCAGGAAGGGCAAGGTGAAGATGGAGATTGTAGCAATGTTTTGAAGCAGTGATTACAGTAGGAGGTGTGACTGAGATGGTGGGGATTGGTAAAAGGGAGAGGAGAGTAGAGGAGGATGGGAGAGTCAGTGAGTAGGACTTGGCCGGCCTTTAATGCCTGTGAGGCTACTAGACTTCTACCTCTACCCTCTATCTCAGCAACATTCACTAAGCATTCCACCGACGACATCGTTCCACTCCAGAATTTTTCAACTTATCGCACCTCCTGAACTGAACTATAATGTCTATTAGGTTTAGGGTTTAGGGTTTTGCTTCCACGCCCGCGCCTTGCTTACTTTTCCAGTCAAAAATCTACATTTATAAATATTTAATTTTTTTTTTTTTTTTTTTAATTTGATAGCATATTTCCATTTGTCTATTAAAAAATGAAATCAAATTACCATAGTTATTAATTTTACTATAAATTTTTTTTTTTTTTGATTGATATACCTGTAAAAGTTGATTTATATGAAATCAAACTTGAGATATGATTGTCATTATGCTAAAACAAATAAAGGCCATTTTCCAGCGAGACAAGCAAGTTGTACACTGCTGTGACGGTCTTTGTTATTAGACACTTTCAAATCAACGGTATGAAAACTTACTTTATCAATGCAGTTTGAGCTTCATTAATCCAAATTCAACCTCATTTAACATTCAAGTCAAGATACTGCACATAATTAGACAAAGTCATGCTTTTGGTGCTCCGGGAAACCACTAAAAAGAAGAGGATATTTTGCAGGCTACATGTACACATCAGAAAAGTTTGTCCAAGGGACTCCTTAAGCAGATTGGTAATACAATATATCAAACCAGTCATTGGGTCTAAAAATCAGAACTAAGGCTCCAGCTTAGGGTGCCAAATGCAGCACATAAGTTGAGCTGAAAGTCGAGAAACAGGAAAATGCTAATGCATGTAGCCATCAAAACACAAAAAGACAATTCTGAGTATTCAACTCTCAATCAGTAATCTTGCAAAAAGCACATCAAAATGATTGTTTAATCAAATGAGCAAACACTATTCCCACACATCCATTTATTTCAGTTTTCATTAAAGCTCAAGAGTAGAAATATCAGGCTTTAATGGAGACAAGGTCTTCAAGTGCCTTTGAAATCTGAGCCTCACTCAAACCTTCCAGCTGAACCACCTTCTCAACACCCATATCTGTCCCCACATTAAACAATACATAGATGAGATGACAACATAATATCAAAAGCACAATGCTAAAGTGATTTGGGATAAAAATAGGTGCTCAAAACAAGGTCAGCAAAAAATTATCTTGATAGCATACAACAAGACTCATAAGGTATACAAGAAGATGCTAAGCTATAAGCCTATAGCTAGGAGTTCCTAGTTTCACCATTGAACAAGCAATCAGGCCAACAATTATAAGACTGATTTGTCGCTTACAGCCTTATATTAGGGTTAAACTATTAAACAGTTCACTTCTACACATGGGTTATCACTAATAATCGTGATGCATACAACAATCATGAAGTATAGATAAGAAGCCAAGCTAAGTAGGAATCACAACTTTCACCATTAAACAAGCATTCAGACCCACAGTTATATGACATTGATGCTAATCCATTATTAGAGAAGACAGCCCAAGTAAATAATAATCATCATGTTTCATTTATGACTTGAGAACATTTACTTCTTGTAGAGGCAAACAGGATGAAAAAGAACATCCCTTCACACAAACTGATTTGTTGCTTACAGTCCTACATTACGGTTAAGCTATAAAAGTTCACTTCTAGCATGAAGTATCTCCTACACTTAATAGAGAAGGCATTTAGTACAGGATAAAAAGAAACTTGTTCATGAAGCTGCACTGCAATAAAAAAAATTTTAATGGGACTCGGAAGGCTATGGCCTGAGGCTGGGGCAGCTCATGCATCAGCATCAAATGCAGTTGCCAGCAGAGAATTGGATCTCAAAAGAAAATTGACACCAGTAAACACTTGGAGCCATGGAGGGCTGGTTTATGTATATAAACAATGGAGTTGGCTCTTCCAAACCCTGAGTGTGTACGTGTACCTAAGTGTAACAAGGCAAGGCTATAGAGTTGACAGAAAAAAGAATCGTTGAGATTATTTTGATGTATTTACTCACAAACACCAAGAAGATTTTGTTTTGCCTTTCCTTTGAACACAAATTAGTAAATACTTTCAAGGAAATCTTCCGTTTTAAATATTATCCAAAGGGAAACAGTGTAGCTTCCAGAAAAGGGCACATGGCACATCTTGTTGGCTGTGAGAAGCTATGATGGACCAAGAAAAAAAGCTACTAGCTAGAACAATCACTGCCAACCGGAAGCTGCTTTCCAACATCAATCTTCTTTTTGTGTGTCCTAGAAGACCAAGAAGGCCCGAGGAATGCAAATTTTCCACTAAAGGCTACTAGGGTCTCTCAAGAAAGCTCTGTCTCTGTTGATACACATGCAATTTCAGATCAAGGAAGCTGAGTACCGGAAACAAATGAGATTGAAATGTGTAGTTAACTTTGGGTCTATAATTCCTTGTTGGCAACAGTGCAACAGAGACAAATAAATTTGAAACACCTACACTGTCATACTGCCACTATATACATTCAATGAAAGCTAAAAAAGAAAAAAAGAAAACTGATCATGTTTAACTAAATGATCCACAATCCATTTTCTTTTCTCCTAGTTAACATTGATATTTTCCATTCTTTTGTTCTTTTAGAGACAAACATGGAAGATGATTCGATATTAAATTTCTTAAGCTTTCAAATACTTAGATGTTAAGAACGTTGAAACCCAATGTCTAATGCAGAAGAGAATAAAACATGATGGAAAAATTTGAAAAATAAAATGGCAGAAATCAGAATGAAAGATGCGGGAAGAGTAGTAATACCATATCTGGCCCATAACTGTGGCTCAATGCCACTGCTTTCACGTATCAAGATTGGAAGTTTGGGATTTGAAGTCTTCAGAGTCTTGTAGTTCTTCTCTACGAACGCTCTGCAAAGAAAAGACCACATATGAGAAAACCAACTAGTATTAAGTCCTTGTCAATTGCTTACCAATTATTAAAGGAATCTATGGCTAATGGCTTATAATGAATTCATGCCGAAAAGTCCCCAAAGCAGTCAAAATTTCTAAAACATATCAAACAAGAATGCCCAAACGTCTCAAAGGTAGAGAAGAAACTAAAATGAAAACAGAAATCTCATTTTATATTTTTTAATGGTGATTTTTTTATGCAGGATAATGGTGGCAATGACAATTGCATTTCTACTCTTAATAACACCACAAATCATAATTTTTCCCTCTCAATCAGCCAGATTGAGATCCTAAAGACGAAACTTTTTGTCTTTTACTAACTATCAAGGAATGTTACTGATAATAAGTTAAAATTGATAGAGCCTTATAAGAATTTGATGAAATGAAGCTCATTCATGATCTACAATTAAGATCAAAACCCTAGAAATCAAAACTAAAGAAGAAATGAAAAGCATCACCTGGTGGAGGAGCTAGAAGGCGATGATTGGCACAGTAAGATCCTCAGTTCCTTGATATTCCTAGATAGCTGCCCTCTCCATGCCATCTTTCTCTCTCTCAATATTGCGTGAAGAAGATTGATTAATGGAGTTCCGATATCGACAGAGAAAGAGCTCTGTTTACCAATCGAAGCAAAGCTTAATGGGCCCCAAGTCCGGCCCAAATCCCAAAACCCAAAAGCATACTAGCTTGGGCCTAAAATCTGATTATTTAATAATTTTTATATAAAAATGATATTTGGTGAAATTTTCAAAAGCGATTATTTGAGAATCTGAATTTATTTAAAAGTTATTTTTGCAAAGTGATTATGAAAGAATCTGTCGGCCGATTTATGAGGGTGTATTCAATTAGGATTTTAAAAAACTTTTAATAACTTTTATGAAATTAAAAAGTTTATGTGTATTCAATGTAGACTTTTAACGACTCTATAAAAGTTGTGGGGTATTCAATACACATGTTTATAGACTTTTAAAGAGTCTTCAAAAGTCATGTGATATTCAATCAATATTTTTTAACAATCTATGAAAGTTAGGAGGTATTCAGAATCTCAATAACTTTTAACGACTTTTAAATATCAATGACTTTTAATGACTTTTAGTTATAACAAATCTCACAATTTGTCTTTTATTCCTACCAAAGACTTTAAATGATTTTTTTTTATAAAAAAAGAAGGAAAGAATTTTACTTTCTAAGAAAAACATCAACTACCAAACATAAATTCTATTTTCAAATAAAAGCACACTCATTCTTAACAAAAATTATTGATAAAATGAAACAAATAACTTTAAAATGAATAACATTATAAAAATAAAAAATAATAAAACAAACAAACAAACATTAACGATCTATAAATAAATAAATAAATATATATATATATATATAACAACTTTTCATCAGCTATGTAATTAAGGGCGAGAGATTTTATATATTTTTTTACATATATTTTCAAAGCAACTAAACAACACCGAAACAAATCAAATGAACTTCATTTATGTAAAATAAAAATAATAAAAGACAAAAATCACTATTTAACCTTGCCAAATGTCATAATTAAAGTCGCGTATGAGCGTGACTCCAGGTAATTATGATCAATATCAAACAACCCACTTTCAGGCATGAGTCTTATTCAACAACTAGGTGCGGTTTTTATGTTTTATGTTTAGTAACTTGAATGAACTTTAAGTAGATTTTTTATACCCATTGTCATACTTTTTATAGAGACATGTAAACATTAATATTATTGTTACTTTGCTACATTTATTCTAAAAAAAATTATAATATTTTGACTAATTATAAAAAACAAATAAAATTTTGACTAATTATTAAAAAAAGGAGCATAATGTTTTTATAATGAAAAATATAATTAAAAAATATATAAAAATTTTAAAATCACACACACACATATATATACATACATGAATGCTTTTGTCAAGTTTAATTAACGATGGTTTTTTTTTTTTATTCATTTGAAAAAATATTTTTATTAACATGATGAATATATATAATTTTGCTAAAAGTCTAAAACAAAGTATACATTGCATTTAAAAGTCAATGAAAGTCTATAAATGTCTACAAAAGTCCTTTGAAATGAAAGTCTACGAAAGTCTTTTGAAATAAAAGTGTATGAAAGTTTTTTAAATAAAAGTGTATGAAAGTTTTTCATAATCTTATAAAGTCTACAAAAGTCCATAAAATCTGTAAAAGTCATCCATTTAAAAAAAGTCTTTCGAAATCCTAACACCCCCTTAATGAATGTTTTCAAAGAATAAATTATCCACATAGATTTAACATAAAGACAATTATATCTTATGTTTAATTTCATATAAATCAATTTTATTTCAAGCATGCTCATCATTGATTGTCCCCGTTAACAACATAAACCGTCATTTAATTTCATATAAGTCAATTTTATTTCAAGCACATTCATCATTGACGTAATCTTTCCGTCAATTATCATCGTCTCCACAAAGAAAGAGATATGTTAAGTGATTGAAGCATAGCTTAATGGGCCCTGAGTCCGGCCCAAATACCAAAGCCCAAAGCCCAAAACCCAAAAGCATACGGTAATCCAATCTATATACGCAACCGCGCAAGTCGGTTGTTCCTTTTTAACTCCGATTCCCAGTTAACCTAACCATGGTTCACTACTACTTGTGTTTTTTTTTTTTTTTTTTGGCTATAAATATTATTTTTCAGCTCTTCAATTATTTTTCGTATATAGTGTTTCGCAATATCTTCTCACTCTTCCTATCGAGTTATAACCTCTTATTTTTTCTCTCCGCCGCCGATCTGCGCAATTCAGGTATCTTTTACGTCTATCAACACGTTTCTCTTAATTATATATATGTTTTTTCGGTCAAGCTTTTTGGTTGGTTGTTTGATTGATGAATTGATGAACCTTCTCTGATTTATCATCTTTTATTGATCGAGAATTATGATGAATTGATGAGCCTTCTCTGATTTATCGCTTTCTTTTTTATTGGTTGGAATTGTGTTATATTCTTGCTGATTATGCAGAAGGGTTTTATATTTCTTATTATCTGATAACAAGGATGATATATCATAATTTTTATAAATTCTTCAGAAATTTATTTATTTTTTCACTTCCAATTCAAGAATCGTAATCTGTATAAATCTGAATTTTATTCATGTATTTGTTAAAAATTCTCTAGTTTCAATTTGTTTAATATATATATATATATATATATGTATATATATTGATTATGAATGTTATGGTTTTTTAGCACCATAACAATTCTTTTTAGGAGAGAAAAGAAGTTTGAAAGTTGAATTTTGTACGTTTAACAGAATCAGAGCCCTAAAATGTGTGGTGTTGTTACCGGCCGTGGAACACAATCGGTGACCATGTGTTTGCATATGCATGCATGGTATATTATTGGAGAAAACTAGTGTGTGGTTTGCTCCTCAGTTGTCCTATTCAATCTATTAATTTATTTATTAAATCAATTGTTGGAATATTATAAACCTAGCTTGGTTATAGTTTAGTCCTCAGGTTATACTGTTATTACACATTTTGCACAGGAGGAATCCCCATTAAAGAGCAGATGCATCTGTTTGATTCACCTGCTTGACCTTGCTTATTTTCTTGTGAATTATGTTTTCTTGTCCTACATCACTTGTGATTTGTGATACAATCTTTCGCTCTCCTGCTAGTATCAGATTTGTAACTTTTTGCTTTGTAGATGGTATAAGGAAGTTTATTACATGTGAATTATTTAATGTGTTGTTTTAACGTTTATTATTTACTTAGTTATCTAGCATCTTTTGGCACAACTGCTAGTTTATATGAGATGTGAAATTGTTTTAATCGATAACCCCCTTCTTGTTTTAGGTGGGGTTTTTAACATTTCTTATTTACTTTTAGTTCTCTAGCATCTTTTGGCACAACTGGGAGTTATGAGATGTTGATTTGTTTTAATCGATAATCCCCTTTTTATTTAATGTGTTGTTTTAACATTTATTATTTACTAATTTCTCTAGCATTTTTTTTGGCACAACTGTGAGTTTATATGAGATGTGGATATGTTTTTAATCGATAATCTCCTTTTTATTTTATGTGTTGTTTTTACATTTATTATTTACTTAGTTCTCTAGCAAGCATCTTTTGGCACAACTGCGAGTTATGAGGTGTTGATTTGTTTTAATGGATAATCCCCTTTTTATTTTATGTGTTGTTGTAACATTTGTTGTTTAATTAGTTCTCTAGCAGTTTTTGGCATCTTTTGGCGCAACAGTTTATATGAGATGTGGATTTGTTTTAATCGATAATCCCTTTTTTGTTTTATGTATTGTATTGGCATCTAATCTTATCACTCTCTTTGGCAGTTAAAACTTTGCAATGGCAGATGGTCACGAGACTGATAAAAATATTGAGATATGGAAGATTAAGAAGCTAATTAAAGCACTTGAAGCAGCTAGAGGCAATGGTACCAGCATGATATCTCTTATCATGCCACCTCGTGATCAGATATCAAGAGTCACCAAAATGCTGGGGGATGAGTTTGGAACTGCTTCAAACATCAAAAGCAGGGTCAATCGCCAATCGGTGTTGGGTGCAATCACCTCTGCTCAGCAAAGGTTGAAGCTTTACAACAAGGTTCCTCCCAACGGCCTTGTCCTTTACACAGGAACGATAGTCACTGATGATGGGAAGGAAAAGAAGGTAACAATTGACTTTGAGCCTTTCAGGCCCATTAATGCGTCTCTTTACCTCTGTGACAACAAGTTTCATACTGAAGCTCTGAACGAACTTCTGGAATCCGATGACAAGTTTGGTTTTATTGTCATGGATGGTAATGGGACCCTATTTGGGACATTGAGTGGCAACACCCGTGAGGTGCTTCATAAGTTTACTGTTGACCTTCCAAAGAAGCATGGTCGAGGAGGGCAGTCAGCTCTTCGGTTTGCTCGACTTCGTATGGAGAAGCGTCACAACTATGTCAGGAAAACAGCTGAACTTGCTACCCAATTTTATATCAATCCTGCTACCAGCCAGCCCAATGTTTCAGGACTGATACTTGCTGGTTCAGCTGACTTCAAAACCGAGCTTAGTCAGTCAGATATGTTTGATCCTCGTCTGCAGGCTAAAATTCTGAATGTGGTTGATGTTTCGTATGGAGGGGAAAATGGATTTAATCAGGCAATTGAGCTGTCAGCTGAAATCTTATCTAATGTGAAATTTATTCAAGAGAAGCGCTTGATAGGAAAATATTTTGAAGAGATCAGCCAGGACACTGGGAAGTATGTGTTTGGTGTTGATGACACACTGAAAGGTTTGGAAATGGGTGCCGTAGAGATTCTAATTGTTTGGGAAAATCTGGACATTTCAAGGTATGTCTTGAAAAACACCACTAACAATGAGATTGTCATTAAACATTTGAACAAGGAGCAGGAGAGCAACCAGAGCAACTTCCGTGATGCTGCTACCTCTGGTGAATTGGAGGTTCAGGAAAAAATGCCACTGCTTGAGTGGTTTGCTAATGAGTACAAGCGGTTTGGTTGCTCACTTGAGTTTGTTACCAACAAATCACAGGAGGGGTCCCAGTTTTGCAGAGGCTTTGGTGGGATTGGTGGAATCCTCCGCTATCAGCTTGATATGAGATCATTCGATGAGCTTTCTGATGATGGTGAAGTTTATGATGATTCTGAATAGCAATCAATCAAACCTACTCCACTGCTGGTGCAGGATGATGGGGTGAAAAGGCTGCACCAGCGCGCGATGAATCGCGCCCGCTTCTCGGTAGCTGTGATCAAAACGTTATCCAAAGTGCTATTGAGGTTTTGATTTCTGAACTGTTATTTTCATATAAAATTATTAATCTGATTGGTTTTTCTAATGGTCTAGAACAATATCTCGTGGTGTGTTGGTATTCTATATTTCTATATGATATTCTTTTCTAATAATCTTCTGTTTTGGATTTTTATATACTTTTTTTTTTTTTTTTTTTTTCCTCAGGTGCAAGTACATCATCTCTCTGCTAAGGAAGCATAAGACGGGTATGTTGAATGGACTTTGGATGCAGCAGCTGAGTATGATGACCGAGAAAGGAGAAGTATGAAGAAGAGCTACTACGAATGGTGGGAAGGGGCACATGGGAAGTTGGCCATTTTGTTGTTGCTTGGACGAATAGATATCATCTATTATATGATTGCTATGGCAAACCCTTTGCGTATTGTGGAAACTGCTATGTGTAATGACAGTTTGAGTCTGGTATGAGTTATTATTTTCATGAATGCTGAAGTTGAACGTATTTGGTATTTTTGGTTTTATGGACCTCTCTGCTTCTTTTGGGAGGCTAAGGGATTAAACATTTCTATGCTTAATATGTATTTCTTAGTATTATTATGACAATTCTATACTTATTACTATCTGATTTTCTTTATATTCGTTTTCTATTTATGTTTTCAAATTGATGGGCAAGGTAGAATTTGGTGTTTTGAGTTTGTAAGATGCATGTCAAGTTTTTGTAATTGCATTGTCTATTTTGGAATGTTAATTTATGCTAAGTTTTTTCTAGTTTTTTTAAGTTTTTATTTTAAAATTGATGAATGTTAAGATTTTTTTAAGTTTTTTTTTTTAAAAAAAACTTCCTTAGACGACGACGTTTGGAGGAAGAAACCAACCTCGGTCATTGGAGGCCAAACAATGGCCGGGCCTCTATTATATTTTGAAACCAACCTCAATTACTCTTGATGATTTGTACTCGGCTTGTAGTCTAGTTAGTTTTGGGCTCCAACTGTTTGATAAAATGGTTGTCCTAGATCTTGTTTCATAGAATTCAATGGTTCTAGGGTTGGTTGGTGATGGTTTCTTTTAATTTGGAGGAAATAAGAAAGTGGTTGTTTGATTGATGTTAGAGAATAGTATTATTACCTAGAATTGTTTGATTCTTTATTCATTTTAATATATATTTTTTGGGTTTGATTAAGTTTCTGTTAACTTTAATATTATTGGGTTTAATCTGAAGGTCAATAAAATTTTAATGTTTTAAAAATAAAAATAAATAAATAATTAAAGAAAACATTTGTTTTTATAACTAATCAAACCCATATTTTTTGAATTAAAAAAAAGGAATAAAACATATGAAAAGTAGCAATAAAAATATTTAGCAAAATAGAAATAACAATTAAAAAAATTAAAAAATCAAGTCAAAAAATTAGAAAATCAAATTATAATAAATAAATAAAAATCCAGTCGGAGTGATATTCGTGTGGGATGTAAAAATAATTAGAAAGTCGGTTATGCTCTCACGGTCCAATTGGAGCGGTATTCATGTACATAAGACACACCCACATGTTAATAAGCTACTATCACACAATCATTTATATACCACATATAAGTGTTTTCCCTAACCAATATGAGATGTACAATTTTTCCCTACAATATGGGCTCACCTTGGGATTCAATTTTTTATTCACCCATTAATCATTTTACGAGTTTGAGTATACCATTTCAAAGCTCTCACGGAAGAGAATTCGAATATACTTTTATCTTCCATTTTCATGAAATCAATCATATCCAAATGATGCTCTCAAAATGTGTGTTCATCACAAAATTTCCAACAATCATAATATGTTTATCCTTAATATATATTCATGTTAAGATTAGGAGAAGTAACCCAAACAAGACCGGTTTAACTCGTCAGTGACCTAAACCCGATAAAATCTAACACAAACTCGTTAATTTCATTGCATAGACCGGTACTCACAGTAGCCACAAGCCACCCGGGCCACCGCCCACCCCTGTTGGCAGGTGTTTAGAGTAAACCAGGGTTAGTTTAATGAGGTGTGGTTAGAGAGGTAGGGTTAGGGTTTTGTTGGATCCTTACTATGATATAAAATGGCTTGCTTCGATCAATTTCTACCGCAGTGCGCCTCTCACTCACTTTCAACTTGATGATAGACATTTCTTGCTGCTCGTCTATTTCATTATCCATTTGACTAATATGTTCTAGATTTAGTTTTGCATGCGATTAGAGGTTCTGTTTAATGGAAAAAAGTTGCATCCTTTTTGTTTGATGAAGCTCCCAATGATTGAAGAACAACATATATTATATAAGTTTCAGCCTTGTCTGAATTTTCTTGTTGATAACTTAACTTCTGAGGGAGCTGCTCTGATTTTCTTTCTTTTATCATTGTTTGGTTCATTTGATAATTTTTATGTGGGTGAAACTTTCCTCTCTTGATTCTATTTCAATACAGTTTTGTGTTTTTGAGAAGTCCTATTTTTTTTTTTTTTTTTATAAATTAAGCTTATCAGACGTGAGTGTGAGAGAGGCATGATGTGGTGATAAAGGAGATATGGTATTTTGGGAGACATAAAGTACCGATCGTCCCGAAATGTCCATCCTTTTCTGAGAAATTATGATGATGAATGTTTTTTTATAAAGATGAAGAATTTTTCTCAGAAAAGGATGGGTATTTAGGGATGATGGGTATTTTTCAGAAGCAATAACTATAATGGTGATTTACAAAACATTTGGTTATCAATTCTCTTTCTTCTCTATTATTAGGGTGATGATTAATCTGAAATACTTGTTGAACAGGGTACGCCTTTTTGTTATCAATAGGCTTTTTAAGTGCAATTTGTACCCGGGAAGTAAAAATAGGCAATCGCCATTATAGTTGTTGCAGATTTTCCTTTATGTAGTGAAAGCTCTTGGGATTAGTTTCAAGCAATGTACAGCAATGTGCAGCAGAACAACACCACAACTCCAAACTTTACACCCCAGGGAATACTTTTACATCATTTTTTTTTTTTTACGTTAATGTTATACTAAATATTACACTAAAAAGAAAGCATTTTTAAGGAATATTCCTTTTATTGTAATATAAAAGATATAATATTAATTAATGATTAAATAAATAAATATATAAAACAAATAATGTGTACCGTATATTATGGGGAATATTATGGAGAAGTTTTGATAAACGTATATATTTTGAATTAAATTATAAAATATGTAAATTTAATCGTTTTTATTTTTCATCTTAATATATTTTATAACAGAACGAATAAATAATAAAAAAACTAATATATAATTTTTTTACCGTGTAAGTGTATGTATTAAAAACAAATAAATATTATAATGAATAATATAGGTTTTTAGATTTAAATACTTTGTTTCAAAGTGTATTTATTTATTAAAACTTATCAATAATTTATAGTTTACATTTTTCCTTTTGATATATTTTATATCAGGAGGAACTGACAATAGAAAGACTGAATATATATATATATATAGTTTGACTTAAAGTATATACACCTGTTAAAACTTTTTCATAATCTAATGATCTACATTCTTCGTATTGATATATTTATACGATGACCAATTGAGAATAGAAAAATTATATATATATTTAGATATCAATTTAAAAGGTTTAAAAAACAAGATTTTATATTTACACTAGTATAGAAACTTTACCGTTATATTTTTACTTCGTGCTGACTAAAACATTTGTATAGAATTTGTAGTTAGAGCAACTTTACTGTTGTTCCATTTTGATGTATAGTGCAGTTTAAAAAAAAAAAAAAAAATGGTGCCAATATTGATGTGGTACTGTTCATCATCGTAAAACATTTTTAATAAATATTGAAAAAATATTATTTAAAGATGTTTATTTATTGTAGAACTTTAGAATCAAAAAGTGAAACTTGTTGCAAAGTTTGATGTTATACATTGAAGTTTGCCTTACAAATTGCACAGATCATATACTCAAATGTTCCTGAATTTTTCTTCAATTCTTCGGTGAATGAGCCTCAAATTGTTAATGAAACCATTACAGTCGGATTCTAAGTTGCAGAAACCATTTATCCATTTGTTTAAACGTTTCATAGATCAAGTCGAAACAAAAGCATAGTTCCTTGCAATGGATAAACATGAACCCAATCCTTGCATTGCTTCGGATAAACATGAAACACAAATAAACTTCAATGTTCAATCTGTGATTTGTAGACAATTCTAAAAAAGAAGTAAACATTTGTGATTTGCAGACAGTTCTAAAATGGAGATAAAATTGTATATTATCAGTTCTTCCATAAGAACATAACAAAAATCTATTACATTAAGCTGATTGTCATGTCTTCTTGCACACATACATAAAGTTTGTCGTCAAGGGTAAATTTGTCATAGGGGGCAAACCCGAAGAGAAATCACTAATCTCATATAAAACCAGCTAGTTGATCTGATCCACCAGCACTCAATTCTGGTGACACTTGTATACATCCTTACAAATTCAAGTTAAAAATGGCCATGCCTATATTTCCTGAACAAGTATAACCCTAACACCCCATTAATTTCTCCTGTCATCACAACTCACAAGAATGGAAGAGAAAAGAGAAGAGATGCGGCAGACAAGTTCATTATCCCCGGGGATAGCGGTACATGCACATAACCTCAATAAAGTAATTTGAAATTCTAAAACTAATCCAATTCTCTGGTAAGTGATTCCTGTAGACTGGAACAGAAATCACCCCTTCTACTCCTGGCAAAACAGAAAGGGATGACATTAATGCTAGCATTTGAAACAAATAATGAAAATTGGCAGCCAAAAAGAAAAATAAATGTAAATTAAATTAAAACAACAAATATACTAGAAACAGAGTCAAAAATATAGCACCAAAGTGCATGCACATGTCCGGATCAAGGGCGGGTCAGTAAATAAATACAACTTCTACAGATTGTATGTGACTAATATCATACTTGACATCATGGTCAAAGTTACATGGATCGACAGACTCATGATTACAAGGGATTCATTCCGTTGGGTCAATCATTACCATGTCAAAATTTAAATGTTAAATGGTGTTCAAAAGACAGAATTAATGCCTCGTTGCAGATAGTTGAATAACATGAAAATTATGAACAGTTTGCTCTATAAAATAACTTCCCCCTGTTTCATATAAATTACTAGTTACACAGCTCAGCACAATCGGGCAATTTTTGGATGGAAATAAACTAGCCAATCTACTAATTGATCAAGTTCGTCTTTACCTAACCCAACAATTACTTTGACAAAAACTTACACATTGATCAATGATTAGTAATCTTCGAAGTTATTAGTCAAGGACATAATAACTGATGCATGGACAATATACAAACATGCTAACAGAGAAAAAGGGAAATTGAGTACAATCGATTTATGGTCAAACTAAGTGGATATAATGATACCTGTTCCATGGGAGTAGGTTCATTCTTCTGTTCTTCCACATTTTTTGGTTCAGCTTCAGCCTCATTTTGGCCCTCAAAGTCCATTTTGTCATCTTTTTCTTGGGCATTCTTGGTGGCAGCAGCATCATCTGGAATTTGAAAATCTGCAGGAAGCTGGCCTGACTTCAACGCCTGTCACACAGATCCGATTTGATATTAATCACCTATAATGAAAGACAATAAAATCTGAAATTCAAGAAAGCATTTTTTTCTCATTAAGCAGACACCAAGTACCTTTTCGAGTCTTGCAACCTCTTCGAGAGTCTGGGAATTCACAATGGCAGCCTGCAGACCATGACACAATGAATAAATGGAATAAATGATAATCTGGACATTCAGTACGATGCATTACTACTCAAAAACATTGAGTGAAGCAAACATAACACAGCAATTAGACTGTGGAAAAAGGGCATAAAGAAATCAAAAATTAATTACCAAAAGTCTAAACAATTTGTGAATTTTGAGACATGATATAATTTCTCAACTGAAAGCAAGCCTATATTTATTATTTTCTGTACTGTCTGTGTGTTAACCAAAGGCCGAACTCTTTTATTATAAAGAAGAACTTCAACCTAAAATAACTAAACCTCTTTTACCCTTAAGTGGATGCTTGTTGAACCATGCTATAAAAAGGATGTTCGTGAAACAGTGATTACCAATTACTATGAGCAGAAGGCAGAAGCAAGAACATCCAACTTCAATAATCTCATAACTTTCTGTCTGTTAATATTTTCTAAATGTTATGCCTTTTATACTATCAAGAAGCCTCTTTTTGAAGGCTCAAAAATGATTTGATAAGCCAATGATGTTTTTCCATGTTTCAAAATAAAGTTAACATGTCTACAGTCTTGAGTATGTGTGTCTGTGTTTGTAAAAACAGTTTCTTGTCAACATCCTCAACATGATTTTATAATATATATCAACTGACGTCACAGTATTACATTGAGTATGCAAAAAGCATCTTAATTTCAAATCTTGAAGTCACATTTAAGTTTGTTTCTCTCTCTCTTTTTTTTCCGGCAATTGTATTGGTCAAAATTTCAAATGCAATAGTACTGAGACTAACAATAGACCTTTTTGCCTCCTTAATTCTTACTTGCAAAGAAAATACTTTCAATCAAGCCCAGGAATGGAAGTCCTTATACCAGCATTTCTGAAAGCTTTTGCTTCTTATAAATATCCTTATGTATAGTTGATTAAACTATTTGATTCTCAAACTTTTGAGAAATTCATGGGGCTTCCAGGTGCAATCAAAATCACAGTAAAAGGATAGTATAACTTCTCAAAGGACTAAAGTACTGAGATGCAATCAACACAATACCTTGATAGCTATAATTTGCTCAGGAGTAGGGGCAACCACTTTTGGAGTTTGTTGTTCCTCTGGACCTTCTGTAACACTTGGAACCTCAATTGTCTTAGTGGATTCCTTTTTAGCCTCCTCTTCAACTTCTTTTGAGGAAAACAGATTTGCTGCTTCCATTCTCTCCTATCACCAAGAAATAAATTGATTGAAAACAAATTCATATCAGAACACACAATTCAATGTTTATAACTTGCAAGATTTTTCTACACCCATGAAATAACAGAAAAAGCCACAATACAACCGCTTGCTATTTGAAACCCTAACATCTTTTTGGTAGAGCTGGGCATAACATATACAAAAACCATGAATACAAATAACTGACCATAAGGAGGAATAACAGTTGTAGAAAATGCAAATAAAAAGGTAATGCAACGCAAAATCTAGAAAACACATGTAGAAATGGTGGCAAGCTAGATAGTCATCCTATATGCTTAATATATATATATATATATATATATATGTTTTATATATAGGAAACAGAACAAAAATGTCATATCTTAAAGTCTAAAGAGCGTATACAGGAGATCTTTTACAAGATCCGATAAGCTTCATAAAAACCATTAAAAGGTGTTGTATCACCACAGCTAAATAAAACAACATCACAACCCCACATACATGTCTCTTTTACTCAGCAAATGTTTCTTTTCAGATCTTAGAAGAGGAGAGCTAATATGGTTCTAACTCTTAGCAATATTTTGAAATAAAGCTGCAGCAGTTATGATCTAAATCCACACATCTATTCTTTGAAGCTAACATTTACAATTGCATGAGATAACATTCACTTTCAAACAAGGTCATAAAACAAAAAAGCCATGCCATAAGCTGTATCAAGTATTGCCTACCACATGCAAAGAAGTATCCAGTAAGAATGTTTCAGTCTTTCCTTCCTTTCTTCCTTTACCTTTTTTTTTTTTTTTTTAATAATTTCAAAATAAATAGAGGCCTGAATTTCAGTTAAATTAACGGAAACATGTTTCTTGTTTGAGGATGATTATATTTTGACGGTCTTTAAGAAATTACATTCTGATGTGATAGAAACAGCAGGAAACTTTCATTGAAAGTTTGAAACCTTACGTGGCAATCTTGCATACGCAAGCAAGACATTCTAAATCATGTAGTACTTCTAACCATTAAAGAAAGAATTGTCATGACCAAAGAAAAAACAAGTGTGTGATTTTTTTGGGATAATTAAACAGCCTCACCTTATTTTTCACTTTCTTGAAATCAAGAACCCGAAGAGATTTCAGTTTGTGAATGACATACAGCCTATAATTTGGTTTCTTGGTGATATTGTTATCCAACAAACTAAGGAACTGCAACTTTGGTAGGGATACAAGAGGATCAATCTCAACCAAGTTGACAAGCCTGTTATTTGTTAGAACTAAAGAGTGTAACTTTGGCAAGAACTCTGGAAAAGAAAGCAATGAAAACAATATTTAGTAGGATTCTTATAGTAAGAAACACATTAGTAGGCTTGTATGGTGGAAAGCTTACCTCCAATGTTAGGGTTGATGCGGGTAATTCTATTGTTATTGATAATTAAAGTACCCAAACGCTTAAGAAGCTGCATCTCAAGCTTAACAATCTCATTGTCAGACAAATCAATGGTATCAAATTGGTCCTGTCAACAAGCCAGAGTTTACAAAAATAAGTATACAATGAAAAGAATACTCGGTTACAAAAATAAAAATAAAAATAAATCAAGAGGCCAGGGTTGTTCACGATTTAACAGCAATTAAACTATCCATTACAAGCAAAAATGGCAACTCATAAGCTTAAAATGGGGTTTTTTTTTTTTTTTCTTCTTCTTTTAGTTTCTAATCATAAATAAAAATGAGCAGCTACTATTGAATATTTAATAAACAGCAAAAGTAGTGAAGCTAGAAATGTAGTCAACTGACCTCGGTGGCGCCCAAGTTTTCAATAACAGCAATCTTATTACCTGAAACGCGAATTTTTTAAAAAAAAAAGTGAATAAAATTATAGAATAGAGTATGGCGAGAAGCAAAGGATGTGAAGAAGAAATTGAGGAACCTCGAAGATCCAACTCGCGCTCCTTAATGGCATTGAAGAAGTGAGGGCTTTTCCAGATCAAGTCTGCAGTCAGCTTCACCATCTCTTCCTCTCTCTACTGCTATCAGTATCACCGGCGACGATGGGGTTTAGGGTTTTTATGGCCTATGAAGTAGTACTTGTGCGCTGCAAAAATCACAACACTCGCTATTCAAACAGCTAAAAACAAAAAAAAAAAAAAAACTCACTCTCACGTGCCAAAGAGCTCTTCTTTTTTATTCTTTTCTTCTTAAAAAAAAAAAAAGAAAAACGCTATTTAACCACTAATATGACTATATGAGTGGTTAAATCTTTAAATTTAAGGTATATTAAAAAAAAAATTAAAAAAAAAAAGACAAATTGCACTAACTTATCTTGATTATATGTATAGTTGCACTAAAACCGAAAACACTTTCATAATAACACAAACTTACCTTCTGAATCGTTGATTCACAGTGATCCTGTGAATCAACGATTGATTGTCGCTTGTCAGAAATGGTAGAGGGGTAAAATTGTCTTTTTATTCGCTGTTGTTAATAAATAAAAAAGAAAATAATTTTTCTTATCACCCGGAGACGTAGTTCTCAAACAAATCCTTGTGTGAGGTGGTATGGAATAACGCCCTTGAGTCCAACACCCAAGATTTTGTCTTATTTTCTAATGAGCAAATAAAACAGTCGTCTAACTCCTTTGAAATACAATTTGATCCACTCTTTCCATCGTTATTCTCTCCGGACCAACACTCATTAGAGTAGTGACCCATCTTGCAACAATTCCAACACTTGATGTCTTTCTTACTTCACTACTGATTGCCCGAATTACTGTCATGATAGCCCCTATACTTGGATTTACCTCTTGACTTTGATCTACACTGTTGATTCTTGTTCTGATTTCTGCCTCTGCCTTATCTACCTTTCATATTCTATTCTGAAGAAGATGCACATGATCCTATTTCAAGTATTTTGATTTCTTCGGTCAGGATCATGTTTACAACCTATTGGAAGTTTATTTTCTCTTTGCCGAACAAGTTAGTGATCGATTAACACGTCGTCACCCAACTGTCTGGCATCTGGGTAAGTAAAATGCTGCCTAAGAACTCCTCATCAAATACCATAGATATTGAACTCAACCCATATTTTACTTCATTGAACTGGTTCAGCTGATCCTTGAAACTCTAATTCTCTGATCCTTGAACTCTTCATCAAGGCTTCTTGATTAGATGGACCTTCCTTTGCTATGGAAGATTGCTCATATAGGTTCGATAAAATCCTCATAAGATTTGCTTATGTCTTCTGATCTTTGACATTAAAGTCAATTGATTTCGTTAAACTTAGACGAATCACTCCCAGTGTTTTGCGGTCCAGAAGTTCCCACTCCTCATCGTCCATACCCTTAGGCATCCGCATAACCATCCAATATACGTCGAATACACCCTTCAGCTTCTTCTTTATCGGCCAATGTAGGTCTTTCTGGTACAAATAATCTTCCTTTTGCATCCTCAAGAAACTGAAATTCATTTCATCAAACTTCTTAATCATGTAAGAATCTTTTTCTAATCCCATCTTCACTTAATGGGAAAAATAAAAATTGACCTCAAGAAACCTTAGATTTGCATAGAACCCTAGATCCTCCTGACCTAGGCTCTGATATTAGTTGTTGTAGAAAATACACAATCACAGGTTACGCAAATCACAGTCATACACATAGATAATAAAAGCATAAAGAAAATAAGAAGACGACATGAAAGATTTTTACTTGGTTCAACAATTTGCATACATCTACGGAGCGCACCTGCACTCGATCCACTATCATAGTTGATTACAATCTCTATGCCTCTCTCTTTTAATCTCTCGTACAATTGCTTTTAGTCTCTCTTTTATCCTAGCCTAGGCTTTGATATTAGTTGTTGTAGAAAATCCGCAATCACAGGTTACACAAATCACAGTCACACACGTAGATAATAAAAGCAATAAAGAAAATAAGAAGACGATATGAAAGATTTTTACGTGGTTCAACAATTTGCATACATCCATAGAGCGCACCCGCACTCAATCCACTATCAGAGCTGATTACAATTTCTATGCCTCATTTTTTTAATCTCTCGTACAATTGCTCTTAGTCTCTCTTGCTATTTTCTACACACCTCATAACAATGAGAACACAACAATATTTATATGGGAACACTAGGGCAAACCGAAACCTAATAAGAGACTTTTCTTATAGCACCAGATTTTCTATTCCTCACAAATTTCATCGTTACCGTGGTTTGGACCGCGGTCTGCAGCTCGCGCCCTGCACCACTGTAAACCTCTAGAAACCATTTCTTCATATGTTGCGGTTTGTGCACATTGTCTATATCCCGGGGTACACCGCATTAACTCTTTGTAATCCACCGATGTGTGTGCCGCAGTTTGAGCCTCCTGTCTGTGCTGCGGTCTACGCCGCGCTTCCTTTCGGATTTCGATTCTTTGACTGATTTCATGCTTCACGAAACCCAACATAAACATCATTTACCACTAAGTACATTAGGCGGTTGTAGTAGCATAAATTTAAAATGGTGATATTTGCACCCCTCAAACACTCCAAATTCCAAATTAATATTCTTTTTCTTTCAAATTCCAACATTGTCCTTAAATAATGAATTAAAATGATTATAAATACTAATACTTAATTATAATTATATATATTATTACAATATTATTAAAAAAAAAAAAAATCAATGAGGTGTAAATACAAAAATGGATACATATTCAATTTTTAAAAATTGGTGCAGCTATCGCGGCCCTAAATTTATGATTGATGTTAAGAAAATTATAGCTTAATGGACACTAATATGAATAAACCAATGCACAATCCAATGCTTGAATTAATTTTATCAATGAAAATATTTAACTTAAGTTTATGTATCATGAATTAATCCAATGCACACACACATATATATATATATATACATATATATATTGAGTCTCTCATGGAGGATTCTTTATTTTAATTTTGGTAAGAACCATGGTGAAACATATCGATTTTAATGAAATTTAATCTGATTTTTTTTTTTTTTTTTTTTTTTTTTTATGGATGATGAGTTCATTGAAATCTACCTATGAACAAAATTTAAGAATTTTTCGAATACTAGAACTATTTTACTTGAATTTTCCCATATTTCGCATATTTTCCAATACCTTCATATTTAGCAAAATTTGGATAAAATAGTTCTAGTACTTGGAAAATTCTGAAATTTTATTCATAGGCAGATTTCAATGAACTCATCACCCACAAAAAAATTCAGATTAAAATTTATTAAAATCGATGTGTTTTCATTATGGTCCTACCAAAATTAAAATAAGGGATCCCTCATGAGAGACTAAATATATATACAGTTCTTTTCTCCTCAGTGCGTCGTGATATAACTCCATCTATGCGTTGCATGTGGACCATATATTATTGAGAAGTTTTGACAAGTGCATACACTTTGAGTCAAAACATGTAAATCTAATGGTATAAATCCAATGCACTGATAGAGTTATATCAGGACGCACTGACTTGAAAATTTATATATATATATATATATATATATATAATAATATAATATAGGGTGGCTCTACCGTCACCTATAAAATATCTTCTTACACCCATAATAAAAAATTAAAATTGTTAATTTTACTTTATATACTTTTAAAATACCAAAATTGTCCTTTAAGTATTTTTTTTTTAATTATAAATATATATTTTTTCTCATTACACCACACCCATAATTTATGAAAAAAATCTACTGTTAAAATAACCTAAATCAAAATGACTTAAAAACCCCTTTTCTTCTTCCTCATCTTCATCGCACTACCAGCATCAATCATCGTATATCAACATTTTCGCAACACTTCTAATTTTTGGCTACATAGCAATGCAAATACTTAATTGATCACTCCACTAGACTTTTCTACAAGATTTAAGTATGATGGTTCTCAATCTTATTTGCCGATTTATGGATTATTTAGTGTTAAATATTAATAGGTACTTCATGTTTTTCAATAAAAATATACTATAACACAGTTTTGATACTTTTATACAATTTAATACAATATTAGTAGATAAATAGGCCATATTGGAAATTTTTGATGAAATATGAAATAAAAGAAGAGTTTTGAAAGAAATTGGAAAGAGTAGAGATGAACGAGGAATACCTATGATTTAATCAAGTTCTACAATTGCTTTAAAAAAAAAAAAAAAAAAAAAGAGTTCTACAAAACTACAAATGCAACAATTTATTATTCAATCACAAAACAAATAAACATACATGAATGCACTTGGAATCTAATAAATCAATTTTTTATTCATTCATTCCTTACCTATATACGAAAAAAATTATATTTCCTGATTGATGTTGGGTTTGATTAAGTATATATTATTAGGGTTTATGATAGATTGAGTGTTTAACTTATGGATGAAGGAAGTAAATTTAATTTCCAATTATAAAGCCATGAATTTTACGTAATTAAATATAAGAGTATTTTAGAAATAAAAAAGTTTCCCTGAAACATGAGTGTAAGAAGATATTTTGTGGGTGACAATAGTTTTATATATATATATATATATATATATGATAATTATCAAGTGAGGTATGCCTTACTTTAATTTCGATAAGAACTTTTATAAAATTACATCGATTTTTATAAATTTTGATATGAATTTTTTTTTTATAGATGATAAATTTAATGAAATCTACCTATGAATAAAATTTGATAATTTTTAAAATACTAGAATTGTTTTTTTTTTTTTAATATAATTTTTTTTGATGCCTTTTTATTTAACAAAAGTAGGATAAATAGTTTTAGTACTTGAAAAATGCTCAAATTTTATTAATAAGTAGATTTCGTTAAACTTATCATTTATAAAAAAATAAAAAATAAAAATCCATATTAAAGTTTATAAAAATGGATGTGATTTTATCAAGATTCTTACCGAAATTAAAGTTGGGTATACCTCACTTGATAATTAATATATAAATATATATATATATGTATGTTTATATATATTTATATAAATACAGTGAGTCTCTCATAAGGGATTCCCTATTTTAATTTCGGTAAGGACCACCATGAAATCATATCGATTTGAATGAATTTTGAAATGAATTTTTTTTGTGGATGATAAGTTTATTGAAATCTACCTTTAAATAAAATTTGAAATTTTTTCAAGTACTAGAACTATTTATCTCGATTATTTTAAATATAAAGGCATCAAAAAAATGGACGAAATATAGGAAATTCAAGAAAAATAGTTTTAATACTTGAAAAATTCTCATTTTGTATTCATAGGTATATTTTAATGAACTTATCATCCACAACAAAATTCAGAACAAAATTCATTCAAATCGATGTGATTTCATGGTGGGCCTTACCGCCGAAATTAAAATAAGGGATCCCTTATAAGACGGAAATTTTCCTATGAGGACGCCCTGATAGAATTATATAAAGACATTGAATACGAGTCACTCGTTTTACATATTTTGACTTGTTATGTGTGCACTTATCAAATCACTTTTATAAATAAGTGACTCACATTCAATATCCCGATAAAGTTATATAAAGATGCCATGATAGGAACGGGACCGTATATATATATAATTTATACGGTGATTTTTGAAAATTTTCAATAATCACGAAGGTAATGTTTGCCCTAATAACTAAATATTTACTATAATAAGAAACTCAATAAACACACACATATATACTAGACTATTAATACAATGATTATACAATTATTGAGTTTTTTGTTATGCTAAAATTTAGTTGTTATGCTAAAATTTGAAAAATTCTCATAGATTTTATCAGACTTATCATTTAAAAAATAAAAAATAAATAAATCTAGATATCACACTTAAAATTACAACCGTTTCATCATAACACATGTGGCTATTGATGTGTCAATTGGTGAGTGGATAAATATTAATAATGATACCTCAATGGCTACATATGTTGTGATGAAAAAAATTGTGATTTTAGGTGTGATATCTAGCATTACTCATCTAAAAAATTTATGTGGTGATTTTTGAAAATTTTCAATATATATAAAACAGCAACAATAATGCTCCGATACTTTTTTTCTTTTCAAAATACCGACCCTACTAATAAGAGGGTAGCACGTGACCTTTTTTTTCTTTTACATTTTATATTTATCTTACAAATTGATCAATGTGTACACTCCCATTGGTGGGATTAGTATTTTAGATACCGACCGGTGGTACCCAAACAATATTTAAACAGCAGAGCAGTGAAATTCAGCACCGTTAGATGAGATATGAATGGTAGTGATCGGAGGAGGTGACGTGTAACTTGTAAGTAAATCATCATTTTACACAGAATATAAGACTGTCGAAGTCTCCCGAACTACGTCTCGCGGTTAGCATTTGGATTCCAAGAAATCAACGAATATGAGGTGGAGGAGTTTAGCTGCAGTTCTATGCATTCTACTGTTAATTATGACGGTGACGGCGATGGCAGAGCGTGTAAATACCTCGTCTTTGGCAGGTCTATTGTGGTCTACTGCCAAGGAGGAGGAGGATCTGCTGCGTAAAGCTGATCCAAACGACGATTCCACCGCCGCTTCCGTCGTCAATGAACGCGATGATGAGCTCGACGGTGGCTTCTCTTCTCTCGATGGAATGTTACAGTGGGCCATTGGTATCCTTTTTCTTCACGTTCTCATTTTTATTATCAATACCTCAAATTTTCTAATTCTGATTCCACTCTTGTTCTTGAGTTAGGCCACTCTGATCCAGTCAAGTTAAAGGAAACCGCTCAAGATGTCCAGCGTTTGTCTCTCAGTGAGCTCAAGAAGCGTCAATTGGAAATTAAGGTTTGCGACTCTCACTTTTTCATATTGATTAACTTCACCATATTCAAAATAAACTGCTAGTGAACGAAATTTCTTTTATTTCTTAGACATATCAGGGTCAATTAGTGTCTCTTGCTTACTTTTAAATCTTAATACAACATGTTTGAGGTGTTTAATGTATGTTTTTCACTAATAAAACCAGGAATTGATGGAGAGGTTGAAAATGCCATCAGACGCTCAATTGATGCAAATTGCATTAGATGACTTGAATAATTCCTCTCTATCTTTAGAAGATCGCCACCGCGCTCTACAAGAGCTTCTCGTTCTTGTTGACCCCATTGATAATGCAAATGGTACGCATAATTGTTTCATTTCATGTTTGTGAAAACTTTTGCTCTTCGATGGGAATGATAGTTTTCCGAGCATATCACATGTTTCATGATTTATATGCCATTATGCCCATGAATGTTCAAATATATTTTCCTCTCTTATCCTGCTTATATGCTCTGTTGCTCTTTCTATTGATAACTTAAATTTGGTAACAATATTGTAACGGAGTTGGAAGGAATCTATGCACATATCTACTATACTGTAAGTGACTGTCATTGAATGTCATTTTCCTTTCCTTTCCTTTCCTTTTTGTTTAGAAATGTAGATGCTGGAAGATTTGTATGCATAATTAAAAAAAACAACGGATGATAATATGCAATCAATATAGTATGAACCAAAGCTCTCCACGTTTCAATTCTTCTGAATTATGAATTTTTCTAAATATTGGGCTCTTACATAAGAATTCTTCAGAGTTCTGAATTTTTTTAATGGAGTGTTAACCTGTGCCTAGATTAAAAACACAAAAGTTTCTAATATTGGAAACTCAATCAGTCTATTTATTGTAACAATACAATAAATGCTATAGTTGAATTTCCTTCAATATAAACTTTTGTGTTGTCCTTTTTCTAAATATTGCCCTCTTCTCATGTTACTTTTACTTTTTCATGTATTATAAATGGTTCACTTAGCTAATCTTGTATCTCAGATCTTTGCAAACTTGGAGGCCTTGCTGTACTTATACGAGAGCTTAATCACCCTGACACAGATGTAAGGAAATTTTCTGCATGGATTCTTGGGGAGGCCGGTCAAAATAACCCATTTGTTCAGAAGCAGGTACACAACAATTTCTTCTGTGAATTTATAGATTGCACTTTTAGTTATCAAATTTTATCATTTGATTTAGTAATAGTAATCTTTTATATTTGTAATTCCTCAACAATGCAAAAATATGTTCTTTGTGTATAACAGAGGATCTTATTTTGTGTATTTAAGTGTGTATGCTTAATAAAAACTGAGTTATAATATTTCAATTGTCTCAGATCCTGGAACTTGGGGCTCTGATGAAGTTAATAAAGATGGTGAAATCTAGTTACATAGAAGAGGCTGTCAAAGCATTATACGCTGTTTCTGCCTTAATACGAAACAATTTAGCTGGTCAAGAATTATTCTATGCAGAAGCTGGAGACTTGATGCTTCAGGTGACTAGAGATTAGAGAATTAACAAAGCGTTTATAGTTGTTTATGTATACCTAGCTATTGTAATTGATGTTCATTATTTTTCAGGACTTATTGAGCAACTCAAGCATTGATATCAGACTTCGCAGGAAAGCTGTGTTTCTGGTAGGTGATCTGGTTGAGTGTCAATTAGAAAATACACATAAAGCTGAGCTGCCTTTTCTCAGCAATCGCTTGTTCCTGAAGTCTGTAGTTGATCTAACAGCATCAACTGACCTTGATTTACAGGAGAAGGTATTTCTTGAGCACCATCTTTGTTGTGGTTTACTGTTTTACACATGTCCATGCACTGTTGGTTCAGATGCTGCTGTTATTGCTGAATTTAATTTAATTTAATTTTATTTAAATTTCAGAGCATCTTTTAAAAAAATTTAGTTATCAGAATGGTGAATGATATATTTTTAAGTAAATGCATGCTGCCTATGCACACATTTGGTTCATTGTATGTAAAACTGAGAATAGACTACCAATTTATCGTTCTGATATGTTACATTGCCTCTGAGAGTTGCTGCAGGCCCTTGTTGCGGTTAAGAATTTATTGCAACTGAGAGCAACAGAAGCCCTGGTTTTAAGGGACTTCTGTGGTTTGGATGGTGCCTTGGAGAGGTTGAGGCATCAGCTGGAGGGTTTGATCCAAGAGGAAGATCGCAAAGATTATGCAATGGATGTGGAAACCATCCGTAGAGAAGTGGAGTTGATATTTCACAGTAAGCTGAGAGAGGTAGGAAGTATGCTTTGTTGGATTTAAATTGTGTATCAATAGACTTTCATATGGCTAAAATCTGTATAGTGGCAGGAGACCAAGGTTCCAACATGAATACATGGCGATTGCCTTCTTTCTTCATCATACACCAGAATTGTATTTGCGGTGCTTATATCTCAGGTGCCACTTCACATCACGAAGCTGTATATTTTTATATCAAGTTTCTACTAAGAAAGACAATGCAGGTTTTTTTTTTTTTTTTTTGGTAAGACTCCTGGTCCTTAACTTGTAATTTGCCAATTTTCGGGAGAGAGATTTTAATCTGATACGTGAAAGTGTATGGTGTTGGATGTTGGATGTTGGATGTTTATAGAGATATCAAAAGAAGAGTAATTTTATGAGTCCTTTTTTATTTTTTATTTTTTATGTTGTAACAAAGCATTTGTAGATAAGTGGCGACCGAAAATCAAACATTTCTGCTATCTTTGTTATCATCACAACTACAATAGTCAATTTGAGCTGCTAAATTGACTTGTGTTTAGTTGTTTGTATTGTACAAATTTCCAATTTCCACGGCTCGTGAGGACATTTACTAATACGCAAACATGTAATAATAAACCCTTTGTAGTCATAGGTATTATTATTATTATTACTTTTTGATGGTATTTATCTATTCATCTATTTAAATCAGATAATTTTTTTTTAAAGTTTTTTGCTGTTGGTAGGATTTAGACCGTTGATTTAAGAGTTATTTATTAAACTCTAAGATCGTCCATCAACCAGCTGAGATGGCCCCTATTGGTTTTGGTATTTTGAGGAAAAAATCATTAGACATCATTGATAATATGGTGTTATTATTGCATGAAATAGTGGGTGTGCACTTATTGAAGAAGTTGCAGTGAAATGATATGACAGATTGAAATCAAATGAATGTGTTAGGCAGTTGGATGGTAGTAATAAACGTGGGCAGGGTTGGAATATGGAAATAAAGACTCCGTTTGCCCACGCAAACCAAACCAAGTTTGGACTTGTTGGTGGGTGGGTGATGGCAATTGGCAACGCCAATTCAAATGGTGTATAATAATAATAATAATAATGATATATTATTTATTAATAGCGTAAGACGAATGGAAACGTAAATTGAGACAACGATTTTGAAAAGGTCCAACTTCCAATTCTCTAAGTCCAGGTGGTGGACGTAGCAGCAAAGTCTCTTCCTCTTCTTACGAGTTGAGGCGTATACAGCGAGAGACAAAGGCTTAACCCTAATAATAGAGTATCGAATGGCACTCCAAAGCAACACTGCTGCTACTGCTGCTGCCACCACTTTGTTGTTTTCAAATCCGAAATCAAGTTCATTTTCGAACAAGACAGATTTGCGAATCGGAGGAGGAGGACGGAGGAGATCGATCGGACTTGTCGCCTATTGCAGCAGCAACAGCAACAACGGCAGTAATGAAAACAACAAGAAAGGACAAGGAGTGCCGAATTCCAACTATGTGGTGCCGATGGACAAGTCATTTTCTTCATCGGCATCGTCTTGTATAACTCGTCCTTTGAATGAGATCTTACGAGACCTTAACAAGAGGATCCCTGACAATATCATCACTAAATCTCCTAATTCCTCCACCTTCATTTCCTGGTAATTTCTTTTTTTCCTTTCTCATTATTCATATTCGTCTTTCATCTCATCTGATCCGATCTCCTCGTTTTCTCTCTCTAGGTTTCATGCCAACAGGATGATGAGTTTTTACGCCCCTGGTACTTTCTTCTTTACTAATATCAAAATTCAAAATCGTTTTTTTTTCTTTCTTTTCTAACACTTTGTGTGGCAGGATGGTGCGGAGAAGTACGTGATGTGATATTCTCTGATAATGGAAGCGTCACTGTTGTTTACCGCATCACCATTCATGGATCTGATGGAGAGGTTTGCTTCTAATCTCTTGCATAATTTTTATTTTCTGTTAATTCTGATGATTACACTGTTGGAGTCGCTAGTAATTCAATTAGGATGTTTTTTTTTTCTTTGTTTAATTGCACTTTAACATTAAGCTGCCAATAAATGTTATCCAAGCCCCCAAGATTGAATCTTTTGCAGTTCTAGACAAACTTAATTGTGGACAGTATCTGAATTGTTAGTGCTGCCAGCTTCAACACAATTTGAATCTAAATCTTCTAAGTTCTATCTGTGGGGAAACTAGATTACCCAAATGGTTGAAGGTTACCAATGCGTACAATATTCACAGTGCTCAGGCATCATAATATGATTCAAGATAGAGAAGATGGATTTAATATGATTCTTTCTCAAGTTATGGAAACTTATATATGAGATACAAAAGCTTCCCTTTTGCTTACCATGCTTCCTAGATGTGACTTAATCGTCGTTAGAATTGTTTTTAAAGTTAATTTGTTCAACCACATCCAGTAAACATGTATGTCTAGAAGTAGAATTTTGATGACCTATATCAGTATCAAGTTGGCTATCAGAGTTTATGAGTCCTTAATCTTTGGGATTTTGGAAGTTAATTTTTCAAATGAAAAGAATCTTAGCTGGTAGGTGCTTTGGTGCGCAAGAGATTGTGAGTCTAATTGATTTTTGCTCCAGCTATATAAATGAATCTCTTCTGGAGCTATCCAATGATAGCAAAGACCCTCTGTAGACTGTATTGATATGAGGAACGGAATGTTCATCAAATTAGATCATTGTCTACTTGTATTGCTTTAATTGTGTGATCTTGATTTTCCTTGCATAGTGTGAATAATGACATGTTAGTGGGTATCCATTAATTTAACTAGTAAGGTCTGCTATGATTAATTAAGAGGTCTTGCGTTTGAAACCCAATCACACTAGACTAGGGCATGATTTATCATTTGAGAGGGGTTTAGGTAGGGGTTAAAAAAAAAATTGAAAAATAAATAAATAACAAACAAATACATGTTAGCTTCATTGTAGTTCTAATCTATCAATTGTTATGACACCGGTACAGGCACACCGTGAAACAACCGGGACAGTATCATCCAGCGACAGTGACATTGTAGATCCAGTTGCTGCAGCAGAGGAAATAGCATTCTGCAAAGCATGTGCTCGGTTTGGTCTTGGCTTGTATCTGTATCATGAAGAATAGATCTATATACAGACATCGTGATTCGTGGAGGTGCACCTTCCCATAATATATAAATATATCTAGTTGTTTGTTTACTTCCTTGAGAAATTTGGTCGTAATCAATATATTCCTTTTTTTCCGGTTAATGTAAATATTTATTATTGTAACGTTATTTTATTTTGTAAGCCGAGCTATAATTTGATCCTTAGCGAACTAAGCAAAACTAATAAGTTAAGGAACTAGGCAAAACCGAGGCTAGGGGCCAGTTTGTTATTGCTGTAACTTTTATAATAATGATTGTTAGCTGTGTTGAAGGAATAATCAGCTATGAAGTTAATCGGTAGATGTTTTGTTAATTATATTTTTAAAACTACCGTAGAATTTAAAAACAATATACATATGTTTAATAATTTTATAACAAAAGTGTTGAAATTAGTTACAATGATTAAAATATATATGAGTTTATGATCCTATTTTTTTTTTTATTAATTATATATATTAAATTAATATTTAAGTAGAATATTTAAATTGAAATTTTTTTTTCCATATGAACAAAAAAATATTTTTAAAAGATTTTATAAATTGAATCTATAAATGATTTTAACTTGAATTCATAAACAGTGGTAATTATCATAATATGTGTAAGGATAGTAACAATATTTTAAAAGATGTATTAAATGCTGAAATAGATTATTTCATAATCATTTTTAAAAAGTAATCCCCACTATTTTTTAAAATTACCGTTAAAATTTTTCAGATTATCAATTAATCATTTTTGGAATTTTTACAATTTTTATCAAACTTTATTTTATGTTAAAACTATAAAATAATATGATTTTAATTTTTTTAAAGCGGTTTTTAATTTGATCCTTTTGTAGAACCAAACTTCTTAAGGCTTCATAAACTATATGTATGACAAATTGACTCATATATTGTGACCTCTACAGTGCCAAAAATACCTTTGGATATTTGAGCTTTTGAATATGCATGTTGTTGCATTTGCACAATAATCAATGGCATAGAAGTTATCACACCTCTTGTGAGGAAAAACGATACATTTTTTGACATATGAAACATACACCAGAGAGGTCTTTTTTTCTTCTTCTTCGTAGATAAACAAGCACTAATTTGGGAGATGAATAAGCAAGATAAATATGTTCATGTCTAAGTCATATCATGATGTATAGCATGCATATACCGGGTTTGGCTATGGTACTCACAAAAAAAAAAAAAAAAAAAAAAAAAAAAAAAAACAAACTGGTATGATACAAACTTCTTTTTGAGAAAAACTTTAGCGATGAAATTAATGTCCGCTCGAGTGGTTCTTAAACATCAAAGTTGTTTCCTAAATCAACCTTGAGTTATTTCCAACATTTGGCACTATCATACCTATGTGGGTATAATAACCAAGCCCTGCAAATACCAGTTTCCACCTCATTTCCCATCCGATCGTTTCTGGAGTGTTTCAATTCATTATGCATATCAATTTGATATGTGATAGATCACCAAAATATGTATCACAAATAAATATCAGCCGTTGATTGGGAGAGAGGGAGAGAGAGAGGTCCACCAGGTCCCAAGCCAAAAGTTAAAAAAGAAAAAGAAAAAGAAGGAAGATGAAAGAAGTAGAAATCCTTGAATCTGTTTATTAAGAGTTGAATGACAACAGTCTTACATGTAACATTAAAGCTTCCATTTTGTACAAGCACTTTACATTTTTGTGTTACAACCAAGCATAAATTGGTGTACATGTTTGTGTTATGTGATTGTTTCATTTCTGCAACTAGACATAACTATATGATACATAAGTGTACATTAAATTAATGTAGAGATAGCCATATATTCACAGCTGTTCAGTTTTAACGTCTGTTCGATTTGCAGAACCTTCTCATTAACCTTTCTGTGTTTATATTTGCTGGGGGGATCTGTTCTCATCATGGTTTCAAACGTTTTGGACGTTTGTTTGATGCCATCCAAGATGCGATCACATCCACCAGCAGGTCTATGTCCTTAGATGCCTCTGCACGGAGTATCTTCGAGTCTACACCTAATGAGTTGCCAACTTCTTGGCAACCGTCTCCCATGGTGTACCCATGGTCAGATTGGCTAACATTTCACTTCCACGATTTACTGCATCTGCCATTGCTGGTGGAACATCTGGGAGAGCCTGCGAGATGGATATCAAATAAAATTTGTTTGCTTCTTTCACCAAGAAATGGACAAACCGATACTTCATCCATGATTTGCAAATATGATGAGAATCATCTTATGGTCGTTTATGGTTCAAAGCCATAGAAATTTATACAAACTGAATGATTACAGAAAGGTACCTGTTGCAGAGGAAGCCCGTGATCTCCTGGCAAAAAGCGAATCGACATGTCTAGCATGGAACTGATGGCTGACTCTGAGCTGAGCACTTGAGCTAGTGTTGAAGTTTCATTAATTGCATCATCCTTGAACTTTATCAGAAGATTCCTTGAAATTCCATAGTATGATCTTATCTGAAGGGATACAAATCATCAACCATGGAGAACCGTAAAAGATTTCAAAAGGAAAAAAATAGTTCATGAGGGACTTGCAGGTCATGGCAGTAATTTTCAAGTCATCTAAAAGTTGCTCTATCTTTTACTTAGACCTGAAAATGCTCCATCTTAAGATGACATCAAGAAGAACACAGTTATACTGCATAATATCCATGATTGCAGAATCCTTTAATGAATTAAATGAACATCCATATTCTTGTAGACCCGGAAAAATGTTCAAATAGATTATAGCAGTAATCATATTCAACATGACAAAATAACTAAAGTCAACAATAAAATATTAAAAAATAGTGGGTAGCTTTTACGTACAAGTTTTCGAGTTTCATCAGGTTTGGGAGCAAAATCTTCTCTTCCCTTAACTAAGTCCATATACAAGGGAGGGAGTTGCTCAACTAAAGGAAGAACTTGCTTCATAATGGGGGGACTAAGGTTCTCTATTTGCTTCATAGTCATCTCTGCCTGCAAGTATTCCATTGAAATAAGATCATCTATTAAGAAATTGCTAATACTTAGCAGGTCAAGTATGAATAGATAGATGAAAGACATGTTGATGCAGATGAGAAAAAAAAGGAAGAACAAACTTCTGACAGTAAATACCATAAGAGGTTTAAGAAACAATCAAAATAAGAAACAGCAAATCTGTACACAACCCCAACAATTGAATAAATCCAGGAACCATATTACTAGCTTCATGATGTTCAAAAATTACATCTCCACCTGTCTTATATTTAGGAAAAGACCATAATGAATATACAAGGGAAAAGGAGTAGGTGATAAAAGAAAAAATAGTAAGGGTTCTTTGTGAATATGTTGACCAAACTTGGAGAAGGGTAGGTCTCTCATTAATGTGAGTAACAATGATTTAAATGTTATCCTTGTTATGAATAAAATATCAAGTTGCAACTTAAGTTGAAACAAGAGGTTCAGATAATAACGGTATGATAAGAATAAAACTGAAATGCAAGCTGTAATTGTCATGCCTTAATAAAACTATTTGAACCCATCACCAAAAGAACCTCACGACTTAGATTCTCACCCCAAGTCGGATTGTTGCAGATGATGCAATTTGTGATAGAAGGGGTCCATTGCTTTGAGCCATTGGGACAAGAACAAGAGAGAACAATGGGATAGCCACGCTTGCCTCCTATGAAATTATGAGCAGAGATTTTTTCAGCATCATATTGTCAACAGAATAGCTTTTAGATTGTAAATGTCTCAGGACATTAATTGAAAAATAAATATAAATAAATTTCTTTTGATCAATATGTAGTCAAAAGCCAAATTAAGATGTAAGGCTGATCAAGTCGCTAAGTAAAATAAATGTGAGATCATATTACATATCTTGTGTGTTTCCATTGGGTAGAGGGAATGGGTAAATCATAAGATTTACTTGTATATTCTTTTGAAATTCAGCACTTTTTAGTTTAATCACCAATTCATCTCAGCTCCTTTGGCAAAAAACAGTGGATGGATCAATAGAAAGTATTTTTCTCCAAGGATCCCCTCACCAAGTTTACATATGCATGATGAAGAATTCAGGTACCTTGTTGTTGAAAGCCATTAATACATTCCCACTTCTTTGCACAGCATATCTTGATCCTGGTCACAGTAAAGTTATTGGTCTAATAAATCTCTACAAATTGAAACAGTTGCACCCTTACAAAAATTGCAATATAAAAAATGATCTTGTCGTACCAATCAGAAGGTGGATGACAGATCTCAAGGAGTGACCAATGCCAAAAGTAGGAAGATCTTGTAACTGTAGACAAAGCATTTTGAGCTACTGTCATTTTTATTTATTGGTTTTTGGTTGGCGGGGTTGGCATGGGGTGAGGATCATTATAGAAGCCTCAAATCAGAAAACTAAGATTTCAGTAACTTATAAATAAAAACTCACCGTGTCATCCAAAAAGCGTAAACATCTATCAACTTTTAATTGAACTTCATCTGCAATGTAAAAGTAATCAAAGCCACTAGCATATGGTGTTGCAACCACCAAAATACCCCTACATTGCCATAAAAAAAGGGTTAAAATATTAATTTCCCTAGTTCTAAGCAGTAGATGCTTTCTTTGGAGTTTCCCATGAATAAATGTGTTAAGAGATTAAACATATTTTCATCCACACATAACTACTATGAACTAGATATCAAAGATGAGAAGCTAGCAAGAGAAACTTCTAGTTACTACTACAAATGTCTAATCATGCATGGAACTCTGAAATATACAACATGAACTAATACTAAATGTAAGAACTTTTGCTGCTGCAACCTGTACTAAGTAGATTCCATCAAATTTGGCCACCCATTAAACTTTATTGATGAAAACATAACAGTGGATAAACAAACTGTCTGTTTACAAAGAACAACTCACTTTTCTGCAAGGCGTTCAAGAAACAAACGGTAGGCAAGCTGAGGGGCAGCTCCAACAAAAATACCATCGATGAAATGGACAACTGCCCAGGGTTTCGAGTGTTTTGGTTTGAGAACCCACGCTCCCTGTGATGATATGATGATGGAATTGGTAATAAGATTATAGAGATATCTATTTAAAATTAGATAACTTAAGAATTGGAACTAAATATTTCACTGTTTATATGCCTTAAAAGGGACAAAGGTCACAAAGCTACCTTATGATCCCACAAAAATCCATTTCGATTTATGAAAACTAACACAACTAATTCCAAGTAAAAATCTGATACTAAGTAAAAGGAGATTTGAGAAAAAATAAAATAAAAATCAATCAGATGATGAGTGATCAAGGTAAAACTAAATGAGACAACATCTCAATTTCACTCCAGTCACTTGAACGACCCCAAGCACCTTGTGATTGCTTTACTGTCTCCATAAGTAATCTGAAAGTAGAACAAAAAGGAAAAGCAAAAATCTGATTTGCACTTTTGCAGGCTACAAACTTAAAAAATAAATTAAAATCGCTAAAAATGAAAAAAAATTCGATCCTTTATTATCTGTCCTATACTCAAAATATAGTTTTGTTACTCTCTTGTTTGACTCTAATCAATGAATTTCCCAACAAAAAAAGCATTAGGATCTAGTTTGATTAACGTACCTCTCAATATCAAGGTAGACTTGAATTCCAGTAGAATTAGGAGGCTGTTGGTTGCGACTTGTATCATCGTAGTTACAACAGATTCTGTGAGAGGGACGAATAGAAGCGGAGGAGCTGATTAATCGAAATTGAGAGAGAATCGACTTGGATTCAAGTTGATTACGACGAGGATGGCGATGGCGATGAAGCAGAGGGTGATGAGTCCATAGGCAACTGACCATTTCCAAATTCCAAAGCAACTGCCAAACAATTTGACAGATTCTAACGTTTTCTGTTAAGTGTTAATACACAAGACAAGTAGCTTTGGGCTCAACAAGATGATTGGGCCGGCCAATACACATTATAAAATTAAAAAAATTGGCCTTTAATAAAATAAAACCCACTTATCAAAATTATACAAGGTTGGATTCTGGATCTGGATCTTTATTTTCCTCTTCTGCTGCATATTTGATATTACCATGGCACTGGAATCTTGTATCAAGGAGAATAACAAGAATAGAAAACTTAATCATCAGCTTTGTCGTCATCAATGCCGACCACTGCCAATACTGCTGCTAGTTCTAGTACTCACTTTTTCTTCATGGTTTGCCTTCTTCTCTCCTCGCAGCTATGGCCACAACTCCTTTACAAACACTTCTTTTATGTCAAAAAACAACAAATTTGTCCCACCAATTCCAAACACCGAAACTCATCATCACTACAATTCTTCTTCTTCTTTTTCTTCTTCTTCCAATTCAGGGCCATATCAAGATTGACAGCTATTTGCTGCCGATTTTAAAGAAATGATGCACAATTTCAAGATATATGTATATCCCCATGTGTACAACAACAACAACACGAGTAGTGAGGAGGCATTTGCTGGAATCTTCCTTCCTCACCCAAACCCACTGAATCCAAAAATTGGAAATTACTTGAGCGAACACATGTTTAAGCTGTCTCTTCTTCGAAGTAGTCTAATCACAACCATTCCTCAACAAGCTCATTTCTTCTTCTTGCCTTTCTTAATCAACGCCATGAGAAACGATCGTCGAATCCGGTCGGAGGCTGCCATTGCAGAGTTCGTTGCACAACACACTCGAAGAATCAGCAGCCAGTTCCCATTCTGGAATGCCTCCGCAGGTGCTGACCATTTCTATGTATGCTGCCATTCTGTGGGACGAGACGCTCCTTCTAAACATGCTGATTTGCATAACAATGCCGTTCAAGTCACTTGCTCTTCCAGCTAATTCTAAAAGCTTTATGTGTCCCATAAAGATGTATCTCTTCCACAAGTCTGGCCTCGTCCACTTCATGTGCCCTTAAACCCTCCCCATGACAGGTGATTCCTACTTGCTTTCTCTTTGATTCTATTTTTTTAATCACCTTCTGCACTAGCTGTGATTCAAACCTGGAACATTGTTTGGTTGAGCGATTCAAACCTGGAATATTGTCCGGCTGAATAAATGCTTTTTGGCTACTCTAACCTGAATATTGTTGGGTGGTGACTTGAAACTGAAACATTACCCAGTTGAATGAGTGCTCTTTGGGTACTTGAACCTGGAACATTGTTGGACTGAATGACTACTCTTTGGCGACTCGAAACCTGAAACATGAGTGTTTTGTCTTTGATTCTATTCATCATTGGTATATGTGGCAACTTTTGAATCAATAATTGATGACTGCAGGGACAGACTTGTTTACTTTTCTGGAAGAATTCAAAACTCTAATGTTCGGCAAGAGCTGATAGCTTTATGGGGAAATGATACTTCAATGGATGTTTTTGACAGGAGCCCTTATCCTTATGAGGAAGGCTTCAGGAGAAGCAAATATTGTCTTCATGTTAAAGGTTACGAAGTGAACATATCAAAAGTTAGTGATGCCATACATTATGGATGCATTCCTATAATTCTCTCCAACTATTATGACCTTCCATTTGCAAATGTGTTGGATTGGACCAAGTTTTCTGTTATCATCAACATTGGAGAGATTCTATTTTTAAAGAAAAGATTGTTATCTATAACAAGACAAATGTACCTCACTATGTACCATAATCTCTGCCTTGTTCAAAGGCACTTTGTTTGGCATAAAACGCATAGAGGTTATGATTCCTTCTACATGACTGCTTACCAGTTATGGCTTAGGACAAGTGTAAATCGTTTATCCTACTAATAATATTCTTTCCAATGCCACTATGTGACTATGGTTTTGTTTCATCAACTTGGACAAGTCAAATTCTCTTCAAATTTGTCCAAATAATGTTATATGCTAAAAATAGATGTTCATTTATTTTGAATGTATAAAGAAAAATATATAATCAAAAAACTCTTGGCAACAGAGAGAAAACTCCCACATAATAAGAAAAAGGCCAATGTAGGCTATGGGTCTGGCCAGGCATGACATGAAATAGTATCGTGTCGGGTCATGGCACGACAAGACACGACAATTATAGACATAGCCCAGCACGACCCGTATGCCAATACGACTCAATACATGATGTGCTTGTGTCGTGTTGGCACATGGGCCGACCCGTGGGCTGGCTCGTGTACCGCAATTATTTTTAAAAAAGAAGAAAACACTTAAAATATTATGGCACGACAAGACACGACAATTATAGACATAGCCCAGCACGACCCGTATGCCGATACGACTCAATACATGATGTGCTTGTGTCGTGTTGGCACATGAGCCGACCCGTGGGCTGGCTCGTGTACCGCAATTATTTTTAAAAAAGAAGAAAACACTTAAAATATTAAATATGAGATTGTATTTAAATTATAAGTTTTAAGTTTTAAAATTTGTCTTGATCTTTTGTTGGAAAATAAAATTCTTATTTTAATGCATAAATAACTGGAAAACATTCAAGGAGCCAAGGAGGTCTGACCAAATCATTCTCTATTAAGTATAACATTAATTTGATATCAAGTCCTAGACATGTACCTATTATATTACATTAATTGAGTTTATTATATTAATATGATCCTCCTCTTGAACTCGTTTTTTCTAAAATTTTTTCAAGTGTAATTGAAACATCAACTTACACAAGAGAAAAAAAAAAGTAATCACATCTTAACTATGTATTTTTTGTTATGCTTAGATGTCATTAGATTATAAAAAATTTAAAGGAAAAAAAAAAGGTAAAGATGGAATCCTGATCTAGGAAAATAATATAACAAACTCAATTAATGTAATATAATAGGAACCATTTAGTATTTTCTTATTATGTCTTGTATGAGGGTGATACTTACATAGATATGTAAACTTGGTTGGACCGACCCAGGCACAACTTGATTACGTACAAGTCTAGCATGACACGACACGATAATTGTTGGGATGTGTTTTGACAGGACCCAACAATATAGCACGCTGGACTGAGTTTTGTGGTATGTTGGGCCGACACGACACGTAAAAAACACGATCTGAATGTGGCACGAATTTAACTATAGTGATGCAACTCTCATTCTTATTATTCATTGAATTTTTAGCTTTTTTATTTTATTCAAAAATATTTTATAAAAAATTGATTAATTCAGTTTAATCTGCCTTTTCTGTCTAGGCTAGTCTGATTTTATAAAAAAATTCTTAATTTTATATAAAATCCATTCCCATAAATAATATAATCTAGTTTGGTGTACCAAATTAGAATAAGTTATAATCTATAAATTACTATTCAAATTAATATTATACTTAATAGAAAATGATTTGGCCAGACCTACTTGAATATATTTTTTTAGTTATTTATATATTAAAACATGAATTTTGTTTCCAACAAAAAATCAAGACAAATTAAAAATTTTAAAACTCATAATTTAAATACAATATAATATTTAATAGTTTTTTTTAAAAAATAATAATTGTGGTGCACAGACCGACCCACGGATCGTTCCATGGCTGTGGGTATGTCTACAATTGCCGTGCGTATCATGACCCGACACAATACTATTTTATATAGTGATTGACCCAGCCCATAGCCCATATGGGCGTTACATATGTGGGCTGAGCCCATGTGGGCTGTGCCGCCCATCACTGCCCATTTTACACCATGACAATGCATTCGTTTCATCAAGTCAAATTTGTCTATTGCAATATAGATGTTCATTTATTTTGAATGTATAAAGAAAAACATACAAGAGGAGAGAGAGAGAACATACATGCGTATGATCTCAAAGGTAGAAAAAGATAATGAACAAAAGTTTACAACTAGATACATATTTTTCAATGTAAACACCACCCAAATTCGTACAAACAATGTTCAACTACACAACACAATTATAAGCACTTTAGTACTAGATCAGATGCTCGGCCGGCTGAGCCTGGTAATTGCGCCGCCTTAGCTGAGACTCAGAAGTTGGCTGCTGCAGAAATATTCTTGTTGGATCATTAGGATCAACGTATCTGCAAAATGGGGAGAGACACATTTTAATAACTTAACAAGCCTTCAATGACATTGATCACTACAAAATCATACAGCTAAATATGCCACTTACGCATGTCTCATCATTTCGTCAACTGGAGTCTCTGCTGCTCGTAAAGGATCCACCCGAGGTTCTGCTCCCACATTTGACTGTTGATTATATCGTCTAACTGACACTATCAAATTAAGAAAGAGGGGGACAAATGTTCCACAACCCCCTTCCTTGAACAAAATCTTGAATGAGTGAGTAGAATAGAGAGCCCTGTGCTCATTATCTGGCACCACCTGGAATTTAAGTCATGTTGTGGTAATCAGTATATACTATGGGCACTGTTCATAGTAATAAGTAATTACTAATGGCCTTTCAATGATACACTTACAGGTTCCACAAGACCAGAAATATTGTTGCACTGAAATATTGGTTGGTTGAATTTCTCACCGTGGATATGGAGCTGTACAATTGACCAACTTATGAATCAGTAAAATAGTTGTAGACAACAAACAAGATGAAATAAGTAAAATCAAATCACATGCCCAAACCCCCATCACTTTGTCTCTCTTACCCAGCACCTTCCTTGCAATCAGTAGCCTCTATAGATAATAGCCACATAATAATTTAAATAAAATAGGAGATGATCTGTAAATCTGTGAATACTACTGGAGAGGTGAATAGCAAAAACGTAGTAAGTCAAACATAAGTCCACTTTCAAGGCTGCCAACAATACTTGCACGACATAAAATACTACAAAGTTGCAAATAACATTTGAGGAGATGCAGCTGCAACTGCAACTCGCCTCAACTTGTTAATGCGAGTTCCCCAAAATTAGTAAAAATTTCCTTAAAACCTTTTCAAGGCAGCTACCTTCTCATCCAATCCTAACTTTAACTTCATTATCATTACAATTGATATGGTTGAATGATGGAACATATGAACCTAGAAAGGTAATAAAATTGAATGGCCAACAAGTGTGATTTGTGAAACTCAAGGGTTCAAACAAATGTTATTGCTTAGGCATCTAGCCAACTACCTTCTGCTAAAAGCTAGTCACCTCTAATCTAATTAATGAGGACTAATTTTTAAATCTACTAATCTCAGAAGTAATAATTTTATCATTTTGGAATGTACTGAACATCATAGAAGAACCAGGTAACAAGCTTGTAATAGAAACATTTGATGCACAGATATTATGTACATTTATAACCAGAGCATGATCCACTATAAAGTTGCTGAACATCGTATGAGAGTATTTAGCACTCAAAAAAGATATCTAAGAGAAAGTAAAAACTAAAAAGATAAAACATAGGTCATATTCAGAGGCAAACCCAGTCAACCACCTAAACAACTGTATCATTTCCAGAGAATTTTAAGAACAGAGTAGTTAATTGAGGCCGGAAAACAATACACAGGTGCGATAAGTATCACATACCAGGGGCATGTCAAAGGAAACAAATTCTCCAACAGGTTTACTCGCAACAAAGACCATGCGTATGTTTGACAAGTAAATTGTCCCCTTTGTTTTAACTTGACCCCCACTGCAAACAGAAGGCAAGAGTCATCTTACTGATATCAACATCATAATAAAAAATATCTCAGTATCTATTATTACTTGATGGTTGAGACTCAAGATGAAAATTAGCATTGTTAGTCCTTAATAAGGACTAAAAAATAATTAATAGAGAATAACTTGATTCATTTTCTGCATTCTCCTACCACCCACGCAATTTTAGACCATGTCAAAATTCAAACACATGTAATTAACATATGCCACTTCCCACTGATGTGTTATTAGGTTAAAAAATTATTAAATCTAATATAAATTTTTTTACACATTATTCTCTTTAAAGAAAAGTTGTCAAGTAACAACATAAAACAACATTTGAGATTTGATTATCTTCCTAAGATTATAAGAGGATATGTAACATAAATTAATGAAGCTGAACGGATTTCACCAATATCCAGTACAAAATTAACCTAGTATGATGCTTGCACTATTTTGAAGATTTCTTCTTTTTCTTACCCGACATATTTACATTTTTCTAAAGGGCCGAATCTTTCATTTTCCAAGGACACACCTAACAGTCCATACACCTCCTATTTTTGAACTCCCAACAATAGTAATCATATTAACAAAATAAGTGAGGTAAGCATGCCTGAAATTGAGCTAAGTATAATTACATAATTACATTCATGTCTTATGATGGGACAACAATATATGAGACACCCCAGGAAGTGGAAATAAGAAGAGTACAAAACCGTATCTAATCCATGACACTATGACAGTAATAAAATCTTGAATATGAAGTGTTGACCGATTGGATAGAAATATCCAACCGATAGAACAAAAGCATTGATAATCCTAAGAATTTGTTTTACTAAGGGGAGTTTTTTTCTGATTGATTTTAAGTTGACAGAGAGATTACGAGATCTACCGTTTCTCTAAGGCTAAATGCAACATATTATAATAATTTCACATTAGACCAAGAATGCCTCTTGAACTCTAAACAAAGAATCTCACAATGTCTTTGCCAACTTAGAACCAATCATAAAAAAAAATAAAAAATTCTTAGCAGTTAACATATTAAATTAGTTATGATATTGAAAAATTTGCAAACAAATCCAAGTCCTGCTCTTAAGACCACATTAGTAAAGCTTAGATTTACACCTCCAGAAAATTCAATAGCTGGTCTTGATTGCTTTATGGACTTTAGAATCCCCAAATGATGCCTTTTCATATTATTAAATAAAATTATCCAGAGATTGTATCCAAATTCATGTAGAAAGTAACAAACAATACAATAATAGTCATAAAGAATGCATACAAATATAATAAAAACGAAGAAGAAGAAGAAGAACAGACCCGGGAATCTTATCGACATGGAACTCGACGCCGTCTCTGGCGAGCACGAACAACTCGTTGACAAACGGCACCGGCATCCCATTGGGAAACAATTGAGGATTGAGAGCCATGGATCGGTTGATTATCTATTCAATTAACTCTTTTTTTATATTAACGAGGTTTTTGCTTTCTGGCTGATTATTTGATAATAAACGGATATGCAACTACTAAATTCTAAATCCAAGCAAACACGTATTTAACGTGTCGACAAACAGTTCTACAACCTTCTCGACAAATCCCCTACAATTACGAATAATTGCACTATTTTCCCATACCTTTGACATAATTACAAACGGATGGAACTTTTTTAAAAAATGAACACAAACCTCACATGTTGTTAAGTCATTCCAAAATCCAAGCAAAAGACTTGAATTAACTGGTGCATTGAGGTAAAGAGATCATACAAGATTTCCAAATGGGAAGAACACATGCATAATAATAAGGATCGGATGGAAGTGGAAATGGATTGGTTGGGATTAAATCAATATAATTTTTTGTTTATTGCAATATGAGATTAGATTGAAAAATATTAATATGTTTGGTCTGCGATAGGAATCTGTTTGGTTTGTTTTTGAATAAATTAAATTTAGTTAAATTATGTTTGTGTAAGCAAAATTATTTCAAAGTAAAATCACTTTTAATAATATTACATTTTATTAAATATTTAATTTATTATTTTACTTTCATATACATATAATATGCATAAATAACATAAATAGATATATTTTATTTAATAATTAAATTGTTCATAAATAAATATATTAATAAAATATATAATTAATCCATGCTCTTGGGACTAATTAATCCATACAAATAAAAAAAATAAATCACAATTTTCTTATATTTTTAACTTTTTTTTTTAAATGAATACAAAGTCAATATTAAATACTAAAAAAGAACGGTGTGATAAGTAATATAGAATGAGAGATACAGTAAATTAAGATTGGTAATATTAAGGTTATTACATGTATAATGTCTTGCATAAAAGATGAAATATTTAATGTTTGGAATCCTATGCGCTTCAAGTGCAATTAACATAGCATTTGAACCTTAATCTCATAAAATAGTTTTAATCCAATAGATAATCCGATGCTCAAAACACACCACCCATGACCAACCCACCCGTATTATAAAACACTTGAGATGCCTGCTATTTCACAATTTATATGTTAAATTTGATTTTCTTTTTGATGAAAATGGATTATTTTTCACATTGAATTGGCAAGATATAGAAATTCAAAACAAAAGACACTGGATAGTGAAAAAAACTAGTTAATGTTCAAGGGAATCTGAATGCACGCTTAGCAGAGTCAAGCGTGTTGGAGAGGAGCATACTAATTGTAATAGGTCCTATACCTCCAGGCACAGGGGTAATGGCTGACACCACTTTTGTAGCTTCTTCAAAGCAGACATCTCCTGTGACGCGGTAACCATTTCGACTGCTTGGGTCCTGCAAATTATCATGACACCCATCCAGCCATTATCGACAAACATTCACAATTAACAGCGCTACCAACTAAGGATCTATATTGCTCTATGCCGTAACAAGATCAGTAGAACTAAAAATCGGACTTCAGTACTTCACAGAGAATTGATTGAGTGTCGTTCCCTTTCTGCATTACATTTGAAAATATGCATGTAAACGTTTATTTTTTTCCTAAAAAGGATCTGAAGCTTACCTTAATTCGATTTGTCCCTGTATCAATCACAAATGCTCCTGGTTTTAGCCAATTGCCACGAACTATGTTCGGAATCCCAACATCTGATACTACAATGTCAGCTTCACGGGTTATCTTCTCTGGATTCGTTGTAAATGCGTGTACAGTGCTAACTGTCGCATGGTGCCTCTGCCCATCCACACAACATTACACCAACAACAAATAATATCTGAAACTTTCAACAGCAAGACAAAATGTAAGTTACCTGCAGTAACAATGAAGTAGGCAGCCCGACAATCTTGCTTCTCCCAATTACCGCTACCTTCTTTCCCATAATTTCCACTCCGGACCTGAGCAACAACTCAATGCAACCCTTAGAAGCACAAGGGATAAATAAAGGTTCCCTTCCCCTCATGGCAAGATTCCCCATATTTAGAGGATGAAAGCCATCCACATCCTTTTCAGGACTCACAGAATCTATAACCTTTTCCTCGTCCAAATGCTGTGTCAAACATTAAAGTTCGTATTTACATATACCAAGGTCAGGACTTTGATTCTTCCAACCTAAACTAAATTGGACCAAACATGTCATGATGAGGAAATTTTTATGGCCATTGAAAAAAAAAAAAAAAAAAAAAAAGAATATTACATCCGAACTTATTCCATAATTCCTAGAAATGCTTGTTAAGAAGGAAAAGTTCCCAAAATGAAATGTCAGTATGTTAAACTCTGATTGTTACAGACAACATGCCTCAGAACAACAGGAAAATGAGATCACCACCAGAACAACTTTGTATTATGTTTAGTTGATTTGCAAGCACAATCCCCTAAATCGAAGCCCTTACATGCCTATAAATATGCATATGCAGCGATGTCACGAATACTAAATTCTAGCTACGGAATATGAAAAAAACCATAAAACTGATATGTTCTCGACTTTTATAATGTGTATTTATGCACTTAGGATCATGGAAATTGTGAATTTAAAGACACAACTAGAGATTATCTTTCATAAGCATTATAAATGGAAAAGAAAACCCAAAAAAAAAAAAAAACCAAGAATTAGGATGCAGTAGTAAGGAATTACTTGTGGTAGAGGAAGTTGCACGATAATACCATGTATGAGTGGGTTCTCATTGAATCCTGAAACAACATTTAAAAGTTGATGTTCTGTACAGTTTTCTGGCAGTTCCTCTATCAATGTTGCTATTCCAACTTCATCACAAGCTTTTAACTTGATGCGAATAAAAGTGTGAGAGTCCCTTCTTTTACCCACCGAAACAATGGCCAAGCCAGGGGATTTTCCAATAGAAGCCTTCATTTTGCTTACTTGATCAGCTATCTGGGATCTTATATCTTGGGAAATTGACTTTCCATTAATTATTGCAGCATCATCAGCACCTTTGCATGTAATGAAGAAACAGGTTAGTTCTTCAAAAACTAAAGGTAATCACCTACAATCAACATATTTAAATTATAAAGAAGAAAAAGTAATGCAGGAACATTGGCTGTAAAATTTGAGTGACCAAAGAATGAATGAAAATTGATGAAGTAGGTCCAACATAACATATAATACCAAATTGATTAATATCAAACATATGATTTACCAGATGCTCAAAACACAAGTACAAAGATAACAAGTGAATGGGATTAACTAATCAAATTCAGACATAATAAGAAAATCAAGAAATACTCAACGACTGTTGGCAGTTTGAAGAATGTCGATGGTGGGAGGAATCCAAAGATCAGGGTGGTTGGGGCCAAGGATGACGGCATTGTTGAGAGCAATTGAAGTTGAACAACATGAGAGACCTTTCCTTTTCACTCTATGCCAAACCAGTCTGCCACCACCCCACATTTCAATTTCTTAAAACTAATAAGGGTTCAACAATTATATAACATGATTTCTGTACATTTCTTATACGTCTCTCTCTCTCTCTCTCTCTCTCAGCTCCTCTCCTCTATGACTATTTGCCGGGTTCCATCAATTAGAAACCACAATTTCAAATTTTCAATCGACGTTTTCAGGGTGCTGGTGGTGCTGGAAAGTGGCTCTTGTTTTGTCAACTCCCTGGGTCCGAAATATATGGGTGTTAGTTTTCTAATTTTCATTCACACCAACGTAATTTCAAAAGGTAAATTACAGTTTGGTCCTTACATTTTAAGAAAACATTTTTTTGGAAATACATTAAAAATGTTCTTCCGTCGGTCAAAGTTAACTAGTCTAAGGGTAAAAAGGAATTTTCAATCATATTAATATATTTTTTTAAAATATATTAATTTGAAAAATGAAAAATAAATATATTTGTTTAAATGCATCTTTACCATTAGGGATGTTGATGGGGCTAGGACTACAAGTCCCTACTTCGACTCGAAAAAACTTACATGACCCCAACCCCGATTATTGAAGATTGGGGTGGGGAATTTCCTAGACCCCACCCCACCCCAAATTCGTTTTTTAAAATACGGATATTGCACGATTTCTATATATTTAATAAAATTGATTTTTATATTTTGAATAAACTCAATACTAACACAAAAAATGCAATTTAAATGTTCATAATTGAATATAAAATAAAATTCATGAAAATAATTACGGAGAAAGGATAGAAAAAATATATTAATTTTTTATTGATGAAATATTAATATTATTAATAAATAAATAATAAACGGGGTCGGGGTGAGATCGGGGCGGGATACCAAACCCCAACCCAACCCCGTTTCTAAAATGGGGTATAGGACTTGGCCCAAACCCGCCCCGACCCCATTTATTTTGATAAAACCCTATCTTATGGGGCGGATCCCTGTTGGGTTGGATTTTTTTGATATCCCTATACACCATCCATCTCAAAGATGGATGATGGAGATCAAATAAAATATTTTCTTTAGAAAAAAGACTTTTTTTTATTAAGAAAAAAAATATAATTTTCTTTTTTTAAAAAAAAAACATCTTCAACTGTCCATCGTTGCGATGGATGTTGGAGATTAAGAGATCTTAAAAAAAAAATGAAAATCAGGTGCACCTAACCCATGGATCTCCACTCCCCCAACATGAATGGGGGAGGTCGGGTGGGAGAGATCAATCCTCCCTCATTCTCAGCAGGGGAGGTCGATCCTCCATTGTTTGCAGCGATAGAGGTCATTGGATATTAATTATAAGATATATATACATATTTTTTGATAATGAAAATATGGGCCCTTAGTTTTAGGTGGGGCCTCATGCAACTAACTTAGTTGCTTGAGGCCCCTGTTGGCTCTACCAACAAATCAACGTAAATAATACCTCGTGGAAAGCAGTCTCGTGTGTATACAAACCAAATTTTGGTGTAAACAAAAACAAAACTAGCCTCTACCTTGCGAGGGCACTTTTAAGGATAAAACCATGAGGTTATGTCGAAACTTTGTATAAATGAAAACATTCAAGGCTTTGAAAAGTTAATTCAAACAAGTAGAAAAATAAAGCTGTGTTTCTATCTCTGCAATCAGGAGGTAAGAGTAAAAGAGTGAGCAATTGAGTGGAAGTCTGATTGGACTCGAGGCCATACTGATTCTGGTGCTTGTGCATTCAGAGTATACAACCTCCCACTGCGACTGCAACAAACTGCAATATTGTGCCGCTCAAATGTGGGGCTTTCAACTCTGAATTCCAGCTCATAGTACTTGACATTCCTCACCAAATCTTCTCTTACACTTGATTTTATCAAACTTACTTTTACTCCTCCAGACCCTGTTATTTTCTTCACTATTGACTCTCCCACTTGCTTGGCGTCTCCAAATGCCTCAATACTGCCAGTGTTAGAGATCAAAATGTAACTCTTCATTCAAGGTCATTGTAACAGTCAATAATTTGATTATGAAAAAAGACTACTCACGAGAAATCGAGAGGGACTGATGAGACGATGACACTAACATTGAGCTCGCCAGATGAACCAGGTGGACCAAATGCAACCACCGGTTCATTAATATTCAGCTTCTTAGATTTCACTTTGTTTAGCGGAGGTGGGTCAAGTGATCTTTGAAATTCTGTTTTTTTAGCCGCTCTATACAACAGTGTCTGATCTCCAACCCAACTCGCTGGGTATACAAATTCTGTATATATATATATATATATATAATATAGACACAGAATCAGAATTTAATAATTGTGTTGATAATGAATTAATGAAATAGGAGGAGGATAGGACTTTTACTAACCAAATCCTTCATTAGTGTCAATGCAACGACTGTATCCTCCGATTGGATAGAGCACATCTAGCTTCAGATTTCGACCAGTTTCAGGCGATAATCCAATGAGAAAACTTGTTATGCCTCCAAAATTGGCACCAACGGCCACCAGAGAAGCTGATCCAATGCCCACGAGTAACCTTCGTCTGAAGGTTGCTGCTAGTGGTGCAAATTCCACAGCTGGAGACCCTACTTGCTGAAAACTCTCTTTCCGATCATTGGAATCGGAAGATTGTGTCATGTAAATTCTATGCAGAGAAGCACTTTTGCATGCTTGCAGGTGCAAGTAGTGTTGCAATGCCATCCTTATCTTCAGTTTCTTCTTCCACACAATATATGAGACGTTTTGTGATACAATTCAATGTGGTTTGTAGGAAGGGGCAAGTTTGACCATAATTTATGCCAACAAAGTGGGGTTCATTTTTTAGACATGTTGTGTGATAAGAAATGCTGTACTATTATCCGGTTTGTGTGGTTCTCCATTATTAGTTATTATGCTAAGATTGCAAGCCTATTACAGATTTGGAGCAAAGTTTTGGAGTTATATCGATGATAGTTTTCCCAAGAATGTGAATACTACTTGTTAGATCATGCAAGTAACCCAATCAAAAAAGCTTGGTGTTTGAATGCAATCAACAATTCGATAATCAAAATAATAGCGTTTAAATTGACAACCTTGTTAGACATGCCTACATTTAACAATTCAGATTCACAACTTAGGAGCCATGGCCACAATTATAATTTCACAGAAACATATTCTTAGTCTTTGTCACAACTAAAATCCAAACATTTCGGACATCTGAAAGCATCACTGTGCTCCCGTTGCTAGGTCATGCCAAGTATCTCCGTTTACTTGGTTAGTCTCCTGATCTGGAAATTGAGCATACAATGATAACAAGTCCCCTAGTTAGTAATATACAAAGAATAAACATATCTGCATTTTATTATTGGATATACATAAGTTGAATGAGGTAATAATCATGTATGTATTTCTCATTTTTGCAAATATTATCATGACATTCCTCATTATATCTCAACTTTATACCTGATTTCACACCAATTGCCAGGTAACAAAGCACTAAGAGAAATCAAAATGGGCAATACATATGAAGGAAAGATACATTTCACAAATTTTACCTCTTGAAATTAAGTTTTCCATCAAGTAAAGAAAAGCTGGATAAGATCTTCACCAAAAAGCTTAATGCATCTTATAAGTTGCGAATTAAATTTCCATTTTTCAAAAAGCTTTTTCTCATTCATACGATGCAATAACAAAAAACAACCTAAATTGACATGTGAATGATGAAAGTGATGGTTCAATGAAGTGTGAAAAAGAAGGATAGACATACTTGAGTCTTCGCTATCATCAGCTCGAACAGCCAGAACTGGTGGCAATTGAAGATCTGCATTAATAAAAATACAATTTGAACAACACAGCTATGTATAAACCACTGGGGGAGAGGTTGTCTTTTCTCATAAGGAATGAAATTGTTTGAAATTACAATAGACGGGTAGGCAGCAATTGTATTACCATCATCAGGCAGAGTGTCCCTCATCCATTCCTCATCCACGATATCGATAAGTATGCCTTGACTTAGTTCAGCCATAGTTGCTTACTCTGGAAATCAATCAAATCCATTCACAAATGCACAAACAGTACAAAATCAATTTCTCATGCCGAAGAAGAGGAAGAAATTCTTGTTCAAATTTTTTTAATATAAAAAGTCAAAAAGATATTTGACTACACTTCAAAGCTGGTGGCAGAGCGACCGGGGCCATGGTTTTTACATACATATTATATATCCAATAAAGTACTGTTAGACTCATTGTTGTCAGAGGCGTTAGGCTCCTTAAGGCGCAACGGCCTCTGAAGCCTGAGGCGCAACCGTGCGTCCGAGCAAAGCAAGGCGCACATTTAAAAAAAAAAATGCGGAAAATTCATAAAAAATTATAAAAACTTATTTATATGATTATATCTAAGTTTTCTAGTGACTATTATCTAATTCAATAACACATAATAATCAAACACACAATAAACTTCATAATAAATCAACACACATAATCAACTTCATAATAATTCAACTTCATAATATACAAATATCATGACAGTAAGAAACTAAGCATACAATATTACAATACAAATATACAATATCAACTTTCAAGTATACAAGTCAATTAACTTTCAAGTATACAAGTCAATTAACAGGTGTTCCACAACTGACAGGTGTTCCAAAACTATGCTAACATGTGTTCCACAACCAACCACAGCAAACCCATTAACATTATTTAACATGCAATGCAAATACCTCTTTTAGGAAAATAAAACAACATATTGAAGACAAAGTGACAGACTGACAGAGCAAACAAGAGTACAAGACAGAGGAGAGAATCATGACAGCAAGCAAGACAGTGGGTGTAAAGAGGAGAGAGTGAGAGACAATGAGAATCATATGATTCGAACCTAATAAAAACAGCCCTACTGATTGTAGAGATTGTAGATGGAGAGAATCAAAGAAAGAGAAGAAAAAGAGAGATTGTAGATGAGAGAAAGAGAAGAAACTACTTGGAGAGTTGGAGAGGAGAAGCAGCTGTTGTTGTAGGTTAAAGACTTCAAGTAGCCGTTGTAGAAGAAGCAGCCGTTGGTGAGAGAGGTGAGAAAATCAGAGCAGCCGTTTGAGAAGAAGAAATCAGCCTGATAAGTGAAAATAAGTCACTTGGGGTTTCTTATCTTTTTTTTTTTATTTTTTTTTATTTTTTTTCACCTTACCCTCTAGCAGAGTATTGGGTTGAGAGGATTTACAGCATTTTGAATTTCAACAAAGTGTGATAACTGGTATCAGCACAAGGGTCTGTCCGTAGTACTAATTCAGGGACAACTAACCACCTTGGAGAGAGCTTAAAAAAACTTGACAAATTCAAGACTAACCAAAATTTTACACAGATTTTGACACAAATTTATCACATTTAAATTTAAAAGGATTGGTGGTGTGTGCTTTTGTTCTCTTTATTTATCCAGTTATTCTTCTCAATTAAACATTTTAATTTAACATCTCTTTGCTGTCTCCTCTCTACCCAATCAACTATTTGATCTTATTTCCTCTCTCGTTTTCCTTTCTTCGGTTCTTCCTACTCTCAATTCAGTATGATGGACATGAACACGATATTTTTATTGGTGGAAATGTAAGGAAATAGCCAAACCAGTTTTCATAAATCACGAAAAAGTCCCCTTTTTATTAAACCTCAAATCTTCTGTCAGTACTCTCTCCATTACTGAACACAGAAAAGACACAAGGTAAATAAACAATACAGAGCATCCCTAAAACATACAACGCTATCGCATCTCATGAAACACATTATGTTCCATTGTATTTTACAATTCTGGGTAGTACAACAGTTTCAGCAGCAGCCCTTCTTCTTGTACAAAAAAATTTGATACAATTTTCTAACCGTTAGATTTAAAGACTTTTAACAGTTGAGAAGCAATCTAACACCTGAATCTTGTCTCATATATATTGATTTTTTTCTTGTTTAATTCTCCCTCTATTTCTATCTTTTCTTTTCAAATCATCCAAGATGGTTTAATGCCTTAAGTTCTTTTATCAGAGTATGATTGCTTCATTTTTTCCTTGCATCAATGTGATGGACAAATAGAATTACGGTAGAAAAATAAAATTTTGTCTAAAAAGCTGTTAAAGATGATAGACAATATATCTTGATAGGTAGGTCAGTCCAATAGACAGAAAACCTGTTTATCATCATCCACCATAAATTTTAGCTAATATTTGATTCAAAAGAAAACACAGTCAATTTTAGGCATAAAAACCAAATAGAAAAAAAAGAAAAAGAAACTTAGACCCAAATTAGAAAATTTCAATTGTCCTGATAATTTCATCGAACAGCTCATGTTTGCAGATATAAAATTCTCCATCTCCTATCAAAATCCATAGCATACAAAATTCTACAATAGGAATCTCATAGAAAAAAGAGAAATAATGCAAAAATCGCATGAATATTCATAGTTAAAGTTGAATAAATACCTAGAAATGGAGAAGTATAGAATTCGCTTCGCAGTCTTGTTCGAACTTCGAAGTGCTGAGGAAAGTGAAAAAAATAAAATGGATATCGCATTTTATTGGGGATTATAAAATGACCAAAATACCCAAAGCCAAAAAAATAAGAATTAAAGCATCTATTTTGTATGCTATGGATTTTAATAGGAGATGGAGAATTTTATCTCTGCAAACATGAGCTGTTTGATGAAATTACCATAATACACTGAATTATTGTCCCTTAATTAGTCATTTTTGCGGGTCTGGATCTGGTTCGGGTCTGGACCCTTGTTTTGCCATCCACATACATTAAGGGTGCGTTTGGTATATGGGACGGGACAGAACAACGTGGGATAGTTTATTCTTGTCCCACGTTTGGCGCGACCAGAGCATGAAACTGAATGAGACAAGGTGGTATTGAAATCACAAAAAAATATCCCACCCTAGACCCTCGGCCAACTTGTCCCATGACATGGGACAAGTTTTAAAAAGACATTTTTGCCCTTCATTTTTCTAAAAAATTACAAACTATATATAGTCCAGATCAAAGAAGTTCATCAACAATTCAATATTCAATCTCAGTATATTTACACTTAGTTAAAAAAATATATTATGCAATTAAAATTGATTTTAAAACAATAAAAATGATAAAATAAGTCTTTCACTAAAAAAATGACAATATGACAATTTGGTCATTTGAACATCTTGTCCCATTCTATTCCAATCATATCAAACACATAACAGTACAGTTCACAGTTTTATCCCAAGCCTTCCAAACATAATACAGAACAACATGTCCTGTCCCGTCCCACGTTGTCTTGTCCCATCTGCGTGCCAAACGCACCCTAAGTAATTAAGTACCAAAAAATAACATACCCAGAAATAAAATCAAACCAAAAATAACATACACAATTAGCAACATAAGACTAACTTCTAGTTAATATATATATATATATATATATATATATATATGCAATTGACCCAAAAAATACCATACCCAGAAACAAAATCAAGCCAAAAATATCATACACAATTGATTCAAATAATGAATAAATTCTGCATATAAGACAGATATGGGGTAGTCTCCATACGATTGAGATTATATTTATGGATTCTAATATTGTCTCCACCCTTAAACCCCAAAAAATAAGACACAAAATCTTAGATATAAGGCCAGTTCAACAATAATTCTGTGCAGAGAGGAAATAAAAAGTAACTAATTAGGGACAATAACTCATAGCAATAATAGATTTCTAATATTATTCAATCAAAATAAACATATTCATAACTTTATCCCACCTACTTTTACTACAAAATTTTTTGAACCTCATATCACTTTTCTTATTCAATTTTCCAACAAAACAACAAATAAAAGAAAACAAAAAATTTGGTAAGCAAAGACTCTGTAGAATAAAAGGAGGCTTTTAATTTAGATCCCCTTAGACAAAGTCTATTACTGGAACTGTGTTTTTTTTTCTTGTTCTTAGCACTGTAGACAAGACTCACCAAGCAAACCAAACACACACCATAACTCTAGTAAACTAATTTACAATAGTTTTTCGAAGGTTTCGAAGTTGTTCCTCCATGAATGAAAGTTAATAATGCTGAAATTTAAAAAGTATAGCAAAATAAACACAAATAACGATAAGAACTAACTTGGAAATCTGTAATCAAGTCCTGGGTGTTGAATCTGAAATCAAAACAATGAGAGATGAGGCAGCTGAAATCAAGTCTTAGAGTGTGTGGTTGACGATGGAGCCAACGATGAAGTCAGGAAGAAGTTAAGAACTGTTATGGGGTTCTAGTCGAAGGAGAGATGAGGATGTGGAGAGAGACTAAGAAAGAGAGATAACGGATATGGTTTTTTATTTATTTTATTTTTTTTGAAAAGTCGAGTTTTTTTCTAAAAATCAATTTTAGAACCGGTTTTTCATGGGTCTAATCTGGACCTTCATATTTACCCTTAACCCACCTATAAATAGAGTGTTGGAAATTATGGTAAAATGCAGGTCTAAAGAATTGCGGTTCGGTTCTATACCCGAACCTATTAGTGCGGGTCGGATCCAGCAGATCCGGCCCATTTTGCCATCCTTATATACATTTGGGGACGAGATAGAGTTGGTCTGAAAGTTCATTATAAACCTTTCACACATGGATCATGAGGTTGCGAGTTCGAATTTTCACCCTCCCAAAAAGCATGTACGCTGTTCTGATCAAGGGACCCATTGCTGAACCTAAATTGTATGTTGATGCATAAAAGAATTTGTTGGAAATGATGGGCAATGGCATGCACCCCAATGTTGCAACATACAATGCTGTTTTTGAGGGCTTTGCGAGGGAATTGAAGATCAAGGAGGCCAATAAGTTTCTGTAGAAGATAAAGACCAAAGATTATCCTGAACAAAAAATGCCAGGTTTATGGAGAAATCATCTGCATTCTCTTTAGAAGCTAGTGAAACGAATATCTTAGATATCTTGTTCATTTTGAATTTCTTCAATTTAGATGTCATATGCATCAAAAAATTTTATTTTTGCACACCCAAGGAAGATAATGTCATTGTTGGAAACAAGGTTCCATTAATATTGATAATAAGTTTAGACATACTCTCTAAAATAAATATCAAAGAAAACAACTAGAAAACTTTAAATTGATACAAAGAAATAGATTCATGTGACTATATCTAGACCTAATTGTCACGGCCCGTGAAATCCAAAATCTAGATTCCAGCCAAGGAGCCTAACAAGTCCATAACAAGGCAAAGTTGCTGGAAAACTCTAGAGATTTCCAAACATTTCAAGCATGGATGGAAGTCTCTAGTTTATGGAAGATTCTAGAGATCTCCGGAAAAGTCAAGCAATGGATGCTTCCGGAAGTCTCTAGGAACACAACCATTATAGGTTGTTCTTATACATACCTAGATAGGTGTAGAATTATCTAGAAACATGTACATATATGTAGGTACATGTAGGAATAATCTAGAAACTTGTACATAGTTATGGATTATTCTGGAGGACAAATCTCCACCATTGGATCAAATTGATCCTAACCATTCATTGAAGAGGTAACACTATAAATAGCCAACCTCTTTCATTTGTAAGGCATTCAAGCCAATCCAAGCAATTTGTAATCAAAGCCTTGTAAAACTCTCTTGTTATTAATACAAGTTATTCTTTACATTTCCTACAAGCTCTTTTAACCCCTTTCTCTAGTCTCTCTTTTGCATTTGAGAGTGACAAGAAAGACTTTTTAAGACTTACTTAGCAATATTCACCTAGAAGTTGCCTAAGTACCGCATAGGATTCGCTGTGTAAATTTAAGCCCATGCCAGTTGGTATCAAAGCCTTGTCAAGCAACCACAGCTAGTTCACGAAGCGATGGCCTCCAACAGTGAAGTTGCTGCTAGAGTGGAAGAGCAAACACATGGTCGTGGCGAGCAACGCACCTACACCAACTGAAGCAAGTCCAATGGTCTGTCCATGGATTCCTTGGAAACCTAGATGACCGGCTTGGAGGACACCTTCTCCAGAGTGTAAGCCACATTGAGTGATGCGGTTTATCGTCTCGATAGCCTAGAGACAGATTATGGTGAAATCACCCAAGCAACCAAGGCCACTATCCGAGAGTGCCAAAAGGGTGTCAAGGAGGATACTTGCTTCCTTACCCAAGAGATTCGCAACCTCCGCACCTTCATGGAGCATGAGTTGCGAGTTATCCATGTGGAAGTGGAGGAAATCTGCACCAAATGGGCTTCATATCGAAATAGCCTAACCGTTAGTCTTGGTGCCACCACTAGCACCATGACTGCCATCCAAATCTTTAAAGCCATCCACTTACAATGGGAACCGAAAAGCCATAGAAGTGGAGAAATTTCTCTTTGGCCTAGAACAATACTTCGAAGCCAAATGAGTTAAGGATGATGCTACTCGGATCACCAATGCACCCACATTTCTTCGGGAAATCGCCTAACTATGATGGCGACACAAGCACGGTGATATGATCAATTCTATCTGCATATGTGATGACTTCAAGCGAGAACTCAAGAAGCAATTCTCGCCAACCAACGCCAAGAAGGAGGCCCATGGCCGCCTCCGTCGCCTCAATCAGCTGGGATCCATCTCCAACTACATCAAGGAGTTCATCGCTTTAATCTCTTTGAGATTATTGACATGTCCGACAAAGACAAGTTCTTCTACTTCATGGATGACCTTAAAAATTGGGCAAAATTTAAGTTGGAAAGGCGGAATGTGCAAGATCTAGACACAGCCATTGCCGCAGCAGAGTCATTGGCTGACTACACCCATCCCAAGGAACGAAAAGATATGGGAGACGAGTCCAAAGACCACGATCGTAAGGACAAAGGGTTTTCCAAGTCCCCCAATGGCGATAACCGACGTGACAAATCCAACGGAGGCAAGCTCGAAACAATCAAACCAAAGAGTCCATGCTTCATATGTAATGGGCCACATTAGGTTCGAGACTGCCCAAAACGGAAGAAGCTCAATGCCATAGTCACTCAGTTCGAGGAGGTGAAGGTATCCGAATCGTAAGCAAGCATGAGTTATATCCAACAAATCTATGCACTCAATGGGCGAGTCATGCCTTTAACGCGTGCCAAGAAAAGCCTTATGATCGTGGAGTCCACCATCAAAGGCAAGCAAGTTCGTGCGATGCTCGACACCGGGGTAACACGCAATTTCATCTCGGTGGACGAAGCCAAACGACTTAGCCTTCGTGTCTCCTACGAAGATGGTGCCATCAAAGCAACCGATTCTCCGGTCAAGGCACCATTGTTGTCAAAGGTGCAATCAAGCACACATTTAGGCTCCGGGCGGCAACCGGCTCAGGTGTGGCGCCTATTGCAAGTCTAGGCACTCCTGATTTCGACAGGTGACACTTTACAGTAAGAGGTGAGGGGGCGCACTTGTGAGCCCGATAAGCCTTGTGTGTTTTTTATATTCTTTTTGGAACTGGGGTCGAAATATAAAGGGTCCAATGAAATGAGGTGTTTTTTAAAGTAAAAGAAATTTAGAAAGGGTCTAAAAATAAAAAAAAGAAAAAGGAAGAAAACCCTAAACAAGGTCAAGTGTTTCACAAATCACAACACATCTGACATCAGATATATCATCGACAACTCCTCTCTCAAGTCTCACGGCTGCCACTTTGAATCCACCGCCATCTCAAATCTCTAAGACTCCAACGGCTATCTCCCAAGTGAGTTTCTTCATCTCTAATCTTCTCTTTCTCTTTCTCTAATCTTCTCATTTTCTTTGAATCCTCTATTTCTGTCTCTCCTTTTTCGATTTTTCTGATAATCTTCTCATTCTCTATGTCTCTGACTCTCACTCTCTTGAGTCTCCGTTTTCGATTTTTTTAAAAAAAAAATGTTTTTTTTTCCTATTTAGCTGTCTACCTGTCTTGTACTCTCAGACTCTCTCCATTTTATCTTACAACTATGCACTGTATTGACTATTGACTATTGAATCAGCTGCATTTTTGGTTGAATGAGGCAATGAGCTGTGTATCACTTTACTTGTTTATAAATTTAAATTATTAGTTTATTTTTAAAATGAAAGTGAAACTTGGAAATTGGTGTGGTCGTTTTTAATTTTTTTAAAATATTGTTTTTCATTTATCAATTGGCTTGAATGTGGATTGTGGAGTTGTGAACATGTGGTTTTGCATGTTTATGAAAGTGACACTTGGCTTGACCCTTGACTTAATTCCACTATTGTGGACATGTTTATGAAAGTGGAGATGCGGTTGTATTTTTTTAAAAAGAATATTGTTTATCAATTATTGTGGATTGTTATACTGCAGTAACTGCATCTAATCTTAAATCCTGAATGTAAACTTGTCTTTTTATTTTTTATTTTTTATTTTTTTATTTTTAAAGAATATTGTTTATCAGTTTACAGTGAATTGTTTTGTTACTTACTACTTTGTGGTAATGTTCTTAATTTCTTATAGGTCTCTAAATGTCTATAGAAGGGGATGCATCCAAACAAAGCTTGGACATCTAAATGTCTATAGTGAAGAAGAGGAGTGTGAAGTGGAAGATGAGGGAGAAAGACTTCAAGAGGATGAAGCTTGATTTTATAGGATTATAGATGAGGATTATGATATGGGGTTCGATGAATTATAAATGAAGTCATGAACTTTATTTTCTTTGATAGAGATTAGAGGCATAGAGTGCCTAGAGTCTACTACTCTGTCTTAGAAACTTATTTTATTATCTTTGTGTTGGTATGAACCTTTATTTTATTTTATTTTATGTGTTTGCACATTTTGAGTTGATTGTGTTGAATTTTTATGTGTTGTTGAATTAGCTACTTGTCACTAGAAAAATTAGGTACAATTGTTTATGAATTTTCTGTGTTTTTATAAAAACAAATGTGCGCCTTGCTTCGCTCGGGCGCGCGTCTGGCCTTGCGCCTTGCGCTTGGGCTCCAGAGACCTTTGCGCCTCGAGGCGCCTAACGCCTCTGACAACTATGGGTCAAGCTAATTGATGACCTCGCGAAAGGTGTCACTGTCCACATAGGGCCATGGACCGAAAAGTTAGATTTCTCAGTGGTCAGCTTAGACGACTACCATGTGGTCCTAGGCATGACGTTCTTCCTCTAAGTCAAAACTTTCCCCTTACTTGCTTCTAGCTCACTTAGCATCCTTGATGGGGGCAAAGCAATCATCATCCCGATAGAACATATACTCAAGTCGGAATTCAAGATGCTATCCGCCGTACAACTTGTAGAGAAACCAAGTTCTCTTACCTCTTCGAAGAACAACAAGCCAACCGAAAACGTTCTAAAGAAGAGGAAATGTGCAAGCCATGGGAAGAAACGACCAAAGACAATGGAGGGAGGTGTAACAAATGCCAAACTACCGTTTCAACAATGCAGGCCCACTTTCACCAAGCCGAAGGAGTTGACGTAACACAACGTGCGTCCGACTCCCAACACAAAGGCGGTCCTTCACGAGAGGCTTCCCTAAACGAGTCCACCTGTTTGAAGGATCCAATCCATGGCAGACTTAAGCATACACAACGTCGATGCAACGAGGACATCACGAATTTAGGTGGGGAAGGATGTCAAGGCCAGTGAAATTCAAAATTCGGATTCCAGCCAAGGAGCTTAACAAGTCCACAACAAGGCAAAGTTGCTGGAAAACTCTAGAGATTTCCAAACATTTCAAGCATGGATAGAAGTCTCTAGTTTATGGAAGATTCTAGAGATCTCCAGAAAAGTCAAGCAATGGATGTTTCTGAAAGTCTATAGCAACACAACCATTCTAGGTTGTTCTTATACATATCTAGATAGGTGTAGAATTATCTAGAAACATGTACACATATGTAGTTACATCTAGGAATAATCTAGAAACTTGTACATAGTTATGGATTATTTTGGAGGACAAACCTCCAGCATTGGATCAAATTGATCCTAACCATTCATTGAAAAGGTGGCACTCAATAAATAGCTAACCCCTCTCATTTGTAAGGCATCCATGCCTATCCAAGCAATTTGTAATCAAAGCCTTGTAAAGCTCTCTTGTTAGTAATACAAGTTTTCATTTACATTTCCTACAAGCTCTTCCAACCCCATTCTCTAGTCTCTCTTTTGCATTTGAGAGTGACAAGCAAGACTTTTTAAGGCATACTTAGCAACATTCACCCAGAAGTTGCCAAAGTACCGCACATGATCTGTTGCGTAAATCTAAGCCTGTGACATAATACACTCATTGCCTATGATCATCAACAAATTAGTATAAAGAAGAAGCACCGAAAACATCTTTTGATCCATTTACAACAGTGAAAATGACCTCATGTAAAAGTGTACAAAGGTACACAGACTAGGTCTTGCTTGTCATTGTAGTAATTATGATGTACTGCCCTCATATTGCCACGGTTGAAACAAGAACCTCTGCAGTGCACATTATTGGGGGACACAACAATCAATAATAGAAAATAGAACAAGAATAGAAATTTTATACAACAAAATATGTATACAGCAATATTTTAACTCACCAAAGAAAAGAAAAATACTACAATAAATTTGTTATTTCAATTTAATAGATAATGCATTTGAATAACAACTAACAATAAATAAAAGAACAAATACAGTAAAATTAAATACTGATTTGATGAGTAGATAGAGACTTGCAAATTGTAATGTCCTAAATGAAGTATTTCACCCATTCTCTTGTGCGCAGGTGATTGTTTTACAGGATAAAACTCTCTATATTCTAATTTCTAGCACTAGAAAATAGAATCCCAGCAAACTTTGTATATTTCCTTTCAACATAGTATGTAAACAAAAATGCAGAATAATTACTAAAAATTCTTATATCTAACACATATCGAAACTCTTATTAAAACTTCTATGTATTGAAATGAATTTCATTCCAATTTACACACTCAGATGTGTCTCTTGGTAAAGACATATCTTTTGGGAAGAGTTATATCTATTGATGAAGAAAACAATTTTCTGCTGCAAGACATGACTCTTGAATTTCATTCAAAATTTCAATAATACCCCACATTTGAATCAAAATTCAAGACTCAATATTTATTCTACGACATCATACTACTAAATGAATGCATTTGAGAGGAACATAAGTGTCATGTATCGGGAGAAGCGTCTTTTAGACTTGAACTTACCCTAGTGAAGACATATCGAATTTATTAGGTGATGCAGTCATAGTTTTAAAATTCGGTCTAAGACGGTCTCCCCGAGGCCACCTCACTCTAAAATCGTATTGGGGCGATCGCACCGGCACTTTTGACCTACAAAACCGCCTCTGTTGCATCGGGGTTACCGCCATTAGGCCGCACCGCCTCGACTCGGCCAAGTGGCAATAGATGCGATTTTTTTAAAGGGTGTTAAACGCAACGTTTTAGTGCGTTTCACTTAAAAACAAAAAAAAAATCCCAAAAATTATCTTCAACATCACGATCGGCTTTCCATTTGCACAAACCCTAACTTTGGTCTTTGGCGACAACTCTCATTGATGACTGTTCTCTTCAGCGACATCTCCTCTTTGACGACTGTTCTCTTCTTCAACTTCGACATCTTCTCTTGTCTTCAGTGACTTCTTCTGGTAAGTTTGTCTTCTATTTTTTTTTTGTCTTGTGCAACATCTCTTTTTGCTATTTAACCTCTGTTTTGTCTTCTATTTACTTTTTCTTTTTGTCTTATGTAGCATATATGTTTGCTTTGTAACCTCTGTTTTGTTTTGCCTTATCATATATGTTTTCATTTAAGTTATGCTTAATATATCATATATGTCTTAGGCTGTTGAATAAATTGTAGTGTGATTTTTTTTTAACTATATTGTTGAATATTATAGTAAATAGAGCTTAACCCCTGAATACGTTAGCATAACGCAACTAAACTAATCCAATTGAATCAATTTTATGCTTATTATTTTGTTGACTATATTGCTTAATGTTTTTGTTTGATTATATATTTATATTGAATCGATTTTGTGCTCATTATTTTGTTTTAAACTTGTGTTGGAGATGCTGAATCGAAAAGATCCAGCATGGAAGTATGGGGTTGAGGTTGAAATGGATGGACAAAATGGATACAAGTACCTCCAATGCAAATTTTGCAATAAATTTTTGAAATGAGGGGTGTATCAGATGAAAGAACACCTTGCAGATATTCAAGGTAATGTTGCCCCGTGTATAAATGTCACCCTAGAGGTGAAGATGAAATCAAAACATATTTGAAGAAAAATGATAGTGCGAAAAAGAAGGCACAATTGATGCGTGAAGAAATGATCGACAAGTGTGTCACCCTCAACAGTCAAAAAAGTTCAAGCTAGGGTAGCATTACTCAAAAAGGAATCATATGACTGATGGATATATTTATCGTGAATGTTGAAAAGGATACGGTGGATGATGTGGAGGGAAATAAGCAAGGACTTGTCAAGGAGGCACATGAAAACACATGTATGGTCATATCCAGATTCTTCTACGAGAATGGACATGCCTTCAATGTTGCTAGTAATCCATTGTTTGTCAATATGTTGCGTTCGATTGGGAATTACGGGCGTGATCTGAAAGAACCTACCACACATGAGTTAAACACAACATTTTTTATGGCAAAAGAAGCATATACACAATCAATTGTTGACGAAGTAAGGAAATACATGGACTCAAACATGAGTGTCCATTATGTCGGATGTGTGGAAGGATATGAGAAGAAGACAGTTGTTAAACTTCCTCGTAAACAATCTGTATGGCACAGTGTTCTTAAAGTCAGCTGATGTTAGTGATGTAGTGAAAGATGCTACATTATTGTTTAATCTACTGGATTCATTGGTTGAAGAAGTTGGAGAAAACTTTGTGATTCAAGTGGTGTTGGATAATACATCAAACTATAAGAAAGCGGGTGAAATGTTGATAAAGAAGAGGACATGACTATGATGGACACCGTGTGCTGCTCATTGTATTGATCTAATACTTGAGAAAATCGGATCTCTACCTCATCACTGAAATGTATTAAGGAAAGCGAAAAAGGTATAAATCATTACATAAATACTCTAATATTTACTTTAAATGCTCCTAGTGCCTAGGCGGTTGATTTTTTTTTTTTTTCTATTTTATACTTTACTTTTTATAAATTTTTTAAAATTGCATCATGTACACCACCACCATCATTAATGATGGCTGGATCCCACCATAATCTTTACTCTTTTTAAAAAACATATTCCCTATAAAATATGTTTTATATTTTTGTTTTCTTTTCCCAATAAACCTCCATAATTATATTCCAATTTTCAAGACATCCAATTTTCAACACAAATTATCTCTCTAACTATCTCTTCAATGTTAAACTTCTTTCCAGTTTCCATATTTCAATTTTTTTTCTTAATCTTATCATTTTGTTTTTTTGATAAACCTAACCTCCATAATTATATTTTAATTTTCAACTAGCCTATACTCTCTATTTCTCACTTTCTCTTCTTATCCCTCTCTTCAAAGTAGACTCACCCTTATATTTTCTTTTCTCAGAAACATATCTTCATCTTAATCTTCATCTTCTTATCGGTTCTCAAACATCTATTTTTTTCTCCCTGAATGGTGTCGGGTTTGGACACCGGCACCTGTGTTTTATTCTCCAGTGACTCCTGAAGCTTCTGGTCGGGGTGGTGACGACCCATTTATTAGTGGCGGTGACCTTTCGGAGACGATTTGATCGGTCAAACGAGTTTTTGAACGACTAGGCGGAGTCAACGACTTTGTCTACGATTAGCATGATTTTTTGGTCTAATCGGTTGATTTTCCGTCCAAATCGGTAGATTTTCTTTCAGCTTCCTAATATGACTGATTTTGGTCGAAACAGGACAATCAGCTTCCACCTAGCATATGGGCAGTGACTAATTTTCTATTTTTTCGAACATTGACTTTAGATGATTAAAATGTGCTAATGACTTAATGTTTTTATGCTTGTGTTATCATAAGTGAGTAACTTTATATAAAACCATTGATGGGTGTTAGCTTTGATGAGGACGTACAAAAAAAAAAGTTGATTCGTGCCACTCCTACATGATTTGCTATTGCATACTTGACATTAGATAGAATGATAAGTCTGAAGCAAACATTTAATCAACCTTTGAAGCAAATGTCTACTTCAAAGGACTGGGATAACTGTATTTGGGCAAAAAAGACAGAGGAAAGGGAAATCAAGAGGATTATCTTGAAGGATGACAGTTTTTGGAGTAGCATGGCTTATGCATTAAAGACAACTATACCACTTGTAAGTGTGTTGAGGACGACAAATTCTGAACAACTGCTCGGGATGGGATTCATTTATGGTGCCATGGATTAGGCTAAGGAGGAGATAGCCACAAATTTGGGAAATAAGGAAGGAGCTTATAAGGAGATATAGAAAATAATTGATGATAAGTTGGAGTTTCAATTGCACAGCCATTTGCATGGAGCTGCGTACTATCAGAATCATTGATTTCAATATTTAGATAATTTTTTCACTCATCGAGAGATAAAGATCGGGTTGATGGTGTACATGTAAAAAGTTATTCCTAATGAGGAGGGCAAATTACAAGCTAATATCCAACTTGAGCTCTTTAAGAATAAGAAAGAATGGTTTGGTTATGGACATCGACACACTCTCATTGAAAAACTTAGCCTTGGTATGTAAAGCTATTGTTTACATTTATCAATTTCTTTATGAAAATTATAGTACTATCTTAAGTAATCAATATCTATTATTCTCATTGTAGCCAATTGGTGGACTACATATGGAGACGATGCTCTAGAACTTACGAGTTTTGCTGTGAAGGTTTTAAGTCTCACTTGCTCATCCTTGACTTGTGAGAGAAATTAGAGAACATTTGATTTGGTATGGGTTTACTTAGAATTCTAAATACTATATTAAATTTAATTTAGTATTCCTTAATTAACAATTTCCTACAACAAATTTGTAGATTCATACAAATAAGAGGAATCGATTAAAGAAGAAGAAGTTGAATTCCTTGGTGTACATAATGTACAATAAAAGGTTGCATCACAAATTCATTAAGAGACAAGCACTAAAGGATGATGAGAATCCATTGGTTAGTGCAGATGTGCCTTCAGATGATGAGTGGTTGGTTGAGGAAAATGTCGTTGGGGGAACGTTCATAGATGTGGACATGAGTTAATCATGTGGACATGAGTTAATCGAGTGGAAGCCAACAAATAGGAGGAAAGAGAAAGAGAAATCAAATAAGTAGTTCTCCAATTAAATGTAATAAGTTTTACTTAGATAGAATGATATATTCAATTATTATATTACTTTATATTTTTTGGTAGGCAAAAGAAAGACTTTGCAACGAATAGATGAAGAATGTGGGTGAGAGGACATTTCAAACCAATATGACTCTCTAGGAACTTCAGATGATGATGATGGAAGAGATTACCCTTTTGATCCACGTTTCAAGCCACTTGACACTAATGATAGCTTATGGGATTCTTTAGATATATAATGGTCATTTATCGTTAGGATGGTGTTTATTAATGTTTAATTTGTTTGAGATATTTTTTGTTTGTATTGTTGAATATGACTTATTTATAAATATTATGGAATATTTTCTTCTTTATTAATTTTTAAAATTTATTTTCCATTTTCCGCCTCGCCTCGTCTCGTCTCGCTAAGGCTATGCCGCCTCGCACCGCCTTTTGAGTTTTAAAACTATGGATGCAATGGATATAGATGATCTTGAACCATTCACCGTTGTAGTAAATCAAGACAATTTGTCTCACACATAACACAACTTAATATACGTTAGTTCATGCGTTTTTGTTCGTTTTGGTTTTGAACAGATCCCGATTTTTCATAGTAGCTTTAGAGAATTTAGCCTTTTTCATTCTCATAAATGCGACCTCGCATTTACTATCATATAGGTGACACTAATTAAAAGTTTTATGTTTAACTCCTCTTGATAACAAGATATTAGTGTCATTAAATGCAAAACATATCCTTCACATCTGCAAACAATACACCAACCATTATAGAAATGATTTAAATTGTATGTTCTACAATTTAAGTCTTACCAAACTAGTTCGCCTATTGACCTTAGACCATGGGATCTCCAATCAGCTAAGTTAGGTTTTCGCCTGATTCGACTCATTTAGTGACTTTAAACTCATTCCCCTCGACATAAATTTAATTTTCTCTCTAGTTAGATCTTTTGTCAAAAGATTTACAATATTTTCCTTTTGAATTTGCGTATTCAATAGATATAACTTCATTTCAAAGTAACTGCTTAATAAATTTATGATGTATATTAGATAACATCAAATTTAATAACTAAGAACTTAAATATTGCACTTGTGTTTGCAAATTCTATGAAAACACAATCAACTATCTTAGGTCTTAGTTTAGTTCTCTTTGGTAAAAGAACTTCAACTTTTGCAAGTCAACCCCACACTTTAAGGGTCTTTTACACACTTCATAAGGAGATTGATTAGTCTTATTATATGGAATTCTATATAATTTCTAGTAAAGCTTCATCCCATAGATTATGTGGAAGCCATGAAATTAATCAAATCTTTTAAATAATTTATTTTTTTTTGTTTCTAAGATTTTAAAACTTAGAATAACATGCTCATTTAAATTTTATAAAACCAATCCGCATTGTATTAATCATATGGTTAAAAGCAGTGCAATTAGTAACACATAAAAGCATGAAAAAAAAAGTATTTAATAAAACCATCCATGCATTATGCTCCTTGAAATATTTTGGATACCGCAAATTTATCAAAATCAATTTCTGATTAAGCAACATTGACTGTGGTCAACTTGGTACCATTATCCACATGGATGTTTAAAATTGTGAATTTTGTGTAAATGGTTTGACATATGGGATTAGTAATTCCAACATCAAAGCAGTCTCATGATAATGGGATAAAATATACCCATATCCCTCCTATCTTTATTAATCCCAAGATTATTTTTGTTTATGGGCTCCGCTCATTTATTCATCCCACCGTCCCTCTCTCATTACATTTCAACTCTTTCTCTTTCATTGAATCTCATGCACCTATTATTCATCCCATTTCTCTTTCATCAATTCATAGATCCAACCCCAAATCTTGACCAAGCTTTTTTTTATCTTTCAACCCCAAATCCAAAATCGCAAATCTCGATGCCTCCCCAAATTCAACCACAAGTAAATCGAGATAGTGATGGCCGATCTCCATGCCTATTGCTTTTTCGTGGTTGTGTTGTTGTATTCCTCTTGCCGTCTTATGTTTTGTTTCTTTTGGTGATTTGTTTTTCTATTTTTTGGCATGTTCTGCCTTATGTTTAATTTATATCTAAAGCTTTAACAATTAAAAAAAAAAAAAAAAACTAATATACTATAATATTAATGTATTTGATTTGTTTTGACTTTTATCGTGTAATACAAGTATTTGTATTTATTTTAGATTTCTTTAAACCAATAATATATTTTAGAATGTATATTTTGATTACTTTTGAATTGAATATTTTAACATGGTCAAACTAGAGATTGAAATGACCGGATTCCAAATTTTGAATTACGATTTTCGGATTAGGAATTGAGGTTTTGGAGGAGGTGGTGAGGGGAAGGAATGATGAATGGGGGTGGCCCCCTCACCAATCCCTATCGGTGGATCGAGAGAGATGATAATGATGATTTGGTGTATTGAGATTGAGAGTTTGAACATCTAGAAGATATATTAAACATTTTATCAAATTATTGATAATTTCTTGTCTCTCAAAAAAATATATTAAACAATTTATCAAATTATTTTTAATCCCATCCCAACTATTCCAAACATAAAATTGGACTATTTTAGCTATATCCCATGTTACACCAAACAATAGACGGTGTTATATTTAATCATATCTAATCGCGTCAAATCCAATCTTATAAAATAGTCCAATCCAATCCCGCGCACCAAACGAGATGTTAAGAGAAATCAAAATTGGCATACAAATGAAGGAAGAATGCTTTTCACAAATATTACCACTTGAAATTAAGGGTGTGCAGGATCCAATCCAATCCAATTCGATCCATTGGATTGGATCGGATTGGATCTTAAATTCTAAAATCCATTGGATCAGATCGGATCTTGGATTTCCGTTTTGAAATCTGCCGAATCTGCCAATCCGCCTAAAATATCAGGCCTTAAATATTGGGCTTTAATTTTATATTGGATAATTTATTTTATCCACTATTTTCTAGTTTTAATGTAAATGCCTAATTCAAATACAATACGACATAATCCAATACGATATTCTAATGTTACTATTTAGGTTTTCTACTTTTCTAATAACCAACTAGCCATCTTGTATTCTTGTGAGCCGTCGACCATCTTCCATTCCTTTTCATCTACTTTACTTTTCTTTTCTAACAGCCAACTAATTTACTCGGTATGTATTCTATTTTTAATTATTTCAATGTTTGAGTTATTTTACTTGTTTATATTATTTCTATGTTTGTTAGTTTGTTACTTTTTTTGTATAATTTTTAATTAACTAGGTATTATTTTTAATGATAATATCTTTTTTTTTTTGGCTTTTGGTGGCTTTTTGCTCTCTTGGGAGCAACTCTGCCCTGTTTCTTGATGTTGCGTTTATTGCCTATGGTATCAATAAATTATTGTTCAAATATATATATATATATATTATTAATTTATTATGTATGTGCTTGCCTTCTCCTTGTTGTTATGTTTCGTCTTTTAGAGTGATTGGTGACTGTGGAGATGAGTATATGCATTGATTTTGAACTTATGTTTCCTTTACCACGGAAAAAACATACTGTAAAACTGTCTCTTTTAAACGAATTATTAGTTATCTTTGCTTTTAGCATTTTTACTTTCATGTCAAAAAATATTTCATTATTATCAATATAAAGCCTCATTTTATATTTCAGCTTCTCGATTTTAATTTGTAATTTTGCATCAAATTATATACATATATGGGTTCAAGCATATTGAAAGTTTTGATTCATTTACATCAGCCTCACAGAATCAGTTCAAAAATTGTAGAACATATCACAATATATATAGAGACTAATATGGTCCTCTTAAATAACAATTATAAACTTGGTAATTGGTTACCATGCATCTCTGCAGCTGCACTTGCCATCTCTAAAGTGGTGGAAATTGCAGGGATCTTTGATGACTATTTCTCTGATAGTTTTTAATCATCTCTTAGTTAGTTTCATATTAACAATATTACTTTAGTTTTATGAGTCTTTAAAGTCTATCGATTGCAGCGAATTTTTCACTAAATGTGATTTTTAGTGAAAATACTTTACTGGTTGGTCCATCAGGCATCACTCACTAGTAATTAATGTACTTTATTTATTTGTTTTTATGTAGATGACTATTCCATTTTATCATAAAAAAAGTATCATTCCATCAAATACAAGTGAACCACAAACTATCGAAGGTACTTTTACTCATGATTCAATTCCTCCTGATGTTGATATGCTTGATGATGAATCTGAAGACTTAGATAATGGGGGAAAGAATTCTTCATGGGCTTGGGATCATTATTTAAAATTGAGTAGTGACTCTAAAAAACCCAAATCAAAATGTTGGCATTGTGGTAAAGTATATGCATGTGGTAAGAAAAAAAATGGAACCTCTAATATACTGAATCATTTGAGGTATAGGTGCTCAAAATTTGTTTATAAATGGGACTCAAAGTAAAAACAATTAGTTATGCAACCAAAAACAAATGAAGATGATGGCAAACTCATTGCTACTAGTTATAATGAAGAGAAATGTAAGGAAGCACTTACTAGGTTTGTTTTGTTTGATGAAGTTCCTTTTAAAACTGTTGAGGGGAAGGGATTTAAGTACTTACTTGATGTTTTTGAACCTAGATTTCATGTCCCATCTAGAACTACTATTGCACGTGATGTTTTGCAAGTTTATGTGGTTGAAAAACAAAAGTTGAAGGACTTTTTTGTTAGGAATTAGCAAAGAGTTTGTCTCACGACAGACACATGGACATCAATTAATAATATTAATTATATGTGTCTCACTGCACATTTTGTTGATAACAATTGGAAATTGCAAAAGAAATCTTGAATTTTTGTCCAATTGCAAACCATAAAGGGGATACCATTAGTAAGACATTAGAAACATGTCCAAAATCATAGAGAGGGTTTTTAATGTAACTGTTGATAATGCTAGCTCTAACAATGATGCTATTTTATACTTGTCTAAGATTGTGAATAGTTGGAATGGGGCAATTATGAATGGTGACCACATGCATTTAAGATGTTCTGCACATATTTTAAATCCCATCGTTACGGAAGGTTTGAAAGATTATCATGAATCAATTAGTAAAATTCGTAATGTGGTGAGATATGTTAGAGGTTCTCCGGTTAGGCTATAAAAGTTTAAGAGTTGTGCGGCAAGAGAGAAAATTTCTTCAAAAAAACTTCCATGCTTAGATGTCCCAACCGGTTGGAATTCAACTTACTTGATGTTAGAGAGTGCTGAAAAGTTTCAAAAAGCATTTGAAAGGTTAGAAGATCATGATACTCAATATTTTCGTGAGTTTTGTTTGGGTAAGGACAAGAGGGCTCCAAAGTCCTTAGATTGGGAATATGCTCGTTGTTTTATTAAGTTTTTGAAAGTGTTTTTTGATGCTACTTTGAAATTCTCAGGATCTTTATTTGTGACTTCCAGTACATTTTTATGTCAATTGTGTATGGTTCATTCACAATTGAAGAATTGGTGTGATAGTAAAGATATTTTTTTTGAAGCATATAGCTGAAAATATGAGGAAGAAGTATGATAAATATTGGGGAAGTTATCAGGTGATTAATCCTTTTCTATTTATAATTGTACTTGTTGATCCTCGCCACAAGCAACGACTTTTGAGATATTGCTTTGCTTTGTTGTAGGGTGAAGATAGAGCAAATAAAGCGACAAGTAGAATAATAAGTACTTTGAATAAATTATATTATCATTATAAAGTGATTTACTTTGCAAATATGGAAGCTGATGATAATATCCCTATTGAAAATGATATGTCGATTGATAGTGTTGAGATTAATGCTGATTCTTTGTCATTTCTGGTTATATGAAACTTATTAAAGAAATTGATGGTGTGGATAACAAGACAGAGGTGGATCAATATTTGATGGAATCTTGTGAATATTCAAATGATGATAACTTTGATATCTTATGTTGGTGGAAGATCAAGTCTCCCAAATATAAGATTTTATTTTATGTTGCACGAGATATTTTGGCAATACCTGTCTCAACTGTAGTCTCTGAATCAACGTTTAGTACCGGTGGACGCATTCTTGATTCATTTCGAAGTTCATTGTCTCCAAGGACTGTAGAAGCACTTATATGCACACAAAATTGGTTGGATTCTTCTTCACAAATTAGTCTTGGTGAGATGGTGAATAACATGGAAGAACTTGAAACAGGTAATGTAAATCTAATTTAAGTTTGATTATTGTTCTTTATTGAATTAAATGATTTCTCTTATTAACTTTTTATTTTATTTTAATGTTTTTGTAGAAATTCTGGGTGTTGTTAAAGACCTTTCATTGGAAGAAAATTGAGTAAGATGTTAAAGGGTGATAATATGTAAGAATACTTGAAACTGGTAATGCAAATCTAACTCCACTTAAATTTGATTATGTTCTTTATTAAATGACTTCACTTATTAATTTTTTATTTTATTCTTTTGCAGAAATTCTGGTGCTATTCATACTTTTTTTTTTTACGGTAAATTCCAATATTGAGCAAAGTTTGGGTGTTATCTTGTTTCACACATTTCTTTAGAAGAAAATTCAACAACTTCTAAATTCTAATGTTGATGATGAACAGTGGGAAGCTTTTATTTAATGTTGAACATTTGGATGGTTTTATTAATTTTACATTTGGAGCTTATGTTTAATGCTTATAAACTTTTTGAACTATATAAAGTTTACATTTTAAAGTTATGTTATGTATTTTTTTCAATGTTAATTTTGTTTGAATTAATTAGTAAGGTCTGAATAAATTATTTGATTTTATTTATTTCATATTATAACTTTTATATATTAATTATTAAGAATAATAATTAATTTATATTAATTTGATCCATCGAATCATATCGGATCAGATCGGATCGGATTGAAGTATTTTTATGATTGGATCGGATCGGATCTGATTTAATTGTCATCGGATTAGATCGGATCGGATCCCGCTATAAAATTGGATTGGATCGGATTGCAATATCTTCGATCCAATTGGATCGGATCGGATCTTGGATCATGGCAAATCCATTGGATCCGATCCGCCCCGCCGCACACCCCTACTTGAAATGAAGTTTTCCCATCAAGTAATAGACAAAGCTAAATAAGCTCAGATATTTAATTGCTAAGATCTTCACCAAAAAGCTAAATGCATCTTGTAAGTTACTAATTAAATTTCCACTATTTAAAAAGCTTTTTCTCATTCATACGATTCGACAACAATAAGAGTTTTGATTTTACCCAATTAACTATTTGATCCTATTTCCTCTCTTGTTTCTCCTTTCTTTCTACTCTCTTTTCAGTATGATAAACATGAACCAATGAACGTAATATTTTTAAGGTTAAATGGCACCGATAACCCATAAACTTTTACAAAATATGCATTATGTCTCATATATATATTTTTTTCACCACTAAACTTCTTTAACTTTCGTTTTTTTGGCAAACACTTGGGTCTTTTACCCCCTGTGAGAGGACATTTATATTGTGTATTTATCAATTTGTGAGAGTTCAGGGGGTTTAGTGGTAAAAAAAATATATATATAAGAGACATATTGCATATTTTGAAAGAGTTAAAGGAAAACACTGCCGATTATCCTATTTTTATTAAGCCACAAATCTTCTATCAGTATTTGATCTTACCCGTATGATGTGGTCCATTAAAAAGCCCTTTATTGTAAGCCCGCGGGTCGTTTGCGGGTTTTAACCAGGTTTAACGACAACATCCGCCGTTCTGCATTTCTAATTCAAAAAACGAAATCACCTTCTCAGCTCTCATCGTCATCAATTAGGTTTAACGACAACATCCGCCGTGCCGCCGTCGCTTCCGGTCGCCACCAGACGCTTCCGACGAAGCTTCTCGCCATTGAACCCCACATCCAGAATTGCGTGAAACCCACATTCAGAGGTAAGTTTTCCTCTTTTTTATTTATTTATTTATTTTTTATGATTGATATTATCAGCTAAATCATCTTAAATTGTAAAGAATTGATCTTCTTTAGAATATTTCTTGGTCTGTCACAGACATTGGAAATTTTAACAATCTTGCATGCTATCTCTGTTGATTAAATATTTGTTTTATCAAATAAAAATTAAATTAAATTATTATTCTGGTTTTGTTTGCTGATGTATATGAATCTTCACAGTTTCATCTTTTACACCAAGTTGAGAAGCAATCCTTTTCGGATGTGACAAATTGGGTTGCGGATGCGCCAAAAAAGTGTTGTTTTTTAAGGCCCAATCTCCAACTTTTTCTGGGTAAGTTTTCTAACTAGAATTGGTAACTTGGAAATTTATAAATTTGAAGTTAGATTGCTGTAGGAAATTTATAAATTTGAAGTTAGATTGCTGTAAATTGTTGATTTACGTAGAAAAGATTAGGTTTAAAAAAAAAAAAAAAAATTTAAGTTCTATGCACTTCAGCACTTATGATGTTTGATAATATCTCTGACAAAACAGTGATTTGATAAATGGGATGCTGGTTTGTGATAATCTTATCTGATTTTATTTGGGATTTTTTGTTTTGTTTTGTTTGTATTTGTAATTCAAGAGTTCTTTTTACAAATCAGAAATTGATGCAAATCGCAATATTTTTACTTTTTACAAATCAGAAATTGATGCAAGTCGATCAGTGCTGAGTTACTCGAGATAACATGAGTGTGGAGCCATTCAATCGGTACAATTTTCTACTTGTGACAATTTTTACAGTAAAGTTTGCAACTTTTTTTTTTCTTTTCCCAAATCAGAAATTGATGCAAATCGCATTGTTTTTGTTTTCGGTTTTTCTTGAAAAAGATTGGTGAAGCTGGCAGCTAGAGCCTTCTATGATGATATAACGAAAGGAGATAATCAGCCTAAAACCGGGAGGAGTGATAACAGAGGGATTGCTGTGGTGGTCCTTGATGCACTCACAAGGTTTTTAAAGGATTTATATTCGATTTCGGATTATTTATAATATGTTGTTTTTGACTTCAGAAACAGATAGCACTGTGTATGATTTTCCAAGAATTGAAATTACATTATTAAGTACATAGTAGTGATTATATTTGTAAATTAGATAGCATCGAAAATTTTTAGGGACTTGCAGAGTAGGTAGAGATTTTTCAATATTAGGGCTTGATGCTTAAATCATGTAATGCTAGCAATGGAGTCAAATTTCAAAATCATGGTAACTTTTGAAATTGGTCATTTGTCTGTAATTTTTTCCTTTGCTAGTTGAGATCTTGATGTGTTAGGTCAGGTAAATTTTCAAGCCGTTGAGACATCAACTGAATTTTTTTCCTTCTGCACTGTACTTTCACTGCCTATTGATTCATATCGCTTATACCTTTTACTTTCTGTTTAGTATCAAAATTTTGTACACAACTGATGTTCTCAACTGTTTGTAGTCTACCATAATATCCCGTGGTACTCTCAGATTGTAAGTTGACATGGATACTGAAGGCAACAATTCAGTTTGATCAAATATCATACTTGTTTGGTCATAACTTTCAGGTTCTAGTGTTTGCTGTACTGATCTTCCCCTTTTTATAAGGGGCTTTCCTATTCATGAAGTTTCACCTACCTTGTGGTTTTTTACCAACAACCATTGGCTGATAGATGCTCTTGCTGAGCAGAAACAGAAAATGTATCAATCATAGAGAAAACACTGTCTTTTTAGTTTTGACTATAACTAGTATGCATCCTTATGTAGTGACATGTTAGGAACACCCCTCTTGTACTCTTAGTGTAATTTCTCAGAGTTTGTTTGTGGTGTGTAGAAGTTGAGACTACACAATGGAAGAAAAATCATTTTGGTGTATCTGTTGTAATTTGGTGTGTTGTACATTTTGACAAGTTCTCAATCAGCTCAGTGCTGGTAGTCTGGTACTAGTTTCCTGACTGTCATGTATCCTTGAATAATAGCCTTTTTTTATTTTTAAGTTACTGAGTGTGGGAAAAAAGCAATTCAATGGAATCCTTGTAATTAGGTGTAAGGTGATTTGTTATTTATAAAGCATGGTGCTCATCTGTGTTTTACATTGAATTGTCTTGGTCCATTAACGAACGTTATAATTGACTGCCAATAAGTAAGATTGAAGTGCTATGCAAGCTGAGTACTTGAACGGTCAAATAAGTGTGATGTTTAACAAGTAGGCTTGAGGTTTTTAGTATTGCTTTGTTGTTTTATATGATGTAGCCTTGCTAGGAAAATAAAATGAAAAATAAAACATTGTTTTCACTGTGTATTCAAGTTCAAGTTTATTTTGTGGTTAACTACCTTTAACTTCACGGCTTTCTTCATAACTTTCGTTTTTCTTTTCTTTCTTCTAGACGACAATGGGTTAGAGAAGAAGATTTGGCAAAGGATCTAAAACTTCACTCAAAGCAACTCCGTCGGACTCTGCGTTTTTTTGAGGAAGAAAAACTAGTCACCAGGGATCATAGGAAAGAGGTCAGGGTGTACTGTACAAATATAATTCTTGCATTCTACTGAGGTCCTTGGTAGTTACCACTTGTGTATTCGCAAGATAATGTCTCTTACATATTTGGGCCCCCCATTAAGGTTGTACAATATGTTTCCAACTGGTTTTGATAATATTCATTTTGTGTCAGCAAGCTTTTTATTGTGTTTCTTTTGTTGTTGAAGCTTTGTTTTTCTTCTCATTCTATCTGACTCCCCATCAAAATTCAGGACCATATTTAATTACCTTCTCTTTACTGAATCACCATGACACCTGCCCATTCACCTCCCCGTGGTTGTATTGCTTAACTATGTATCTCTAATAATCTAATAGAATATTCTCACGTTAATTAATCTATTTTAAAAATAATAACAAAAAATGAAGAAATAATGCTAATTTGAATGTGGATGTGACTTTAATTTAGCTCTGTGGTGCTGTAAACAAGCTAAGTTGAGCACTGCAGGAATATGGGCTCGATAAACTTAAGATGTTGCTTGAGCTTGACTCAAACTTGAATCGAGCTTTAAGCGGTCACATGAGCTTGACTCAGAACCCGTGTCCAGAGCTTGAACATTGGCTTGACTCACTTTTTATGTTTGAAAGTATGGGCCCTACTCCAAATCAGCTTGTGATCTATGTACATTGATTTTATACTTATAGATTTGTACAAAATAATGTCTAAAGACTCTAAACTAATAATGATTTAGTAAAACACCGAAATTGGCATGTTGAGTTTAGGTTTTAAATACATAACAACTCTTGATGTGGTATGAATAGGAAAATTGTTCAAAATTTCCAATCACATCAAGGTACACATGTGTATGATGACATGTGTCAAGTGACATAATGCTCAAGCTTGGTTCAAGAAAGTTACCAGTTTGATATGGTGTTGCAGTTTGGGTGGTTTATCTTAAGAACAAGCCTCTATGTAAGCCCATTACAAGCCAAATTTAAGCTTCTCGTATCATAGTACATCCCTACTTATAAGAGGCTTGTGTTGGTCCATGTGTTTTTACCCTTTACTGTTGCTTCATCATTTGCTTTGTAGAATGAGACTCTTATCAGTGTTCTTGTCTGATTAACCAATTCTTCTAGGGAAACACAGTCAGATTATGGAGTGAATGGTTAGATATATAATTGTTTGATTATTTCTTCGAGTATTGGTTCACATATGTCTTCTTTTACTTTTGACAAGAATTATACTGATTTGGTTCGTCATTACACATTTACACTGTTTTGGCATATGCTCTGTTGAGGAAAATTGTACTTTATTGGTTTCAATTTTAGATTAATCAAGAAGTTTCCAAAGCAAGAGAGATCCTTTAGTTACTTTTGTTCTTATATTGATTTATTTGCATTGTTACAGACTGCTAAGGGAGCAAAAATATATAGTGCCGCTGTAGCTGCCACATTTGATGGTCAAAAGTTTGGGAAGGAGGGAGAAGAAAAGATTAAGCTGCACACCCACTCTTACTGTTGTCTAGATTATGCACAGGTTATGTTTCTTTCGATTTGTTTAGATGGATAAAGCAAAAGAAACCCTTTGCTTTTCCTTTTTAACTGCTGTTAGTCTAAATTAGTGAAAAGACCTAAAGCGGAGATGTGTTGTAGATCTATGATGTTGTTCGATACAGAATACATCGTATGAAGAAAAAATTAAAGGATGAGTTGGAAGACAAAAACTCAATTCAAGAGTACACATGTCCTAATTGTGGGAGAAGGTATTTGTTTCTCCATGTATTTTGCTTTTATTCTTCAAGTTTTTTTACATGTGCATGCCTGTGTGGATGAATTTTATATCCTGAATTCAGGATTTCCTGATGGCTTGTATCCAGATACAATGCTTTGGATGCATTGCGGTTGATTTCTATGGAAGATGAATCTTTTCATTGTGAAAATTGCAATGGGGAACTTGTGGCAGAGAGTGACAAGTTAGCAGCTCAAGAAACAGGAGATGGCGATGACAATGCAAGGAGGCGGCGGCGTGAAAAATTGAAGGACATGCTTCAAAGAATGGAGGTATGTTTTTTATGTTTATATTGTTAATACCTTTCCTTTGTCTTGGCTGTGTTCTCTGTATTGGTTGTGTCATGAAAATTATAGTATTCTTAACTATTCGGTTAACATTTTGTTGATTCTTTATTTACAGTTTTTGCAATATAACATAGGTGTGCGATGTCGCCGTATAAATTATATATGCAATTTTTATAATGCTGGGTGAGTTTTAAATAATTTTAAAGATATATGTAAATGGTTAGCTATCTTTTGGTCATGTTTTCCAGCCCATTTCACTTGGAATGCCGTTAGGTGCTTGATGATTATAGTAATGGTGGGTTATAGTGACCAAAATGTGGTCATAGCTGAACAAGTATACAGTAATAATCAGGGGATCATGGTACATCAATTGCTTTTATGTTACCATTTTAATCCCACTTATCCTTTTATGGATGATAGCTTGGTTGAAATTTCTCTTTGTTAATTTCATCCCATGTGTTAGAACTTAAACAAATGATACCTTAGGTCTTAGACTTCTACTAGACATTTAGACAAGATTAATTCCTAAGGCTTGGTGATTGATTTTGGAGTGGCGTGGTTGGGTTTAGAGAACTAAACAAATATGTTACTGCTTGTAAAGTACATGTGAATAGTAGAACTATAACCTTAGAGTTTTGAGGGGAGGGGGGGCCGCGGCTGAAAAGCTGTTGGGTTTGAGTTACTTAAGGCAAAACATTGGCTTTACACATAAGAAAAAGAAAAGCAATGAAAGTCACCGACGCTCAGAATAAACTCAAAATATAACATAAATCAACCGCAAAGATTCTGAGAATAAGTGGGTATATTATGATTGTAGCTCTTCTTTTTATGAGACAAGGATTTCTAGAACCATAAAATTTAAGAATTCTGGCTAAGCAATTATGAGTTGTAAATTTATGGAAGACTCCATGAAAGGTCCAAATTTAATAACTGAATACATACCAAATAGACCCAATGGACTCCAACTATTGCCTGTCCTGGAGAAACCGTAAATATCGAATATCTTTAGGAGTAATTCTTGATAAAGCTTTTTGAGTAAGAGACAAGAACTCAATTAAATCCGTAGGGTTTTTACTTGTTGACAAATAAGGTTTATTTGTCACCGGTATGGCATGTGGCTGCATTTTGTACTACCAAACAAAAAGGTTTAGTGGCATGAATGTACCATTGCTCCCTTATATATGTTTATCAGCTTGATTTCTTAGTTATTCTCATATAAGTTTTTTTAATTATTATTTTATATTTTTTTTATATCTTGTAACCTATTTAGTTTCAGCTTATATATAGTTGCTTGAAAGGTATAATAAATTTGTGTTTGCATATGATGCGGAATGCGGTGAGGGCATGAGGCGTGTGCTAACTTAGAAAGTTATCAAGTGCTATATCCCGCACAAAAAATTTGTACCCGGGAATTAGTGAAACCGCACGAAAAATTTGTATGGGATCCCACATTAGAAAGTTACTATATATATCGTATGCTTTCATTCTTATTTTATTATGCTTGATCTATTAGACTCTTACCATTTAAATTTTTTATATCTTATGTTACCATAATTATTTAGCCTTATAAGCATATAAATAGTCCATTTATGTATTTGTAATATGTAGCGCACATGCATTCACATGTATATAATTTTTATCCATTGTGAATACTATTTTGCGGTTTGTCTTTTAGTAGATATCTAGCATTAGACAACTTCTGATTTTTTGTGTTAGACAACCACTGATATTTTGTTTTCTAACATTTGATATCCGTTAAAAGACAAAAGCCGCAAAATAACTTTTGGAAAAGTGTCCGATATGGATTGTTACTATATATATTATTGTTTCTTGAATTGTTAGTGGGTCGTTTCAAGATGATTTCTTAATTTTATGCCAATGTGAAGACATGGCTTTCTTGTGTCTACTCTGAGTGGCTTTTTGAATTTGCAAGCTGACTGCAGGTTCAGCTTAAGCCATTGATGGAACAACTCAACAGAGTAAAAGATTTGTCTATTCCTGAATTTGGAACTCTTCAAGCATGGGAAGCTCGAGCAAGTGCTGCTGGGCGTGCAGCAGGTGATTCTAGTTCCAATGATCCCACAAAATCCTCTCAGGGTTATGGTGGAACACCAATGCCTTTTCTTGGAGACACAAAGGTAACTTTCTTCTCTAACATTTTCTCCCTTTCATTATGCACTTTAATGTTGGGGATTGGGTGTTATAATTCCCCCCGGCATATGTGTTGTGTGTTGTTGATGCTATTTTAGCGAAATTTGATATATTAGATATTAGGCATTTTAGATTATCCATGATCTAGTTTAATTTCCTGCTACAATTTGCATTGTAATGCTTGCTGTCTCTCATAAAGGATTGGGATTTGGGGCTTTTATATGCATTTGCATGAATATACAATGGCACAATGCCCAATGTAGTTCAGAGTAGTCCTATGTGGCGATTTCTTTTTTAGTATGTAGTCTGAACAGAATAGTCTGGTAGTGACAATGGTTTATGAGGTAATCTAGATCTTGATATTTTCCCCATGAAATCTTGTATCATTAAGCCATTGAACTTGATTTTTTTTTATTATTATTTTTTTCTATTCAGTTCTATAATGTAGTTTCCCTTGCAGTAAATAGTTACAAGTAATATTGCAACTTTTTACTATCACAATAAGTCGATAAGTTTCTGCTAGTGTTATACTTTCTTTAGGTTGTAGATTTACAACCTTTAAAGTTAGATGTTGGGCATACATATCTGGATTGGATTGTTTGTGAGCAATTTGTGGTTGGAATTGGCAGGTTGAAGTTGCCCTTCCTGGTGCTGAAGGCAATCAAATGGATGTTAAATCTGAAACTGCAAGTACAGCTCTGAAAGTGTTACCGCCTTGGATGATTAAACAAGGAATGAACCTTACAAATGAACAACGTGGAGAGGTTCAGCAGGAATCCAAGTTTGTTGGAGGTTCGGGTACAGGAAAATTGTCGGATGACAAGAAATCAACTGTTGAAGATGATAAAAAGAATATACAGGCATGTGCAATGAGATGAACTACAACTTATCTTTTTTTTATTTGCGTCACTTGGATTTTCTTTGATTTGCGTAAAATCTGATGTAGTTTCTGATACTTAATCATGTTGCAGGATGAGTACGTTAAAGCTTATTATGAAGCTCTTCTTAAGAAACAACAAGAACTAGAATCTGCTGAGAAACAACAGGAGTCTGCAAACTCACCCATCTCTAATGGTCTTCCTGAAATGTCTTCCAATCGTCAAGTGGGCATGAAGGTTAAACGTGACGAGGATGAGGGAGATGATGATGTTGATTGGGAAGAGGCTCCAGTTACAGGTAATTATACTACATATCAAGTTAAGTCAAAAATATACATTGATCTTTTACATCAGAAGATATTCTCTGCAGTTTAATTTTAAGATCTTTCTCTATCCCACTAGAATTATTAAGTAATAAAAGTAAGCATCACATAGTTACGAGGATAACTATTATTTAATGATATGTGGAACACTCTGGACACCATCTATGTCTATCTGTGTTTGATCTTGATTGGATTTTTTAACTGTTTTCTCCTTGAAGATTAGTTTATATCGACATAGTCACTTTGTCATTGATTGTTTCTATAGTCATGTAATTGTATTTAATTGAAAAAAATGTATATAATTTAGGATTATGATTTGCTTTGGCGAACAAGTGTTGTATATTCCTTGTCCTAGGATATCTTGGTTTTTCAAGGTATTACTTGCACAATGGTTTACTGGTTATCAACCATGTCTGTGTATACTTGTGCAGGTAATACAAATAAAAATTACAAGGTTGACTTGAATGTCGAAGTCCCGGAGGCTTCAGAAGAGAATGACGACGATGATATAGACTGGGAGGAAGGTTGAAGAAGAGCGAAGGAATTGCTTATCTGATATAATGTCTACTTCCTATGATGTGCAATCAGCACAGGTTCCCTTTAAAGTCATTGAATCGAAATCTCGTGAAACAATTCATAAACTCATGATTTTACATTGGCCTTTGTACAAAAAATTTCAGGTGTGGGAAAAGTAACAATGTAGTGAGTGGCCTTCTTGTTGGACATTGTAAACTAGTACAAATTTTATTTTGTTTCGTTTTTGTAGTTTTGGTGACAGAGAACATATAATTTATAGAAAAAATGGGTGCAATAATGTTAATAAATATCATAAACATCATCATAATTCTCATATTTCTCTAATTTGAATGATATTCTTGAGCAATGAAATGGGGAGAAAATAAATAAATATGGTAAGTATCATCAATGATTTTGTGATATCAGTTGAGTACAAAGTGAAAAAAATTTTATTTAAAAAAAAAAAATAACTAATAAGATTAGCTTGTATTTATATGTGGTTCTACACATAATTACATAAACATACAGAACAACAAATAAATACAAACTAAATATGTGTAATAAAATTGGTCAAAATTGGGGTAAAAAATGTGTGTTCAAATTTCGGATCCAAATCCGGGTTTAGATAAAATCCTGTTTTTTACGGGTCGGGATCCAACCCTACCTGCATGTATAAAATTCTTATCGGATAGGGTTTAAGCCCTTTCAAATTATAAGGGTTCTTTGAGGGATTGGGGTCCAGTGCGGGCTTGGACCCACAAATTGCCAACCCTCGTCTCTCTCTCTCTCTCTCTCTAAAAAAACATGAAGAAAATCAATTACACTTGGAACTTTCGCGAAACAAATGTGTAGTACTGTAGTTTGAACTTGCGAACCATTTGAGAGCAGCAGCAATTCATGGCAGGGACAGCAATATTTCGTTTGAGATCTCTTACTACTCCTTCATTGCTAAGATTATTCAGCTCCTCTGTTAACAAAGTCAACACTAAAGTCAATTTCTCTCTATCAGATGAAGAAGATACTGGTGATGATGATGCTAAAAGCAGTGAAAAGAGCAAACTTCCACCTCCTTACGATCCCTTCAACAAGAAGCCAGTCGTTGAAAATCCCGACGACCCCAAAAATCTGCAAGAGATATTCCACAAGATGAGAACGGAAGGCCTCACAAACAGTGCCGTCAAGATGTTCGACGCTTTGTCTAAAGACGGTCTCACTCACGAGGCCTTACAACTCTTCTCTCAAATCAAAGACAAAGGCCACATGCCTGACGTCGTCGCCCACACTGCCGTTATCGAAGCCTACGCCAATGCCGCTCAGTCCAAGCAAGCCCTCAACGTCTTCCTCCGTATGTTGGCCTCCGGGGTGGCGCCCAACGCTTACACGTACGCTGTTCTCATCAAGGGACTCGCCGCTGATACCAAATCGTTTGCTGATGCGCAGAAGTACTTGCTGGAAATGATGGGCAAGGGAATGCACCCCAATGCTGCCACATATACTGCTGTGTTCGAGGCCTTCGTCAGGGAACAGAAGCTCGATGAGGCCAGGGAGTTTCTGCAGCAGATGAAGACCAAAGGGTTTCTGCCTAATGAGAAGGCTGTTAGGGAAGTTATCACCAGCAAAAGAGGCCAGGTTTATGGAAAAGTGATCAACATTCTCTTTCAAAGTTAATTGTTGAATTTCTGCAATTTAAATGTTGTATTTCATTCTTTGTTCATGTGCTTCAAAAAAATATATGTTTTACTCAATCAGGGAATATCATGCCATTGCTGCAAACAAGGTTACATTAATATTTGATAATAAGTTTTGACATACTTTCTGAAATTAAAAAAAAAAAAAAAAACCAGAAAACTTAAAAATGATACAAAGAAATGGATTCCTGTGACTATATCTAGACCTAATGCACTCATTGCCTATGATCACCAACAAATTAGTACAGTACGAAGAAGAATCGCCGGCAACATCTTCTGATCCATTTACAGCAGTGAAACGACCTCATGTAAAAGGGTACACGATCACGACTAGGTCTTGCTTGTCATGGTAGTTACTCTGATGCGGTGCCCCCCATACTGCCACAGTTGAAACAGGAACCTCTGCAGTGCACACTACTAATATTCTCGCTTGGTAGGACATTCTGATGCTCTGTGCCCAGACCTTCCACAATTGAAACATGAACCTCCAAATCTGTTTTGTCATGTTCACAAGTCATGTCAATATTTTTTACAGATGTGTATGCCGCAAATTACTGAAAGTAACTATAATGTTTTAGCCTCAGAGTTCTCTTGAAAACAAATTCTCCAAGCTTTCCCAATGCAACGACAACACAATTAAATGTCACACATAAACAAGGTCCAACAATAAAAGAGTACCATTCTTCAGTAGAATAGCTACTACTATGTATTTTGTTTATTCTATTCCATTTAGCTTACCAAAAGGATTTAGCCTACCAAACGTATGAATTCCAACCAGATTAACAAAATACATATGAGCAACCATATCACTACTGCTGCCTTAGTAACCTTAGGAAATGTACATCCAAGAACAACATTCTAACAAAGGGTTGATTTAATATTTTCAATTTTTATGTCACTCCCTATTGTCAAAAGCAGAAAAAAAACATATACCTGTCCCGGGATAAGGGCCTGCTTGATCTTCTACCACTACTGCTACCACCACCACCAATTAACCAATCATAATCACCACCACCGCTTTTTGAAAACTTAGACCAGCTATTTTCAGTTTTAAAACTACTTCGACCACCGCGCTTATATCCACCCTCATCATCGCTGTTCCAACCTCGGGATGCTTTGAAACCTCCACTGAAACTTCCACGGTCCCTTGAACCTCCGCGGTCCCTGGAACCTCCCCGGGAAAACCGATCCCTGCTGGAGAACTTGCCATAATTATCACTTGGGGGCCCATCATCTTGCAAGGCAGGCAACTGCTTAAACAATTAACACAGAATTCATTTGTATGTCAGAAGGTGATGCAGGTAGGATAATGGATAGGAAAAGAAAAAAGAAAAAATAAGTGCATAGTGTACATCAATAGACTGCACACAGAACAGATTATAACCAATTCAAGCAACGGCTAAAATAGAATATATAACCTTGGTGATCTTGGAAATAGTGTTTCCAGGTGGTATTTGCCTATTCAGCAACTCCTTGGCAATCTCCTCTGGAAGGTCGAAAACTGCTCCTTGAACCTGAACATTAACCACATTACTAATTTGTATAGAACTAAACCATTTATCAATAATAATAAATAATGCATAGGTACAAACCTTGTCATCTGCAATTATATGGATTTTTCCAACTTCATCAGCAGCTGCAGAATAAACATCAGAAAGAAACCCAGTGACAGATCTAGCTGACATGAACCCTCTAGTATATTCTGAATCACGAGTCAATTGTAATGTCACCCATCCCTACAATCCAGAGGTCCAGTTTGAGTTACAACAGAAGACTGCTACAACTAATTAGAATATTAAAGCAGAACAGAGAGAGGAACGGGAAGAAAATCCATAATAAGGTCCAACTAATTGTGGTTTTAATTCACTGCCATTTACAATTGAATCATGAGAAATAATGCCTGAACAAAAAATCATGCACTTGTAAATTCACAATTAAAGTCGTGGTCGATAATTCACCTGCTCGTGGTTGATAAGAGAGCGGGATGAAGGGGGCCGTGAGAATCCACTCAACTGTGCCAGTGCAGCAGCAAGAGCATTTGTTCCTTGTTCTTCAATCAATTTTTGAGCCGCTGGGGTGAAAAACTCTATAGACTCAGGATGAACTCCATTAAGAGTAGCAACAACTTGATCAGCCGATGCTTTCAAAACCTCTTCAGTAGCTGGGGGACTGATAAACTCAAACTTACATCCCACATCACGCTCAAGGGATCTGACTGTTCTCCTTTGGCTACTATTAAACATCAAGATGGTGTTACCTTCCTTCCCTGCACGTCCAGTACGGCCAGAGCGGTGCACAAAAGTCTCTCCATCATTGGGAAGTTCATAGTGGATAACCTGAAATGGGTGAAAAGAAGCACAGACTTTCTCAGTATACTGAAAACACAATCAAGACTTGAATGCTTGCCTGCAGGATAAAGGGGAGAAGAAAAAATTTCATAGAAGAAAACTGTTCATATACAGAGGGATTGTAAAATTCACATGGCAGCGCATGAACTAGCATATGGATGCATGTTTCTCCATAATGGTTTTCAAGTCGCTGAAAAATAACTTAACTTTTTTCTGCTTTTATGAATATATGCAATAAAATGTTCAAATTTATAAACTTACTAAATCAACATTGGGTATATCAAGCCCCCGAGCTGCAACATCAGTAGCAACCAGGACAGTAAATTTTCCTTGCCGAAAACCATTCAATGTTCTCTCCCTTTGATGTTGAGATATATCTCCATGTAATGCCTCGGAAGCTATAATGTTAGTCAATGACATTGAGACTTCATCAGCATCTCGTTTTGTCTGTGTAAAGACAATGGTCTTCCCACCCTTTGCATAGACCTGAAATTTGCAACTGATATTCAGCCCCTTTAAAACAAAATGTTCCCTTGCTTTTGTAAATCTATTAGACCGTTATCAAACAATGATATCCCAGCAATATTGTACTACGATAAGCTAAAAGAATTATCAACAAGTTAGAGAAGAACAAAATTATCAATACAAGTGAGGATTGGAGTCCATACAGTTATAAGATCACTAAGAATGGTCCGCTTTGAGGTTGCAGTGGCTGCTAAAGCATAAAGTTTGATCCCTTCTGCAAGCTTTTCATCTCGATCACCAACCTATTGGAAATGGCAAGGAATTAGAAAACAATTCAAAATTTTATTTTCAACACTTAACAATTTGGGAAATAACAAGATAGAGGACAAGCTTTTTTTCCAGACAGGTATATATCTCATTGCAACCTAAAAACGAAGCCTTTATATTTAATGCAAAAAAATACATATATTCTAAAAATGGAAATAAAAGAAAATCTTAGGAATTTACCAAATCAATATTGAGAGGATTATCCAAATGCTTTCTGGACAATTTCTTGACCCAAGCAGGCATAGTTGCAGAGAAAAGCATGCTCTGTCGCTTGAGTGGCAAATTTTCTAAAATTGTCTCAACATCCTCCTCAAATCCAACAGCAAGCATCTGGTCAGCTTCATCGAGGACCAAAAATTCAATTTCCCCCAATCTGAGAGAGTTGTTTTTAATAAGGTCAATGATTCGACCGGGAGTACCAACAACCACATCAACCCCACGGGTAAGAGCATTTTGTTGGGTATTATATGAAACCCCTCCATAAACACAAACAGTGTTCAAATAAGGAGCAGACTCTTTAATCTCCGTCTCCACTTGCCTCGCTAGCTCCCGAGTAGGTGCAAGCACCAAAACTTTAGGAAGCCGACCACGCCTAGTAGAACAAACAAATGTTCATGAGATATCAGCAAAAGGTGTGTGAATAATAATAATTAATAAAAGAAAAAAAGTACCTCATAGAAGGTGATTGTTCAAATTCCTCAGTGAGGCGTTTGAGTATTGGGATACCAAAAGCTAATGTCTTTCCTGTCCCAGTTTTAGCACGAGCTATCAAATCTTTACCTTGTAGCGCCGGTACCAAAACAGCTCTCTAAATTACACATACTAAAATTAGAAACAAAATCGACGAACTAGTATAATAATAAAAGAAAATGAAAAATGAAAAATAACCTGGATAGGGAAAAGACTAGTAATGCCTCGCTTTTCAAGAGATTGGACGAGGCGGTCAGGCAAGCCCAACTTGGAGACGGCGAGTTCGTCATCGTCGGCAGCAAGTTCATCGGATTGAGAGTCGTAATCTTCATCATCACTACCAAGAGAAGAAGAATTGTTGCTGAAGTCGCCGAGTCCTTTGAAAGCCTCCTCGCTTAGGACAGAATTGGGAGTAGCTATAGCCGAAGGAACAAACGTAAGACTCTGCCTGAAACCACCGCCGCCGCTGCTGCTCTTCAGAGACAATGGTTTCACTACACCAGACGACGCTATTAGAGTATTGAAGTGAGACTTATCCGCCGACGGCAAGCCACGAAACGACCCCGCCGTCGTTCTTTTACCGGAAACCTCCAGAAACGGAGTCGACGATACTCCAATTATAGACGACATTTTATCTTCTTTTAGTATGTGAAAACTAGAAAGCGGCGCGAGGCTGTGAGTGAGTGAGTGAGTGTGTGCGAGACGAACAAGAGAGGGAGATAAGGCAAGTCTTTTGAAAATGAATGGCCTTACACGCCTCCACCTCGCTCACATACCTTCTCTCTCTCTCTCTCTATATATATATACAAATACAATACACATAAAGATGGGATATTTCTTCTCGGGTATTCCGCGGATTGTTTCCAAATCGGATTCGGTTTTCGGGTTACCCGTAAACCCGATTGTTTTCTTTACTGTTATTTTATTTATTTATTCAATTTTAAAATGATTGAAAAAAGAAAAAGGCATGTAGTTAACAGTTTGTTCGAGAATGTTGAATTGTTGATTCTGATTTCTGACAATTGTATTGGGGTTTCCTTCCAGCGAAGACTCAGAGAGCCGCCGTTATTGCTCGCTTCTTCTTTCATTGTTAGCGGTCATTTCCACGCGCAGCGCCAAGTCGAAGTTCTTCACAGATCTGCCGTGTTTGTTTTTTCTTCGTCGTTAAGATTGATCTCATTACTCCAACATAGGTTAGTCTTCCAAACAATAATTTCACTTCACCAATCGTTTTCGTACTTGCTTGCCTGCTTTGCCTTCACTGCAATTTCATTTTTTCTTCTAAAATTCGTTTCTATTTTTGGATGCGTGATAGTCAGGGCTAGGGCAAATTACTTCTCGTTTCAGTTTTCAATTCAATGTTTAGCTTCAAGAGATAATAGCATTCTCTAGAGAACTGGACACTTGTATTTGAGGTTTGTATGTACTATATCTTATGCGGTTTTTTTATGTGTTGTGCAATTTGTAAAAATTACATTGCTTTATGGTGGTTTCGATATTTGTTCTTCTCAGTGGCATTAGTTGTTGTTGTTTCGCAATGGGAATCGCGCATATTTACCTCAGCGTGGTCGCGTTTATATGCACTTCTGGAGCCACTGCTTTGGCCATTCTTCACATTTACAGGCACCTTTTGAATTATACGGAACCTACATACCAGAGATTCATAGTTCGCATCATCTTTATGGTCCCTGTGAGTCCTTACCTAAAGTTGATTAAAAGGTCAGTTGTTGTTTTTTGAGCTCACATATATAATGTGTATCTTTTGTCATTGGCAGGTCTATGCATTAATGTCTTTCTTGGCCCTCGTTTTTCCAGAGAGTGCAATTTATTTCAATTCCATTCGCGAAGTGTAAGTATCTTTGTATTGAAATTTACATTTTTTTTCAGCTTTAATGTTTTTGGGTTATTTATGATATTCCATATTGTCAATTAGTTGAGTAGATGCATTTCTGAAGGACCTACGCTACAATTTGATTTTGAAAGGTCCTTATTTATGTTGGGAAGTGTTGTACTAAGCGTGCATGTCTTCAATTGTGCTTGGCTATTTTCCTATGTCCAGTTATGAGTTCTTATGAGTTTGTTTTCAAGTTAATTAGTTCTGCATAAGCTCCAATCTTTTACCCTGTTTTATATCTTGGTTGCCTCTGCATCTGAAGCTTGTTTTATGATCAGTTCAATTTATTTTTTTCTTTTTCATTTTTTCCTTTTTCCTGCTTCTAGGACACCCTTAACATTCTGCTTCCCCTCCCTACAACAAAGCAAATAAGGGATGAGAGTGGCTTTTCTTATGTATTTTCTGGACTTCTTTACTATTTTTTCAACCGGCACATTTATATTTGCATTTTGCTGTCCATACTAATTGACAAACTTTGGAACAGTTTCCCTTTAGTTAAGGTTAGGAACGCACATAATGTGCCTCTGGCTGCACAGGTATACTACATTTTCCATAGATGGAAACCTTTTGATATAAATGCTGAGGCCAAGGCTGTATTCAGCTAGACATTCTATCTAGTTAGAAGTAGGTTTTCTGGAGAGAAGCTTAATTTTAGGCTTACAAGGCTGATGGATATCTGCAAGACTGCAACACTTGGAAATAGCAGGGGAGATTTTATTTAGTATGTTAGTGCTTGTGTTTGCTGTCTAGGTTTATGTAGCATATACTCATATAGTATCAGCATGTTGTGCATTTAATTATCTGATTCTCGTCTTTTTCTTTTGGTTATGGGACGTTGTGCTTCTTTTGGTATTTCTTAATTTATAAGAAGAATTGGTGCAAGAGATGATACTTACTTACATGCAAGTTCACACAGACACATACACATATTTGGTTTATACTGCACAAACCATCACGCGCTAATTTTGTTTCCTGGACTCTTGCAGTTATGAAGCTTGGGTCATTTATAATTTCTTGTCATTGTGCCTGGCATGGGTTGGTGGTCCTGGAGCTGTTGTGTTGAGTTTAAGTGGTCGGGTTCTAAAGCCAATGTGGTGTCTGATGACATGTTGCCTCCCTCCCATGGCACTGGATGGGTGAGTTTACTTTTTCTATTATCCAGAAAAATCCAGTTTTCCATTTAATTGGGGAATGCATTGTGTAATAATCTGGACACTTTGAGTTACATGTATTAAATCAGCTTTCTTTTAAACTCTATCAATAGGTTATGTAAACATCTAGACTTCGTAGAAAATTTACAGATTTCTGATACACTCTATCTAACAAGATTTGAGTTGCATTTCTGATATATTTTGTGTTTGTTGAAGTCACGTATCTTGTTTTGTTGATACAGGCGTTTTATAAGGAGGTGCAAGCAAGGTTGTTTGCAGTTTGTGATTCTAAAGCCTATTTTAGTTGCTGTTACTCTCATACTTTACGCAAATGGGAAATATAAAGATGGAAATTTTAGTCCCAAGCAAGCATATCTGTATCTAACCATCATCTATACACTCTCATACACTATGGCTCTTTATGCTTTGGCATTGTTTTATATGGCCTGCAGAGATCTGCTTCAGCCATTCAACCCAGTTCCAAAGTTCATCATCATTAAATCTGTTGTTTTCCTAACTTATTGGCAGGTGAATATTGATTCTTACTTTTTCACTATTGCAAGAATACCATTATGTAACTACAGATTGATTTGGAATTTTGAATTTCTTGCTCTATTTTTAATTATTTCATCTAGTTGCAGATCACATTGCTAGGCATGCTGTGGAAAAAGAAGAATATAACTCTCATGTCTGTGATTTCGACCTTTCTATGAAAGTCATTATTTATCCACATTTCTTTTCTTTGTGCATGCATTCCATTTTTTTTATGAATGCAGCATGAAGATTTAGGGAAGTCTGCCCAGCTGATCTGTAGCAATAAGGGAAGGGAGTTCAAACCCTGGATGTAGGAGGGAAATTCGATAAAAAAAAAAAAAGAGCAAAAACGTTCTCACAACCTGATGAGAATGATTTGGCAGATTTGTAAATGAAATGTAGGCTAGTTTATTTTAAGCCTAATTATAGGGTGTGATATGATGAACATCGAGCCTGAAATCTCTACTTTGACTAAATTTAAAAGTAAATACTTTATTAGATAAAAGATGACATTGTATTCATATTATGTCTTGAATATGGTTAGATGTTCTTGAAGAAATCTGAAGTACTAAATCATTACATTTTAGATCCTTTTACCAAAAGTCGTCAAGGATTTGTGAAAATGAAAGTTTCACCTATGTATCTGAACTCTGAAGCCAATTGTTTCTTGAAATTACAAAGAAAGTAGGTGCAGACAATACCTTATTGGTATATATGCAATCTTCAAAGGTATTAATTGTAGTTTTTGTGAAACATCATATAAGAACCTAGAGATGGCACTTTCTCCTTGTTAAAGAAATCACTTTAGTGTTATGTCCTTGCAAATTGAAAAGTAAATAAATCTTATCATCACCATAAGGTATTATATGTAAGTTCAATTGTCTTTGAGAGTCATTCATTTTATGCACGTGCTTGCTTAGTTTGTTGCTTGCTACTATTTGCTTTTCCCTGTTTGGTTTTACTAATATTAATCCGAGATGCCTTCGGAGTATCTTGTCTATTTGATGTGAACCTATATATTCTATAAAACTGATCAGTACTTTTGTGGAATAGGCTGGACATTTTCTATAAGAAAAGTTAAATTGTGTAGAATTTCAGTTTCTCTCACTTTTTTCCTCTTTTTTTTTTTTGTTTCAGGGTGTTCTGGTTTTTCTTGCTGCAAAGTCTGGATTCATAAAGAACGCAGAGGAAGCTGCTGAATATCAAAATTTTATAATATGTGTTGAAATGCTTATAGCTGCTGTCGGTCATCTTTATGCTTTTCCGTACAAGGAGTATGCAGGTGCAAATATTGGTCGGTCGCATGGTTTGACAGCAAGCCTTGCTCATGCCTTAAAGTTGAATGACTTTTACCATGACACTGTTCACCAGGTGAGCAAGCAATTGAATATTTTCGTTGATATATATATGGTTCTTCTATGGTCTATGGTGTGAAGCATGCCTATTTTAGTTTTCTATAACTGCAGCTATGCTGATAATTTTGCAGTTTGCTCCAACTTATCATGATTATGTACTCTACAACCATACTGAGGGTGATGAGGGAACAAGGAAGTACAGGTCACGCACTTTTGTGCCGACAGGTTCAGAAATGGATGCCGTGAGAAAAAACAAACACATGTTAGGAACCAAGATGGATGACATTCAGCTCTCCAGTCTCTCTTCTTCCGATACTGACACTCCAAAAAATCCCAGCACCACGCCTGATATTGTGCATTCAGATGCAATGAAATCTTCTCTGCTTGTAGATCCCTCAAATTCTGTATCCGTGTCATATGACATGTCACTTATTGACCTTGACATGTCCAGTTATCCGGCAAAAGTTCCTGCAGCAAATGAATCAGGGGCTAGGTGAAAGAAGCCACTGTAGAGAGGTAAGAAGAGTGCCCATACTAGGATGAAAAAAAAGAAAAAAAGATTGTCAGATCTTATATTTGCTTTGGAAAGCCTTGTTTGCCTCGTTGTGTGCTGATATTTCTATAATATTGCTGAAGAGTGTGAACCCCTGAGTCCCCTCTGTTGTCCTCTCATATGGTTCAAGAATTGTATTCATTGATGTTAGACTTCATGTAGAAATTGACTTTACTAACCGCGTATTTGTCCTTCCACGGTTTCATTGTAGATACGACTTTGGGCTGTCATACTTACCAAATCATTATTTCAATCACAAAATTGCTTTTAGAATTGTTGTTACTTGTTTTCTCTGTACGGTTTAAATGTTCCATTGCTTTAGGATTAAATAGCTTTAAGTTTGCACCAATCATTCATTTGAAGTTTGGATTGGACATAATTTTCTGTTGGTTTGATATCTGAACTTGGATATGGTTTTGTAAAAAGGGAAGTGATATGTGATACTGAAACTCATCTCTCAGCAATGAACCGTGATGCCATGATGTTTGCATGTTTATTGCTTTCAGCTTGGCTTGTAGAAATTGGCGGAATTCTATTATTGTGTATGTTTTATGTTCAATGGCCAGAAAACTTTAAACCTTGTCGTAAGAAATGAAGATTGTTAACCTCAAGTATTGCTTGCTGGATATTTTGGACATTCCAGATAGTAAAACGATCGAGTTGTCGATGTTCATAAATGAACTCTATTCATCAGTTTGATGTTATCGGAAAATATGTCATATAGTGGAAGAGCAGATGATATTTGATCAAGTGAAGTATTTTGTTTGAATACAAGTGATTCGATGCTTCTGTCAATATTACCACCGAAGAATTTAATATGTACAACTCCATTTACAGGCTTCATGACATCATAGAAACAGGTAAAAGCTTTGACAACATCCACAGTAACATATAACATATATACTATAGATCAAAGTAAAGCTGTTTTCCTTTTGTTTTACCTTGTTAGCTCTCTTCATCAACAAGGAAACACTTACTGCCATTATTTGTTAGAAATGTTGTTGTTTAGGTCATTATGCTTAAATGATACAATTGTATTCAAGTAAAACATTGATATTTAAGGATTATTCGTCAGATTTACGTTTTTATTGTTAGGTGTTTATTCAAGTCAGTCTGGTGGAATTAATCAGATTTGTAATATTTAGAGGCAGCGTGGTGTATGGTTGAAACTTGCAAGACAAGACATGAACATGTAAGATTGGGTACACCTGTGTTGATTATTTTACCCATCAATCTTTATTATAATTTATAGCGATAGCTGACACCAGTTGCGTTGTGTACATAAATTCACGCATTTTTTGATGCTTGCTTTACACGATTACAACCCTCACTTTTCTATTTCTTGTGGATGTCACTCATTAACCAAATTAAGCTTTTCTCCAATTCCTATGCCATTACATGTATATTAATTATAATTAAAATTGGATTTCAATAGTCTTGTTTGATGGATATGTGGACCAAGATGATGATGGATATGTGGACCAAGATGGTGATGTGGAGTACCTAAATAAAACTAACATGATTATGACTACTATATGAGGAATTGAAGATGATGATGCAATTTTCACAACCTAACCATCTTTTTGGGTCCAGATAAGTCTAGAAAAAGACAAAGAGAAAGTAGGCAACACAGAAGGCACGTGACACTCCATCCATCCACGTGTAAAAGTTTATTATATAACAAGTTACTTAAATGTCTTTAGCAATCAATGTATCTCCATATTTTTGTGTACTCTCATAGTCTCATCTCACCACCCCCTCTGCGGCGGCATACAAAACTCACAACACCAAGCAACCCTAAACCAAAGCAATCATTTTTCTTCAAGCCCACATAGCAAAATCCTTCCTTTTTATACTTTTTTACAACTCTACTTCTTTTTAGCAACTTTTCACGAGAGAGAGAGAGAGAGAGAGAGAGAGAGAGAGATATGGCGTTGGTGATGAATCCAAATCCTGTGTTCAGGAGCAACAGTGAGTCGTTTGGGTACACGAACATGGAGCAGGGTAACAACAACAACAACAACAACAACAACAACAACATGGTGATGATGATGGAGAAGAGACAGCTGTTCTTGAGAAGCTACCAGTTCTGTAGAAAGAGGAGTTTAAGTGAGAAAATCAGAGCATCATTTACAAGAGTGAAAAGGGTCATGTGGTTGAGGCTTCGATCTGCTCGTAAAATACCCAAGTTGGTCTGGTCAAGGCTCCGAATCCGGTGGGGTTTCAACTACCGGAGAAGAAGATTTGTGCGTCTTGTCAACAACTACTGCTACTACAACAATTCTTCATTTCTCTAGTTCAAGTAGAAGTAGATTAGAACCTATCTTTCTCTTTGTGTTGTGTTGAACAAGTTTGACAAATCTCAATAATCAGGCTTTTATATGTAAACTTGATTGTAACAGTTTGATGTTCTGTTTTTCTACATATATGTATGTACACTTGGCAATTAGTGATCTCCAATCCTCTTAATAATACTTAAAAAGTGATTAGTATGCAAAAGAATTGAAATGAAATCTTTTTTTTTTTCTTTATTGGGTAGAGAAAAATCGATGTTATTTTGATTTCCCAAAGATCAAAGTTTGAATGTTAAAAATCAAGTTTGAATGGGGAACCTTGACCTTTACACATGTATTTGCTGTCGAATTTGACTACATAACACAAGCAACTATGAACATTTACAAAGCCCACCGCTTTTTTCTTGGTTTTCTTCAACATGACTGTTTGCCCATTTCACAAATGAATCAAATTGGATTTGATTCTCTTTTCAAATAATTTCACCAACTGATTGGAAATCAATCGTCATATGAAAATATATATTAGGTTGAAAGTGATCACAAGCTGACTCACCCTCAAATCACAAATATTCATTCTTATGTCACACAAATAACAATTGGTTTTGAGTGTGACAAAGACAAATGAAGAATAGTGGAGAGTATCTTTTCCGAATCGGATGCTATGATATATATATATATATATATATATATATATATAATTCTGTTGAGTTGACCTTTACTTTTTTGATAAATAAAGTTACTGAAAAATCAAGTTGGGAGGATATGAATCTATTCAGATTTGTAGGTTTCACACTAGTTATTAACAAATTCAACAAATGGTTCCATGGAATATGTGGGTATAAATTAATGGTAACAAAGTCAACCAGATTTTATTTTAATACTAAGAAATGTTAACGGTAATTTATACTTGGCATCGAGAAAATAGACCGGCTGATGTTGGATCTTGAATTGTACATGTAATTGTAACCTGTCTCATCAATGTTTTTTATTTTAAGACGTTAAACCCTTAAACTGTTGAAAATCGATAGAAACTGTTGCAACCTGCCCCCAAGTATAAAAGGGTTTTGTCCTTATTTCGTCACTTTCTACCAATTTCTAATCGTTTAAGAGGTTTAACATCTAAAAAAGACATTTAGAAGGCATGTTGTAACTTTGTGTATAATTTAGGGGCCAACACCGATTAATCGACAACATATTTGCTTGTTTTAATATACTGTAAGAAAAAAAAAAATAATAATAATCTGAAACTGCTCTGTCATCTGCAGACTAAATTCATTTATTTAATTGGTATGATATGAACATGTTTTAGTAACACATGCCTACAACATGTCAATTCATCATAGGTCCGAATAAGAATTCAATTTCATAGTTAAATTTAGTGTTTTTTTATTTTTTATTTTTTTTATTTTTTATTTTTTATTTTTTTAAATTTTTTTTTAATATGATGATTTCAATTTCTCAATAAGTTTCATATATGTTAATTAATTAAACCGACTTAATATAATTTGTACAAGCCTTTTGAATGATCGATATATTTGATTAATATACAACCAATAGGTAAACTAGAATGTTGTAAGTGGTTAATGTTGTGAAAGCATTTAATATTTGAGTGGCAATATTTACACTACTCAAAGTATTATTACAATAATTAATAAAAATATAACTCATGTATCATATTAATAAAATATTTAATACTATAGGAAATATTATAATTAGTTACGCAAATTAAAAAATACATATTTTGATTAAATTACTAATTATTTGTTAATTAAGGTTTGAATAGTGATTACTTAAAATTATAAATATTAACTAACTTTTTATTTTATTTTATTTTATATTTTTATAAGCATTACACTAACATAATTTCAGGATGTTTAGGGAGGGTGAGGACTCGAACCCGCAACCTTGGTGCAGTTGCTAGGGGGTTTACCACCGGACTAACATCATCCCGTCAAATATTAACTAAGGGATCGTTTGTTTTTTACACTCAAAACTTAATGGGTCTGAATTGAAATTATTAAGTTGTTTTGTTTGTTTTTTAAGTGGTCAAACAACTTAAAAATATCAAAAACAAATTAAAATAAAATGTAAGAAATATTGACTTTTAACTTAATTCTAAACCGCTAGATTGTATTTAATATATTTCTTCCAAGATTATCCTACCAAAGATAATATATTTTCAATTTCATCATAATTTAATATTATACAAATTTATTTCTTTTAATCTATTACTTAAAATTATAAATATTAACTAACTAATTGTTATTCATTTATTTATTTATTTTTTGAAGTATTACACTTATATAATTTTAGGATGTTTGGACAGGGGGAGAACTCGAACTCGCAACCTCTATGCAGGTCTTAGGGGTTTATCACCGGATCAACCTCATCTCGTCAAATATTAACTGAGGTTGTTTGTTTTTTACACTTAAAACTTAATTGGCTTGAATTGAAATTATTAAGTTTTTTTTAAAAAAAAAAAAAAAATTTAAATTTTTAAAATTTTTAAATTTTTTAAGTGGTCAAACAACTTTAAAATACCAAAAAACAACTTAAAATAAAAAGTAGAAATCCTGACTTTTAACTTAATTACAAATCACTAGATTACAGTTAAAATATTCTCTTCCAAGTCTATCCTTCCAAAGAAGATATATTTCCAAAATTTAAAATGGTGTATAATTCTTTCTTTTAATATATTTCTTATTTTAAACGGCTTTTAGAAAGGATTAAAAAAACCCTAATCACTTTTCATAGAGACCGGTGTATATAATTTAGGAACCTATTTCAAGAAAAAAAATCAATAATGTTTTTTTAATTTGGTTTCCGATGCATATGATTCAAAAAAAAAAAAAAACATGGTTTCCTCAATTATATACATTGAAAATGTAGACAACATGCAAAATAACTTGAACATTTTTTTTTTGTTGGCAATAAATTGAACTTGAATTTTATTTGCAGAATATGTATAATCTTATAAAGAATGGTGCATGTTAAATTATTTCTTTTAATTAGCATGGGTACAATGTAAAATTACTTAGTTTTAAACAATTTTATTTTTAAAAACAAACACGTTGACAGTAAATTCAGATATAAGAAGAAAAAAAGCAAACAAACCATTCGGGTTCAAATTTCAGTCCCTTTTCAGTCTTCAGAAAATTCCAGGATAACAACCCCTAACTATTATATATATAAAAAAAAAAAAATAAGATGAGAAAATCATTGGAGTTAATTAAAAAAACTAAACTAAACTAAAAAAAAAAAAAAAAAAAAAAAAGTGAAACATGTAACAACAGAATACACTCGCCCATAAATTTAAACATATAAGCATATTCAACTAATTCCGTCGATAGGCTAATCCCGCTTTACTAATGAAGTCAGAAAATAAAAATAAAAATAAAACTTTTGCATAACAGTGCTTCTAAAGAAAGAATACAAGAAAAGAAAATATGAGGTGGCTCATCCATGCTTCTAAAGAAAGAATACAAGAAAAGAAAGTATGAGGTGGCTCATCCATGCTTCTAAAGAAAGAATACAAGAAAAGAAAATATGGGGTGGCTCATCCATAATTAGGGGTGTGCGGTAGATCGGATCAGATGGATTTGTCATAATCCAAAATCTGATCCGATCCGATTTGATCCGATTGTAAAATACTTTAATCCGATTGTAAAATACTTTAATCCGATCCGATCCGATTGTAAAATACTTTAATCTAATCTGATCCGATATGATATGATGGATCGAGTTAATATAAAGTTGTTCTTAATATATAAAAGTTATAATCTGAAATAAATAAAATCAAATAAATTATTCAAACATTACTAATTAATTCAAATAAAATTAAAATTAAAAAAATACATAACATAACATAACTTGTAAACTTTATATTATTCAAAAAGTTTATAAACATTAAACATCACCTCCAAATGTAAACTTAATAAGCCATGATGTTGATGAAAAAGAATAGAAGAAAAAAAGATGGTGGATTGTTGGTCATAGAGAAATTAAGAAAGAAAACACAAAATAGTAACATTTGAAATTGTATTTTGGGTTTGGCATATTCAGAGACTCAAATTGTATTTGTGTTGGGCCTTTACATTGGATAAAATAAATTGTCCAATATAAAAATAAGGTCTATTATTTTAGGCGAATTGACAGATTCGACGGATTTCCAAACGGAAATCCAAGATCCAATCAGATCCAATCAAATCCAATAGATTTTAGAATTTATGATCCAATCCGATCCAATCACCTCCCCGGATTGGATCCAATGGATCGTATTTGATTGAATTGGATCCTGCACACCCCTATCCATAATAGCACTATTTTTATTTGAGCACATTCTACCATACTCCCATGAGGTTTGTCTTTTTACATTTATAAACAACTTTATCGTTAATTGACACCCATCTATTCTGCCGTTGTTCAAACTTGATTCTTCGAGAACATTAATATAAATTAAAGAATAGTAAACTCAAAGATCTTACGACTCTGCAATTTTGTTTATTGTCTGACTATGGTTAAAAGTTGAATGAACTGCAATAAAATGTCGAATGAATAGAGTGTGTTGTGAAGGTCGTTAACAAAACTCTCAACTTTTATTGGATAACAGCTAGTAAATGTTAGGAGCTTGGATATATCAGCTTCAACCCTAAACTTGCAAACATTATAAAAACTCTTTCCTATGCATTGAGAAGACCTTCTATTTACATAGTCCTTAAGATGATGAAAACCTACCTTCTTTGTAACACCCTAAATCCGGGACCCAATAGACCGGAATGTTACGTGATTCAGACCTTACAAGAACCTTAATTTACAAAATCTTCACAATTAGATCATCAACAATATATCCAGTTAAATACAATACTCAAACCTGATACCATTCATTTCACTAAAATCTCTAAAGTCTAAAGCAATTACAACATTAAATAATTTGATTTCCTTACAACACGTACACACATGAAATTAAATCCTCCGACAATACATATATCTCATATGCTAATGTAAACCTCATCCATTCTAAATCCAAGAACTCAATCCGTAAAATGGTGGTGACGAGGGGTGAGGCGTTAACTTGGTAAGTAAATTCATGCATAACATGTATAATAACATAGCCTTTGTAAAACCTTTACGTTCAAAAACCTTGCTCCTAAACTTTTCGAAGAATTCAAAACAATGTAATACTTAATAATATTTGGATTAACATTTAATACAAATTACGTACTTAAATATCAATAAAACTGGTTGAAGCAATACTTAGAATCATATCCGTTCACATTCTTAAATCATAAAACATTTCATAAAACAGTATAACAATATTAAATCAAAAGATCATTTAATAATCATAATTTAAATCACTATAATTTTTCGGAAGTAACGATACAGATCAATCACTTTATAAAACGGTAAACAAATAATTTTACAGTATAAACGGTATGCATTAATTATTTTGGAAAAACGGTAAACGTATAACTCTTGTCTTGTAGTGTCACAGTTATCCGTGTGATGCGGAAATAACAATATATCACAATTACCTGTGTGATATGACAATAACAATATGTGTCTACACAATATCCTAGCTGGGCTAATACAATAACAATAACTACGAAACAATGAACCAAAACAATTTTATAAAACTTACATAAAATCAAATAGTAGTTTTGTTTAACAATTAGAGTCAAACAGTGCTGACCAATATGCTTCAAAAGGCCTTTGTAGCATTCCAATTTACCAGGTGGTTCTTTAACTATGCATATGTTTCAGTTGGTGCCACCTGAATTTGTATGTCACCTGATGATTGGGATGACGACTTTAAGGCATCTCAAGTCGTCATCCAAAACATCTTTGAAGGCATGTGTTTCATGGTGGATAAAATTATATACGAGAATGAATCTGAGTATATGGACGAACTGAAGGACATTGAAGAAATTATGGAGTATAAGATGGTGGAATCTTTGAAGAAGAAATAGTAAATTGAGAATGTTGGTCAATCAAATTGTAATTAAAATTTTTATCCCACATAACTTGTTTAATCAAATTGTAATTAAAATTGGAATCAAACTTTGTTTAATTTTTTCTCTTTTAAAAGGCCAGACATTTGATTGACTTGAAAACAGATCAATGATTAATCCCTCAAAAGATATATCTGAGCTAACAACAAATAATTACTGTTTTCCAAACATTTTCCATCAAAAGGGATTTGTTTCAATGATACTTTATATAAAATTCTTACAAAACAATTTTATTAAAATCAGTAGAATCTTTAACAAAATACAATAAAGTAGAAAACGGTAAGAATGCAATATATAGTAATTTGATATTTCAAAACATAAACATGTCATAAATGAATTTACTCATATAATATATATGGATATGAAAACGTAATATGTCAAGGGTAAGTTTACTTAAATACCATATAAACATTTGAAAACAAAGATGAGTTTACTACATAATATATACATATTGGAAAACATAATACATTCTGGATGAGTTTACTTACCTCGAATCCCGTACGAATCCGATATAGTTCTAGAAACTCAAGAATCACTCAAACCTATACAATTACAATTTCAATTACTGTCATAACCTCGTACACCATATCAATTTAATCGGCATAAATGACTTGTATTGAATTAAACTTAAAATTTGTTCTTCTAGCTAATTATCACATCTGACCACCCTCCACTCTACAATTTTTAATTAATTCTCCATAGCACCAAATCTTATGAAATTTGACATGGATAATCTAGACATATAGAAATGCTATAGTAAAATTTTCAAATTAATCCACATTCATTAGAATATGTAACGATCCATTCTTTTCTTGTTTCCCGAATCTGTCCAGCAGAAATTAATTCCGACCTTTGTCCACTCCAAAATTGATAACTATATTTTTACTAATTTATAAATCACAAAATTTTGCGTAGCAATAGTAGACATATCCTTCTACATATATATAAATTTTCATAATTTTTCAACATGAATAACTCGCTCTAAACATATTTTGAACCTAGGCTAATCGGTCAAAAACATAGTGTGTCTAGTAGTTTTTGTAATAGTTCGAAAATCCAATAAAAATCAAGTGACAATGAACATCGAAATGAATATAAATCAGCTATAAACATGTCTATACTCATAAACCAATCACAAAAACATTCTAATATAACTAGGAAGTCCATAACATGAAAGGAATACAATAGAAAAAGAAAACAACTTATCTAATACCAAGAGTTTTCCAAACTACTTCTAATTTCTTATTTCACCACAGATAGAACTTAGGTTGGCTGCTAGAACGGAAAGGAGAACAATCGTTTCTATTTTTTTTCTTAGACATATGGGATGTTGTATCACACGTTCAAATAACATTAAAAGTTCTAAATCCTAGCAATCAATGAGAATTTAACCCAAATAAGGAATCATATTTATGACAATATATATATTTCCTTTTTTTTTCGACATTAAGTCAGTGAAAATAAGCCTTCGAGGTGTTGATAATCTGCAGATCAGAGACTTTGTTTTGGAGGAGCCATCTGATTCTTAAATGCTTGGAGTGCATGACACCTTCCAAACTTTCGGTGTTCATTGTTTATATCTTCTAAGCCTTAATTTGCTATTTATTATTAGTTCACTTTGTGTATTCCTGTTTCCTAGGTCATTTAAGTCTGGACACAAGTTAATGCTTTATTTATCGAATGGTTCAAATGGTTCATTTGGATTATAGTGTAAGAATACAGTCATACACACTCAAAGTTGGTCTGAAAGTATCTCCATTTTACGTGAGATTGTCGTTTGGTTCCAATGTTCTCGCTATTATCTTGACCGTTGACAGTAACAACTTTAGCTCAGTCTAGAGTTGAATATAAAAAATTCATGTAATTCTCTGTTTTCTTGTTTTAGTGATTGTAGATGAAATGTGTAGCTTTTTTACCACAATAATTCACAATGATACTATTGTTAAAAAACAAAAAAAAAAACAAAAACAAAAAAAAAAAAGGAATTTAAGATTTACTAAATCTCTTAGGGATTAAATTACCTACTCATGATCTTTTCAAAATTTAAAAATATATGGCTGTTGCATTTTTTAACTCCAAAATCTCATTTGGATCAAATTCATGAATAACGTACCAATATGCATTTTTAACCGTGAAATGAAAAAATAAATTAACAAATTAATGTTCTATGGTACTTGTCCGAAGTACCATACTCGTTAAAGAGAGCGTAAGAAATTTCCGAAAATTTTAATAGTAAATTCTAAAATATTTAGTAAAATGAATTGTTTCGATATCGTAGAAGAGGAAAATAAGTGCAAAGATTGTGGAATTAAAAAATATAGGACCTACTATAATATATTGACTGCAATAGCCTTCAGTGCCAAATCCTTAGTCTTCTTCACCTCGATGTATAGACTTAAATGCTCAAAAATTTTATTGTTCAAAGTTCAATCTAGTGTTTTATTGGAGGCATGATATTCATGATTTTAAACATGCTAATAATGTTGAAAATATTAAATCCTAAGATTCAAGACTAATAGTGCACATGAGGCTAGAATCGTTAGAGAGTGTTTTTTCAGTCTTATCTTCATCTTGATATTGTATTTTCATATTCCACTTTTAGTGGAATCGATAAATTCCAGATTTTTTCATCGTCTTGGAGGTAAATTTATTTTAAACTTTAGTTTTGTGGTAATGTAAAGAATTATAATGCTAAAATGTGAACTCTTGTTTTCTTTATTGGGACGACGGAGTTGGATGATGAAGGTGAAGGGTTGGATGAAGCGTACATACTTGAAAGTATATCGAGAGTATCTAGGATTATTGCATATGTTTTTTTTTTTTTTTTTTTTTTTTACATTGCCTTTATGTGATTATATTTCAGAGATTAAGTATAAAAAATTCCTATTTACCCAATCCTTAAACCGTTGAACTTACTATACTCGTTGAAGAGAGTGTAAGAAACTCCCGAAAATTAGAATATCAAATTCTAAAATATTTACTAAAATGAAGTGTTTCGATAGCGTGGAAGAGGAAAATAAGTGCAAAGATTGTGATATTAAAAAAGATAGGACCTACTATAATGTATTGACTGCAATAGCCTTCGGTGCCAAGCCCTTCTTCTTCATCTCGATGTATAGACATAAAGGCTCAAAAATTTTATTATTCAAAGTTCAATCCCAATGTTTTATTGGAGGCATGGTATTCATGATTTTAAACATGCTGATAATGTTGAAAACATTATTCTCAATCCTAAGATTCAAGACTGAGAGTGCACATGAGGCTGAAATTGTTAGAGAGTGTCTTTTTGGTCTTATCTTCCTCTTGATATTGTATTTTTATATTCCACTTTCAGTGGAATTGGTAAATTCCAGATTTTTTCATCGTCTTGAAGGTAAATTTATTTTGGACTTTAGTTTCGTGGTAATGTAAAGAAGTATAATGCTAAAATGTGAACTCTTGTTTTCTTTATTGGGATGACAGAGTTGGATGATAAAGGTGAATGGTTGGATAAAGTGTACAAACTTTAAAGTATATCGAGAGTATCTAGAAATATTGTATATGTTTATTTATTTATTTTTTATTTTTACATTGCCTTTATGTGATTATATATCAGAGACTAAATATAAAAAAATTCATATTTATCAAATCCTTAAACCGTTGAACTTACCATACTCGTTAAAGAGAGTGTAAGAAACTCTCGAAAATTCTAACATCAAATTTTAAAATATTTAGTAAAATGAAGTGTTTCGATAGCGTGGAAGAGAAAAATAAGTGCAAAGATTGTGGCATTCAAAAAAATAGGATCTACTAGAATGTATTGACTGCAATAGACTTCGGTGCCAAGTCTTTAGTCTTCTTCACCTCGATGTATAGACTTAAATGCTCAAAAATTTTATTGTTTAAAGTTCAATCCTTATGTTTTATTGGAGACATGATATTCATGATTTTAAACATACTGATAATGTTGAAAATATTATTCTTAATCCTAGGATTCAAGACTAAGAGTGCACATGAGGCTAAAATCGTTAGAGAGCGTCTTTTCGGTCTTATCTTCTTCTTGATATTTTATTTTCATATTCCACTTTTAGTGGAATCGGTAAATTCCATATTTCTTTCATCGTTTTGAAGGTAAATTTATTATGGACTTTAGTTTCGTGGTAATATAAAAAATTATAATGTTAAAATGTGAACTCCTATTTTCTTTATTGGGACGAGGGAGTTGGATGACGAAGGTGAAGGGTTGGATAAAGCGTACATACTTGAAAGTATGCAACTACTTTAGATTTAACCACGAACAAAATGTATGCAAATATTTCCACTTTCATTTGAGGTGTTTTGGTTTTGTTGTGTCATATTTTCTGATTTAGAAAAGCTTTTATTTTGGTATCGAGAGTATCTAGGATTATTGGATATGTTTTTTTTTTTTACAATGCCTTTATATGATTATATATCATAGACTAAATATAAAAAATTTATGTTTACCCAATCCTTAAACCGTTGAACTTGAAAAAAATAAACATTATATCCTAAAAAACAAAACAAAATATACATTGTGAGTTTAAACCTATCAATTTAACAATAGAAAAAACAATGCAATTTAATTAGTTCTGAATTGTAAAACTTTTCAACATTTGTTCCAAAAATTTGAGTATCTTCTAATTTAACACTTCCAAAAGTCTACTTAAAAACTCTTGTCTCCCATGATGTTTGGGGTAAGATTAGTCCTCGGTCTACTGAGAAACTTATTTTTCATTTAAAAATTAAAACTATTATCATACAACGAATGTGTTTTTGAAATGAGCACCTAAGCATAATATAAAAAAAAAAAAAAAAAAAATTTAATAACTCTATCAATAATAAACTTGGGTTCCTCTACCATAGAGATGAGCCATTAAAATCCTTAATCAATAACTCTAATTCAATTTTCTTATAATCACTTATGTCCAATTTATTAACACTTTTGAACATTGATCGAGGTTTACTCAAATAAAGTGCAAGGGTGAAACATGAACAATCATTATAATATTAACTTTTAAAGCCTTTACTATTTCTCTTGCTTTAGTGATTGAATGTTGAATCACTAAGTTTGGATAAATATCATTAACAGTCTCAATGAAATCAAATAACATCACCAATAATAGCTAATGAATATTATTGATATGATGGTTAGCTTTATGTAACTGGAGAAGCGATAGATACAGTGGCGGACCTAGGAATTTTAACCAGGTTAAACAAAATAACAATTATATATATATATATATATATATATATAAAATACTAAAAAATCAAGATCATAGTAAAATAAGTTTTCTTTTTTTAAAACAAAAATGAGTTTTTTTTTATATAAAGAAAAATTGATGGTATAATGAAGTTTAGATAAAATAAAATAAATAGAATACTTACTCAAGATGAATAAAATAATCTTATATTAAAAAAAAAAAACCAAAAACACAATATTAAAAAAATAAATAATAACAATAAAAACAACATAAACAATGAAAAATTACAATATGTATTCTTAAACTAAAAAATTAAAATACAAATTTATAATAAAATTTTTTATTTTGTATTTATAATTAATTCACTTTAAATTTATACAAAAATAATTGATTAATAAATATTTTTAGACATGTTTTTTAATTTTTTATTCTTCTATGTTTTTGATAAATTATTGATTTATTGAACCTAAATAAATTAAAACTATAAAATAAAGAAAAATACTAAGGATAAAATAAAATGAATCATAATAATGGATGAACTATTTTAATACAATAAATTAAAATTTGAGATTTTATAGTTTATTGATTGGATGAGTTTAGGTATGTCAAACTAAAACTATTATAATTAATAAAAGTTCAAAATTATAATATATAATTTAATATAAAATAAAATTGAATTTAGTAAATAAAAAGTTGACAACGATGGAAAATAGAAATTGAATTATTTTATTTTAGAAGAATATAAAAATTTGATTAAAGAATTGAAAAAATGGCATTATATATATATATATATATATCCAATAAAAATGTACAAGTCAATACGTCCTGATATAACTCCATCAGTGCGTTGGATGTAGATCATTAGATTTACATGTTTTGACTCAAAGTGTATGCACTTGTCAAAACTTTTCCATAATCTATGGACTTCTTCATAATCTATGACCCATATGCAATGCACTGATGAAGTTATATCAAGACGCACTGAAGAGAAAAGGACTGTATATCCAAATATAAATATGTGAGGTCTGTAAAACACTACAAAAGACCAATAAAGTGATAGGTAAGAACAATACCCGTTGAACTAAGATATGTCATGGTGTAGTAAATGTTAATTAGTATTTATATATTATATAAATAAAGAAAATCAATTTTTTCTTTAATTTGAGGTAGGGCACGGGCCTCAACTAATCTAAAGGTAGGTTCGTCCCTGGACAGATAAAACCAAAAAACATGGCTATCATTACCAAATGACAAAACTGTTACATACATACTATGACCTAAACCATTTAAACATTCTTCGAGATCATTAATACAAATTAAAGAATATTAAGCTCGGAGAGTTTACCACTTTGCAATTTTGTTTATTGTCCGACTATGGTTAAAAGTTGAACGAACTGCAATAAAATGTCAAATGGATAGAGTGTGTTGTGAAGGTCGTCAACAAAACTCTCAACTTTTATACTTTCTCTTTATTTTTTTTTTATCAGGAAGTCATATCACAAATTATGCAACATTATCTACAAATATAATAATATCTTGAAATTAATTTGTTACTTTATAAATGTTTTGGTTTTTCTTGACAATAATGTAATAATGAGCTGCAAATAACAATCGGTGGAAGAAAATTGATAAGCTCAAATATTATTGGCTCTAATGATGTTTTGAGCAAAATTAGTCATTGGTCTATAGATACACTTATTTTTCATTTAAAAATTAAAACTATTATTAAACAATGAATATGTTATAGAATTGAGCTCTTAAGTATAATGTAACAAAATAAATTAATAACTCTATCAATAATCAACCTGGGTTCCTCAAACATAGAGATGATCCATTAAAATCATTAATCAATAACTCCAATTCATTTTCTTTTTTATTTTATAATCTCTTATGTCCAATTTATCTTCTGATGATTGTATGTTTATGCCGCCAAACATGTGCTTATAAATACCACAAACTTCGAACAACTTAGTTTGTTAGTCAATAGACGGTTGAGTAAAATCTAAGTTCAAGTTAATACCAATATAATGAAGAAAAGTTTCAAACCACATAATTTAATCATAGGATCTAGTCTAAGACCTAAGGCACAGAGGAAAGGAATTTCTGACTAGTATTTTAAATTCTTTTTCTCCATAGCCACACCTGCGGTGCCTAAGATTTCATCGTCTCTATAAGTGTTAAACATATCAGACATTTCAAAATTTTGATGCATTACAAGAAAAGATGTGGGGTAATAGACCCTGAAAAGAAGTACAATATAATCGTAAAAAACCTTTAAAAAATTGATAAAAACATTTACAACATACCAATTGTCTACGGTTAGCATCAGACTTCCCAATTTCATATTAGAAAAGCATGTAATAGTGACAAAATAATCAATAACATTTCACATCATTGAGTAAGTGAAGTTCCACTTTACCGACATATTTGTTTAGAATCTATGGGGTCATAGTTGGTTAGCTTGATAGTATCTGCCAAATTTTGCCACTCTTGAATAAGAGCTTCTGATCCAAGAAATGACATATCTGATGCGATCTATACGATCACTTACAATCTTTAAACCATATTTTACAACTAAATTTATGATTTGACATGCACACTATTAATAGTGGAAGAAATAACCCCCATCTTAGGGGACATTCAATCAAAAAATCAAGCCAATAGATCTAGTGTTTGTTGATGCACCATCTAATGTGATAGAAAAGATGCGATGAGTTATTCTATAATCTTGTAAAACATAAGTAATTATTTAATAAGTATTTTCAGTAGTATGTTGAAAATCCATGCAACGAAAACCAAGAATTCCTTTTTGTATATTCCAATCAAAGTCTAAATAGTATCCCATGACATATAAATAGTTCTGTTTGGAATGTGCGTTCCAAATATTGGAAGTTAGTGCAATAAAAACACTTAGATGCTATAATTCAACGATCTCGTTCGTTGTAAAAAAATGTTTTTTCTTTTTTCAAATCGTTTCTAGTGGTTGTTCTAGAAATAGCTTTAAATTGGGGGTTGTAGGATTTTTGGGTAAATTATTCATAAAAAATATTGTCACCGAAATTAATCGGTTGATCAATTTGTCCAATATAACGTGCTAGACAATCTCTAGCATACGCGGAGTCGTAACTCCATGTCGTAATGGACCCGTCTGGGTTTCGTTATAGTTGTGTTTGTATTGTAGTATCTATATATCCGTGTTTAAGCATGCATTTTCTCATATGTCTTTCCAAATGTCCAATTCCCGACCTAGAACCGGTATATAATTTTTTATAAAATTTATAATGAGCCATTCTTTTTCCGTACCATCTAGGTTGGGTACGGTTTCCTATACAAAGCATTTTCATACCTTAGATGTCGTCTTTCTGGGACATGATGTGCTTGACCTCAGTATGGATAAGGAAGGACATGCTCCTGCTGCCGTATTGTTAACACTTTCGGGTTATCCTTGACTATCTTGGCCACTGTCTCCCGATGCAAAAATGTTTAAGTCTTAATTGTCCATGTTCAAACAGTCCATAAAAGTAAGATCCATTTTCTATGATATAAATATTAACTCATTAAATTAAAAAAAAATATTAACTCATAAATATATAAATTAAGCATAAAAAATAAAAATTTAAAAATTGAGTTCAAATATTAAGCATAAATTGAAATTAACCATATATATATATAAATTCACCATTTTGAGCATAAATATATAAATTAAAATTAAAATTAAATACATAAACGAAGCATAAATTTAAATAAAGTTTAAATTAGTATAAATATTTAATATAAATTTAAAAATTAAACATAAATGTTAAGCATAAATTGAAATTAACTATAAAAATAAAAATTCATTATTATGAGCATAAATATATAAATTAAATTTAAATACATAAATGAAGCATAAATTTAAATATAGTTCAAATTAGTATAAATATTTATTATAAATTTAAAAATTAGCATAAATTGAAATTAATTTTAAATATAAAAATTCACCATTTTGATCATAAAAATATAAATTAAAATAAAATACTTAAATGAAGAAAAAATTTAAATAAATTTCAAATTAGCATAAATATTTAATTTAAATTAAAAAATTTAGCATAAATTGAAATTAAATGTAAATATAAAATTCACCATTTTAAGCATAAATATATAAATTAATATATATATATATATATATATATATATGTATGTATGTATATAAATGAAGCATAAATTTAAATAAAGTTCAAATTAGCATAAATATTTAATTTAAATTTTAAAATTGAGTATAAATGCACAAATTCAAATTAACTATAAATATTAAAATTGACTAATTGAGCATAAATATTTAAATTAAAATTAAATACGTAGATTAAGCATAAAAATGAAGGATAAATATTTATACCTTCGTAGAGATTAGAGAGTGTTGACTGTTGAAAATTGAGGAGTTGAAAGAGAGTAGAGAATTGTTGAATATAGATTAGAGACAGTAGAGAATTCGAGATTATAGAGCCTAGAGACAGAGAAAGGTCAAGTTCAGTTACATGGTGGAATGGTAATCGGAATGAGAATGAGAATGAGAATGGAAAGGTAAGGAAAAATGAGTTTTTTGTTTGGTTGGAACTTTATAATTAGTCTCTGAATCAGTATTATTTTGTTTGGATAACAATAGAATAAAATAGAGTTAACTGTATTTTGACCAAAATACCTCTAATTATAAAACATTCATAATAACATGATATATTATGGATAATAATAATAAAATATAAAAGTATATATAATATTATATTTATATATAATATGTTATATATTATTAATATATATTATTATATGTATTATATGTATTATATGTATTATACATACTATATATTATATATATTATATATTTTATTATTATAATAATATAGATAATATATTTATATAATATATATTATATATGTATTTATATAGCATTATATAGTATATATTTATATATCATTAATATAATATATAATAATAATTTATTATTTTTGGAAAGGAGGGTATTTTTGGAATGAAGTTGGTGCATTTGAGGGCATCTATGGAATACAAATTTTAGTTTGGAATGGAATGGGCATTCCTTTAGTTTTTGGATGGAAAGCCCATTCCACAAAAAATGGTGGAATTACCATTTCAATGGAAAGCCCTTTCTATTAGATTTTAACCAACCAAACATTGAAAATGGAATCTATTCCATTGCTTTCCAGCCAACCAAACACAACCTAAAGGAAGAGATCAGAGTGATTGAGAATTTGAGAGAATGAGAATTGAGATAAGAGAGAGTGTGAAAAATGTGAAATGAAATGAGTATTTATAGAAAAACTAAAATTAGGGTAAAAAGGTAAATATGTGTTGAAATTTTAATATTAATTTTTTTTAAAAAATTTCCAATTGCTATTTGGGGCATTGGGCATTGGGTTCGACAGTCGGCTCGATTGGCCGGCCATTAAACCCGGCATGCGTGCGGGGTAACCCGATACCCTGTGGACGGGACAAGCCCCTTAGACCCGGCTTAGATTTAAACCACTAGTTTGAACCACGGACTTGAAAAAAAAATACGGCTTATTTTTGTGTTTGTATTTGAATTGTATTTTTGTCGGAATTACAATTTTGGTTCTATTAAAACCCAAATTATAAAGGCAGTGATAGTCCCATAAAATCACACCAAAAGAATGCTAGAAATTTTAAGAATTCTAAAATATATACCATGTCCGTAAACTTCTTAATTAACGTTTCCTTGAAACTTTATCATGACATTTTCAAAAGAACATACATAAATCTTGGAAGGATGCATAACTTCAAAAGGATTTTTTATTTTTTTATTTTTTTATTCTCAAAAAGGAACATCATATCAATCGTTGGTATTCGAATTAATTGATATTTACAATCCAATAAAATGTGTTTATAAATGATAAAGCAATAGTATTTTGTTTAATTAATGTAATTAACATGATTAAAACTAGTGATGTACCTCAAAATTTTCTCTGGTGAGCACACAACTGATATAATACTTATAACACAAGTGTCACATCATCCACTTTTTAAATTAACAACCAGTTATCAACCACAACTGGTTGTATGCATATATCAAAAGTTGTTTGCTTACCAAAGAAAAACTGGATGTACCCCTCACACCTTACACTAATAATAAGTTGTGGGTTCAGTCATCCCCTCCAAAATAAACCCCGAATTTAAATGATATTAAAAAAATAAAGAAAAAAGGATAGCTTGGATGTGCTATTGCAATCTCAACTCGTATGTACAAAGTGGCTTGTTGCTATGATATACTTGGACGTCCAACACCAATGTATTAAAACTTTTAAAATCACAGTAATCAACAAACACCGATGCTGATAAGTTTACAAGTTTAATTTTGTTAATAAGATAATAATGACAAGCATCATCAATTTACATACAGCGCAGATGAGCAGTTTGAAATTGAACTAGCTAGGTAGCTAGGGTTCATGTATCAGCTGCTCTGTTAGTTTTGGACTATTTCCACATGTACATGTCGAATGAATGCCACTCAGCCGTCAAAAGTACATGCACTACTTATCAAAATATAATGAATTAATTAGAGCGCCGATCGACAGTTAAGAGAGGAGACCCTCATGATGATTTTTTCTTGTGTTTATTAGCTGGTAAAAGATTCATCACACTCCTCACTTGACCATCAAAAATTAAACAAGTAATATTGGAGATATGCTCTTTGCGGTTATTAATTAATGAATCATAACCACATACATTTATATACATTCCTCTTCTTGTAATTTGCAAATGATTGGCAATTTGATTTGTTATATATCCTAACATGAGCATCATATCAATCATTGCACATGCCTCCTATATTCCTTTCTTCATTAACTAATTAATCTCTCAAATTAACTTGCACAAAACAGACTCACATCTTTGTCCTACTATTCTGGTACCCATGTGTTGCACACATATATATATATTCCATCTGTTTCTGCAGAGCACTTTTGCACACCCACTTACCTCATATTCTACTCCTATACATACTCCTCTATTCTCTTCTCTTAGACTTCACTACAATGCTGCATATGGATATTTTGGGGGATCGACGTGTGAGACATCGCTATGAGAAGCTAACCGGTGATGAAGAAGCAGCAGCAAGGCCTAAAAGTAGAAGGTGTTGGGTGAAGAAAAGGAATGGAGGGCTAAAGGGGCTTCGGTTATCGCGCTCAAGAAAACTTACATTGAAAGCAACATTGCCTGGTGTGATGGTATTAAGAGCAAGCAAGATTGTGAGGATCATGTATGGTGATATTTTGGAGAGAATAATGAACATGGATGGTTTATGTCCCAATATCATCTTCACTACTCAATGGGGACTTCCTGTTTTAGCTCATCCATCTTTCAAATCTAAAAGGAATTCCTGATGATCTTCACAATCGCAATGCTAGCTAACATGTAATTCAATTCCCAATGCATTTGATTTCATTTCCTAATTTCTCTTTTACATATATATATCTTCAGTAAAATCTATATTCTCTAGTACCGTGACTTGTGTGAGACATTGGCATTGAATGAGGCCAACTGTTAATTAGTTAAAATCATCTCTTACAACATGTGAAACCTGTACTACTATATATACTATTAATTAAGAGACAAGTAATCTTGAACAAATCCCTAGTTCTGGAAATCACAAGAATGTTTTCACATTTTGTACTTCAAAATCATTTCTTATAGTTTTCCCCAATTCTTCTGATTAGTTCGTAACAGATTTTACCATATTATTGCGGAATATTAATTTCCATATTGGCTTTTAATTCCCTCCCTGGAAAAATAGGGTCCTAATGCAAAGCTAATTAATCAGATTTAACTTGACATGTAAGAGATAATAGTAACAACCCCTGATCATCATCTTCTGATGATATATTTAATAATAATATTTTAGAGTAATAGAAACCGAAAGAGAGATAATTATTAAAAAAAAAAAAATGGGTGTTTTAAAAGCATATATATTAACTAATTAACTTCAGCACAAGAGTGAATAATGCAAGTGTTGTTTAAAAGAGCAGCAATGGAATGTATATATAATAATATAACTATATGAATTCTGTTGATGTTGATAATTTTATATATAATAATATAAATATATGTAGCAGTTGCACAGGGAATAATAATATTCAACATGTATAACTCCTTTAGTATATATTGAATAAAAAAAAAGTTGGTCACTTGGTTGTTGATAATTAATGATTGAAATATGGCTGTAAAGGAGTTGAAGAGCTAGCTACTACTTCCTTTCCAACCTATACATGTACACTTCATGCACATATAAGAGCAAAGAGAGCTATATATAGATATGTCATTTTCTGGGCATGCATGAAGCTATAGAGATGTTTGAATGTAGTAGTAGAATCAAGTTCCATACTTTGAAATTGAAGGCATATACTAATAAGATGTGGAGGAGGAGGAGGAGGAGGAGTTTGATGAGAAGAGAATCAAAGAAGTGCATTCAAGAAATTCTAAAGACCAAGCTTGAAACAATCCAGGAAGAGCCTGATCATCAAGAGGATCTATCATCATCATCATCTACACAACATGATGATCAAAAAAGGTTGGGTAAAAAGGGAAAAACCAAGTTTGGGTCTGATTGGTGGTGGCTCAACACACCCTCAAACACTCTTTCTCACATTTTCATAACTGCCTTTGGCTTTGCTCTCCAAACCACCTAGCTTCATCTATATTTATTAGCCTCTATCTGTATATATGTCACCTTTTCTGTAATCTATTCTAGTCAATCTTAATCATCAATTAGGTGTTTCTGTCCGATTATTACAATTTTGAAAATTGAAAAAAGAAAAGAAAAAAGAAATATGACTTGAAATGTGATGTGTGCATAAGTGGGCACCATCACTTACCATATGTTTCCTCGGTGTTTTCTATTATGTTGCTTTTAATAAGTGTTGTTAGTATGCTCATTGTTTTGTGTTAGTGGATGTTAAGTTTATTGTTAGTAGATATTTAGTTTATCAAAAGTGGGTATTTGTTATCGGGTTGTGTTGCTTTTTATAAACCTATAAAATGGTTCACTTTGAATTCAATAAAATATCGAATTATTAAGCAACCAAATATCCTCCTTTCTTGTTTATTTTCTAATTTCTAAGAGCTTCTTTTTCTATTCTTCTTCTAAATTCTCTATGTAATTTCCTTAATTGGAAAAATTACATAACAATGGTATCAGAGCCGTTCGGTTCTATGGACACATGATTTCGTAACAAGTTTATGAATTCCTAGCTTGTCATGAGTCTAGCCCCATCCAAATTCATAATACTTTCTAAACCATTTTGAATGAACTTCAATTTCCACGTGTCTTTTACAAAGAGAATTCATTTTAGAAAAACACTAACCATTCTCTTGATAATTCATTTTAGAAAAACACTAACCATTCTCTTGATAATTTGATATTCTGTTTAATATTACTACTAAACCAGCTTTCACTTCATGTATTGTAGACAAGATGTTGTTTACACTTTTGATATGCCCCCAGTAACTACAACATTGTGATTATTGTGATTGTGATTTCGAGTCGTGTCTCTACGCATGCTAAATTAGTTATATATTAAAAAAAATAAAAAAATAAATAAAAATCCCTTAATAGATTGTATAAAAAAATTCATAAACCATTAAGAATTTCCATGTTTGGGCAGTAATATTGGACTGAGCTTGTATGTTAGTTGGGCTCTAAATGTAATAGGCCATTTTGGGCCTGACAAATTCAACTCTGAAGTCTCACCTAACGATGGTTGACACAGCAGCCACCAGTTAGTCAACACGTGGCGCTTCACTATTTTGTCATCTTTTATAGAGGATTAGCGTGTAAACACCAATGTTTTATTTTAGTTTTTAAAATTTGAAATAAAAAAGACAAGGGAGAATTTTAAAAAAACCCCAATGTTTGATAAACTATCAAATTTAATTCATCTATTCGAATATTCTGCATATAATCACTTGTTGTTAGTTAGTCAATTTTAAATTAAAACTAACAAATATGCTTATTTAAGTATTTTTTATGTAACCAAATTATATTTACAATCAAATTATATTAATCAAATTTTTAAAAAAGATAAGAAATATATATATTTTTAATTAAATATAAAATCATAAAAGAACTAAAAATAAAAACAAATTTATTTTTAATATTAGAAAAATATATAGAGTAGATACTAACAAACATATGTTCATTTTAAAAACCATTTTCACATTTTTTTTTATTCCGCTATTAAATATTATTATTTTTAATTTAAAGATTTTTAAAAATTTTTATTTATAATAAATATTTAAAAAAATATAAGAAGTACATTTTATTCCCTTTCAAAAAAAGAACAAGAAAAAAGAACTTGATTTTTTTTATTATTATGAGTATGTATTTTTATATATTTTTTATTTAGACGATCTAAATAATTATGTTTTATTAATTTTCACAAAAATCAATCGACAATCAACTAACTACAAGGATTTCTGGCTGACTTTTTAAATCAGAAGGTACGATTTGATATTTTATACAAGTTAGGGGGTAATTTGCAATTCTTCCAACCCAATCGAGAATCAAATGAATTTTCTCAGCGGTTAATGATTAATGTGGTGAGTTGGGAAATAACATAGAAACAAAGACGTGAGAGAAACAGAGTCTCTCTCTTTCGACACCAAATTACTCCGGTTGGAATACTTTTTGCTCGCAACCCACAATCGAATACTCTAATTCAACTTGAATTCTAAGAGGGTTCTTCTTTGTTTCTCTAATTCAATCCATGTCTGACTTGATCTTTTTTTCTGCTTTTTCTTTGTTCATCAGATAAAAGAGGAGACTTTGATTTCTTTTGTTTTTTTTTGTGTGCATACACAATCTGTTCATGTCCCAGTCTGATAATCAAATATCAGAAGTTGTAGGTGGTGATGATGAGGAAGTTGGTGTTGTTGTTGTTGTTGGTGGTGGTGGTGGAGGTTGTGGAGGTTGTGATGGGGTCCATGGAAATGATAAAGATAAGAGGCAGAGAGGGTTTGCTTGTACAAGGAATTTCAGAAGAGCAAAACAAGTGGTCCTCTCTTCACTCCCAAATGCAAAGAAAAAACGAAAACAACAAAAACCCCACCAAATCAAAACTCTTTCTTCTTCTTCTTCTTCCTCTGCAGCAAATGCTAGTCTTTCAGGTTGCTGCTTTTGTTTCAAGCAACCCTATACTTTGGATTCACCTGTTGAGTCTCAATCTAGTGACCCCAATGATCCTAAATCTTCCTATGATATGTTGAAGTCCTTGATTGAGCAGAATGATTTTTACTCTAAAGAATCCAATCCCCATCTTGATTTCCATCCTGATTATAATCTCCCTTGACTTGCTCTTCTTGTTGTGTACTGTATAGCGTTGTTGTTTTGTTGTTGCTTGGGAGAACAAGCAAGAAAAGGTCATTGATTTCTCCATTGTAGATTGAGGAACTGAGTCACATACAGTGGACCATCACATGCTTTGCAACAAGTGGCAACCTTGGCTTCTACTATTGTCCTTGTAAATGTATACTCTCAGCCTCATCAAACTCTCAGCCTCATCAAATTCAACAGGTTTTATAGAAGTGTAGGGAAGATTACATTGATCAACTGCAAGAGTGAAGCAGGTTTCCCAAACCATTTTTTTAAAAAAAAAAAAAAAAACTGTTGAGAAACATTTTTGCTTATTTGATTGGTATTTCTATTCTTAAACATATCAACTTGATGGTTTTATTTATTTATTTCTTTTTGTTGTGTGTATCTAGTATCTACCATAAAGCTGTCATTTTTCATTATTAAATACATAATTCAGTCTCTTGCCTTTTGCTCATTAGAATCTCTCATATAATTTTTTATATGATGCATTGAATATATATAGAAGTTCTAGACCTATTGACTGGGGTTATGAGAAACAATATTGGTGGTGTTTCACAATAAATTAATGCTCTTGTGACCGTGCCACTCTCAGTTATGTTTGAAAACTATTAGATAAGAAATACAGTGAAAGTAGAAATTAGTACCTAAAGGTCATGGAATTGAAAAACTTCATCGAACCTTCTTTTTCAGTTTTTCACAAATAATGCTCATCAATGAGAATATGAAAATGAACAAATTTTCAGCGTAAACATTTTCTAGTCTGAAGTGATAATTGTGGAAAGTGTATCATATGCGGTAGTCCTGATATTAAGCTTTTTAGCTAGTTAGTGTTATTCTGTTCATGGATTTATATATTTGTATGCTTTTACGACACTGTAACTCAGGAACTGTGTTTTTGGTGCATTTTTCCTGCTTATATCCTTGATTTTTACAGGACTGTGACTATGGATAGCCCACCTTTCTTAGTTTTCCACAAAACGATGGCTGTTGTGAACCATTATCCATTGAAATGAAGTTATTAAATTAACTAATGAAATGTGTTTCTATATTGCGCGTTAGATGGTACAATCTTTCATTGTAGCCTGATCACTTTCGTATTGCAGGATCAGGGTATTACAATTCTTCATGGTAAGCTGATCAATTTCTTATTTTGAAGCCGATAAAGCAGGGTAAGGCTGCTTAAATTATTGTTGTCTACCTTCACAAATCGTCATATTGATATAGTGTGTGATAATATAGGTTGCTTGTATGGTGAGACACAATTTGTCTAGGCTTCCTGTTGAAATCTAACAAGTTCTTTGCAATATTTTTTGATATCAAATCTACTACCTTCCATTAACCTCTATGTCTATGGCTGCATAATATAACTTCTACTTCCCAGAATTGTTTGTTGAATATATACCCTAAACCTCCCGGAATCTTTGACTTGATCAGCAATTTGATTGTCAATTCTATGTAGAGTATACCCTTGATATCTAAATCACAAGATGCCTCTGACCGCTAAAGTCTTTAAGTCTTAACAAGGGTCTCGTAAACCATATGATATTATGGTCTAGACTCTAGAATATGGGAGGACCTATTCTTTGCTATTGCTTCAGCAGTCTTGGGCAGCATATTCCAAGTGCTTGTGCCAATCTTTATGGTTCATCGTTATCAATCTTTATGCAAAATGTAAAACTACATCAGCAATTGTGGACTGACACTATCACACACTATTGATATGGAAACAGAAGCTACTCTTACTTGTGTACATATCTCTGATAGCAATGTTTGAGGTTGACATATTAAATAGCTCTAGTCCATGAGTATGACATATCAGAGATATAAAAAAAACCTCTCTTCCTAACAAAAAAGAAAAGGAAATGAATATATATTTTTCGAAAGCAGCTCATGATTGAAATGGCTTAAAGGGTTTTCAAATTTCATTTTCTTTTAGCAAAAGCTATCTTTATCAAATATCAATCCCCACTTGCCAGAATCAATCAATATATGACAGCTGACCAGAAATGAGCAGCCTTTGTGAACATGAATGGCATCAAATCTTGCTAGAGATGATAAAGATATTATTCCAATTCCTACTGAGCAAAGGCGAAAAAGGTATAAGTTCTAAAATATGTACCTAGACTGAGTACATCATAAAATATGAATTTGTAGCAAATGAAAGCAAGGTTGCTGTATGTTATGTTTATTGGTTCAAACTATCAGCAAATAAACTATAGAAATACAACAGACAGAGCACATGACAATCAGTAATATAGGAAGTAGGAACTATAAAATAGGAAACCAATAATTTAGTATCACCAACCCTGCAAATCCCATTCCTTTTCAGCATTTGATGCACTCATTCTATTCCAAGCTGGTTTTTGGGGTAACTAAGTTACGCTCAAGACTGCTTTGACATACTATCGGTCCTGGAGACACTTGAACATTTATTTAAATATAATGAATCGGATCGAAGAATGGGCGGGGGGCTTGGAAAGCGGATATGGGAAGTGAATGAGCCCATGGAGATTGGAGAAAAAATGCCATGAATCCCGAAGGGATAAAGAGATAAAGTTGAGAGACCCTACACTCATTTCATGTGTAAAAAGGCAGCAAAGAGATATGGGGCAAACTGTCAGTGAAGAGGGGATCTATGCACACTACAACACGTGACTACCATGACTCCATCTCTTGTTTCTTCTGCTTTTGTTGTTGTTGTTGCAGTTTTCACAATTACAATCTTCAAATCTTCAATCCCCATGACACCATCTTTTACTGGATGCTGCCAATTGCCAAACCATTGCTGGGGGTAGGTAGTATCAATATCACATCACCCTCACTTGGACATTTTTTATTTTTTTCAAGTCACAAGCGACTGATGGTTTAATATAGAGACAGTACAGACGAATCAAAATCCGTTTACATGCTATTTTTAGAAACGAAGAGTGATTAAACTTTGCTATATTATCCATCTATGGAAATGGAAAGTGGGATGCCGTACAAATCCATGTGTATTGTAATATTGTAACATGATAATGATAATAATGCAACTGTGAAATGTGTATCTCACTATCTCTCTATCTCTCAATTGAATATTTGAATCAATAGATCATGAATACTTTAATATATAAATGGGGATGCCACCCAGACAAGCCCACCCATCAAGATATATTTTTTAAATAATATTATTGTTTTGTATTACCATGGTGGTCCCCTGTAATTGGTAACTGTTTCAAGAAGCTGAAGGCGGTGTCGAAATTTTCTACTCTTTTTTTTATTTTCTTTTCTTTTCTTTTGCTGCAAACGAAAACATGATGGGAGATGTTGTCGGTTTTTAGCTTCAAATGGGCAGACCTCTTGCTGGGGATTCTCGTTTCTTAGCTCTTCTTCAACCAAGCTTCAACGGCACTGGATCTTAGTTAACTTACTTCTTCTTCTGCTACTACTGCTGCTTTGCTTTCCTCACCTCAACAAAAAGGTTCCAACTTTTTCTTTTTTCTTCTTTTCAAGTTGTCAATATATACGTCCTTTTTAAGCTTAATGACTATATGGGGTTTATGGGTTCTTTTTATTTTTAGCAAGTTTTGTTTTGTTTTGTTGTTTTTTTTTTTTTAATCTTTACTTGTGTGAATTGATATTTGGTCTTAGTTTTTGAGAGTTAGTTTCAAGCTTAAACATTTTCAATGTATGGTTAATGGGTTCCCTTTACTGATATTTGATGTTTGATCATAGTAAGTTTTAGCTTCATAGTAGTAAGCATGTACTATTGGGTGAAAAATTTAAATCAGAATATGTAAGACTTTTAAGTATATGTTCAATGTTCTACTCACAAAATTGAATCTTGTTGATACTGTCTAGTATGGTATGAAACAGAGAAAATCTTATTTTCAATGGTAGGCAATGTTTTTTTGTCCGGATGCTTGTGGGAAATTAATCACTTGTTCTTTATTATATATGAATAAACCAAGGATTCTTTGTTACTGAGTTTTCTTTCCTTGAATTTTTCATAGAATCTTTCTGACATTTTTTTTCATTTTTAAAGCATATACTGAAGTTTTTGAAATCTGTTACTGTTATTGTTATTCTTTGTAATAGTGCTGAATGACTATAACCACATATGTTTTGGAATTAATTCTATCAGTTCTATAAGTTGTTTATATTCATTGGAACTCAATTTTAGGTGACAATGTCTTCTTCGAGACCAAGCCACTCATCCAGCAATTCAGGTAGATCAAGACACAGTGCTAGAGTTATTGCTCAGACCACTGTAGATGCAAAACTTCATGCAGATTTTGAGGAGTCGGGTAGTTCCTTCGATTACTCAAGTTCAGTTCGAGTTACAAGCTCAGCCACTGGAGATGGACAACCTAGATCGGACAAAGTAACCACAGCATATCTCCATCACATACAGAAAGGCAAGCAGATCCAGCCATTTGGTTGCTTGCTAGCCTTAGATGAGAAGACTTTCAAGGTCATTTCATACAGTGAAAATGCCCCTGAAATGTTGACAATGGTTAGTCATGCAGTCCCAAGTGTTGGAGAGTACCCAGTTCTAGGCATTGGAACTGACATAAGTACTATCTTCACAGCTCCCAGCGCCTCCGCATTGCAAAAGGCCCTAGGATTTGGAGAGGTTTCTCTTTTGAATCCCATTTTGGTCCACTGCAAGACTTCTGGGAAGCCCTTTTATGCAATTGTTCACCGAGTTACAGGTAGCTTGATCATTGATTTTGAACCTGTGAAGCCTTATGAAGTTCCTATGACCGCTGCTGGGGCCCTGCAGTCATACAAGCTTGCGGCCAAAGCAATTACCCGGTTGCAGTCTTTGCCTAGTGGAAGCATGGACAGGCTTTGCGATACTATGGTTCAGGAGGTGTTTGAACTCACAGGTTATGATAGGGTCATGGCCTATAAGTTTCATGATGATGATCATGGTGAAGTAATCTCTGAGATTACAAAACCAGGCCTGGAGCCGTATTTGGGTCTGCATTATCCAGCCACTGACATTCCTCAGGCTGCACGTTTTCTATTTATGAAGAATAAGGTCCGGATGATTGTGGATTGTCGTGCAAAACATGTCAAGGTGCTTCAAGATGAGAAGCTTCCCTTTGATATAACATTGTGTGGCTCGACCCTTAGAGCCCCTCACAGTTGCCATTTACAATATATGGAGAACATGAATTCAATTGCTTCTCTAGTCATGGCAATTGTAGTTAATGAGGGAGATGAACAGGGTGACAACTCTAATTCTGCACCACCACCACCGCAGAAACAAAAGAGACTTTGGGGTTTAGTGGTCTGCCATAACACAACCCCAAGGTTTGTTCCATTTCCTCTGAGGTATGCCTGTGAGTTTCTGGCGCAAGTATTTGCCATACATGTCAATAAAGAGTGGGAGTTGGAGAATCAGATTATCGAGAAGAATATCCTGCGTACTCAAACACTCTTATGTGATATGCTCATGAGGGATGCACCCTTGGGTATAATGTCACAGAGTCCAAATATTATGGATCTTGTCAAGTGTGATGGGGCTGCCCTATTATACAATGACAAGATATGGAGACTGGGATCGACTCCAAGCGATTTCCAGCTACATGATATAGCCTCATGGCTTTTGGAATACCATATGGATTCCACAGGGTTGAGTACGGATAGCTTGTATGATGCAGGTTTCCCGGGGGCATTGGCTCTTGGTGATATAGTCTGTGGAATGGCAGCTGTGAGGATTACTTCCAAGGATATAATTTTCTGGTTCCGGTCCCACACTGCCAATGAAGTTCGATGGGGTGGTGCAAAACATGAACCTGGTGAGGAGGACGATGGTAGGAAGATGCACCCAAGATCGTCGTTCAAGGCTTTCCTTGAAGTTGTTAAGACAAGGAGCTTACCTTGGAAAGACTATGAAATGGATGCAATACATTCTTTGCAGCTTATATTGAGAAATGCATTCAAGGATATGGAAACTGGGGATATAAACGACAAGTCAATCCGCTCGAAGCTCAGTGACCTCAAATTAGAAGGGATGAAAGAGCTCGAAGCAGTTACAAGTGAGATGGTTCGCCTTATTGAAACAGCTACAGTACCAATTTTGGCAGTTGATGTTGATGGGTTGGTTAATGGATGGAATACAAAAATAGCTGAATTAACTGGTCTTCCTGTTGATAAAGCAATAGGCAAGCATTTTCTCTCGCTTGTGGAAGATTCTTCAGTTGACAAAGTCAGAAAGATGTTATACTTGGCATTGCAGGGTATGTCATAATTCAACATTTTCATTTCAACCATATTGCTAATTCAACTTACGTTTCCTTAGATTTGTGACATATTGCTAATGTTCTTATTTTTCCTCTGTTTCTGATCAGGCCAAGAGGAGAAGAACATCCAATTTGAGATCAAAACACATGGGTCTAGGAGAGATGCTGCCCCCATCAGTTTAATTGTGAATGCCTGTGCAAGCAAGGACCTTAATGAAAATGTTGTTGGGGTTTGTTTTGTGGCACAAGATATCACTGATCAGAAGACAGTTATGGACAAATTCACCCGGATTGAAGGTGATTACAAAGCAATTGTGCAAAATCCAAACCCATTGATACCCCCCATATTTGGTACGGATGAGTTTGGATGGTGCTCGGAGTGGAATCCGGCAATGGAAAAATTAACTGGGTGGAAACGAGAAGAAGTAATGGAAAAATTACTTTTAGCTGAGGTTTTTGGGACAAACATGGCATGCTGTCGACTGAAGAATCAAGAGTCTTTTGTAAATCTTGGCATTATACTAAATAATGCCATGACTGGTCAGGATCTTGAAAAGGTTCCTTTTGGTTTTTTCGCTCGGCATGGAAAGTATGTGGAATGCTTGTTGTGTGTGAGTAAGAAATTGGACAGAGAAGGAGTAGTCACTGGTGTCTTCTGCTTCTTGCAGCTTGCCAGCCATGAATTGCAACAAGCATTTCATATCCAGCGATTGACGGAACAAACTGCCACGAAGAGATTGAAAACACTGGCATATATCAAACGGCAGATCCGGAATCCTCTCTCTGGTATTATATTTTCTCGGAAAATGCTGGAGGCGACTGAGCTTGGAGTAGAACAGTCACAGCTTTTGCATACCAGTGCACAATGCCAGCGCCAGCTTAATAAGATTCTCGATGACTCAGACCTTGATAGCATCATTGACGGGTATGATAAACTCCAATATATAATTAGAGATATTCATATTCTTTTACATTACACTTCATCATTCACTGCTCAAAACTTAATGTCTTTTAGCATAAAAGTTCTACACTGCATCCCATGTCCTAGATTCTTAGAAAGACTAGTAGATTAATATTGTATATATCGTATTAGACCAGGGTTCTTTTCTATTAGGAATTTATTTATTTTAAGTGTAGAACAATCCATTTTTCCTATGAACTTGAGCTTGTAGGAAAGGGCCCAGTAATTGTACATAAGCTCCAACATCTTAAGCTTATAGCATGGTCATGAAAGATGCAGTTTAAGCTATATATTTCGGTTATATCAAGCAGAACTGTGTTAGAAAATTAGGTTTGTATCTCAACCGGACACTGCTTAAGATTCAAATTTGTTTTAGACCGTGTAAATACTACTGGAAAGCGAAAGCTAAAGATTGAACCCTTTTCTAAACTTGATTTAAGTATGATCATTGTTATTGCTACTAATATTTGTCAGTCACTCTTGGAGTATCAGTTGATGAAATCTATAATTGTTTCCATACTTTCTGCATAATTTACCTTTTCCAACTGTTTGTTCAACTTATATGTGAATGGTTAGAATGCACCCAGCCAACATATCAACTGCCTCTCACTCTCAGTTCTCGAATGGATTGTTTGACTCGCTGATTTGATGTCTGAAGTCTGAACTAATGGCTAAGACCTCTATGAGATATTCACTATGGATGCTTCCTAGTGTATCTGGTAGTTTGATTTTTATGAAACTGCGGAAAATGGCTAGATGGTGATTCTTTACTTTATTGAATTTTCTCACTTAGATCTGTTTTAAGCTAATACTACTGCTTTTCTTTTCTTTAATTTTGAACAGCTACTTGGATCTGGAAATGGTTGAGTTTACTCTACGTGACGTGTTGGTTGCCTCTCTGAGTCAAGTCATGATGAAGAGCAATGAAAAGGGCATCCGCATAGTCAATAAAACGGCAGATGAGATCATGGCTGAAACATTATATGGAGATAGTATTAGGTTGCAACAGGTCTTAGCTGATTTCTTGTTGGCATCGGTTAATTTTACTCCAAATGGAGGTCAGCTTATTGTTTCAGCTAGTTTGACCAAAGATCAGTTGGGGCAATCTGTTCATCTTGCTCGATTGGAGCTCAGGTATTCTTCAATCACGTCAAATTCTTAGAAATGCTTGTCATCTTACGCTAACATTATCACTTGAATCCTATGTTATAACTTGTTGCTTTTATATTGGTACCAGGATATCACATGCAGGTGGCGGAATACCTGAAGCATTGCTAGACCAAATGTTTGGAACTGATGGAGAGGCATCCGAGGAGGGCATGAGCCTTCTAATCAGCAGAAAACTGGTGAAGCTAATGACTGGAGATGTGCAGTATTTAAGGGAAGCAGGGAAGTCAGCTTTCATCGTGTCAGTTGAGCTTGCTGCAGCCAATAAGCAGTCACAGGACTAATCGATTGATTTTCAATCCGGTAGTAAGTTCCATAATGAAGTTCCCTACTGGTAGAGGATCTTGAAGTTCAATGATGTATTTTGCCAAACATGTGGTTTCCCTTTCTGTTTTTTTTTTTTTTTTTTTTTTTTTTTCCCAGTTGTAGATAATGCCATACCATTTCTCTTTGAGAACAACTTCATCTGTCCTTGATAATTGCATCATCAATTTCCATGCCAATGCAAGAATCAGAAATTGCTTTGCCATCTTCTTTGGTTTGATGTTGTTTTGATTAAGTGAAGATGACAAATATGCAAAGTTGGCTGGTTTGATTGATCACTACTTTCAACCAACCATTATTTCACATTCTGTTGCATTTTGCTTTTTTCCTTTTCACTTTTTGTTCCCTTTCCTTTCTTACAAATAATACTACACTTTTTCAATCTCCATGATTGTCTACACAGTCAGCAGATTCCTGTTCATTATTTTAGAGATTTCTTTTACCATTTATAATTTGTAATGACAATAGCAACAGAGTATCAAATGTACATCATCAATACAAGAATAATAATAATTAAGTGTGGTTAAAAGGTTAACATCATCATCATCATCATCATAATTCATAACTATAGTGCCTGTGAGTTTTCTTTTTGGAATAATTTTTTTGGCCCATCCCATGTTTGTTTCCAGACTAGGTCAATCCATTAGGTAGCATAGAGGCATGGTTGTTCTTAATTTTATAATTAAAATCAAATAACATTCCCAACTTGTCTTCAACAAAATACAATAAGATATTTGATCACAGATTGTAATTAAGAGAAACACTATAATATTTTATGATTTTGCACTTAATAACATGATTGAGCTACACCTGTCTAAATCCAAAAATGACTATTTTTTTTTTTAGTATCAATCCATAAATATCAATATTCTTATAGGGATAAGACCATCCCCATTTGGTGTGGCAATCAAATCAACTTCTTTGAATATTATTTAGACTAGTTTATATACGAGTTTTCTCCTCTGTGTATTGAATATTGATAAATAAAGTCGGTGATTAATGGGACTTATAGTTGAGAAATTGAAATTATTAATTAGACTGAATGCTAATTTATATACCCGATTTTTTATTTTATTTTTCAGAAAAAAAAAACAAAAGAGAAAAAGGAAAAAGGAAAATGAAATAGAACAAACATTTTCTAGTTTTATTCACCAACTATTGTTCTTCAATCACAAGAACATCAACAATTAACAAAACAAAGCATGTATACATGTGAACTTATCAAATCAATATAAATGATCTACTTCTTGGGTGCAAACCTTGACTTGATCTTCTGAACTTCCTTAGTTCCAATCTGGAAAGCCTTGGTCAATACATTGTCAGGAACCGGTGGAGACGCCCCGAACAATGTGGCACCGATGGACTGAGTCCCCGGCAGCTGGCTGTTGAAGGCGGCAATCACGGCTGCTGGCCACTTCCCGTTGTTCTTCTGGAAATGTACCAACCCTTTTGGGAATATAAACATATCACCCTTCTTGATGGACTTAGTGATGAGGACATTGGCCGTGGTTATGAAGCCAACAACCAGCTCACCCTCCAGGACGAACACAACCTCGGTGGCGCGTGGGTGCGTGTGAGGTGGGTTGATTCCACCTGGGGCATAATCAATGCGGGAAAGCGATACGCCAAGTGTGTTCAGTCCTGGGACCTTTTGGACATTGGCTCCGGTGACCAGTGAACCGAAGGTGTTGTTGGTGGCACCCGGTTTGGATAGTATGTCGGAAAAGAAGTCCAGTTCCGATATGTTTGATTTGCACGGAAATCCATTTATTTTCACAGCTGTATATGAATAAAAATTAAATAAATATTTTATTAAGATTATATTATCCTTTAATGAATATGTAAAGGGAGGTTGTGAAGTAAAAGCTATACTACCAACCATAAGTTAATTATTCTATAGATACAAAAAGTAAGATGGAGCTCAACAAAGGAATAATTATTATTGGTGGAGCAAAATTGAAAGAGGTCAACTAAATTTACATGATTAATTGCGTTAGGTTAGGTGTGAAACCTTTGGTTTCACTTTTGATAAGAATGATTACTAATCAACCAAAAAAACGATGATGAGAACATGCATATGGAAATTTAATTCATAATTATGTAATTAGGGGATGAAAAAGGAGTGTACCGGAAGTGAGGTCGGCAACACAAACATCTTGAAGCGAGTCAGGATCTGCGGCGGAGGTCCTCAAGGCCACCGCGACAGCCACTGCGAATAATAGTATCTTAACAGCCGCCATGGTTGTTGAAGAATTGGGATTTTAGAATTTAGAGAGGTGTGGAAGAGAGAGAGAGAGAGAGGAGAGAGTTAGTTGGTTTGAAAAATAATGAACAGAGTTTGGGTATTTATAGCAAGACAAGGAGTGAAGTTGACAAAGGAAAGAGAGGAGAAGCGAAGAGTTGAGTTAATACTTGATACTGATTTGAAGAAGTTGTTAACACAAGAGCACGAAACATGCCTTCTTACACTCAAAGAAAAGTCATCGCGTATCAAAAAGGCCGTACCCATATATACCTTCCACCCTATTTTTGTGTCTGGAAAATCTTCGATGCCCTTTGAGCGGTGCACCCAATAATTAAAAATAAGATATATAATTAAAAACATATGCTGTACAAATGTAACACTTGCTGTTTACCACATGTCTGATCTCCGTTGACCGGGCATCAATCAATGGTGCATCCGATGTATCGAAGATTTTCCCCTTTTGTTGACCCCATTTTGAAGTAACCTGTTCCTCAACTTAATCTAGTTTAACTTGTTTATTCATCTCATGTAAAGAGTACAAGTTTTATAGATCAATAGAGAATTAAAGTAGAATTGTTTCTTTTCATTTTTTGAGGATGAATAGTAAAACTACAAAGTTACTAATTAACATAATGGTTTGGTTAATTAGGTCCTAAAACAATTGCGGTAAAAGATTATAGAGGATTACTATACATATATCGGTTAATTGTAATTTTGGGATGGAGAAGACTTTGGGTTTGGATCATTTGGATTTTGGATAATATATTTTATACACAAAAAGTGTGAGTTGTAAGAGATTTGAAACCCTCCAAGGCATGATAGCAACCGACTACTAGTGTATATATATATATATATATATATATATATATATGGTGTTCATGTGCTCAAATCTAAAACAAAAAAGTCTAATGTGGATTGGGAATAGCACTTGATGTATGTGGCGCATGTATAAGAAATAAATTAATTGATAATGGTGGAAATTATTTAAAGAGGATTTAACATTTTGAGGTTGTGAATCGTATGTATCCAGATTGATCGAATATTGAACTAATTGTATATTTGTATCCAATTTGATATAAACACAATTCGATAAAACCCATAGGCCATAGCCATTTAGGGATGTCAATTTTTGACATGATTGATAAACACGATACAGAGATTAAACAAAGGGATTAATATATTTTTAACCAAATATAGTTTTCAAAAATCAGATTTAACTGACGAAATGAGGTTGGTCCAATGGTAAACCTATGATATTTGTACCACGAGATTACGGGTTCGAGTTCTTCTTCTTCTTTTAAAAAAAAAACCTCAAATTTATGTAATAGTGTAAGTTTTATGGAGTGCAAAAATAGATCACAGAATATATATGAATATATACAAATAGATCACGGAACATATATGTGAGTCACAATGCCACTTTCTCGAATGAAACGGTGTATTAATTGTCACATGAATAATTTATAAACAAATTGATGTTCCTTCTTGAGACTAAACGTTAATTATTATTATTATTATTATTTTTTAATTTAACATCAATTGAAAATGATAGAAATTAAATTTAGAATGTTGCTGAACTAATATTCAATCTGCTCTATGCAAAATTAGCTGGCATTTAAAACAAGTTACAATAATTGAAGCAATTAAGGAACAATATTAAGGTATTTAAAACAAGTTACAATAATTGAAGCAATTAAGGAACAATATTAAGGTCAATAATTCTATAATTGGAATTGTCTTTATTGTACCATTGATCACTCAATGTAGCTCGAGCGTTCATTCAGTTTGTCAGTTCAAATCACCATCCACGTATGTGATATATATATATATATATATTGTATTATTTTGTACACAGCATGACTTTGATCAGTTTTTTATCTAGTAATAAAAACGAAAAAAAAAAAAAATAATTGGCCCATGCCCCTTGTATTAGGTTATTTATTTGCTTTGTGTCGTAAGATTACACATGGGTGTTATACTTGTATAGTTGTATGTATAATATTATATGAATTTATACATTCTGATTTTAATTTCATTCAAATCTAAATTGTGTCTAGACTATCAGATCACAAGATCAATTATCTAAGTTAATTAATTAAGTTGCTGGTTTAAAACCAGTTGTCTATATTGTGCGAAAAGTTTTGTACGTTGTGGAACCACACGGTCCTGAGTCCTGACTTAGTCTTATATTTGAATTTAATTTTGTACAAGATTGAAGGAATGATAGAGAAGAAGTGTAGATTGGAACAGCTGAGTGGTCAAAGTCTTGTCTAGTTGGTCATGAAATTACACGTTTAGTAGATTGTTTTGTTTGTAACGTGAAGAAAAATACAAACAAACCAATTGTGATATATATATATTATTTCTAATTGTTGGTTCAATTTTATAAGATTCCAATTTATTTTTATACTCCAATTTTGTCCTCTTGTCATCATGATCGGGGGCGAAATCAGGGAGGCCCTCAACCAATGAAATTATTACATATATTTGTTATATATAAATTCTGATATTATAATATATAGTCAATAGATTATGATATTATTAATATAAATTAATTAATAAATATCTTTCCTATTTTATTCTCTATGAAATTAGGAGATGGAGTCAATCTAATTTCCTTTCTTAATTTTAATTTCCAATGCAAAAAAAAAAAAAAAAAAAGAAAGAAAGAAATTTCATTAAAATACTTATAAAATTCTTTACTTTAAATAGTTTGTTTATTAGTAATTATTCAATTTGACATTTCATATTATCTTTATCACTCTTCAAGATTTTAGGTTGAGAATTGTAAATTAATAAAATTTTTATGTTTTTCACTTAAGCAATTTTTATTTCTACTATTGTAACTAAATTCTTCTTATTCTCTATCTGAATAATTTCTGTTACTAGATTACAAAGTAATAAATATTTTAGGTTATTAATATGATTTTGCTACAGTTATATATATATATATATATATATATATAGTGAGTCTCTCATAAATGATCTCTTATTTTAATTTCGGTAAGGACTATCAGGAAATTACATTGATTTGAATGAATTTTAATTTGAATGTTTTTGTGGATGATAAGTTAATTGAAATCTACTTATGAAAAAAATTTGAAAAAAATTTAAGTAGTAAAACTTATCCCGAATTTTTTAAATCAATGAGATTTCACGGTGATCCTTACCAAATTAAAATAAGGGACCTTTTATGAGAGACTCTCTCTCTCTCACACACACACACACACACTCTCTTTCTATATATATATATATATATATATATATATTTGACAATATCTATCTATCCACTTATCTAGACCAGGTATTTTTTTTAAGCTTTGTCATTGGTAGGATTCGAGCTGCTGACTTGAGAGTCATTTTTTCAAGCCCTAAGCTCTTCCATCTACAGGCTAAGCTACGCCTCTAGAAGCTGCTACATTTATAATATAGTTTGTTATTTAAACGTTTTCAACTGCAACTACTTAGATGTCATTTCCAGCTATAAGTATGTCAAGATTAGGTTTTGTATCAAAATGGAAGATGAATTTCTTACAAACTCTTTGATCATATATATTGAAATGGAAATAACATGGCAACTTAGTATATATTCGATTATAGACGATTTTTTAAATTTAAAAGAGTCTCGGGTTCCATTTTGATTCATAAAGTTGTGTTTATTTTATTTATTAATTTATTTATTTTACTATTACAATTTACATATGAGACTATATATTATTACATTTGATTTTTAAAAATATTAGTATATTCATCTTCCGTCAATTTGAAAATCAAAGTCAAAATCCGGCTTCGCTCCTGATCATGATCAACTATGCACGTTGTTATGCAAATTGTTACTATTTTAGTTGTGTGTTTATTGTCAATTATTTTTTTGATTTATGATTCAATAAAAATATAAATCGATTAAAGTTGATGTGGTTTAGTAATAAGTCTCTCAAACCTATACGTTGAGGTTATAAATTTAAGTTGTATCTTCTTCTCTAAATTTTAAGTACTTCAAATATATATATATATATATATATATATATATATATATAATACTTCTCAAATCAAGACCGTCTTGACTTTATAATTTCAGGACGTCCAACCACAGCCACATATTCACAGTGGGTCCACAGCCAAGGACGAACCTTGACTGGGCTAGGGTGGGCTCTTTTCTAAAAAAATTCGAAAGTTAAAAAAAAAAAATTAATGACTATCATTTAAAACTATGTAGAACTAGGATTGTCTAGCTATATTTACCCTGTAAGACTTTTACCTACTTTATTTCACAAGTCTTGAGGCGTAAAGGCAATAACTAGGTCAATTTTTCTTTTTATTTCTCTTTTTATTTAATAATTCTTTTCTTTCTCATCTTTCTCTAAATTTTAGTCCAACCTCTTTATGAATATCAATAATTCACCTTCGAATTAGATATATTTTTATGAATATTATAAATTTAAATATTTTATTTTGTAATTAAATTTCAGGATTAATCTAATTATTAGTTACTCTAATTTTAATTTACAAATTAACATTATTGTTTATTAAATTTCTTTTTGTTTTGATTGAAATTTAGATACACGCTTGTTAATTTTTTTTTAATTATTCTTTTGTTTATAGATTTATTAATAAATAGTAATATAAGTGAATATTTATTTTTCTATATGACAAGAATGTTTCATCATAACTAAACTAAACTAATAATTAAATAAATTATATATATATATATTTTAAAGTAATGAATTAGACTTCCTTTAATATTGTATTTATATATTTCGAATAAATCAAGTAATATTACAATATAAGAACATTATATATATAAATAATTTCTTATTTCTTGACGTATATAGAAGTAATAAAATAAGAATTAATTTAACGACTAATTTTTATGTTTTTTTTATATAGGTCGTAATGTAAAAAAGAAACTCATTCCATTATTTAGATTATATATTTATAGAGTAATCCCTGCTTTATCTTCTTATCTGGGTGTATATTTATTTTTAATTAATACAATTTTCTCATAATATTAATGATCAAAAAAAAAAAAAAATTTATTCTAGTCCACCCTAGTGTTTAATCTTGGTTACATCTCTGCCCATAGCCCCACAAATACCCACATCCCATAAGAATGTATGACTGTGGTTGGATGTCATTAACTTATAATTTCATAACGTCGTTACTAGAGAACCTATATATATATACGGAAATTTTTCTGTGAGGATGCCCTGATAGAATTATATAAGGACATTGAATGTGAGCCACTCGTTTTACATACTTTGACTTGATATATATGCACTTATCAAATTACTTTTATAAATGAGCAACTCACATTCAATATCATAATAAAATTATATAAGGATACCCTGCTAGAAACGAGACCGTGTATATATATATATATATATATATAAAAATTTTCCTATGAAGATGCTCTGATAGAATTATATAAGGATATTGAATGTGAGCCATTCGTTTTACATACTTTGACTTGGTATATATGCACTTGTCAAATCACTTTTATAAATGAATGACTCACATTCAATATCCTGATAAAGTTATATAAGGATGCCTTGATAGGAACGGGACCGTATATATGTAAATATATATATATATATATATATATAAAACTCTCTGATGTTAGAGAATGGAATGATGGAAGATGGAGTTGACATTTGACAACAGCAGCAGGAATTCAAGAAACATGCCTCGTTAAACACTTAAACCTAATAAACAAAAAGCCTTGGCAATTTAACTATCAAGTAAGAGGCCATCACCATGCCCCTATTTTGAGCCTTTTTGAACCCATTAATTAATTAATTTTGGCCGAATGAAATTTATTTTCAGTTGCATTAGCGATATGGCATATGAATTGGGTTCTGTACTTCTTCACATATAACTAATGGCCCATCCCCTTTTCTGGGCATTTTTCATCCATTAATTAGTTGAAAGGCGATTATCTAATAGGTACTGGATTTTTATTTATTTATTTATTAATTCTAAGTAGTTTAAGACTTTTCCATTTTTTCACAAGTGACAAATTTGTCCCTTTAACTAATAGAAGTTAGTCAAACTTAACAGATTCAAGGGTAAATTTGTACATTTACCATAAGACATTATAAATGAATACATGTACAATTAAAACCTTCACACTTGTACGTTGTACCAGGTTATTTTAAAAAGAAACCAATTTTTATGTAAAAAAATATATTTAAAATATAGAATAAAATTAATTAAAATAAAAACAAATTTGTACTCCCTTTTACAATTACTTCTCTTCCCTTCTGGCTTCTTCACGTCTTCTCATCTTCACCCTAACAAATTTCTCTCTCTAGAACTTTATATTTCTCTCTCTAAAATCAATTTTTAACACTTGAAAATGATTTGTTTGATTGGGTTTTGGACTGTTGGTTATTGTAGTAGCTTGACTAGTTTAAGGGTGTGATAGGGATCCGAGGATACTGAGATTGTCACATGTATCTCCATTATGGCAAGATGGAGATCCGATGGATAGTGGAGACTTTTCCCTTCTCATATTCTCTTCATTCGATTTTTTTTTTTTTTTTTTTTAATATTTCACATATGTATATTTCTTTTTCTATATAATTTTATTTTTCTTCTCGACAAAATATTTTTATTTGTAAATTTAGTTTTTACAAATTATTTTAATATAAATTTTGAAACTTTTGAAAAGAAATTCTGGAAATTGAAAAAACATGTTTAATGGATTTTGATCTTTATCTTTTTAAAATTTAAAATGTTTTTATTATAAGATGTAACAACTAATAAGCCTAAGAGCTGGTTGGAATAATAATAATAATAATAATAATAATAATAATAAATGTTTTTTTTCTTAAAAAAAAAAAAGAAGGGAAGACTTCTCATCTAAAAATCCCTCCCCATTGCAGCAAAATAAAAGCATTATATTATAATTTTAATGTTTTATAAAGATAATATAACTTAAGGACATTAAGGTATTTTTAATATTTCAATTAAAGTTTACCGTTTGAATTAACGGTCAAAGGGATTAACTTGGTCACTTTTAATAAGTCAAGGATCAATTTGTCACTTGTGAAAAAGATAGGGACTAATTTGGTCAAAAATGAAAAGTAACAGACTACTTGGAATTAAGAAAAAAGTCCAGGACCTATTTGGTAATCGCCCTTAGTAGAATTCCATAAAACTTTTTGAACAATATTATTTTGTATGGACACCCCTTTATTACCCAATATATCCTTTATCTTAATTTTAGAAAAACATGTCAAAAATTAATAATTTATAGAATTATTATAACATTAAAAAACAAATTGAAAAAATAATGAAAAAAGAAGGAGTATGCGCATCTCTCCTCCCATTTTTTTTTTTTTTTGGGAAGACATACCTTTTTTCCAGTTTTTTTTTTTGGAAAGACCATCTCTCCATTTTTTTTTTTTTGAAAGACCATCCCTCTTCCAGTTGACTATACACAACAGAATACGGATACAATCCATCGTTTGATCCTCCATTTCGGGCGATAACACGGTAGATTCCAATAAAATAAGGGAAAATCTGTAGAAAGTTGAAGTGGGAATGACCAAACTTAGCTAAATTACAACAGAAAAAATGATTTAGAGAAGAAAAAGTGAAGAGAGTTGAAGTGGGAATGAAGAAATTTTGGTTTCAACTGAGAAATTGAAGCAAAATAACCTCTGCAGAAAGTTAAAATGAATAAATTTAGCTTACGATTCTCCTTTTGTTCCTTTGATTTCTCTCTGAAACTCTATTTTCTTTCCAAGAAAAATCTTTGATTATGATGTTCTTGACCTCACAACTATACTTCACGCAGTGTTTTAATTTTTTTTATTTTTATTTTTATTTATTTATTTATTTTTTTTAATACTATGCAGTGTTTTAATTCGCGGGTCCACGGATTGGGGTTGGGGTTGGGTTTGGGTCTTCTTAAGACCCACAGATCTAGACCTGAACCTGAACCCAAACCTGAACTTGAACCCGTGAATATGTTCGGGTCTGGGTCCTAAAATATTTGGTGGGTCTGGATCTAGTAGGATCCGACCTGAACCCGACCTATTGTCATCCCAAGATGATAGTGCACCTCTCTTCTACACCTGGTGGTTATGAGCATATTTGAGAAGTTTTCTCCCAGTTAGTGGGAGTAGTTATCCAGGTCGCAAATATATTGTCTGATCTTAACAAGTCTCAGCAGCCTTATTGTAATAGTTGTAAATATAATACTTCAAAAAGAAATGAGTTGATTTAACCCTTTAAAGTAATTTCACTTGAGGACTATGGTGGTAAAAAAATAGGTCTATGGCCTAATAGTTAGGTCCGTTAGTAGAAGGCCCAAAACATCCATAAGATAGTAAAAACCCTTGTTGAAGTAAGCCCAAAGCCTGATCCAACCCACCTCAGCAATAGGATAGCCGGAAACGTGGTCAAATGAGCCATTAAATGGCCTTAGCCACATCTCTATCACATATCGAGCATTACGTAAATCATAATGCCATATATAGGCCATCAATGCCAGATTCGTTAGAATTAAATCGGGCAATTAAGGGCCCGAAATATACACCCTCATTTAAGTGGGTCAACCATTGAAGGCTCAAGGTCATCAATATAAATACTAGAACCTTTATCAAAGAGAGGGGTTGAGGCTTTTCATAACTCACATATGCGAAAGCTCTAATAATATTGCTCCACAATTCTCTCCTTTCATTAATTGCCTATCACTTGACATCCAAGGTGTGGACCCGTTTCCTCATACGAAACAGTCGAGCCCAGCCTTGACTAAACTCTCGATGATTCGGAAGCAATCTCTGTGTCTGCTGCATTCTGGCTTCGTTGATTCCCAATATCGAACCCATAATATTTAACTCCACACTCGACAAGACATATTGAGCTCACGGTTTGCTATCATTTATTCTATCTCATTTATTTTACTCTTACAATATTCTGATTTGACCATCGACGAATTCCCCAAAGGGACCACCCTCTTTTGTGGTTCGATAACTGCTTTGTTTCTTATCTTATTTCATATGTTGCCAGTGCCCAGCTCGACAATTCAAGTAATTGTAGATCCATTCAACCACAAGGACTATGTTGGATTTAAAAAAAACAAAGTATAATTTTGGGGTGTACATACAGTTTTTGAGGGATGCAAATATCACAATTCTTTCCTAAAACAAAGGTTAATTAGAGCTCTCATTAAGCTTTTAAGTATCTGCTTATCCATCAATGTTTTTATTCATGGAAGGTGTAGTAATCAAAAGTGGGTTTACATCCCATTATCTAAGCCCAACATTAGCCAAGTATGAAACAAGCCCAAAAGCCCATCAAGGGCTTGGTCACAAGGTCTCAATAGCCCAAGTCAAAAGCTGACCAAGCCAATTTCAATGTCATCCTCACCTTGAGAATCGCAGGATAAGCTCACAATATTGGTCTGTGATCTTAGGGATCGCACCAACGAGCCTATCATTGACCCTATTTAATTCTTGAAAGGGGTTTCAAATTTGATAACTCCGACTCTTACGAGAAGAGTCCTATTTTGATAAGTCAGTCACACTCTTGTGTCGAACAAAACAAACCGTCGATCGCTCCACACGATAGTCCCACACATATCCACTTGACCATTAGACATGGTACTGGCGTCGGTTCCTGTTTGATTCTGGTGACGCCAGTTCTGGTTCCAGGGAAATCGAAACTTCTTTACCGGTTTCGACAGTTCGGTTCCATTTAAAAAAAAAAACCCACTCACCTGACCTCACCTATGACCTGTCATCCACTCACCCGTAACCCATCCATTACCCTGCCCAAACATCCCAAATCCTAAACCAAGTACCTAATACATAATTACATACCCATTCAAATATCAACACCAATTACAAGCATAGCAACAGAGCAACTTCGATTAGAGTATGAGACCATTCTTTACCTTCAATCTTTCAAATATCACTACCCAAGACTGAAGACTCCCAAGTACCCAGATCCTAAATCACCAACTTTAATCCTTCATCTTTTTAATCGTTATCTCATTCTCTCATTCTCTCTCTCTCTCTCTCTCTCTCAAATCATCCCCAAATCATAAATCAAAGTAGTAAGGAGAGATCCATCATCGATGGTCAAGAAGATGAAGTCATGAAGAAGAGAAGAAGAAAAGTTGAAAAAGAAGAAAATATGAAGAGATCGAGATGCAGAACTGAAGAAGAGATAAAAGAGATGATCTGAAAGAGAAAGAGAGAGAAAGAAAGAGAGAGATATGAAGAAACTAGAAAGAAAGAGAAAGAAATGTTGAGAGAGAAAGTTAAAGTGAGAGGGTCCCATGCTGCTGGTCATGGCTATGGTAATGAAGGGGATCGACCAAGATTATGAGATTTTAGAGATAACCTTGTGTCAATCTTTGTGGAAAACTTGAATTTTAATATGGACGCTTTGTTTCTGTAGAGCTTATTTAAAACCTTTGTCAAGGTCAAGGATGTTCATTTGGTGGCTGCTAATTCATCTAGGAAGAGGGGCTATGCTTTTGTGAGGTTTGGGACAGTGGATGAGGCAAAAAGGTACCTGGAATGACTCATGACATACATGTTTATGGATGGCCTATCAGTGTCAAGGTGGGTGATTATGGGTGGAACAGAAGAAGATCGGTGACAAACAGAGAGGATGGTGGAAATCGATATGCATAAAACAATGTTGGTGAAACGCTCTAAGAAGTGCGAGCTCAATGAGGGAAGGATGAAAAATTTCACTCCTTTGTAGAAGCAATGATAGGCCATAAAAAATCGAATTCAGAGAGGAATGAAGATAGAAATGGGAAGTTGGGAACAATGATGGTGGCAGATTATATGGCTGATGTCCAATGGTTGAAGAATTGCATGATTGGAGTCCTAAAAGAATTTTCAAATATAGCTAAAGTGAGCGAAAGGCTACTAAGCAGGGGTTTATGCTTTTTTACGATATAAATGGGTGGTAAAGTCATATTATGGAGGTTTGATTCAGATTATGACAACAAAGGATTCATTAGAAGTAGGTTATTTTGGGATGATACCTTTGTATCCATGAAAAAATGGTCTGCTCAATTAGCCCCTCAGTCAAGCCCAGTATGGATAACAGTTAGTAGAATCCCTCTGCTTCTTTGGAATGAAACTTTTTCAAACGTTTAGGAGATCAACTTGGAGAGCTTCTGTTAGTGGATGAAGGAACATTACTCAAAAGGAGACTTGACAGAGGAAGGTTGCTCATATGCCTTATAGTAGCTAATAGGTGTCCAGATTCCATCTTAGTTAAAGAGAGATCAAGATCAATGACCATAACAATAAAAAAGGATTCTTGTCCAGTGGATGAGAATTGGTTAAGAGATCATCTAAGCTTAATTCAAGAAGATTGCTTTGAAGCGGAGGCAAAGTTTCCTTTCCAGGAAAGGTTCAATTCCAAGTCCAAGCTAAGAGATGAAGGCATTTCCTCTTTCACTAAATGTTCGAATAGCGCTGATGAGGGAGACATGAGGAGAATGCTGGAAATAGCGAAAAGCCACAGTCATTGAAAAAGGAAAGGAGACAAGGGGGTTTAGAAAATGAAGTCAATGAGTACTAGTTTGAGCTCAAGTTAGACACCAAGCCTGGAAAATAGAGGTACACAGATAAAGGTAAACATGTATTTGTTTTTCAACCGAAAAGAAGTCCAACCAGGAAGCATTGTGTACATCTCAACTTGGTTATTCAAACGAGTGATGAAGTCAGAAAAAGGAGCTGTCACCGCAGTCTGACATTCTCGTCGTCTGAAACCGATGTAGAGGAGGGTTAAGTCAAGATGTTGGGTTTTACGAGGGGAGAATGCTTGAATCAGAAAATGCATGCTAATAAAGACATATAAGATGGGCTTAGAGAGGCTTATAGTGACCAAGTAAGCCCAATTAGTCAGAAGAGGGATTGGGTTGTCAGCCAAGAGTGGGGCAAGGCTACAAGAGTATTCGGCCGAGGTAGTAGGGGTCATAATGAGTTTTCTGAAAGGCCCGAGAATTGTCTTAAGGAACTATGGCCCAACTCTTCAAACATTTCTTCTGGGAAGGACAATTTGAATCAGACAAGATATGAGTCAAGAGGAGAGGTCTCCTTTTGAAAAAGAACCAAGTGATTCAGAAGTAGGATATGAGGCAACTGAAGAAAGGACCTTGTACATGAGAGTCAAACAGAAGGCTTCTATGAATAAGAGGCATGGAATGATAACAAGAAGTCCTTAAAATAGGCTCATGAGGAGGAATTAGGGCAGGAAAAGCAAACTTTAACTGAGCCCAACGGAAAGGTGCAATGGATTCTAGAGGTCGAGTAGCCAATGTGGTGGAAGAAGGTGTGTTAAGGGGTTATGATTTGAATGCTATGTGGACGGAAGAAACTCTATGTGAGCTGGAAGTTAGCAACGTTTCTTAGGATAACTCGACGAGTGACACTTGAAGCTTGGAAGTCGAAATAGCAAATGTAATTGAAATTGGATTTGCCTTGGGTTTTGATTATAAAGGTCGTGAAGAGGAGATGAAAGAGGTAATAAGAAGTAGGGAGGAGGAGAACATTGGGCGTTTTGAAGCAGCTGGTTGTAGATAGTTTTTCCTGCTAGCTGGTGGTTTTTTTTTTTTTTTATAATTATAATCGTGTCTTGGAACATTAGAGGCAATGGGAGGAAGGAAAAGAGAAGTGTTGTTAGAGGATTTGTGAACACTTATAAACCTTCAATGATGTTTATCCAAGAGACAAAGTTAAAAAACTTTGACAATAAGTGACTTTCTCGTGGGATGGGAGTCGATGCAGTAGGAGCTTCAAGGGGGCTAATTACTTTATGGAATGAAGACATCTTTGAGGTTAGAGAGTGCATCTCTCACAAACGCTGCATCTTTATAGCCGGAATTCTTCTTAAACTGAATAAAGAGGCTGTTTTTTGTAACGTTTATGGGTCGTTGGTTTAAGAGGAAAGACAGGAGTTATGAGACTTTATTTTGAATGCAAAGACGACTTTAGCAAGGCCTTGGTGTATAGGTGGAGATTTTAACGCGGTTTGCCTGGAATCGGAAAGAATCGGAAAGGGTCACAATAAGGGGCGATGAGAAGCTTCAATGGTTTGATTCTTCAAGCTCATATAATGGACATTCCCTTACAAGGGATTTCCTTCATTTGGTCTAACAACAGGGAATTGGAAGCTTGAGCTAGGTTGGATAGATTTCTTTTATCTCTAGAAATGTTTGCTTGTTTCCTAACTATCGTCCAGAGAGGGTTACCTAGGAGCCTATCCGATCATAATCCCATTTTAGTAGGAGAGTCGAAAGTTGATTGGGGCCTGAGCCCATTCCACTTTTTTAATTGGTGGCTTGAAGATTATAAAGTAATGGGAGAAGTTATGAGAGGTTGGAAGGATTGCAAAGTGGAGGGCTCAAAAGGTTTTGTGCTATCCTTTAAAGTTAGAGCTTTTTAGAGATGCATGAAGAAATGGGTAAAGGATATGAATCATAATTTGGACTCCTCGAAACAGTTTAAGGAGAAATTGATGGAAGTTGACAAGTTGGCTGTTGTGAAAGGGTGGATAGACAACCTTAATAATACGGAGGGTCTTTGGAAGAGCTTCCGGAGAGAGGAACAAACTTGGTTTCAAAAATCTAGGGTGAAATGGATTAATGAGGGCGATAAAAACACAAGGTTTTTTCATTGTATGGCAAATGGTAGGAGATGTCTCAACTACATTGGGGACATTACTCTTGGTGGGATTCGATGCTCAGATCCAAATTCTATAAGAAGTGGGGTTCTCAATTATTTTAAAAATCATTATGAAGGGGAAGAGTGGACTAGACCAAGATTGACGGAGGGAGTGCTTAAAGCACTATCGCTTGAAGAGAATCTTGCCTTAGAAAGAGACTTTAACAATGAAGAAGTGTTGGAAGCCTTGGCTAGCTGCGAAGGAAATAAAGCTCCGGGGCTCGACGGTCTCAATTTGAATTTTCTCAAGGCTAACTGGGGAGAGATAGAACAAGATTTTATGAACTTTATTAATGAATTTCACAAAGATAGATCGATAGTGAAGGAGATTAATCACACCTTCATTACATATATCCCTAGGGTGGCAAATCCGGATTTGATAAAGGATTTCGACCAATTAGATTAGTTGGTTCTATGTACAAGGTGCTCGCCAAGATTTTGACGAATAGGCTTAAGATAGTTATGGTCTCATTTATTGGAGAAGCTTAAATGGCTTTTGTTCAAGACTGGCAAATAGTTGATAGCCTTGTGATTGCAGAAGAGATTATTCACAAATGGAAGTGTGAAAATGAGAGAGGTATGGTTTTGAAATATGACTTCATAAAGGCCTATGATAGTGTGGATCACAGATTTTTAGACCATATGATGGAAAGAATAGGATTTAGGAAGAAATGGAGAGGATGGATGAAAGAATGCATATCATCGCATATGATGTCTATTCTGGTTAATAGTGGCCCCATACCACAATTTGGGATCAAAAGAGGCTTGAGTCAAAGCGACCCGTTATCTCCATTTCTCTTCAATATCGTGGTTGAATAGTTGAATTATTTGTTGCATAAGGCATATGACCGTAATTTAATTAAAGGAGAGACCTTTGGTGATAATAGTGTTCACGTCTTTCATCTCCAATTTGCGGATGACACCATTATGTTTATCAAGCCAATAGAGGAGTATCTTAAAACTGTGAAGAGAATCCTTCGTTGCTTTGAGTTGGCCTCCGGCTTCACGTTTCTCATCTCCAATTTATGGATGACACTATTATGTTTATCAAGCTAAAGGAGGAGTATCTTAGAAATGTGAAAAGAATCCTTCGTTGCTTTGAGTTGGCTTCTGGCTTAAGAACAAATTTTCATAAGTCATGTGTGGTGAGAGTCTGTAAAGGTAGAGCTCGAGATACGGATGTCTGGGTGAAGATTCTTAGTTGCAAGAAAGCCTCTTTACCTATTTCCTATCTCGGTTTTCCTTTGGGGGCTAAACTAAGTTCCAAGTCTTTTTGGGACCCTATTATTAGCAAGGTCGAGAACCGTTTTGCCCCTTGAAAGAGAAGATTCTTGTCGAAAGGTGGCCATTTAGTGCTAATCAAAGCTGTGATTTCGAACATCCCAAGTTACTATCTTTCCGCCTTTAAAATTCCAGTGAATGTGTCTCAACGGATTGAGAAAATCCAACGGAATTTCCTTTGGGGGGACGAGGTAGTCAAGCGAAAAATGCATGCTGTAAGATGGGAGGAGGTATGCAAATCGAAGGCTAATGGTGGTCTAAGAGTGGGTGGAATCCTCGAAAAAAACAAGGCCATGTTGGCCAAGTGGATATGGAGGTTCAAAAAGGAAAATAACACCTTTTGGAAAAGAGTCCTATGTGCAAAATATCATGTGCATATGAAAGCTTTGGAGTGGAGCTGGAATTTCAAGAAGACTGATTCTTTCTTTATAAAAGGAGTTGGTAGTCTCCTTAAAGAAGGTAGAAAGACAGTTAGAACATTAGCAGATGGACTAAAGATTATAGTCGGAAGAGGTGACATGACTGATTTTTGGGAGTCCAAATGTTGGGATTCTAGAACTTTAAAGGAGACTTTTCCTAGATGCCATGCCTTGGCTGTATGAAAAGAGGGTTTCATTTCAGAATTCGGTTCTTGGCTTGGCTCTAGGTGGAAGTGGCAAATTCCTATGAGAAAAAATCTTTTTGATTAGTAATTGGATTGATGGAAGACTTTCATGGCGTTCTTGGATCATGCTCCCATCCGATAAAACTTCCTTGATAAATCGGCATGGATTTTTAATTCAAGTGGCATGTTTTTGGTTGCTTCGTTTAGAAGAGGTTTGGAGGGAATCAAAATGATGCATCGTCTATTTTTAAAGAGGTTTGACAAGGTATTTGTCCTCCAAAAATTAAGGTTTTTCTATGGCAATTGCTTAAAGGGAGAATGCTTACGAATGTAGTGATGAAAAGATGTGGAATAAGTCACATAGAGGATGTGATCTGTCCTTTTTGTGAATCTGAAAATGAGACTGTGGATCACTTGTTTCTATTATGCAGCTGGTCATCGAAGTTGTGGCAGGAGTGCATGCGCTGGTGGGATTTGATGTGGTGTCCCAATATCAATTTCAATGACTGGTTCAAGGGCTGGAGGGGTTGCTGTCCGAACCCAAAGGCTGAGAGGATCTAATGCTCCCTTATATTTGCGATCCCCTAGACCATTTGGGAGAGCAGAAATCAAATCATTTTTGATGGCAAGCGAACTTCTATCATAAATGTAGCGGATATGATCAAATTCCTAATTGTGTGGTGGTTCAAAAACTTCAAAAAGAGGTCTACGGAACCGGTCACCTCCCTTCTTTTGAACTTCAAAGAGTTATGTATTGATCCGAGGAAAAAGAAGCTAAGCAGATAATAGATTGGATTCCTACAGCTCAAGACATTTTAAAGTTTAATGTTGATGGCTTATCAAAAGGCAATCCGGGTCTGGCTGGAATCGGAGGAGTGCTCAGAGATTCGTAAGATGCTGTCTAATGCATGTTCTCTCACTATGTAGGTAATTGCGGCTCTAACATAGCTGAGATTCTGGCTATTAAAAGGGCCATAGAGTTGTGTTCTTCCAATACAAACCTTATCAATAGAGAGGTTATCATAGTTAGTGACTCTAAGTCAACTGTTGCCTAGATCAAAAATGGAGATTTTGGCAATGTCAAGCTTGTCAATGTTATTCTTGACATTAGAAGTCTTGCTGTCTTCGAAGGTTGAGGTGATTCAAGAGCTTTCAATGCGTTTGCTGACAACTTGGCTAAATAGGGGTCTTGCATGGCTGGTGATTTTCATCATTGGGATGGCTTGCATTAGTGCTTTTCTCTAGGCGTTTGGTCTGTTTGTGGGTTCTGCGTTTAGTTGCTGTCCTTTCCTTTTTGCTCTCGTTTTCTTTTGTTGACAGTTCTGTTTTTGTGTTTTTTGTTTTTTCTCTTTCGTTTGGTTTGTTGGGCTTCTTCTTGCTTTGTTTTTGTTTTTTTGGTGCCTCTTGGCTCATGTTCCTTATTCTCATTGCTTCTCTTTTCTGGCTTGATAGGCTAATGAATATATCCTAGTTGTAAAAAAAAAAAAAAAAAAAAAAAAAAAAAAAGAAAGAGAAATAGAGAGATCAGAGATACGAAGAAAGTTTTAAAATAATAATAACAATAATAACAATAATAAAATATCTGGAACTGGAATCGTCGGTTCTAGAACCGAAACTGAATCGACGGTTCCAATCCGATTCAGTATTTTTTGGAATCAAAATCGGAATCACCCTAGTTCCGGTTCCAGTTCGGTTCCGATTCTGATTTTGAAGGTTTGTGTTAGGTTTTAGATTTGTGTTGGCTTGATTCCATAACAATACGTTCTTTGTTTGTATTGCTAAGTTGCTTAGGTGGTTCGTGATTGGATCGATCTTCAAAGAAGGAAAGCAACTTCTCATGTAAAGTTTTTCTTTAAGAGGAAATGTGCTTACTTGGATGCTAAGGTATTGAGATTCTTCTTCCTCTTGCAAGGCATAGGTGCACACACACACATTGCATACATTTGTGTCCCTGCATCATTGTACTAAATTGGTATAACACATTCACACACATATTATAGTATGCACATGCATTAGATTTAATTTGACAACTTTTGTAAAATTGCATGTTCTAGGACTATCTCTAAGAAATGGCATACAATGTGTTCTTGTGTTTGTTTGTTTGTGTTTTATTGATATTGGACTTGAATATGTTCTCATATTGTACCTTATTTAGTTCCGAACATTTCGGTTACTCATTCATTAGTTTTCAAGTTACAAATTGGAAGTTATTAAACTTTCCGTACATTTGTCGTACTTGGTTTTCGTCCTTGTTTATCTAGTCGATTTCCATATATCTTGTGAAATTTTTTTTTGACATCCATTTCCATGAGAGAGTTATGGTTTGTAATCCGAAAGTGGATTCAAATTCGGAGTTCGGAGGTCGAAATACTGTCGAAGAACACGAGAGGAGTGCGAGGGAGGGAAGAATGGCCAAAGGCCATTTGCATCCCTTCCCGTGAAAGGTGCACGAGCCTCCTAGGAAGACCACCCCTTTGCCCCCGTGAAGCCCATGCACCTCCATAGGGAGCTGAGGTGGCAAGGCCTCATCTGTTGGCCAACTCTCTCTCTCTCCTCTCCATCTCATTCCCCTCCATTTAAATTCGAATTTCGTGTAGAAATTCATTACAACTTTTGATTTATGTTTTGGTCATATCTCTCTCAAATCAGCTCCGATTTTAGATTTTCAAAAGCCAAAATTGTTGGTCTTGAAGAGAAGAACAAGTCCTAAGCATTTTCAGAGTCAAATTATGTCCGACCTTTTGCAGTAATCTGATCTCCATTCGTGTGTTCATCATCTTCTTTCCTTTTTATTTTTTTATTTTTTATGATCAACTTGATAGATCTTCTTATTTGATTAAGGAAAAATGTTTAGAATGATTTTGATTCAACTTTTAGACTTGTTTGATTGATTTTCGAGATTAGCTCTTGTGATTTTTGACTGAACATCTTTTAGCTAATCTTGATGAACATGAACTTGAAACTAGAAATGCTTTGTGTTCTTGAGCTTGATTGTTGATTTCTAAGTTTAGTCACATGTTTTACGAACCAGGATATTTTGATTGTGATCTCTATTATTCTAATCTAGTTCTTGCTTGATTAACATGCTTAGGTTTCTAGATATCTTTGTGATTGATTTTTGAAAGCATAATCTAGTTCTCTAATTACATGTTCATAGAGTGTGTTTGATCTTCTTGCTCTATTTGATTGTGATTGCATCATATTGCTTGTGTGCACTTCACTTAGATCGTTGTCTTGTGAAAGGTTGAAGTCTCTTGTTGAAGTGAGTGAAGCTTTAGCTTAAGCAAGAAGACTTGGCTATGATAGTGATATGGATACCCAAGCAAGGAGACTTAGTTAGGATTAGGGTGATCCGGATAACTAAGTAAGAAGCCTTGTCTAGGATCGGGATGATTTAGATAGACAAGTAAATAATCTTCCTAGAAACATGAGCCTCTTAGATAGGAAGTTGCTTCCTTGAGGTGTGATAGTCATATCTTGGATAAGAAGTAGGCAAAGTGGTTCCCTACGCCCGAAGGTAGAATATGAGTTGATAGCTTGGAGAGTGTGTCATGTGTTGATTGCTTTTTGAGTGTGTATCTCTTATTTGTCATAGTGAATTGCGGTTCGCCGGTGGTTGTGGTATCAACCCATGGATGTTTCCTTTTCGGAGGTTTTACCACGTAAAAATCTCGTGTTGATTTTAGTACTTTTAGTTTCTTTACATAATTAAACTTGTATTGTTTTAGCCGTAGCCTAATTGAATTCACATTCACTTGTTAAAACAATTTACTTGTTAAATACTCTAAGTGTGCTTAATTTGGTTGTGTGAAAAAGAAGTGCAAGAATTTGAGCATACACCTATTCAACCCCCTCCCCTCCTCTCTAGGTATATTTTACACTCTAAGTGATTAAGGGAATTTCAATTGGTGTCGGAGTGGGTGTCTAGAAGTGATTAGATAGATCCATTTTAAAGTGTTTGTTGTTTTTTGTGAAAAAAATTCATGATTATTACTATGGGTGATTCGATGCCAGAAGGTGCTTCTAGTGCTAGACCTCCACTCTTGAAGAGTGGTAACTACTCACTCTATAGTCACAAAGCGGAAGGAATTTTAGTCCTTTTAAAATTATTTGAGCAACTTAGAAAACCATGTATGATATATAAGAATAAAATAGGTAGGATTCGTAATCATACCTCAAGGCTAGCTCCTTCGTTCTTTATTTTGTTGCTTTCCGATTTGCACCTCTGGATCTTCCTCGCTATCTCCCAGGTTCCGGCAACTGCATGTGGGCACGTTACGAACTTCAGGAGGTTGAATGGAGGTAGAAGATGAAACACAAAACAGCCCTTATCTTGTTGTACGAAGAACAAGAAGCAAACCTATATATATATATATATATATATATATATTTCCTTTAGTTGGCCGCACATCCTCTGATTCCTGTGCAGTGATGTATCTAATATCAATTAGGTTGAATTGATTAAAAGATAAAAATACCTACACTTTGATATATATATATATATATATATATATTATAGATAGGTTTATTTTAAATATCAAATATTTAAAACCTAAACTATCTTTTATCTTGTTTTTAAAGTCAATTATAAAAACAAAATATCTTGATATTTATCTATATATTAATATCATGATAGGGTTACAACTTACAAATGGCCTAGATTAAATAGGATTCTAAATCCTATTTAATTTAATGTTGTCATTATAACTTGAACCCATGATCTTCTAAAGATAAAATAATCAATATTATTTTAGATCTTTACTTTAGTCTTGGCTCGAACCCTTGACCTCTATGAAATAATTAATTCTATTAATAATTCATAATTATTAATATTATGAATTATTAATAGAATTAAATAATCACATTGTTTAATTTAATTAATTATTAATTCTCTAATTAAATAGTCACATCATTTGATTAATCGCCTGAATTAAATCCTTGTTACTTTTGTAACAAAATTAATTGGAACATCTAATTAATTATCTGTGACCCTTGTTACCATCAACGTTCAGGGCTAGCAAGGGGACCTAATAGATCCACAGTATTGAGCTCCAATAATCCTTAGAAAAATTAATTAAATTTTTTAATTAATATTTTAAATATTAATTAAAGAATTTAATTAATTTTTCTTGATTATTAACCTTGGTGAAACAAATTATGGTGTGTTCAATATAAATCTGAGAGGGGGGAGGGGGGGGGGGGGGGGGGTGATTAGATTTTAATCAATTTTACCAAATTTTCGTGATTAGTCAAGTTTACGAAAATGCCCCTAACTAGTCAATTTATATAGCAAGTGTAATATGTGTGGAGATATAAAAGACACTTGATATTTATGTGGAAACTTTAAACAAGGAAAACCACAGGTTGTTATGTGCGCCACAGACGAACCTCGAATCCACTAATTGCAATGACGTTTACAACCTAGGTTGACCTCAACCTCTCACGGTCTATAACCCGCCATTACTTCCTGCAAGCCTATAAAAGTGAACCTAGTCCAATTTGCTTATGACCTAAGCAACCATAGCCACAAGTCTCAATTCTCAATGAAGAGATTAACCAACCTAAGTGAATATTCAAAGATATCAAATTATGCAAATAATGCTAGGTTACATTAGATGCTTATCTAGGATTAAAAATAGTCAATGAAAACAACCCTAGATATTAATTGCTATATGACATGGCATAAAATATAGCTATGTGAGATATGACAATCAAAGATATAGCTATCAAAATACAACACTCAAACATTCAACACATAATCTTAACCCTGTATGTAGAAATTACTCTAAGAACATACAAGTAATGAATGAGATAAATTGCTAAGTAAGAACACTAATTATGTATGATAATAGTGAACAACTTACCATAATATGAGTGTTGAAGAAGACCCATGCACTAGCACATACTAAATGATCCTAGATGATGATTGATGCACATGGAAATGAGTTTAGAGAATTAAAGAAGTAATCTTTATGCTTTTTCTCTTAAATATCTCTCTTTCTCTTTTAGGGTTCTTAATGATGAAAGAGTGTACTGAAAGAGAGTGACATAATGGTTTATTTATAGAGAGCAACAAAAAGGCTAGGAGAAAATACAAGTTTACCCTCGAAACGCACAATCAGCGGTTTCAAAACCGCCGAACTAAAACCCGAGAGAACAGGGGATCATCGACGGTTTTGAAACCGCCGATTCAACCGCAGAATTAAACCGAGAGATTAAATCAATCAGGTCTAAACGACGATTTTTAACGGCGGTTGGAAACCGTCGATCATAACCGCAGAATCACTCTAGAGACTTCTAGAGCCAAACGGCGGTTTCATTCGACGGTTATGGATCAAACCGCCGATTCACCAAAATTGGTGAAACCAAAGGAGAAGCAAAAGGCATTCTCCGAAGGCGATTCTCGCGTTAACAAAGTACACTATCGCACGAGGGCGGACGTTTCTGAACTATGTTCGTGAAACGAATTACTAGACACACTAATACATAACACAACACAACACAACACAACAATAAGGTGCAAGTGTAATAGGTGAAATGTGAAGAGAATGCACACAATATCAAAGCATACATATGCAATTAAGAAAATTGTGTGTGTGTGCAACTAAATCTCTTCAAAGAAAACTAAGCACTAGAGATATACCTTTGGAGTGCTTATCACCTTGAGGTCTTGTAAGAACCTTGAGCTTGAGGATCAATCCTAAGCTACCTTTACATTTCAAACCCCAATTGAGGTTTGTCACTAAAATGAGCCAATCAAACTTTAAGGAACTTACAATCTCCACCTTTGGCTAATTCATAACAAAACCACCACTCACATTGATCTTCACAACAAAATAGAAACTAAAGGTCAACAATGGTTTTCTACAATACAAAGAGATAAAAAAAATAAAACTTCAAGTCTTCAATCTCTTGTAGAACAACCAATCCTTCATAACAAAGTTTCTACACTTTCCAATTACAAGTAAAAGTGAGATTTATAATGTGAGAACAAAAAAACAAGCATTTGCATTTAAGAATTTAAGTACAACATCATGCAATGTATATGTGAAATGTAATGCTCTCCCTCAACTGGTTACTCCCCCTCAATGTGTATTCTCCCCAACATGTAATTTTGCTACAACTAAGCACAATAAGCATACTCCCCTTACCACCATACTATTCCCTCTTTTTTGTCATGAGATGGACAAAGAAGTAATCCCCAAACGAGTCACTTGAAGTAAAGAGAGATAGAAGCATACATGTCATTTGTATAATCATATTAGACACTTTATGCAACTCAATCAAATGGAGAGAACAAGGAGATTTATTTTTATTGAAAATGTGTGATTAAAATGATTTACATGCAAGACATATTGCATTCAAGTCCAAAAATCAATGAAATTTGGCAAAGCAAATGACAAAGGTTTCCTATATGAATTCAAAACAATTTCACCATTTGTCATGAATTAAAACAAGGATATAGATAATTTATTGATTTAAATTTTAGAAAACTATATCCAACTTTATAAACAAAACATGTCATGAGCAACTTTGCACCCTATTCGATTTTTTCGGATAAGATATTCGTATGATGGTAGACATGTTCAACAAATAAAAAAAGAGAGACATTTTGGATTTTAAAATCCTTAGAACGGATACAACATCCTTTGTTCATTTTGAGTCTCATGAGCTTTTCACACATTGTTTTGCATTTAAGGATTGCTATCATCAACTCATGCTTTTTCATTTGAGCAAGTCATTAAGAATCTTCATGTTATGAAGGTCATTATAGGTCATTCAATACGTACTTCCTAAGTGAATCTCCTAGTCCAAAAATGCATGTTTGAACATAAAAATAATATGGATTGCATTCAAAGCATGGTTCACACTTATTGAGATAAAAGCATATATGTACATATGTGCAACCAAAATACTCAAGCAATTAACAAAGAAGCATAAAATTTTTCAAAATTTTGCATTCAACAAATATGCAATTGCTCTCTTTGCTTGAGTTCCCCAAATGGGGTCAATTACCAAACCACATCACTCCACGAGACATATCCCAATAGATCTACTAAGTGCATGAAACCTAGTTGCATCTAAAGGTTTAGTGAATAAGTCCGCTAGTTGATCATTAGTACCTACATGTTCAAGTACTATGCATTTGTTTTCAACTAGTTCTCTTATGAAATGATGACGGATGTCAGTATACTTAGTCCTAGAGGGTTGTACATGATTCTTGGAAATATTAATAGCACTCATGTTATCACAAAAGAGGGTTAGAGTACCTTGATTGAATCCATAGTCAACTAGCATTTGCTTCATCCATAGGAGTTGTGTGCATCCACTCCCCGTGGCTATGTACTCGGCCTTGGCTCTGGACAAGGAAATTGAGTTTTGTTTCCCGTAAAACCAAGACAACAAGTTGTTGTCTAGAAAGAAGCAACTGCTCGATGTGCTCTTCCTATCATCACAATTTTTTGCCCAATCCGCATCACTAAAGCCAACCAAACTAGCATTAGTGTCAAAAGAGTACCAAATCCCATAGTTGGATGTCCCATTCACATAGCGAATGATTCTCTTAACGGAAGAGAGATAGGACTCCTTAGGATCCGCTTGGTACCTAGCAGCCACACTAAAAGATATATCGATCCTACTTGCGGTCAAATAAAGTAAGCTATCAATCACGCCCCGATATAGAGTTTATTCCATACTTTTTCCACTAGCATCATTGCATAGCTTTAAAGTGGTACTCATGGGTGTATCACAATGTTTGGCCTTTTCAAGTCCAAACTTCTTCACTAGGTTTTTGGCATATTTGGCTTGGGTTATAAAAATCCCATCATCTAATTACCTAATTTGCAAACCTAGGAAGTAACTTAGCTCACTAACAAAACTCATCTGAAACTCTTGAGACATAACATCAAAAAATTGTTGGACTTTGGTGTTGTTGGTGGAGCCAAAAACTATATCATCAACATATATTTGAGCTATGACAAGCTCATCATTGTTTTTCTTGATGAATAGAGTCTTGTCAACACTACCTCTTGTGTAGTCATTATCAACAAGAAATTGAGTGAGTCGCTTATACAGAGCCATTGGTGCTTGTTTCAACCCGTATAAAACCTTCTTGAGGTGATAGACATGGTTGGGGTGGTGTGCATCCACAAACCCCTTAGGTTGTTCTACAAACACTTCCTCTTGTAAGAAGCCATTGAGGAAGGCACTCTTCACATCCATTTGGTGCAATTTGAACTTGTGCACACAAGAAATGGACAATAGAAGCCTAATGGACTCTAAACGAGCAACGAGAGCAAATGTCTTCTCAAAGTCAATACCCTCAATTTGAGAGTATCTTTGTGCAACAAGTCTAGCCTTGTTACGCACTATGTTGCCATCCTCATCGGATTTGTTCCCATATATCCATTGGTGCCTATGACATTAGTGGTCTTAGGCCTAGGAACTAGAGTCCAAACCTTATTCTTTTTGAATTGGTTTAGCTCTTCTTACATGGCAAGAACCCAAAATTCATCATTTAAGGCCTCATAAACTTTTTTGGGTTCTATTTGAGAGGTGTAGCAAGTGTAGCTAATGAGATTAGCTATTTGACGTCTAGTTCTAACACCCTCATTTACATTTCTAATAACATCATCTTTGTTATGGAGATGTCTAACCCATAGAGCGGGTTCTTTAGAGTTCAAGAGAGGAACTCTATCAAAAAGTTGTGTGTCCTCTTCATCAAGGTTAGACGTCCCAATAATAGAAGTCTCCACAACCTTCTCCAATGGAGAATCATCAACTACAACAACCTCCTCTTCATGGTCACTAGACTTGAGCCTATTATCATCAAAGACAAAATTTGATGATCCCATGACACTTCGAGTCTTCAAATTGAAAATTCTATAGGCTCTATTATTTAAGGCATAGCCAATAACGATACCCTCATCACTCTTAGCATTAAACTTGCCAATTTGATTGCGGTAATTTAAAATGAAGCACTTGCTTCCAAAAATGTGGAAGTAGCTAACATTAGACTTCCTACCTTTCCATAATTCATAGGAGGTTTGTCTAGTACCGGGCCTTAGGAAAACTCTATTCCCTATATAGCATGCCGTATTGACGGCTTCGGCCCATAGGTTCCTAGGGACATTGTTGCTAAGCAATATCAAATGGCCATCTCTTGAAGGACCCTATTCTTCCTCTCATCAACTCCATTTTGTTGAGGTGTCATAGGAGCCGAAAACTCATGGGAAATGCCAATACTATCACAATATGTTTCAAACTAAACATTCTAAAATTCTCTCCCATGATCACTTCTAATCCATTTAATGATTTTAATGCTAAAGTTCATTTCATTCTGAATTTTATTACAAAGCATTTTAAACTTGTCAAAAATTTCAGATTTTTCTTTAAGAAAATATGTCTATGTGAACCTAGAGAAATCATTAACACAAACAAAAATGTATCTCTTTCCACCTAAACTTTCAGTTTGCATAAGACCCATTAGATCCATGTTGAGAAGCTTTAGGGGCTCCTTGGTGGAGAGATACTTGCCTTTTTTGTACATGCACTTGGTTTGTTTTCCTTGTTGGCAAGGTCCACAAACACCATTCACTTCCTTCCCAAGCTTGGGAAGGCCACACACAACATTGAACTTGTCTAGGATTCGTAAATCCCTAAAGTTCATATAGCCAAGTCTTTCATGCCACAACTCAATTTGCTTATCCTTGGACATATTACATGAGACAACTCTAGCCTCAAGACAATAGTAATTGTCGCTAGATTTCATACCTTTCAACAAGGTTTGTCCATCGGGTTGTAGGATTGAGCAATCATCTTTAGAAAACAAGACGAAAAATCCTTCATCACTAAGATGAAAAATGCTTATTAAATTGGCTTTCAAGCCATCAACATATAAAACATTGGACAATGAGGGTAATCCGGGAATGGAAATGGTTCTTTTCCCTACAACTCTCTTTTTGGATCCATCACCAAAGGTGACAAGTACTCATTCCTCCATGACAAGAGTCTCAAAGTAACTCTTGTTTCCCGTCATGTGTATAGAGCATCCACTATCTAAGTACCAAATGTTAGAAGAGTTTGCCTTCAAGGCAATTTGAGCAACATGGCAAAAGTATTCATCTCTTCTAATTCACATAGGAGAAACACTTTTCTTTCTAGTGGTCAAAGGTACATGGGTTCTAGATGTCCTAAGATCTTGCATATTAATTTCATCATTCCTAGGTACATGAATCATGGCTCTTTTCTTTTTCTTCTCAATCATGCTTCTAATTTTACACATTTTAATGTATTGATAACACCTTAGTCTAATATGGCCATCAAAACCTTAAAAATGACATGTAGGGATAAAGTTAGGGATCATACCATAACCTTGTGCTTGCATTAGAGCCTTCCCATGTCATTGTGGTTGAATTGGTTTAATGTATCTTCGTTGTTGAATCGGTCTAGCTTGCTTCCTAGCTTGAGGTTGCATGATTGGTCTCTTTCCTTTGTGAGCCATTTGTTGAGAAAAGCTAGCATGGTGAGCTCTTGAGGGTTGAACTTGAGGTTATCTTCTTGGATCTACCTTCACTTGTGCACTATGTGAACATTGTCCTAGATCAATCTTCTTCTTAGGAGTTTGCACCGGTTAGGCTTCTTTGAAGCTCAAGCTCTTGACAAATACGGTATTGTTAGGAGTGGAGGTCTCCCTTCCATCTTCAAACCCAAGACCTCTTTTGTCACTTTTGCCTACACCAAGCATGTGGTCAAGCTTCTTTGTGCTAGAGACCATCTTAATCATTGACCCTTTAGCTTCTTCAAGCTCCCTCTTCAAACCTTCTTCATTCCTCGTAGACAAAGCTAGCTCATCTCTTAGCTTGTCTTCATTCTTCTTGGATCTCATCACTTGTTCACTTAAGTGATCAACTTGTGTTGAGAGGTCCATGTTTTCTTCCTTCAATCTCCTAATTTCTCTCTTGTTCTTTAACCTTGAACTCTCAAACTTGACTATGTAGTCTTGAAGATCCATCCTATCCACATTTCCATTTGTGGATTATGATGAAGAGCCACCATCACTTGAGTTAATTTCATCTTGACTCACTTCCTCTTTTTCACTAGCACCTTTGCTCTTGTGGGAGGAGGCAAAGACTATGAAGTTAGCCATGAGTTCTTCATCATCTGAAGACTTATCTCTCTCATCAGAGTCATCACTTCCACTCCAATTGGTGGCCATCACTCTCCCTTTCTTGTTCTTCAAATTTCCACAATTGGAGAGATGTGTCCTATGCCACCACACTCATAGCATTGGATCCCTTTCCTTTCACTTTTCTCTTTTCTAGGCTCAAACCTCTTGAAATGAGTCATTTTCTTCAAGTCTTGGCCCTTGGATCCAAATCCTTTCTTCTCGATCTTGACAAACCTCTTGAACCTTCTCACCAACAAGGTCATGTCTTCATCCGAGTCATCCTTCTCTTCCTCCTTCTCAACTTTGGAGGCTTTCAAAACAATTCCCTTTTGCTTTTTAGGACATGTGGAGATAGGACGCTTCCTAGACTCATATGCTAGAAGTCTCCCAATCACCTTATTTGGTTTCATATCCTTATAACCAATATTCTCCTCTAATGTCATTACCTTGGATTCAAACCTCTTGGGAAGCGATCTCATTATCTTTTGCTTGATCCTTCTATCCGAGTAAGGGTCACCAAGTTTATGATTTTGGTTTACAATGTCCATCAATTTGATCTCAAAATCGTTGAAGCACTTATTCTCCTCCATTCTTAGCATCTCTAATTAAGTTTGGAGGACTTGAAGCTTAGAGTCCTTCACCGCTTCGGTTCCCTCTTGTGCAATCTCTAGGATATCCCATGCATCTTTCGCAATCCTAGTATTTTGAATCAATTTATATTGATTCTCATCTATTGCACATAGGATGACATGCATTGCCTTTCTATTCCATTTTGATGCCTCAAACTCTTACGCGTTCCATTACACCTTAGGCTTGAGTACATTCTCTTCTCTACCCGTAGGAGTCATCATCGGTGATGTATATCCGTCTTCAACCGCCATCCAAGCTCGGTCATGGATTTGGCATATATACGACTCCATCTTACCTTTCCAAGAGGCATAATTTAATCCGGTGAGAAGTGGAGGTCTTGTGCTAGAAGCACCTTTGTTGCCACCACTCTTTCCACTCATAGTGTTTATGAATGAATGAAATGAATGCAAATGTATGAATGATCAAAAATCACACAAAATGCAAAACACACCAGAATGAGCAAGGGATCACCTAAGTATATCTAGGAACCCGCTCCGATGCCAATTGAAACAAATTATGGTATGTTCAATATTAATCTAGAGGGGGTGAATAGATTTTAATCAATTTTACCCAATTTTCATGATTAGTAAAGTTTACGAAAATGCCCCTAACTAGTCAATTTATATAGCAAGTGTAATATGTGCGGAAATATAAAAGACACTTGATATTTATGTGGAAACCTTCAATAAGGAAAAACACATGCTGTTATGTGCGCCACATACGAACCTCGAATTCACTAATTGCAATGGCGTTTACAACCTAGGTTGACCTCAACCTCTTATGGTCTATAACCCGCCACTACTACCCGCAGGCCTATAAAAGTGAACCTAGTCCAATTTGCTTATGGCCTAAGCAACCTTAGCCACAATTCTCAATTCCCAATGAAGAGATTAAACAACCTAAGTGAATATTCAAAGATATCCAATTACCCAAATAATGCTAGGTTACACTAGATACTTATCTAGGATTAAAAATAGTTAATAAAAACAACCCTAGATATTACTTGCTATATGACATGGCATAAAGCATAGTTATATGAGATATAACAATCTTAGATATAGCTATCAAAATACAACACTCAAACATTCAACACATAATCTTAATCCTGTATGAGGAAATTACTCTAAGAACATACAAGTAATGAATGAGATAAATTGCTAAGTAAGAACACTAATTATATATGATAATAGTGAACAACTTACAATAATATGTGTGTTGAAGAAGACCCATGCACTAGCACATACTAGATGACCCAAGATGATGCTTAGATGAAGATTGATGCGTATGGAAATAAGTTTAGAAAATTAAAGAAGCAATCTTATGCTTTTTCTCTTAAATATCCCTCTTTCTTTTTTAGGGTTCTTGATGATGAAAGAGTGCACTGAAAGAGAGTGATATAATGATGTATTTATAGAGAGCAACAAAAAGGCTAGGAGAAAATACAAGTTTGCCCTTGAAACCGCCGATCGGAAACCGCATGATCGGTGGTTTCAAAACTACCTATCAAACCGTTGAACCGAAACCCGAGAGAACAGGGGATCATTGATGGTTTCATTCCGCGGTTTCAAAACCGCCGATTCATTTGCATAATTAAACCGAGAGATTAAATCAATCAGGTCTAAACAGCGGTTGGAAACCACCGATTATAACCACAGAATCAGTCCAGAGACTTCTTGAGCCAAACCGCGGTTTCATTCGGCGCTCATGGCTGCCGATCAAACCCTCAATTCACCAAAATTGGTGAAACTGAAGGAGAAGCCAAAGGCATTCTCCGAAGGCGATCCTCGCGCTAACCAAACACACTATCTTACAAATGTGGACGTTTCCGAACTATGTTCGTTAAACAAATTACTAGACACACTAACACACAACATAACACAACACAACACAATAATATGGTGCAAGTGTGATAGGTGACATGTGAAGAGAATGCACACAATATCAAAGCATACATATGCAATCAAGACATTTGTGTGTGTGCAACTAAATCTCTTCAAAGAAAAGTAAGCACTAGAGATATACCTTTGGAGTGCTTATCACCTTGAGGTCTTGAAAGAGCCTTGAGCTTGATGATCAATCCTAAGCTACCCTTACATTTTAAACCCCAATTGTGGTTTGCACCGAAATGAGCCAATCAAACTTTGAGGAACTTACACTCGGAGTTATTCCATTAAAAACCCGAGGCTGTAGATGTTTTTAGAGCTGGGTCATAAAGTCTGTTATACCCCTATGATTATATCTTTTCCATTAAGTACCATTGATTCTCTAATGAAGAATTATATCTTTCATTCCTTCATGGATAAAGAAGAGTGCTCTTATTGCTTAAGCCTCGAATCAACCCTTAAGGGAACCACTTCTCTACTTCTCACAAGAAAGAGTAGATTCTAATATTGTGTACATACTTTCCCAGCCACAAGCCAAACCACGATTCCAAGATATGGAGATATTTACAGAGAATGCTATTCCGATCTCACCCATGGTAAATCAAAAACCACGATTTAATCTGAAGGAGTCAGTAAGACACTCAGGATTAAGATCACCTATATATAGCCATCATTTATAGATAAATTGATCTCCCTATGTAATGGATATTGGAGAGAGATTCCTATATATCGTTGCCAATCCTATATGATCACATCATATAAGGTGCCTCCATTCTCATATCACCATATGATTAGTCTATGAAAAGACCACCTTATATTATGGAATAGACCACAATTGTAGATTAACCACAAATAAAGTACCCAACTTCATTTGCTCTCTACAGACTATTTAGATTGCATGTCTCAAACTGAATTCCTTTGTATATGACACTCATATACTCAATTCGAGATTATATCCGGAAATCTTGGAAGTTTTGCACATATGATATAAAAGTATGAGACATATAAATAGAATAAAAAGGACTACTTCTTTTATTTATAATTAATCATCATTTACATACTACAAGCTTTAGGGCAAAAACCCCAACAAATATTAGATCCATCAATGAAAAAGCATGGTTGAGTGTTGAGGAAGGTTATGAGATACCTACCAAAAGGCTTGAAAATGGCACTATGATTTCGAAGCCTAGAGCCGAATGGACGACTATTGATTTTGATAATACTAAGTGGCATCATCGGGCGGTGAATGTTATATTTGGATGTGTAGATAATACTCAATTTATCTACATCTAAAACCTCGAATCGATAGAGGAAGCATGGGATACTTTGCAAACTACAAATGAGGGTACGTTGGCGGTTCGAAGGTCTAGAGTACAAATGATTACTTCTCAATTTGAAATTCTTGTTATAGATGAGAATGAGAGGCTAGTAGACTTCCAAACTAGACTCTTGAATATCACCAACCAAAGTAAAACTTTGGGAGAGACATATCCATAAGAGAGAATTAATTGGAAGATCTTGAGATCCTTGCCTAAGAGATTTAATGCAAAGGTGACCGCAAATGAAGAAAGCAAGAATGTTGATCTTATGAAGGTTGATGAGCTTCTTGGGTCTCTACAAACATATGAGCTTGGGTTTAAGCCAAAGATTGAGGGTAAGAGAATAGCACTCAAGGCAACCAATGAGAAGAGTGAAGATGATGTGGATAGTATCGTGAGAACTTTCAAGAAATTTCTAAAGAACATATGTTCTGAGAGAGAAGAAGTCAAGAAGAAGATCACTCCAAAAGAAGTGGTAGATTTCAATGATAAATCTAAGAAGAAGCTAATTCGTTGTCATGAATGCAAATGGATTAGATTTATCTCAACAAAACGTGCTAATGAAAAGAGAGAATCTAAGAAAGGCTTAGCAATGGTGACTATTTGGAATGATATGACTGTGAGTGATGTAGAAGAAGAAAATGAGTATTCAGATGATCGAGAATATACTAGCAATTACATTGCTAACCCAACTATATATGAAGAGGGGTTTGAGGATAGTAATGAAGACTCCTCAAGTATTGAGGATAATGAATACTCTTCAAGTAGTAAAGATAGTGAAGTCTCCTCTATTCATGAAGAGTTTGAAGCTTTCTCAAATCATGAAGAAACAAGCTTCAATGACAAGATCCTTCAACTAACTAGTGAAAATTTCAAGAAACATGACGAGAACAACAAGTTGAAGTCGATCAATGCCAATTTAGTGGTGATAATTAAAGCTCTTGACAATGAAGAGATAAGCAAGCAAAGTGAAGTCATTAAGGAGCATGAAAAGACCATTGAAAAGTATTTTTCAAAGATGGAGAAAAGTGTTCAAGAGCTAGATGATTTAAAAGAAGTCTTTACTATGAAGTTGTTTGCCATAGAGGGAGAGATAAAGCAAAAAGAGAACTCTTTGACTATCGTGAAGATAAAAGAGTGTGAGCTTAAAGATGAAGTCAAAGCTCTCAAAGAATCTATTAATGGCATAGAAATTGGAGCCATTAAGCTTGATGGAGTAATAAAACTTTGAAAGCATCATGGAGATATGAGTGGCTTGGGTTTTGTAGAAGAAGTTAAGAAGACTCCTACAACCAAGAACAAGTCAAGAAATTCCAAGAAGAAGACTTAACTAATATTCCTTTCAAAATCAAAGACAATGACAAGAAGAGCAATGAAATTGCTCAACCAACTTCTCAACCAAAGCATTCACACCCAAAAGGTAATTTTTCTAAATTCATTCCGGTTTAACATTATTGTAATGTGGTTGGTCACATTAGGCCTAAGTGTCATGAATTGAAGGAACCCAGGGTTATGGATTGCGCAGCGGAAGGGTTTTTTAAATTTTTTTAATGCAATCATAAACTAACCCATTTGTACAGTAATAATCAAAATACAATAAAAAGGAGATGAAACTAATTCATACTAATATTTGTATGCTCCTTCTTCTTTTTGATCCGCTTCCTGATTTAAACCACAAGATCTTTCTGACTATCACCCGGGATTGGTAACGGGGTGTAGGCACGTCACGGTATTCAGGAACAGGGAAGATGAAGAGAAGAAAAAGAAATAGATAATTTGTTTTTTCTTCTTTGGCCGCAAAACCAAGAACCCTTTCTAGGGTTTGTTTTTCCTTTTCTCTTCTTTTGTTCTACGCTCTCAAAAATTGACTCTCAATAATGAACGTATGTTGTGTTCTTTTTCCTTTAAAAAACATATATCATATAAATATATATATATTTAAAATAAACTAATCAATCAAATCTTTTAAGATATATGATATCTTTAAAGATATTAATTAATATTAATTGATTTGATTTGATTTGAATTCAAACTCTTTTAAATTCAAATTTAAATATTTTATTTAATGAAAATAAAATAATCAAATTATCTTATCTTCATTCAAAATTAAATATCAATCAACACCCTCCATCTAATGATTAATTACACAATTAAATAATCTAATTATTTAATTAACATAATCATTAATATTCATTAATTAAATAATCTCATTATTCAATTAATTCCTAAATAGACACATGTTACTTTCGTAACACAATTAATTGGACAATCCAATTAATTAACCGTGACCTTTGTTACCTTAATCAATCGGGCTAGCAAGGGGACCCAATAGACCCACAGTATTTTGAGCTCCAATAATCCTTAGTAATAATTAATTAAACTCTTTAATTAATATTTCATGATTATTAACTTCAGTGTTATTCAACTAAGAAACCGAAGCTGTACTCTCTCAACTGTAGATGTTTTAAAATAAACCAATAACATTCGGTGTCCATCGATATAGATATTACATATGGTATGATCCTCCATAAGTAGTTTATAATTAGAGATAGGTCATAATGTCCGTTATACCTCTATAATTACGTCTTTCCATTAAGTACCATTGATTCTCTAATAAACAATAAATCTTATATTCCTTACGGAATTAGGAGAGCGCTCATATTATTCAAACCCCGAATCAACCCTTAAGGGAACTACTATCTACTTCTTGCAAGAAGGAGTAAATTCCTCTATTATGTACAAACCTTCCCAGTCACAAGCCAAACCGCGATTCCAACATACGAAACATATTGACCGAGAATGTAACTCCGATCTCACCCATGGTATATCAAAAAACACGATCTAACCTGAAGGGGTCGATAAGACACACATGATTAAGATCACCCATATATAGCCATTTTTTGTCGATATATATATGAATCTTATCATGTAACGGATCTTATTGAGAGATTCATATAGATCGTGGTCCAATCCTATATGATCACATCATACAAGGTGCTTATATTCTCTTATCACCATATGAATGATCCATGATAAGATCATTGTACATTACGAAATGGACCACATCTGTAGATTAACCACAAATAAAGTACCTAACTTTATTTTCTATCTACTGACTCTTTAAATTGCTCGTTTCAAACTGAATCCATCTGTATATGACATTCATATACTCAGTTTGAAATTACATCCGGTAATCTTGGATGTTAAGTACATATGTTATATATAAATGTATGAGACAATTTGAATGAATAAACTCCTTCTTTTATTTATGTTCAATTCACATTTACAAATTACAAACTTTAGGGCAAAAACCCCAACAATCTCTCACTTGCATTAAAGCATGTGAGACATGTCTTGTAAACCTAAACCCTCTAGGTGACCGTAAACACTCTAGTCGGTAAGGTCTTCGTAAATGGATTAGCATGATTGCCCTGTGATGCTACCTTGGTCATGGTCACATCTCCTCTCTACATTATCTCTCTAATGAGATGACATTTCCTCTCTATATGCTTACCTATTTTGTGGCTTCTTGGTTCTTTGGTTCTTTGGAATTAGCCACAACACCACTGTTATCACAATAAAATGTGATGGGCTTATCCAGATCTGGAATAACTTCCAGATCACTCAAGAACTTATGGAGCCAAACATCCTCTTCAGCAACTTTACAAACGGCTACATATTCGGCTTCTATGGTGGAATCATCAATATAAGATTGCTTAACACTCCTCCACATAATGGCTCCACCACCAATGGTGAATATTGATTCAAACGTGGATTTCCTTAAATCCCTGTCTGACTGAAAATCAGAATCCGTATATCCTAACGGGGATCAAATCATGTCCAGAATACACTAGCATATAGTTTCTCGTTCTCTGAAGATACTTGAGAATAGTCTTGACAACAACCCAATGATCCAATCATGGGTTGGACTGGTATGTGCTGGCTACTCCCACTACGAAGCAGATGTCCGGTCTCGTGCATAACATAGCATACATAAGACTACTTACTGCCGACGCATAGGGAACACGTCTCATATCCATAACTTCTTGAGGTGTCTTAGGACACTGTTCCTTAGACAAGTGAACTCCATACCTGTAAGGTAAATTACCTTTCTTGGAGTTCTGCATTGAAAATCGCACAAGAATATTGTTGATATACAATGCCTGAGACAATGCTATGAGTTTGTTTTTACGATCCCTTATAAGTTGGATCCCATAGAACATAACTTGCCTCTCCCAAATCTTTCATTTGGAATTGGCTAGCCAGCCAGTCCTTTACTTCCAATAATACCCCTACATCATTCTCAATGAGTATGATATCATCTACGTAAAGAACTAAGAAAACTATCTTCTTATCAATGATACGCTTGTAGACACAAAGCTCATCAACGTTTTGCTTGAAGCCATTGGTTTTGATCACATCATCAAACCTTATGTTCCAAGATCTAAATGCTTGCTTAAGTCCATAAATAGACCTTTGCAATTTACAAACCTTTTGCTATTTATCTGGAGACATGAATCCTTCTGGTTGCATCATATAGATGCTCTCATCAAGATTGCCATTCAAGAATGCAGTCTTGACGTCCATTTGTAAAATTTTGTAATCAAAATAGGTAGCAATGGATAAGAGAATCCAAATAGACTTAAACATGACCACTAATGAAAAGGTCTCTTCATAATCGACCCCCTCTTTCTAAGTATAACCATTGGCCACTAGCCTTGCCTTCAAGGTCTCTACATTTCCCTCTACTCATCTATTTCTCTTATAGATCCATTTACACCCTATGGGTTTTACCCCATCCGGTAAGTCTACAAGTTCTTAGACTGAGTTAAAGTACATGGACTCCATCTCGAGATCCATGGCTTTAAGCCATTCCTCTTTGTTAGGATCTTCCATTGCATTCTGAAATGTCAATGGATCATCCATACTATTAGTAGAGACAACATCTCGTCCCTCACCTATGCCCAAATAGTGTTCAGGTTGTCTTACAACCCTCCCACTACGTCTAGGTGGTAGTGTATCCTGACTAGGAATCATCTGACTATCAGATGTCAATGGATCAACAACTCTTGTTGAATGAGAGCTTGTTGTAATAGGCTCCATTTCATTTAATACAATATTGCTATGAGGTTTATGATCACTAATATAGTTATCCTTAAGAAACGTTGCATTTGTCGATATAAATACTTTGTTCTATTCAGGACTATAAAAGTATCCACCTCTAGTCTCCTTGGAATATACTACTGTAAGTTAATTAAGGTGTGTTCAAATATTAATCTAAAGGGGGTGGGGTGGGGTGGGGGGGGGGGGTGAATAGATTTTAAACGATTTTTACCAATTTTCGCGTTTAGTCAATATTCACGAAAATATCCCTACTAGTCAATATAAACAACAAGTGTAATATGGTGTGGAAATATAAACAACACTTGAAGTATACGTGGAAACCCAACCACTGGGAAAAACCAAGGGCTGTTATGTGCGCCACACATGAACCTCGAATCCACTAATTATGATAGCGTATACAACCTAATACCATTTAATGGACTAATGCCGACCAATATCCTGCTACCACTACCCGCATGCCTTTAAAAGTGGACCTAGTCCAATTGCTTGTGATTTAAGCTACCTAATCCCGATAGCAACACAAGACTTACTTCTCTAAGAAGAGATGATAACTCTAAGTGAATATATGATGATATTCAAGGAGCAAATAAAGCTAGGTAACCTTAGATGCTTATCTAGGATGATGAATTAACAATTAATACAATCCTAGATATCAATAGCTAAATAACATATTCATAAAGCTTAGCTAAACATAGATTAAACAACCTAGATAGCTATCATAATACAACACTCAATCAATTCATCACAAATAATCTCTATCTTGTATCTAGCATATGATCTAAAAACATACAAGTGAATAAAGAAATGACTTGTTAAGAAAGACACTAAAATTAGATGAAGTTAGTGAAGATCTTTTTAAACAAGATGTGGTGATGTAAAACCATGCATGGATGCATTATATATGGTCATAGAAGATGCTATATGAACTTTGATGCACAAAGGAATGACTTTGAGTGTTTAAAGGTGAGTTCTTGTGAATTTTTCTTTTGAAATAATTTCTAAGTGAAAAATATGCTTTTGGAACTCTTAGAACTGACATACAACAAAAGAGGCATATATATTGATTATTTTTGCAAAACTATGTCTTGACCACCTTACACCCGCTCTACGTAGGGCGGTTTACCTGGGAAATGAAAAACACGTTCTTCATGACCGCTCTACGCATAGAGCAGAAATCAGGCGAACAAGGGGCAGTTACTCTCGGGATTTTGAGAGCCACCATACACCCGCTCTATGTTAGGCAGTTGTAAGGCGATCTAAAGGTGACTTTTAAATCGACCAGTGGCACCGCTCTACGTAGGGCGGTCATAGAGCACTTGAAAGGTGGTTGTATAGCACTTGAAGGGCGGTTGTACAACACCCCCTATAAAAATGATGCATCTTAAGCCTAATCATGACATGACATTTAGCACACAAGATGCAATCAAATTAAACTTGTAAGAAGAGAGATTAATGAACATTAATGCACACATAATAAAGACACACAACATACAAGAATAAGAGTTATGCATGTGTTATGAGTGTGTGCAACTACATCTCTTCAAAGCAAGTAAGCACTTCGAAATTTACCTTTGAAGTGCTTGTTCTCTTGAGGTCTTGAAAGGGACTTTGAGCTTGAATATCAATCATCTAAAATACCCTTACATTTAAACCTCAACATGTGGTTTGTCCATGAAATAAGCCAATCGACAAATGAGAATCCTTACAACTAAAACAAGCAGACCATAAACTTGGGGTCTAGCTTTCCATTTATAATCTTCAGCAAATGTGTTGGACACCCTAATATGCGGAAATGTCATAAACTAGCGTTAAAACCATTCCAAAACTCTAAGGGAGTATTAGGAACAGATTTGGATGGGACTACATTCAACATTTAAGTCGCAGTTTGTAATGCATATCCCCAAAAAGAATTTGGTAATGGTGAGAAACTAATCATAGATCTCACCATTCCCATTAGGCTTCTATTTCTCTTCTCTGCGACACCATTTTGTTATGGTGTACTAGGAGCTGTGAGTTAGGAAACTATCCCATACTCGACCATAAAGTCTTCAAACTCTTGGTCAAGGTACTTGTTAACCGCCAAAAATGGCAGGTCCAAAGAAGAATTTTCCACCAAGATGAAAAGTAGAGAGAGGCAGTAAGAAGTACCCCGCTACCTTAAATGAGAAGGTAAAAGTGATATATCGTACTGCTACAAGAACCAGGATACCCCACCACGGAGTACCCGATACTGATCGTGCCTAAATTGTTGTATATTTCGGCCCTCATTTCCTATTCCTTTGTCTCGTTCTTGTGTGTATTTTATGTATATTTTATGTCTAATAGGCTCGGTGGTGCTAATTGCAGGTAATTGATGTAATTATGGTGTTAGAAGCATGTTGCGGGTGTTCTGGTTGAAAAGAGGCTAAAGGTAGTTGAAGGAAAGACAAAGATTCATTAGCCACTCTAGAGTGCGGGTTAGTGCAGGTCGTAACTGCACTCCTAGCCAAAACCGAGACGTGATACCTGCAGCCAAGATAAAGTGCGGGTCAAGTGCGAGTCATTCAGCCGCATTCTACCCACACTCCAAGCTAAAGCCAAGACCTGATACTTACAAAGAAGATAAAGTGCGGGTCATCCAACTGCACTACACCCGCACTGTTGCCAAGAACAGAGAAGCAGAAAGTGCACCTGACATTAAAGTGTGGGTCAAGTGTGAGTAATACAACCGCACTCCACCCGCACTCCAAGCTGGAACAGAGAAGTAGAAAGTTCACCGGACAGATAAAGTGTGGGTCATTCAACCGTACTTCACCTGCACTCTGCGTGCGACAGCTTCTGTTTTCAAGCTTAAGTGACCTATTTTTACATCCCTTATAAATAGAACCTTATGTCATTCGACCTAAATAGACTTCACAACCCCCAACACTTATATTTCTTTTAACTTAACTTTAGAAACACTTCTCCCTCTCATCCAAACCATCTCTACTAAACCTAAAGGCAACTTGGAGGATTGGAATCAAGGCTTCAAGGAAGGAGATTATCTTCAAGGTTTTCTCTCAATCTCTTCTCTTAGTTTTGTATTTGTTTGTAAGAACATGAGTAGTTAAATCCCCCACTATGGGGTTGATGTTATTTGTTTGATGGATGTTGGGCTTGCAAATAAACTATATGTTTTATATATACATATCTATCTCTATGTTTTATTTTTTTGCTTTGAATGGTTTCATTATTGATTTGTTAGGATACACCCTCTTAGCATGTTAATTTAGAATCTTTATTGCTTATTGAATGGATGGGATGTCCGGAATCCCAGCTCAACAACCGCGTTCATAATCTAACCTCAAATGAGTTTCCGACACTATATATCCTAGGTCGGCACTTGTGAAAGGATTAAAAACCTTCACTATACACCCTAGGTTGACTACTTTAATGGTTTTACGAGAACTAACATTCGCGTAGAATCCGGTTGAATAACCTCGAGCTTCATCCAATCTCAATCGGGTGGCCTCCGCTATACACCCTAGGGCGGCCACTTGTAAGGGAATTGGAAGTCATCGCTATACACCCTAGGATGGCTACGTTAGAAATAGGTTAAGCCATAGTTAGATAGATGAGCTTCATGGTTAGAATCCCAATTGAGCAACTAGCCACTGTTGGTTGTTTAGGAGGGATTAATCGCTAGTATGGGGTTTTCACTATACACCCTAGGTTGATCCCTTGCTAGTGATATATAGCCAACACTATACACCCTAGGTTGGTTACATTTGTCATCATATGCTTAATTGAGAGTTTGTTACATTGCCCAAATATTCACTTACGAGTCCATCAACTCCATAGTTCCATCATCATACATTCATCACTCATTTACCATTCCATTTAGATTACATTCTTAGTTTAGTTTATATTTTATTTTCACCTACCATATACTTTACTTTTATGCTTACTAGTTTTATTAATCCTAATCTTATCACCGCTACCCCGATCTCAGTGGACGACACCCGTGCTTACCGCTTTACTCGTATTTATACTTGTGAACGCATCGCATAGGTTTTATAAATTGTTTTGATATACGGTTTTCTAATGGTGAAAAACCGTCTCATCAAATGGTGCCGCTGTCGGGGATCGGTGTGCGTAATAGTGATTAGATTAGTTTTAATATTATTAGTTCTTAGTTGTTTTTAGTCTTTTTAGTTTCTTTTTATTACTTTGGTAGTTTTTGCTTTTGTTTGTTTCAGGACTCTATGGATTCCTTTTGGCAAAATTCAGAGCCTAATTACTCGCCAACATGCTTGGCAAATGATGAGAAATTGAAGCTTCTACAAGAACATTGGGGAACCAAACCGTTGGAATCATCCAATAGCTCAGAAGGAGACATTTTTAAACTTAGGATGGAATTCGAAGTAGAGCGAAGCAGGATGAAGGATGATACAGAAAGTTGGATTAACATGAACCAGGAGCTTATGAAGGTGACCAAGGAGTTATTGTTGGCGAAAGATATGTCGAGCAAAGAAAATGAAGCACTTCAAGAGAAAGTTGAGGTAGTTTCTTGAGAAAAAAAAGAAATGAGGGAAGACTATGAAAAGAAGATAAAACTCTTGAAGAATGAGCTAGAAGGCAAGGAAGCCTTGGAAATGAAAAAGGCAAGGAAACTTCAAGAGCTAAACAAGAAATTGATGCTTGAAGTGCAGAGGCTTAGAGTTGAAAACAACACACTTAAGAAGGCCAATGGCGAAGTCTCCAACAAGAGCAAAGAGCAAGAAGAACAAATAGAGAGACTTGAAGCCAAAAAGAGTACAACATTAAAGGAGTTAGAGAACTTGGCGAAGGAATAAAAGGAATTTGAAGAAGAGATATCTCACAGTCAAGAACAATGCGAAATGAAGTTGTACAAAAAGCCAAGGCTCTAGAGGAAGCAAAAAGAACACTTAGCAAAAAGGAGGAGGAGGTCGAAGCATTACAAGCAAAGCAAAGACAAAGACCTCAAAGCTCATCAAAAGGGAGTTCCTCTAACTCTAATATCTTTTGCTATGCATGTTCTAGGTTAGAGCATTTTAAGGCTAAAAATTACAAGCCAAATCAACATAGGAAAACTAGAGGTCCTAGGAATAGGTGGATTCCACCTAGGGTTAAACAAGTTTGGGTAAGGAAAGACCAAGTGCACTTATTTAGAAACATAGGAAAGGAAAAGATGAAAAAGACATCTAAATTTATTTGGGTTGTGAAAAATAGAGAATTTCCTAACTTAGTTAAACCACCCTTAGTAAATCCTAGCCCCACCCCGATTGCATCTCATTGAATAATTTTGATGCAAGTAGTTATTTTTATATTTTATGTTGTTTAAATCAATAAATTGTGTTGTTGGGATGTTTTTATTTGAATGATTATTTTTGTGGATGATTGAGCTGGAGGCTCTTATGCATGCACTTAATGATTATGAGATGGAGGCTCTATTGCATGATTGTGATTATATAGGTTTTAGTGCTTTATGTTGTTTAATTCGGTTTGGGGGTTGTTCATGCTCCATTCCGTCAATTTGGATAAAATGCTTGATGATTAAGCTTGACTTGTGCCTCAATGATATATTGCATGAATTGCCCTTATTTTGTGAGCCTAGTTTTAAGTCATTTTTATTTTGTTGGGGCATTGATTGTGCATGATTAGTGCCTAGGTTTGTTTTAAGTCTTTTTAGTGTCAACTTTTTCTTTGACCTTTGCGAAAGTCCCTGTTTTGAAATTTCGGAGGCAAACTGTTTCATAAAAATTGTACTTATTGGTGAGAAAATAAATTATTTCGCCCACGGCGTATTCTTTGATTTTTCGATACGGTTCTAACGGTATAAAGAACGTAAAATCCTGGGTGGAGGTTCAAAAGTTATGAATGTTTCTTCGACCAAAGGTCATGGGTGATGCCCTGTTTTGAAATTCTGCACGTGAACCATCTTTGATGTCTATTTATACACTTTTCCAATTTTAATTTTGAAATTTTTTCTAAATGAAAAGTGTACATTTGCATGCCTTTTTTCCTGTGTAAAAATTTGAAAAGTTTCATTGAGTATTTTTGAAAATATACATTGAAGAACGGACATAGGTCGATTTTAAAAGTCACCATTTTTTTTTTTTTTGTGGAACTTTATCCTCCATGTTGAGTTGGTCTTTCGCATTGTGTTTTTTGTTTTGTGTTTTTTAGGTGCATTCCGCTAGGCCGGACTCTCTTGTCTTCAACATTGAGGACAATGTTGGGTTTTGGTTTGGGGGTGTAGACGCCTTTTTTGAGTCGACTTTTTGAGTCTTAAGTCGTTGTCTCTATTTTTGAAATTTGCTGTTTAGCCAAAATTTTGAGCTTATTTAGCTTGTGAGATACCTTGAGCATAGTGTTTGTGGCGAATGTGTGTTTGCTTAGTGTGCTTGTTCAATAACTCTTAGTCACTTTAAGGGTCTCACTTGCACTTCATGGGCTAGTCCTATCTTTTAGTGTCCAAGTTGAGGGGACTCGGTGCTCAAGCTCCTTGTTCTAATAGTGGAGATTTCCCTTTTGAGATCACAAACACAAGCCAAAATCGTGTATATTTGAAGGAAAACGTTTTTCAAATCTGTAACACTACCATGCATAGTCTTACTACATCAAAAATTATCATTTGCCATTGAACATGCATCATATATGTGGACTGCTTGACGGAAACTTTTATTCCTTTGATAGATGGAACCTTAGAAGTGATATTAGGCAATGTGTGTTTTAGCCACTCAAAAAGCCTAAATACTTCCCATTCTTGTAATATGTGTGCTCCCAAGCCATTCTTGAAGCCAAACACAAATAGACTTTTCCATTCTACACCCACGTTATCTATAACCCAAGCAACCCAAACACTAAGCCAACCCTTACTTAATTGATCTTGTTGAGGCTTAGGAATGTAAAGTTGTGCTTTAATTTAATAAATGACATGTACCTAGGCAAGAGTAATGAATTGTGAAAATGTGCATAGTAAAAAGGCATGAAAAGAAAAGAAAAGAAAAGAAAAGAAGCAAAAAAGGAACAAAAGAAAAATATGCTTCAATTGCCTTGTTGAAATTGTAAAAGCTACTCAAATGGGTAACAAGTGTAGTAAAGATTGCACGTAGAGTCTAATTGTATGCCTGGACACCATATTATATTTGGAAGTGGAGTTGCATAAGAAATTAAATGCTTAAGTGTAGAATGTATTGCCTTAACTTGGTTGATTAGTGCTTGTGTCTAAATTCCCATTCTTTCTAATCACCATTCACCGTGGTCCCATTACAACCAAATGGAAAAGACCTAGTTGATCTTAGGGGAAGTCTAGATTGAGAATATTAGTTAATGCATGCTCTTTCCACGTTCATGACACATGATTCTTTCATGAGACTTTTTCACTAAAAAGAGAGTTTATTCTGTACTAAATGTATGTAACAAATTTGATTCCTTGCATACATGTTGCATGAGTGTGAACCTAGGTTTTGAAAGGAAAGATAAGAGAGAATCCATGTGAGAACCTAGAGTCGAAGCGAATTATGCTCGAGGCGTGAGAGTGAGTAGTTTCTGAGGCGAGGGCGCTTTAAGTGTGGGATTCGTGTTGTGCAAGTTTTTCTTGGGGTGCCTTGGAGTTGTTTAGAAAATTTTGCATATGCTCATTCCTCACTGCCATTTGCATTTGCATTTCTCTCTACTAGTTGGTTTTGCAGCAAGTTTTCTTTGTGAGGAAATTTTTAGTTCGAGTTTTTTTGTTGTCGTGTCTTGTTTTGTTTTAAGTTTGCTCGAGGACGAGCAAAGGTTTGGTTTGGGGGTGTTTGATCGTGCCTAAATTGTTGTATATTTCAGCCCTCATTTCTTATTCCCTTGTCTCGTTCTTATGTGTATTTTCTGTATATTTTATGTCTAATAGGCTCGGTGGTGCTAATTGCAAGCAATTGATGAAATTATGGTGTTCGAAGCATGTTGCGGGTCTTTTGGCTGAAAAGGGGCCAAAGGTAGCTAAAGGAAAGACAAAGGGTCATTAGACAAAGGGTCATTAGCAACTCTAGAGTGCGGGTTAGTGCGGGTCGCAACCGCACTCCTAGCCAAAACCGAGACCTGATACGTACAGCCAAGATAAAGTGCGGGTCATTCAACCGCACTCCACCACACTCCAAGCCAAAGCCAGGACCTAATACCTACAGAGGAGATAAAGTGCGGGTAAAGTGTGGGTCACCCAACCACACTACACCTGCACTGTTTCCAAGAACAGAGAAGCAGAAAGTGCACTTGACATTAAAATACGGGTCAAGTGCGGGTAATACAACCGCACTCCACCCGCACTCCAAGTTGGAACAGAGAAGTAAAAAGTGCACCTGATAGTTAAAGTGCGGGTCATTCAACCGCACTTCACCCGCACTCTGTGTGCGACAGCTTCTGTTTTCAAGCTTAAGTGACCTATTTTTGCATCCCCTATAAATAGAACCTTATGTCATTCGACCTGAATAGACTCCACAGCCCCCAACACTTATATTTCTTTTAACTTAACTCTAGAAACACTTCTCCCTCTCATCCAAACCATCTCTACTCAACCTAAAGGCAACTTGGAGGATTGGAATCAAGGCTTCAAGGAAGGAGATTATTTTCAAGGGTTTTCTCTCAATCTCTTCTCTTAGTTTTGTATTTGTTTGTAAGAACATGAGTAGTTAAATCCCCCACCATAGGGTTGATGTTATTTGTTTGATTGCTGTTGGGCTTGTAAATAAACTATATGTTTTATATATACATATCTATCTCTATGTTTTATTTTTTTGCTTTGAATGGTTTCATTATTAATTTGTTGGGATACACCCTCTTAGCATGTTAATTTGGAATCTTTATTGCTTATTGAATGGATGGGATATCTGGAATCCCAGCTCAACAACCGCTTTTGTAATCAAACCTCAAACAAGTTTTCGGCACTATACATCTTAGGTTGGCACTTGTAAGAGGATTAGAAGCCTTCACTATACACCATAGGTTGGCTACTTTAGTGGTTTTACGAGAACTAACATTTGCGTAGAATCCGGTTGAATAACCTCGAGCTTCATCCAATCTCAATCGGGTGGCCTCCGCTATACACCCTGGGGCGGTCACTTGTGAGGGAATTGGTATACACCCTAGGATGGATACGTTAGAAATAGGTTGAGCCATAGTTAGATAGATGAGCTTCATGGTTAGAATCCCAATTGAGCAACTAGCCACTGTTGGTTATTTATGAGGGATTAATCGCTAGTATGGGGTTTTCGCTATACACTCTAGGTTGATCCCTTTCTAGTGATACATAGCCAACACTATACACCCTAGGTTGGTTACATTTGTCATCACATGCTTAATTGAGAGTTTGTTGCATTGCCCCAGTATTCACTTACGAGTCCATCAACTCCATAGTTCCATCATCATACATTCATCACTCATTTACCATTCCATTTAGATTACATTCTTAGTTTAGTTTATATTATATTTTCACCTACCATATACTTTACTTTTATGCTTACTAGTTCTATTAATCCTAATCTTATCACTGCTACCCCGATCTAAGTGGACGACACCCATGCTTACCGCTAGTTTTATGTTTTCCTTGTTAGGGGCTTGGCCAACTGGGTATCCTGATATCAACTGTTCTTATAGTGGGGTACCTGGTTGGGTGTAGAAGCAGGATATTTAACTGATGTAGTATCTGGATACCTGTTTGATGCAGCAGCTGGGTGCCCTGCTGATGTAGGAGCGGGGTATCCGGTTGATATATTAGAGAGATACCTGTCTGATGCAGTAGCGGGGTACCCTACTGAGCTTATTGACATGATTCTGAGTAGAACTATACGTCGGGATACTTAGGGGATATCAAGATTGTTGGGCTTATTGGTTTGATCTGAAGGAGGAGGTAGGTATCTAGATTTGATCCAGCATTCTTCTTTCGAGGAGTAACTAGATGATATCTTGGCATGTGTCTCTTCCATGTATCTAGGTGGAAAATTCTTCTTTGGTCCTTCGCCAATTTTGGCGGTTAACATATATATATATATATATATACACATATATATATACGGGCGTAACCAAGATTTTTTGTTAGAGTGGATTAAAACAAAACAATATATATGTATAATAAAAATTAATAGTAAGGGAACTTTGATGGTATTAAAAAAATTATTAAACAATTGATTCAAGTGATACTTTATAAATTATAATATAATACTAAATAAATTAATATAAAAACTAATAAATCACTAATTTAAAGTTATGAATAATAAACCTAAAATCCTAACTTTATAATTAGAAAGAATGAATTTAATCGTTTAAATTAACTGAATTGAATAAATATTTAATTTCGTAACAGTGAGAATTATTAATGGGGAAGAGAGTGAATTGAGATGAGAGAGAGATAGAAATAGAAATATAGAATGGATGTAAGAGAGATAGAGAGAAAGAGAGGATTGAGATTTGGGAACAGAAAGAGATAGAAATAGACTTGAACCCACAACCTTGTGATGTGCGAACCTATAACCTAATGATGTGGGTATAAGGAGTTTAATCACTGGACCAATTCCATCTTATCTAGTTAGCTAATTAACCGGTACTTAACTAATGGGTTTAATTTATTTGGTATATATATATTCATATATGTATATGTGTGTGTGTTAATTAATAATATATACGGTACGTACTTATATATATTATGGATTTAGATCCTCTCTTTACCTTATTTTTTTCCTGATCTTTTTAAAGCATGTGATTGGTTGGTGAAAAAGTGATTATGGAAATCAATCACATCTTAACCACATATTCATTGTAATGTTTATATGTCATAGGAGATGATTCAAATCCATATATTATATGGTGGTGTTTGGCTGACATTATATTATTAATCAATTAACTATTCAATTTATTAATTAGTTGATGTGTATATATACTGAGAATAGTAAGTGCTGGGAATAGTTGGTGGTGTACGAATTCTTCCCCCATTTATTACAGCAATATTTCTTGTAGAGGAGACTTTAACAACCTCTCTCAAAACTCAAAAGTCTTTCATTAATTTATTCATAATTGATTCTATAGGTTCTGCTAATTAAACCCTATAAATACATAATCCACAGATTCCTCCTTTTAATTACAACACAAATTTATTATAAGTGTGAGTGGGATTCGATTCTCTTCTTCCACTTTGTGTCAATCTGCTTCCATGGCCAAGGTATGTAAAATCATCTTTCACAATTACTACTCCATCTCCAAAAATTTCCAATTACTCTAATTAACAAATTTTCGTATATATTAATTATTCCACATACATGTTTGTATTATTCACTTATACATATGTATACATGCTACAGAAAACAGTGATAAAAGTGAATATCTACTGTGAAATATATAAGTCTAACGTCTTGAAAGTCGTTACTGAAATTATAGATACGTGTACATATATATACATATGTGTATATGTATATATACACAGATATGTAATCCGCGGTTAATTAACGTAAGTGATCATCAACAATATATACCCACTTTTTTTCCGGAAAACAGATCTCGATCCAAATCTGCTTTTTCGGATGAAAAAAAAAATGTCCATGCAGAAGAATTTTTATGTGTCTAGATAATCCATAATATGTTTTATTAATATATATATATATATATATATTTTTTTTTTTCTCTTAAAAAAAAAAAAAAATTTCTTTTCTATCCATGAAATTCAACTCAAAGTTATTCTCCTAAATCTATTAACTCTGAATTGAGATCACCAACCAAAAGAATATTTATACTCCTTAATTAATATCAAACCATTTCTCTTTATTAGATTCTGTTTTTTTTTTTTTATTTTTTTTTTTATTTTTATTTTTTTTATTTGCAAGAATAACCTTACTTTTTCAGTTCATTCATACAAAACCTTAGAAGAAAATACAATGAAAATTAGGGTTGATCTTAATTTTTTTAAATATATATATATGAAAAAATTCCAAAACCTTTTTTTTTTAAGGGTTACACTGGCAACTTGGACAACTTATAACGATGTTTGTCCCGCATCTCACTAGGAAGATCGGGATCTTTATAAAAGGCTTTCTAAAGCTTTCGTCAATATTCATATTTAGCCGCGAGCAATCTACGTTTGTGATCTCGTATATTTCCTTTCTTCACTTTTCTCTTTACCCATGATCGATCACTCCTGCAATTCCCGAACACGCTTCGAAAGCTACGTCGAAAGGGAAGAAAAGGAAGCGTGCACCCCTTGCCCTTGCCCCTCCCACGAAGAAAGTTGCTGCATCTGAGGCACGGGAGCGTCGTGATGACCCAATTTGGTATTGGAAGATTCGGCTGCGTAGGTTACCCGCAGAGTGCTCCTGAGTAGACAACACAAAGAAGGTAGCCATTCTATCATGAGGGAATGCCCCATCCCAAGTCGTCAGCGCAAGGAAGGCTCTTTAATTAGCATTACTGCCTCTTTGCTTTGCACTCGCTACCTTGTGGTTTGGTATTTGGATATTATTTGTATTAACGATTTTGTTAATCATGATAAATTAGAAATTGTTCCTAACTGATGAATAGATAACAAAAAAATTCATTAATTTCTATTAAATGTTCATGCAATAAGACTAATAAAGGTTGATCAACTGGCTATTTCACTTTTTTAGCGTTTTTTAGGGAGTCTTCGATGTTATACATAGGGAAAGCTGTGTGCAATGAAAAATGCAGGCACGGCTTGGGGAGAGATTTTTTTACCAGAATATGAAACTTCTTGCTCCTTCGCCTGCTTGAAACCGCATTTCAAAATCCCCGTCTTTTTGTTCATTTTAAGAATCATTTTTATTATCATTAAAAAATAAATAAATAACTTGATTGCATGAGAAAAATATATGCTAAAAGAAGCATCGGCGTGGCCCATTGAAAGTAACTTCATGTATGAAATTCCACAAAGTCGTTTCCTGCTATTTTTTCGTCGTGATTCATGAGATCAATTAGTCCTTTTATTATTTATTTTTTTAAAATTTATAATCTAAGAATTTAAAAAATTAATTGAAAGCTATTGAAATAGAATAATAAATCATGAGATTAGTAATATATGATATGTGTAGAATGCAGGAAAAAAAAAAAAAAAATCTCATGTTTGGTCGTGGTCATCGACGGCGACGTATGCGTGTTCATGATCCACCGTCGTCCAGTGATGAATAATTTAAAAAAATAAAAAAAATAAAAAAAATAAACAAAACCCAAAATGATGAAGAAAGGTTATTGTGTGGAGCATATTTATCTGTTCACCATAATATACGCCTTTTAAACTTAACTTATTAAATCGGTGATTTTCTTATAAAACTCGGATAATGGAGTAATCTGCACCACTCGACCATAATCTGTCTTGTTCGATCATGTGCATTTATATATCGATGTGACCAGGCTGACATGCAAGTGACAGATTTTTTCTACCATTTATATTTTATAATAGCAATATTTCTTATATAAAGAGCAAGAGGAGACTTTAACAACCTCTCTCAAAACTCAAAAGTCTTTCTTTAATTTATTCATTAATTCGATCGGTTCTGCTAATTAAACCCTATAAATACACAGTCCACAGATTCCTCGTTTTAATTACAACACAAATTTATTGTAAGTGTGAGTGGGATTCGATTCTCTTCTTCCACTTTGTTTCAATCTGCTTCCATGGCCAAGGTACGTAAAATCGTCTTTCATAATTACTACTCCATCTCCATAAATTTCCAATTACTCTAATTAACAAATTTTCGTATATATTAATTCTTCCACATAACATGTATTATTCACTTATACATATGTATACACGCTACAGAAAACAGTGATAAAAGTGAATATCTACTGTGAAATATGTAAGTCCGAAATCTTGAAAGCCGTCACTAAACTTACAGGTACGTGTACATGTATATGCATACGTATATGTATATATACATATATATATATATATATGTATTCACGGTTAATTAATGTAAGTGATCATCAACAATATATATGACTGCATGCAACAGGTATAGATCAAGTATCGGTGGATGGTGAGAAGGGAACATTGACAGTGGTTGGGGATGTTGACCCAGTTTTGGTCATGGAAAAACTCAGAAAGATTAGAAAGGTTGCGGAGATAGTGACCGTTGGACCACCCAAGCCTCCCGAACCTGAGAAGCCGAAGCCGCCTGCTTGCCCTCCTCTCCCTCCATGCTGCAACGACTGCCAGTACATTGCCGTCGGCTATGGCTCTCCTTACGACAACAGGATCTGCTCCATCCTCTAAGACCCCATATGCACGGCGAATATAGCAAGAAGTGAATATATCGGTGCCAGATTCAAATTTATAGAAATATCGGTGAAAATATCACTCGAATTCCAATCTCAAACGATTATTTCCGTCCCTTAATTGCAAGCATCTACGCGAGAATAGTCGTACGTTAATTAATTTGGTTTGAAATATGCATGTTTTCAACGATTTATTGTCACAAGTGAATAATGTTTTCAAAGTTTGGTGGCTGCTTTGTACTAACCACCGAAACCAAGTCATGTTTGAAGGGTTTATCTCAAAGTTTTGGGATAATTAAGTCAGTTTAATTATTTTAATGAACATTGACATGGACACTTTACAACAACTTACATTTTATTTTATTTTATTTTATGTATTTCTAAATTATGGTAGAAAATGGAGTTTATTTGGATTTGTGTTGCTTTCACCCATTATTTTTAACACATAATTAACTAATTAAGTCAATCACACATTGAATAAAGACAAACCAAATCAGTCTATAGGGCGGTTTGGAATTGCAATTAACCATCATATTATAATTGTTTTATTTATTTTTTGAAGTATACCATCATATTATAATTAACTAGCAAATGGATAATTAATTACATATTAATGTTCAATAGTCAATTGTTATACTGTTCTTTATAACCGTATACACTTTATTTTCACACTCCAAAGTCATGGAACCGTTAATTATTATCCAAAGTCTTGAAACCAATTGTTTAGGAGTTCATTTTTCTCACCCCCTTTGAACGGGGTGAGTATTACCCTCTCCCCACATGTTGACATGTGTCCATTTAATAATTAAAGGTTGATAAAATTAACTATTACAAGAGTATACATGTAAATTAATAATTAACAAATGGACACATTTCAATATATGAGAAGGGGGTAATGATCACTCCCTTTCAAGATGGTGAGCAAAAAGAACATTTTGTTTAGGTCCCAAAAAAACCCACTGTTGGGTTTCATAAATCATTCCAATGGCAAAATAAATTGTTCAAGTTTTTGAACACAATTGTCCAAGTCTTTGAACACAATTGTCCAAATAATCAAGAGACCAAAAAAAAAAAAAAAAAAAAAATTTGATTAGCTCTGATCAATCACATAGCTGATAGTTTAATAAAGGCTAATTGCACAAACATCCCCTAAGGTTTAACATAATTACTCATATATGGCAGTTTTAGACATATTAAAGCGAACATCCCGTGACCTTTGAAAAGTATTACACGAACATCCCTACCGTTAATTTTTTTTTTTTCCGTTAGCACTTAACTGCTGAGGTAATATGGTCATTTTCACTACAATTAAAACAAATTGAAAAAAAATTATTATTTTAAAAATATTTTAATTAAAAAATAAATAAATGAAGAGATTTCTTCAGATATCTCCACCACTTCATCTTTGATGAGATGGAGATCTCAAATTGATCTATCTCACCAAACCAGACCAGATCGATGACATGGAGTCAAAGATGGAATAGCTCCATCTTTTAAACAGAGTAGAGATGGAGACCCATTCCATCTCCAGTTGTCAGATCTCGACACGCTCTTCTTCGTCGATCTATGCCGACGAATTTGATGCTAACAAAGTGAAGGCCTTGGGAGGCTTGCAAGACACCGTCCAGTGACGAACTGCAGACATCCATGCCGACTTGACTCTTGACTCACTTGAGTAAGTTGAGTTTCGAAAGACCGAGTTAGGTGATTTATAAAAAGAGGGTTTTATTTGGCTTTGAATGGATCGTCAAGAATGAGAGCTTGGAGTTAGATGAATCAATTGGGTGGGGCTCTATCTCTATTTACTGAATTTTTTTTGGTGGAATAGATAATTGATGGAATTTCCTATGTTTATAGAGAGTTTGTGTAGTGTTGGAATGAAAGGAAGAGAATGGGTAACACGCATATCATATTGAATCAGACTCCAGGTTACAGAGGATGATTTTGAGGGCCCATAGTGAGCCTACATCAGATGTTGATTGGAATATCAAAAGAGGAGGGTCAGATGAAACCATGGCCGATTCACAAAGTTGCTTGTAGAAGCTCTCTACCCTCTGCTCCCTCTCTGGTTTTTTTTTTTTTTTTTTTTTTTTTTGGTGTGGATTGATGAAGATAGTTGAGTGATGTTTGATGATTTAGAGGTGTTATATTTGCTTTTGTCCATATGGTTCAGCAAGATGAAGAATTTTTTGTTTGATGATAGGAGATTGTGTTGTTTGAAGATTTTATTTTTTTTTTTTTTTTTTTTTTTTTTTTTTTTTTGATAATAGCAAAAACGTTTAAATAGATGACAATTCATGAAAAAGTAGGGACTTTAGTGATAATAATTTATTTATTTATTTACGTAAAACACAAGATATAAGCAATTTTTATCCATCTTTATCCCTAGAATGTAGAAGAACAAAGGATCCATGGATATTGACATTACACAAAGCATAAGAGAAATCCAATTTTTGAAAGGTCCTCGTGGATCAAGGATTTTCTTCGCATATTTTTTCATAAGATTTGTTAATTGTATATCTCGTTCATCTCTGATATCAGATGTACCATTTTCCACTAAATTGATCACATCCTGAGACTTGACATGCATATTTGATCGCACCTATTACAAATATATATATATATATATATATAAATAAAAAAAAATAAAAAAAATAAAAAAAAAAAGATAAACGCCTTCACTAACGAACCATCCTTCACTATCTGTTGTTTGATGCTTTTTTTTTTTCTTCAGAGAAACGAGGAAGATGAAGAGATGTTGTTATTTGTTTTTAGGGTTATAGGTATTAATGCCCCCTGAATTCGAAAAATGGTCACTAAAAACTCTCAACTATCGAAAATGGTCACTAAACCCCCTAAATCCTAACGCCATTCAATTTTCTGTCATGACAAATTACAATAAGTGCCCATGAATATATAGATAATTGTATCAAACAAGAAATAATATAATAATATGACCTAAATACCCCTCTGACCAAAATTTTAAAATAATAATAATAATAATAATAATAATAATAATAATAATAATAATAAAACTAATTAAATTTTAAAATAAAACTAATTAAATTTAAAAACTGATCAAACCAGAAACAATATAACAATATGACCTAAATACCCATTTGACCAAAAATTAAATACAACAAAAATTCAATCTGAAAATGAATACAACAAAACTTTAAAAAATTGAATCTAAAAAATTATAAATACAACATAAATTAAAAAAGAAAAACCGATCTCCACCATCCACCTTTGAGATGAATGGTGGAGATAAAAATTTTAAAACTATATAATTTTTTTGAAATACTTTAAAATTAATTTTTATTCCTCAAATTTAGTATTTTAAATAAACATTTAATAAATAAAAAAGAAAAATAAAATAAAAAATCGTCATCATCAACCTTCAACCTTCAACCTTCAACCTTCTATCATCATCAACCTTCAATAAATAAAATTGAATCTGAAAATGAACATATGCACCACCACACAAATCATCAGCCTCCATGGATTTTTTTTTTTTTTTTTTAAATCTGAAAATGATCACACCACCACACAAATCATCCTAATACCCTCTCCAAATCCATTAATCTCTTCACCAACATCATCATCAACACACCTCCATGGAGATCAATTAACCAAAAAAAAAAAAATTATTAGTTTGATGGTAGTGCATCGGATGCACTCATAGAGTGACACATGTCTATGATACAAACTAATATATATATATATATATATATATATATTTAATTGATCTTCATGGAGGTGTGTTGATGATGAGGTTGGTGAGGATATAAATGGGTTTGGAGAGGGTGTTAGGATGATTTGTATGGTGATGTGATCATTTTTAGATTAAAAAAAAAAAATCCATGGAGGTTGATGATTTTTCTGGTGGTACATGTGTTCATTTTCAGATTCAATTTTATTTTATTGAAGGTTGACGATGATGGAAGGTTGAAGGGTGAAGGTTGAAGGTTGATAATTATGGAATGGAAGGTTGATGATGACGATTTTTTATTTTATTTTTCGTTTTTATTTATTAAATGTTTATTAAAAATACTAAATTTGATGAATAAAAATTAATTTTAAAGTATTTCAAAAAAAAATATAGTTTTAAAATTTTGATCTCCACCATTCATCTCAGAGGTAGATGCTGGAGATCCGTTTTTCTTTTTTAATTTTTGTTTTATTTATAATTTTTTAGATTCAATTTTTAAAATTTTTGTTGTATCCATTTTCAGATTCAATTTTTGTTGTATTTAATTTTTGGTCAAAGGGATATTTAGGTCATATTATTATATTATTTCTGGTTTGATTAGTTTTTAAATTTAATTAGTTTTATTTTTAAATTTCATTAATAAGTAATTTAATTAATTTTATATAAATTCACCATATTAGTTTTATTGTTATTATTATTATTATTATTATTATTATTATTATTATTATTATTATTATTATTATTATTATTTTATTATTATTATTATTATTATTATTATTATTATTATTATTATTATTATTATTTTAAAATTTTGGTCAGAGGGATATTTAGGTCATATTATTATATTATTTCTTGTTTGATACAATTATCTATATAATCAGGAGAACTTATTGTAATTTTTCATGACAAAAAAATGGATGGCGTTATGATTCAGGGGGTTTAGTGACCATTTCCGATAGTTCAGGTTGTTTAGTGACCATTTTTTGAATTCAGAGGGCAAATGATCAATTCAGATATAATTCAGGGAGCATCAGTACCTATAACCCTTATTTATTTATTTATTAAATTTTCAATTTTATAAAAATAAAGATAAGGGGTATTTTAGTCATTTCGGTCTTTTGACTGTTGACTGTTAGTAGTTAACCGTATAAAGTTAATGGCAGGGGCTTTTAGTGCAATATTTCTTATAGGTCATAGGATGTTTGTGTTAATATATCAAAAACTTCCATGTGTGTAATTATATCAAACCTTAAGGGATGTTTGTGAAATTACCCCGTTTAATAAAGATATAAAATCAAAAGAGTAATGGGAACCAATGCCCCCTGGAGTGTACGTGAATTTGCATGTTGCCCCCTAAACGTTTTTTGTAGGCATTAAACGATAGTTCGGGGGGTTTAATGCCTAAAAAAAAAGTTTATGAGGCAACATGCAAATTTACATACACTCCAGAGGATATTTGTGCCAATTACTCAAATTAAAATCAATACATAGACAGGTTTGAAATGACAAGTATCATATTATAATTAACTAGCAATAAGGTCTTCTTAAAAAAAAAATATTAACTAGCAATATGGTGATTTTTTTTTTTTTTTTTTTTGAGGAAAGGAGCATTCATTAAAACCAATGAAAGGATTACAACTGAGCTGGGCGGTCACCCAGAACAATTGGAGCCACACATAAAGGGGTCTCCTCCTTCTAGAAAGAAGGGCCAGTCAAAGAAAGACCAAGTTTAGCAAGTCTTAGGCAGCCATATTGGCTTCCCTAGGAACAAAAATAATATTACAACCAGGATGGCAATCCAAAAAGGAGATGATATCATTAATAATTGTACCAATATCAAAGATAGGGATGCTAGCTTCATTAACCTGAATCCAAAAAAGAGATGATATCATTAATAATTGTACCACCTGGGCATCAGATTCCATTGAACAAGGAAGGAGACCTGATTCACTAGCGAAAACGAAGCCTCTAAGGATAGTAGTAGTCTCAGCAACATCAGGCACCAATTAGCAATATGGTGATTAATTAGAGCTAATGTTTCTTTTTTTTTTTTTTTTTTTTTTTTAAGTGCAAATGTCTATTTTTGTACGAATTCAATCAATTTTTAAAGTCCTGAATCCAATTTATTTTGTAGGCCAAAAAACCCAGCTGATGTTGGGGTTTCTGCCATAAGGCTTGTAATTTGTAAATGTGAATTGAACATAAATAAAAGAAGTAGTTTATTCATTCAAATTGTCTCATACATTTATATATAACATGTGTACTTAACATCCAAGATTGCCGGATGTAATTTCAAACTGAGTATATGAATGTCATATACAGATGGATTCAGTTTGAAACGAGCAATCTAAAGAGTCTGTAGATAACAAATAAATCTGGGTACTTTATTTGTGGTTAATCTACAGCTACGGTCCATTCCGTAATGTACAGTGATCTTATCCTAGATAATTCATATGGTAATATGAGAATGGATGCACCTTGTATGATGTGATCATATAGAACTAGGTCATGATCTATATGAATCTCTCCATAAGATACGTTATATGATGAGATTCATATATATCGACAAAAGATGGATATATATGGGTGATCTTAAATCTGAGTGTCTTATCGACCTCTTCAGGTTATATCGTATTTTTTGATATACCATGGGTGAGATCAGAGTTACATTCCTAGTCAATATGCTTCTTATGTTGAAATCACGGTTTGGCTTATGGCTGGGAAGGTTTATACACAATAGAGGAATCCACTCCTTCTTGCGAGAAGTAGATAGTAGTTCCTTTAAGGATTGATTCGGGGATTGAACAATATGAGCACTCTCCTAATTCCGTAAGGAATGTAAGATTTATTGTTCATTAGAGAATCAATGGTACTTAATGGAAAGACATAATTAGAGGGGTATAACTGACATTATGACCCAGCTATAATTATGAACTACTCGTGGAGGATCCTACCATATGTAATAGCTATATCGATGGACATCGAATATTATTAGTTTGTCTAAAAGCATCTACAGTTGAGAAAGTATAGCTTTAGGTTTTTGGTGAAATAATATCGAAATTAATAATCATGAAATATTAATTAAAGATTTAATTAATTATATCTAAGGATTATTAGAGCTTAAAATACTATGGGTGCATTGGGTCACCTTACTAGCCCGATTGATTAAGTTAACAAGAGTCACGGTTAATTAATTGGATTGTCCAATTAATTGTGTTACGAAAGTAACACATGTCTATTCGGGAATTAATTGAATAATGAGATTATTTAATTAATGAATATTAATGATTACGTTAATTAAATAATTAGATTATTTAATTGTGTAATTAATCATTAGATGGAGGGTGTTGATTGATATTTAATTTTGAATGAAGATAAGATAATTAGGTTATTTTATTTTCATTAAATTAAATATTTAAATTTGAATTTAAAAGAGTTTGAATTCAAATCAAATCAAATAAATTAATATTAATTAATATCTTTAAAGATATCAGATATCTTAAAAGATTTGATTGATTAGTAATATATATATATATATGATATATGTTTTATTAAAAGAAAAAGAACACAACATACATTCAGGATTGAGAGTCAATTTTCGAGAGTGTAGAACAAAAGAAGAGAAAAGGAAAAACAAACCCTAGAAAGGGTTCTAGGTTTTGCGGCCAAAGAAGAAAAAAAGTATATATTTCTTCATCTTCTCTTCAGTCTCCTTGTTCATGAGTACCGTTACGCACCCACACACTGGTACCAATCCTAGGTGATAGCCATGAAGATCTTGTGGTTTAAATTAGGAAACAGATTGAAAAGAAGGAGCCTACAAACGTTGGTATGAATTAGTTTCATCTCCTTCTTATTGTATTTTAATTATTACCGTACAAATGGGTTAGTTTATGATTACATTAAATTTTGTTTTTTAAAACCTTTCCGCTACGCAATCTGTAACCTTTGGTTCCTACAACTGCCAAGGTTTCATAAATCATTCAAGGGGCAGAATTAATTGGAATCATTGGATAAAAAACATAATAAACTGATCTAAGTCAATCACACAATGTTTATAAAGACATAAAATCAAATCAATCTATAAGCCTGTTTGAAATGGCAAACATCATATGATAATTAATAGCAATGGGTGATTAATTAGATATCAATATTCAATGATTAAAATTATAGTCTGCTTTAGGTGCAAACGTCTGTCTTTTATTCTCGTACAAACCTGAGTCGTGGAACTAATTATCCAAATATTTAAAACCAATTGTTTAGGACGAAAAAACCAGCTACCAATTTCATATACCATTTAGAAGACGAGGAAATAGGGGTTTTTGTCACTTTTTTATATTGGTGCTTCAAGACTATCACTACTTAAATAACGTAAGTTTTAAAGGCACCAAAGTAAGTACTTTTAAAAATGCCTTATTTTTTATTTACTTTTCAGTTTTTCTTTTATTGATTTTTTTCTTTCATCTTCTTTATAGAAATAGACCTCCATTGGAGGTTGATCGACCAACTTCATAACATTATCAATGTATCTTCATTGGATTAATTTAGAGGCGTTACGCTTACGCAATCAGGGGTCGAGCTCCCTGCTGAGCTCGTGATCTTGGTCAGCTTGGGAGGGTCGGGGGGCAGCGCCCCTAGAGATTTTTCTTCAATTTAAAACCCAAATTGGGATTTGATTTTGAATCTTCCATTGTTAAAGTTGTATATGGTTGGGATTTTCGAATAGGGAAGATGATGAATAGTAACTTAGTTACCGAGACTTTCCATAAACCTTCCGAGACTTTTATCTGAGACTTTAGAATGCTTTTCGAGACTTTTGAATGCTTTCTGAGACCTTTTCTGAGACTTTTGTTTGAGACTTTTGAATGCTTTCCGAGACTTTTGTTTGAAACTTTTGTTCGAGACTTTTGAATGCTTTCCGAGACTTTTATTGGAGACATTTATCTGAGACATTTGAATGCTTTTCGAGACTTTGTGTTTATGTGTCCGAGACTTTGCGTTTATGTTCCGAGACTTTGTGTTTGTGTGTCCGAGACTTTGTGTTTGTGTTTTGAGATTTGTGATTATGTTCTGACACATTGTGATTGTGTTCTGAGACTTTATGTTCAAAGACTTTGTGATTTCTTTTCGAGATTTCTGGGTTGTTGTTATATGCTCCTATGTTTCTGTTCTGTTCTGTTTATCTTCTCCAACCCCAAATCCCCAATTCGAAACCTTTCATTTTCAAAGTAAGTTACATACTTTTTTTTTTCAAAGAAATCAAAAGTTGCTATTGTGTTTGGTCAAGGCCATCGATGGTGACGTATGCGTGTTCATGGTCCACTGTTGTCTTTGGTGTACGTTTCTTCATCGATTTGCCAGTTCCACCTCTATTAATGGAGGTACTCCATTGTTGGAGGATTTTGAAAGAAGAAAAAAAAAAACCAAAATGGTGAAGAAGGTTACTATGAGGGGGCATTTTTGTCTGTTCACCATGATAGATGTCTTTTAAACATAAGTTATTAAAACGGAAACAATATTGAAAAGCCACCTCCAAAAAGTGCTAGAAATTTTTTGGAATATTTAGATGACATAGTCATTTTTCCAAATCTTTGAATCCAAATGTTCAAATCGTGAGACCAAACAAAAAACACCAAGAAAATATGGTCTATGGCAACACACAAAATATGTTGTTAAAACCTTTCGCAACGCGTGACTGTATGTTGCCGATGCGTCTGTTGCAAAAAGTCCAAAAGCTTTTCGCAACGTGCAGTGTGAGTTGTCTTAGCACAACGACAACATATTATGTGCGTTGCAGTAGATAAAAGACAACATACGTTAAACGTTGCCTTAAACATTTAAGACAACTCATTGAGTGTGTTGTGGTAGATAAAAGACAACATGTGTTGGTTTTTTTCGTAGATATTGCCTTAAACATTTACAGTAACATGCATTATGTGTTGCCTTAGACAGTTAAAAAAAATTGGCACGCCTCATACACCACCAACTCCTCAAAAGACTTGGACCCACACAATTTCACAATGCTTTCAAGGCAATTGTCACAATTGAAGTAAACAACTATGATACTTGCTTATCAAAAGGAGTTTTCCTTTTGAAAGACGATGGTATACGAAACATTAATTAACTAACAATTATTTTTATTTAAAAATATATTTTTTAAGAAAAACAAAAATCTTTTCCATGGAAGAACGGTAGAGACAAGAGACAGATTAATGAAAAATTGAAATGAAGTATGTACAAGTCTTTTAATTTTTAATTTTTTTAAATGATCAAAAACAAGAATCATCAATTAACTAAAAAAAAATTGTTAGTTAATTAATTTTGTTATAATAAAATCTCGAAAATAATAATTATTATAATCAAATAATTAATTCATGGGTAATTTAGACATTTTTAATTTTATGGTTAGTCAAACTGTCAATTAATACTTAGTCAACGAAAAGCAGGGGAAGTATGTGCGATTTTGGTAGAAGTTGCAGCTGAGTGCAATATTGATTAAACTCATAAGATATTTGTGCAATTTTCCCTATTCATAACTACAAGTAATTTCCTAAAAACCGTCATCCCACCAACTCTTTCTTGCATGTGTTGGTTGGTTTTCCACTCTGCACGTAGAGAAAATCTTCGGTGTATCGGGTGCATCAGCTTAGTGGTGCATCCGCTCACTAATATACTGACACATAAGTATATGTCAAGTTTTTCCCATTTTCTCATAATTATTTTATTCTTTTATCTTTCATTCCATTGCTTTATTTATTTATTTTTTACCTAACATATCTTATATGTCGACATATTAGTGAATGGGTGCACCACTCGACTAGTACATCCGATGCACCAAAAATTTTCTCCTATACATTTAACCTCTATTCCTGACAATGCAACGACCTCTCTATCGTGGGCTTAATATCTTGACTATCCATAGTGATATCTTTCCAGTGCCAACTAAAATTGTACTAATCATGTAATATCCTGAAAAATGGGTCAAAATGTCCTAGGTAGTTAGCCCCAATTATTATGGATTTGGACTCAATTTAGTTTCTAAAAGATTTGAGGTCCAAAATGATAGTGTTGGTGAGATCATAATTGTGACAAGAGATGTAATGATTTGGATTGGACTCAAATCAATTAGTATTTGGGCTTATCTTTATTTTAAATGTTAAGGCTCATGCCCAATTAAATTGGTAATTAATCCAAGCCCTAATCCAGTTATATAGCTGGTTCATTTAAGTTGGATTGCCAGCCTAACCCTAATTTTTTTAAGTAGAGAGAAATGGTGAAGAAAGAAGGAAGGAAGAAAGGAGAGGGAGAGTTGGGTTTGGAGTTTTTGAGTCACTGTCTAGATTTCTTTTGATGTCATTTGGAGGTTGATTCGTGGTCCGATTGAGCTCAAATTTGGTCAGCATGTTCTACTCTTATAGTTCTTGATTCTTGACGGTGGAGATGCCAATTGGAGTTCCTTGTGGAGAGATCTGTGGCTTCGAACAGAGCTGGACAGAAGCATGATATAAGCAATTGTTTGAAGATTTGGTGCTAGGTGAGTTGTTCTATTGTCAAGGATTTCTTAGATATGTTAGACTGATTTTATGAATAATTTATGAGAATAGACATGTATAGAACTGATTGATATTCAATCCATAGTTCAAGGTCCATGTCATGGTTTTTGTTGTATTTTCGAACTGGTATAGAGGTTGCTGAAATCCTTTGTTGATGAGAATCAAGGAGCATCATCAAATGATCCATTGCTTGTTCCAGTTGGGCCAATTACAAGGGCCAAGAGGATCAAAGAAGCAATTATGGGAGCTAATTCTGAGTTGCTGAAGTTCAAGATGAGCCCACGTGAAGACCAAGGCTTAATTAATGTCATCAATGCAATTAATTTGGCCGAATAAGAGAAGCTTGGGCGTGAAGCACAAGCTGGGGTGTGTGGAGGAGATTTAATTTCAGCTTTTCCTTTTTAGTTTTTAGAGAATAAAGAGTTGATTTGTTTCCCAAATTAAGGGGCTGATTTGTTTCCGGTTTTAACTTTCCAAATAGGGAGCAAGTCAATAGTTGCTTGTTTTAGCTTTAGTTTTAGTTTTTTTTTTTTTTTTTTTTTCTTTCCCGTTTGTAAGGCCTTTGGCCGAATTCTCTTTTTCCTTTTTTGTCTATTAGGGTTTTAGTTTATAAGGAACCCTCTAATGTATTATTTCGGCAGACTTTGATTGAATTAAAAATTGAGAGGATTCTTTCTCTTTTGTTCTTTGAGAACTATTTGAACTTATCAGATTTTCTCTGTGGCGTTCATCCTTGACTTATCAATCAAGTATTCCATCATTGATTGTGGCGTCCTCCTTATACCAAGATTCACATCTCTTTATAGGTGTTGGGTCGCAGTTTCCATCCAAAAACCTGAGCTTAGAATGATCTTAAGCATCAAACCGGTGAGGTTCATATCACTTGTTTTACTAGACCAACCAGATTTTGTAAAAATGTTTTGGGTTTGTTATTCATGTGGGAAATTATGAAAATTTACATAGACGTAGGTTTATATGCATATGTCCCTCAACAAAATTTCGTAATTTATACATGAGTATAAATATTTATATAAATTTCGGAATGGACATAGGTCGGATAAGGTCTCAGCTGGATAGATTTGAGAAAAACAGGAAAAGAATGAATATTTTCTTATTCAAATGATCATGGATTAAATTGATAATTTTACAGTAGTGTGTCCTATATGTCTAGATCATTAATGTCAAATTTCGTAATATTTGGAGTTATAGGGAATTAATTAAAAATCGAGGATCAAAGGGTGGTCAATTGTGCTAGATTTGAAGCTTATGTTGATTTAAATGGCTGCGATGATAAAATTATGACAATTAATTGAATGTAATATTTCATAGGTTTGTGTGATTCTTGAATTTCTAAAGCTAGAGTGGATTTGTACATGTTTGAGGTAAGTAAGCTCATCCATGATATGTTATGTTTTCTAAAATGTATATATATGTAGTAAACTCATTTGTGTTTTCAAATGTTTATATGGTAAGAGAGTAAATTCATTTATGGCATATTTATATTTTGAACTATCGAACTACTGTTTTAGTATCCTTGCCATTTTATACTCTATCGTATTTAGTTAAAGATTGCATTGATTTTAAGTAAAATTGTTTTTGTAAGTATTTCATATTAAGGAGGGGTGTATTCAATTGATATTTGGAAAGACTTTTATTGACTTTTATCAAACGAAAAATTTTAGGTGTATTCAATCTAGATTTTTAATGACTCTTTGAAAGTTATGGGGTTTTCAATATGGATCAAGATCCTCTCATTAGCTTGTTTTTCCTTGACTTTCCATAATCCAATGACACCTGAGAAAAATACAAATTACATGGTCAAGGTTGGTTCACTTTTCTCTCTCTTATGCAACTTGATATTTGAATTACACTTGAAGAATGCCAAGGAAAAACAAGGATGAAGGAGAGGATCCCAACTCATTCAACATAAACTTTTAAAAAGTCTATAAAAGTCATGGGGTATTCAATCAATACTTTTAAGAACTATGTCAAAGTTTAGTGGTATTCAAATTGTCAATGACTTTTATGGAATTCAACATATCATGACTTTTATAGACTTTTGTGTTGGAGGTATAAATATCAAACCTCACAATTTCTCAAAATTTCTCCCATACTCTCCCAAGAGACTTTTGAAGACTCTCTTGAGAAGAAAAAAAAAACGTACGTACATTCATCACTTTTCTAAAGGCAACGTTACAATAGGGAGCCAGGGACGAAGCCAATGTTGCTTTCTTGGTAATTTCTCTTTCTCAAAATTTGTAATTAATTTGGGTTAGTAATTAAGGTTTTGAGACTTGATTAAATTTGATGAATAAAAAAACCATGTTTGGTTTTCATTTTACTTTTCTTTGATGGGTTTTGATTTTGATGTATCTCTTGATCACGAAACCTACAGATATAAAATTATTATAGTTCACATGTTTGTTAGTTAATTGATTATTTTAAAAATAAAAAATAAAGTACTTGTGGAGATAATATTCATATAAGCAGGATCCCTAATTTGCTTTTATATTGTTTTGTTCACCTAATATTTCACTGTTATTGGATCTAATCGAATGTGGGAAGAATATATTCTTTTTTATCTTGGGTTTTATTGAAAACTAACCCCTTTGGGAGGTTCAAATTGAAAACTAACCCATTTTTGAAAAACTTGTAAAACTAACTTTTTTTTTTTCATACAAAAGTACTATTTTACCCTTACTAACTTCTTTCTTTGTACTCATTTTATTCCCATTCTTTTCCTCACCACAACACCACCAGACCACATTCAACTCTCACTCTCTTTCTCCTCTCCACATTTTTTTCTTTTGTTCTCTCTTCCTTCATTTGTTAAAATTAAGCAACTCAAACTCGATATTAAGCTAGATTGTGTTGAAAACTTCCATTATTCATCAATCACAAAGGTTTCTTTTATTGAAGCTTTGAGGTGAGTATTTTTTTTTTTTTTGAACTGTTATACTTTATACTTTATACTTATCTTCAATATCCAATTTAGTTGAATGTGTGTAATATTTTTGTAAAACTAGTTTACATTTACATAATAAAGCATGGGAATTGTTTGAATTTGATGTTGTTGTAATCAATTTAAAGTTTGTACTTAAATTTTAAGTTCATTTCTTGTTAAAATGTCTTATTTACTTAGATTTGTGTATTATTCAAGTCAGGTGAATATATAAGCAAAATATTTGATGGTTTACTGCAAACTGGTTTATTATCCATAAAATGTTAATCAATGCATATGTTTCTCTATGGTCCACACAGCCTATAAGTCAGATTTTACAAGACTGAATAATCTCGGATTCATCCATAATATGCATAAATTGCTACATTTTAACAACCAAAACAGCTGCATATGTTTCTTGATGAAGTGTTGTTTATGTTTCTTGACAGCTACATTTTAATAACCAAAACAGTTGCATAGATTTTGCATGACTGAATAATCAGTTGCACATATTTCTTGACGAAGTGTTATTTATCTTTGCCGGGAAATGTTATGCAACCTTTAGTAATAAATCCACATCTTCTCTCATTTAATTATCCTGAAATATAACATAAACCATAAAATATATATATATATATATATATTAGTACACATGTTTTAATCGAATAAGCAATTTAAGGTGATATTTGTTAATTCAGACTTCCAAACGCAATTAGAAATTCCAAACTGCACGCAGTTAGGAATTCCCAACTACTATTAGGAATTCCCAACTGCTGTTGGGATTTCCTAATAGCGGTTATGAATTCCTAACACCTATTGGGATTTCCCAACAATGGTTAGGAATTCTCAACAGCAGTTAGGAATTCCTAACGGCAGCAGTTAGGAATTCCTAACGGCCAGTTCGGAATTCCTAATGGTAGTAGTTCGGAATACCTAACAGCAGTTGGAAATTTCTAACAGCAGTTGGAAATTTCTAACAGAAGTTGGGAATTCGCAACAACTGTTAGGATTTTCCAACTACTGTTTCGATTTCCGAGCACAGTTAGGAAACCAAAATGTAGTTGAGAATATCAAACCTAAGAGTATACAACCACTACAAGATCGAATTCAAACATTCAAACATCACTAAACCCATCAATATAGGAACTCCACCATAACAAAGAGATGGTAAAAACACTGACCAGTATACTTGTTGTAATTTCATTTCATTTAAAGGAACAATTCACAACTATAAAGACTTGGAACAATTCACAACCATAAAGACCCTACAAGAAAAACGTGATAACGGTTAAAGTCGCATTTATGACGGTTTAAACCGTTGTATTTCTTGGCGTCATAAACGGGGGATGACAGTTTTGAAAATCGTCATTAACCTATGATGGTTTTGAAAACAGTCATAAACATATGATTGTCATAAAAATATGATTGTCATAAAACGTTATAAATCCATGATTGTTTAGAATCGTCATAAACTTTGTTTTTTTTTTAAAAAAAATTATAATTTTTTTTTGAATTTCATTACCAAGTATATTTTTTAATATTATATAATTTCATTCTTCTGCAATATTTTAAAAATAAATAAAATAAAATTCAATGATAAAACGAAATACATATATCACTTTTGCATTCTTTTATATGTAAATCCATTAAAACGTATAGGAAGTTATATACAAAATATGGTTTGATACATATAAACAAAATCCATAAATCGTTTTTGATTTGGAATTGAAAATCCTCACAGCCACCTAACATGAAATCTCTATGGTTTTACGGACTGTATAGATGACAAAGGCCTCTACATCGCACTCATAACAAGCTGCAGTAAAGCATATGAAATTTATTAGAAGCTGCATATATCGTTTTTTACTTAGATGATACATGTAAACAAAATGCATATATATATATATATATATTGTTTTTTTGACTTGAACTCAAAATACATACTTATAAGCAAATCATATTCATATCAGTTCAAACCCACCTAACATGCTACATATCTATAAACAAAGCTATAAATAAAGTGTATCAAATTCTTGGCATTCAACTAATTTTTGACTTGTATATATGGAAATTTGATATAAGCATGTTTAGACTGTTGTCATTCTAGTTGTTTCTTGTTAGCTTTGTTAGTGTCTTTTTTGGGTTGCTTTGTGGTTTTTTCTTGTGGCTCAGTTGTGTTTGCTCTCCATGTGTGTCTCTTTCCTGGTGGTGGTGTACTATGTTTTCTCTTTGTTTTTGTAGGCCCTTTGTGTGGCATTTATATAATACAATGTTTAAATATATTTTTATATATATATATATATATGTGTGTGTGTGAAATAGACGACATATAGGGAAAATATCAAGATGAGCTCTTTAGCAAACAACAATATGGTCAACTGATTTATTTATTTATTTATTTATTTTATTTAAGGAACTTTATAATCATATACCCATTATTTTATTTTGGAAGTTGGATTATCATATGTATCAGATACCCATTGGTTTTATTATATATATTTTTATTTGACTGATTATCTTATAGGGAAAATTATAAACCTCTACTACTTGGAGTTCAAATGATTGTATATTATGAATAAAAAATAATATATGTATGGATGTAGTTTTGGTCACCTAACTCTGGTATTTGGTCTGCGAAATACTTTTAAATTTATGTTTTGGATAGCGGATTTGTATGGTTAGTTGAAAGAATTACAAGAATGTATGATGATGCTCTTTATGTAAGTAATTTGATTAAAAATAAATCAACATGAATAGGCATATAATTAATCCCAAAGTTTAACCAAAACATATTTCTATATCATGATTAATCAAACTCTAAATTCATGTTCCTAACCTATATCAATTTAAGAGAAGGGAGATAATAGAAAGCGGAAGCGTACCTGAATCCATTGTCAGATGTTGGTGGATGGGTTGTGATCTTCCAAATTATCACGATCTTTGTAAACCCTAAAATGTTCTCTATTGTTCTGTTGATGGGGATACAAACAAACTGAAAAGATCGTGTAATTTGGGGACCATAACCCTAATATATAATAATTAGATTATTATAGGTTTTGCTATTTCTAATTTGGCCCCTTATCAAATTAGATATAGCACTCTGGTATCTACACATTAATTCCTTGACAATTATACCCTTAAGCCTTAACACTTTAAATCTTAATTAGATCACTTTAATTTAGGCTTAACCAAAGATAGCATAACATATTTAGTATTTATATAAGTGGCCCTATATGATGGAATTTTCCAACAATCTCCCACTATGCCACATATGTAACTATACAAATGTGTATAATTTTATGAGCTCCAAAATTTTGCTATCACAATTTTAGGGTATATCCGAACAATCTCGTCCATTGATTATGCTGTTATAAGATCAAAGCGGTTTTCGTCACATTTAGTGTGACTAAACCCATCAATGGTCACGTACACCAATATAACCAAATGACATAGATCATTCATGGATCTGTAGCATGGAAATTACATGCAATGTGATCTATACATGTCTATTTCCAACTGGTCCTACTTTATTCCTTAGTGAGGTCAATGCTTAACACAATGTAATATAGTAAAATGAACTGAATATTTTATTTCTGATCAGAAAAATATCCAAATATATAAATGCATAAGTATGTCCAAAATCAAACATAAAGCAATAAAATGCAAAATGATACAAACTCCCACTATAATGTGATATCCTCACACAAAATAACACCCATATGAGTAGCGTGCTCATGAAAGACCTTAGGTGGTTATGCCTTTGTAAGCGTATCCGTTATCACGGAGTTTGTCCCAATGTACTCTATGGATATCAATCCACTCTGCACTCTTTCCTTCACAACTAGGAACTTAATGTCAATATGATTTGACCTAGATGAGCTCTTGTTGTTATTGGAATATGGCATGCTGACTTATTGTCACAATACAGTTTGAGTGGTCTTTCAATACCCTTCATAATGCGTAGCCCAGTGACAAAATTCCACAACCATATCCCATGGTTGGATGCCTTATAGCATGATATAAACTCTACTGCCATGGCATCCAGTATAATTGGAGTCGAAATACCTTATGATCTCTAACTGATCCAATCTCCTATATGTGAACATGTGATCTTTTGTTCTCTACAAATACCTCATAACTCGCTTGGCTGTTTTCCAATGACCCATCCCATGGTTACTTAAATATCTGTCTAACATACCAACAATGTACGCAATATCTAGACGCGTACACACTTGAGCATACATTAGACTCCCTACAGTTGACGCATAGGGAATTTTCTTCATTTCCTTAACTTCAAGGTTATTTTTAGGGCACTGATTGAGACCGAACTTGTCTCTCTTAGCGACAGGGGTGTCAACTAGTTTGTTGTCCTACATGCCAAACTTTTTGAGCACTTTATCGATATAACTACTTTGTGATAATCCAAGAATACCCCGAGGGCCATCTTGTTGTATCAGAATCCCTAATACAAAGGAGGCGTCACTAAGATCTTGGTTTCGTGCATCATGCCTATATCATTTGTGGCTAACAGTATGTCATCGACATATAAAACCAGGAATATGTACTTACTCCCACCGAATTTGTGATACACACAATTATCAACAACGTTTATCTCAAAACCAAACAAGATAATCACTTGATGAAACTTGTGGTACCACTAACTGTAAGCTTGCTTAAGTCCATAGATGAATTTTGTCAATTTGCAGACCATATTCTTTGGGTCTCTCGACTCAAAGTTTTCTAGCAGCACCATATAAATTATTTCGTCAATGTCACCATTTAGAAACGCCGTCTTGACATCCATCTGATGAAGCTCAAGGTCAAAATGTGCAACAAGTTCCATGATTGTCCTAAAAGAGTCTTTCATTGAAACCGGATAGAAAGTCTCTTTAAAGTCAATCCATTCCTTTTGGGTAAAACCTTTAGCTACAAGACGAGCCTTATACCTTTCCACATTACCTTTCGAATCCCTTTTGGTTTTAAAAATCCATTTACAACTAATGGGTTTCGCATCTTCCGGTAATGGGACAAGTTCTCAAACCTTATTGTCTTGCATAGACTTATACTCCTCATTCATGGCATCAATCCACTTTTGAGAGTTGGAACCCTTTATGGCTTGATGGAGGTTGATTTGATCATCTTCCACCATTCCAATGTTTTCCTTATGTTCTTGGAGAAATACGGTAAAATCGTCCGGAATAGCATTGCTCTTTTCTCTAGTAGATTGCCTTAATGGCATTGGTTCTTAAGGTTGTTGAGTTTGTTCCTCAGGAACAATTACCTCATTTTGAATGAGGGGTTGATCAACATTGTCTGGTTGAGGATTCGGATTTGCTTTTTGATCAATGACAGGTATAGAAACCTTCACATTGTCAAAAGCGATAGTGGGAATCTAAACCAATTCCTCTTCAAAGACAATGTTTCTAACCTTATTTCTCCCCCCAAACTCAACATCCTAAAAAAATGTGGCAGTTCCTATCTCAAAAATTGACATAAGTGTGGGATCATAAAACTTATAACCCTTAGATCGCTCAGAGTAGCCAATGAAGTAGCTGCTCACAGTTTTGGAGTCCAATTTCTTTTCGTGTGGCCTGTAAGGCCTTGCCTCAGCTGGACATCCCTAAATGTGAAAATGCTTTAGAGTAGGCTTTCTGTTTGTCCAAAGCTCATAAGGTGTTTTTGCAACTGCTTTAATTGGCACTCGGCTTTAAATATAAGCTGCTGTTTTGAGTGCTTCTCCCTAAAATGACTCTGGTAAGGAGGAATGACTAATCATACTCCTTACCATATCTTTAAGAGTTCGTTTTCGCCTTTCAGCTACACCATTCGTGCTAGGTGATCCTAGCATGGTGTACCGTGGGACGATTCCACATTCCTCTAGGAATTTAGCAAATGGTCCTGGACGTTGTTCACCTGAACTGTCATATCCGCTATAGTATTCACCACCACAGTCAAACTTGACACTCTTTATTCTTTTGTTGAGTTGATTCACAACTTCAGCTATAAATGTTTTGAACACGTCCAAAGACTGTGATTTCTCATAAATAAGAAATAAGTACCCACAGCGTAAGTAATCATCTATGAATAAGAAATAAGTACCCATAGCGTGAGTAATCATCTATGAACCGTCATATCTGCTATAGTATTCACCACCACGGTCAGACTTGACACTCTTTATTCTTTTGTTGAGTTGATTCTCAACTTCAGCTTTAAATGTTTTGAACACGTCCAAAGACTGTGATTTCTTAGGAATGAGTAAATCATCTATGAATGACATGAAATACTATTGGCCATTCCAGGAAGCTGTAGGAAATGGTCCACAGATATCTGTGTGTATCAATTCTAAGACGTCTATAGTTTTGTTGTCACCAAATTTCTTTATTTTGGTCTGTTTTCCCTTGATGCAATCAATACAAACATCAAAGTTTGTAAAGTCGAAGGAATCTAAAATCCCATTAGACACAAGCCGCTCAACTCTAGTTTTAGAGATCTGACCTAAGCGTTTGTGCCATAATGTGACCGAATTTTCTTTACTTAGTTTGCGTTTAGTACCTTGTGATTCCACATGCAAGATTTCATTATAAGAAACGATTGTATCAAGCAAATATAAGTTGTCATATACACATAAAGAACTAGTTCCAACAACATTTGAATTTATAGATAAACTGAATTGATTGTTTCCAAATGAACAATAAGAACCAGACTTGTCCAATAAAGAAACTGAAACCAAATTTCGTCTAAAAGACGGTATAACAAAAGTATCTGATAAATCCAAATAATAACCAGTTTCTAATAACAACCTAAAATGCCATATCGCCTCTACTTCTACCGACTTGCCATCTCCCACGAAGATGTGTCTTTCAGTATCACTTGGCTTTCGGTAGCTCAAGCAACCCTGCATAGAAACACTGATGTGAGTAGTATCACCAGAATCTAACCACCACGTGTTTCTAGGTACTGAAGCTAAATTTACCTCAGAACAGACCAAAGAAATGTACCTTTCTTTGCACGCCAAGCGTGATACTTGGTACAGTTCTTCTTCACATGTCCAGGCTTGTTGCAAAAGAAACAACTCTCCTTATCCTGCTGTTGGTTCTTTTGAGCTGGACCCTTAGCAGCTTCAATATTCTTTCTCTTTTTGCCCTTATCCTTAGAGATGCTAGCCAAATGAACGCTTTCAGTCCTGTCTTGCTTCAATCTCTCTTCCTCTTGCACACTGTAATAAATGAGCTCATTAAGAATCCATTTCTCCTTTTGACAGTTGTAACTGACCTTAAATTGACCATATTGTGCAGAAAGTGATATTAATACCAAATGCACGAGCAAGTCATCAGACAGCTCGAGCTTCAGTGCCTTAAGCTTAGAAGCAATATGAGATATTCCATAATGTACTCCCGTATGTTCCCCTTGCCTTTGTACTTCATAGAAATCAAGCTTTCCAAAAGCAAGCTTGTTTCTGCCTTATCGTTTATCGCAAAACGCTTTTCAATTTTGGCTAGGAACTCTTTGGCTTTAGTTATCTCTTCAAATACCGCACCCCTAAATGCCTCCGGAATGCTTTGGCTTTGCATCCGAAAAAAAAAGTAGGCTGCTCACTCCAAAGTGCAAGGTCTAGATCCATGCAGTCGAGAACAATTTCTATGTTCTCTTTCCAATCCTTAAAATTGGTCCCATCAAGCATTGGTATAGAGTTGATATTAGCAAATATAGTAGAAACACTAGCTGCAAAGAGAACAAAACAAACAAAGAAACATGCTCACATTAATAACCAAATACTATAATCAACAAATTCAAATAATGGTAAGTCCCATCTTAAGATACCTAACACAACATTAATATCAAGTCTTTAGATAATAATATTAATTGTAAATGGTACTCTTGTTGTAGTGATCAAACATTAACAATAATTCATATCAAATAATAAATCTATCTTTGGATCGACTTATTATTCACATGTAAGGCCTTATAATCGCCACATGTTTACCACCACAAGTGTGTATACAATTCGGCCAAGTATTAACCTTCCTTTGAGCCGGCTAATTCTCGCATGAATTTACATACATACAAACATCCAAGATCCCTCATGAACAATCTACACAAGAGAGGTCACTTTGTCGACATCTTGTTTTAATTAGACTATTTAGAATGATGGATTACTTTATTTAACCATAAAAGGTATACCAAAAATATTTGAATTTGAATTGAAATTTTTTTTAAAATTACAAAACGGCCCCTGATTATGTAAAATTATAAAAAGGCCCCTTAATTTTAAAATTATAAATTGGCTTATGAGTCTGCAAAATTACAAACGGCCCTTAAAGTTTCAATAATTACAAAAGACTCCAATATTTTATCAAAATCACATAATGACCCAAAATAATTACAAAAAAGGCCCCTCAAGAATTTCAAATTTTTGAGAGAGGGGTCTAAGCAAAAATAAGTTTGTAAATCCTAGGTTTGTTGTACCGCTGCCTCAGCAAGTAGATTCGGAGCCACACAGGCCAAGGATTGATCTGAGAACCGACGAGCAACTGGCGGTGATGGATTGCCAGATCAAACTCGACGACAGCAGGCGGCAAGAGACTCACACGACCGACCCGATTGCCGGTGGGCATGGGTCTTCGCGAGACTCATGCACATGCGTGATGAATAGCACCTAATTCTAGATTTTTCTATACATAAATCTCTGGATGCCACTCAATTCATGAACACAATAACAAGAAAGAACAAATTTTACATAATATTGCTTTATTATAGTCTGATGTTATAACCACAAACTCAAACAATATTCACTGTAGCCATTATTGCATCAGATCGAAAAAAGAAACCCCAGCCAAAAGAATATATATATAAAATATATAATACAAATTAATTGTATATTTCTTTATATTCTACCAATACGCAAGCATCAGTACAACACCAAACATTGGATATTTATATATACTAATATATCTACCAACATGTCAGTGATATATATCAAGTTTGTATAAAACAATATAACTGTCTCCAAAGCCCTGATTTATTAAACATGTATATCATAATAGTGATTTTAACAACATAACAAAACTCTGAAAATTCCTTAAATTCTCAAGAATCGATCATGGGTGGCTCTGATACTACTTGTAAGTAATTTGATTAAACTAAATCAACATGAATAGACAAATAATTAATCCGAAAGTTTAGCCTAAACATATTTCTATATCATGATTAATCAAACCCTAAATTCATGTTCCTAACCCATATCAATTTGAGAGAAGGGAGATAATAGAAAGCAGAAGCGTACCTGAATCCATTGTCGGATGTTGGTGGATGGGTTGTGATCTTCCAAATTATCACGATCTTTATGAACACTAAAGTGTTCTCTATTGCTCTGTTGATGGGGATACAAACAAACTGAGGTCGTGTAATTTGGGGACCATAACCCTAATATATAATAATTAGATTATTATAGGTTTTGTTATTTCTAATCTGGCCCCTCATCAAATTAGATATAGCACTCTGGTATCTTCACATTAATTCCATGACAATTATACCCTTAAACCTTAACACTTTAAATCTTAATTATATCACTTTAATTTTGGCTTAACCAAAGATAGCATAACATATTTAGTATTTATATGTGTGGCCACATATGATGGAATTTTCCAACACTTTAAACTCTTGGCATGCTATTGAAGTTCTTCAAGATGCTGATGTTCAAATTTCTTCAAGCTGATATTAATGTTGATATTCTGGCTTGATTTTTTTTAATCATTTGTCGCATTGCATTTACAATCTAGGAATATTATTAATGGGATATTTATATTAAGAAAATGAAAAAAAGAAAGGGACAAGTTGTACAAAAATACGAAGTATGGACGTTGGAAGAGAGTAATGAGTTTCTAAAACTCATGGTTGATGTTGCCACTCATGGATGGCGTGATAATAATGGTTTATTGAGCAAGATAACTGTAGAAAGAAAGATACTACCAGGTCTAAATGAAAAGATCAGATGCCAAATAACTTATCCCCAATACCTAAGCCGTTTGAAATGGTTTAAGTAACGATACAATAACTTTTCTTAGCTTTACTACACAAACACTTTCGTGGATTATGAAAATGTGAGAATTGAAATTGGAAATGGAATTGTTGTAGCAAGACACTCGATTGGATTAGGGGATGACACTAATGCGAGAATATTTAGGGTAGAAAATAGAGATGGTGGTTTAGATTACTTGATATATGATCTTAGTACTGGGACATTCGTAACTGATCAACAAGAACTTTTATATCAGTCTCTATCTCCCAGGAATTCAACTTCACCATTACCCTCTCAGCCCATGAGTTCAGAGGTTCCTCCAGCAACTAAAAAACATAATAGAACCGAATATGGAGGAAAATCAAGCTCATTTGAGACAATACTCTCAACCAGATGCTATAGACAAGCTCACTCATACAATTGACAAGTTCAATCATACTATTGATTCAATTGCCATAAGAGAGCATAGTTCTTGAGATCTTATCAAGGAGATCCCAAACTTGGATAATTGTGCTTGTTCCAAGAAGCTTAAATTGCTTAATACTAAAGCAAAAAAGATTGAGTTCTCGAAAATGACACATGAAGAGTGTTCTGAGTGGATATTTTATGAATTAACAGAATAAGTGATTCTTCTAGAGCTGGTCAACTTGGTTTTTGAAACTATGTTTCATTTGAATTGATTAAACTTTTGGAATTGTGATAATGTTTGAATTGTTATTAACAATGATTTTTTTTTTTTTTTTACTATTTTGAATTAGTAAGGAATTTTTTGTTTTTGAGTTATTAATTTATTGTATTTATTTATTAATAGAGTTTGATGTTGTTACTACTATTTAATATGCTTAAAGTGCATATGAAGACAATCCAAAGAGTAATGTCTTTAGAACTTGCTTTGTCTGCACTGCTTGACAGTGTATGATTTTTTAGAGATATATGAGTAACCAAACTTGAAGGCTATTGCTTTGTTGGATACTTACTTCTGTAATGATAGATGGTTAATATAAAAATCACAGGAAACCAATCAATTACCTTTGCTCAATAACTTTGTCTTGGTTGTGGTCAATTACTTCTATGGAATTGAACTTGTATAGGGATAGATTCTTGAGCAATCTAATCTTTTTAAGAATAATTTTGGTATGATTTGTATGAATTTGTTGCTTTAAAAAGCTGTCAACTACGCAGATCTGTTAGAAGTTGTTTGGTATCTTAGGAACATATGCTCCTTAGTACGACCTTCTTTTACGTTACACCAAAGTAAAAATATTATTTTTAGATATCAAAGTCAAAGAAAGTCTATCGATTGTCATTGAAAGTTCATCAAAGTCATTGATAGTCTTTAAAATAAATGTATATAAGAGTCTATGAAAGTCTTTCATACTTTTATAAAGTCTATAAAAGTCATTAAAAATCCATAAAGTCTATAGAAGTCATTCACTTAAAAAAAAGTCTTTAAAAGTCATTTGAAATCCTAATTGAATGCACCCTCCCAAATGTCTTTGAACTAAATTGCTTACTTACATATTTTGAATACAATTGGACTACTGTTATTTATACTAAAAATGTTCTACTGAGATTTCTATTGTTATCTATACTATTTAGTTATATGAAAATACTTGTTATACGTGAATGTATAAAACCGTTTTGGCTCACTGTTCCGTAGTTATTGTTATTGAATTGGCTCAGCCGAGATTCTATTTGCACACATATTGTTATTGACCGCGTCACATGGGTAAATGTGACATATTGACCGTATCACACGGGTAATTGTGATATATTGACCGCATTACACTAGTAATTGTGATATATTGACCACGTCATACTGGTAATTGTGACACTATAGAACATGAGCTAACTGATATATTGATTATGGTTTATATTGTAAGGCTACATACTTACCGTTTTATAAAAAGACAAATGTTTATGTTGTAAATCTATATGCTTACCATTTTATGAAAAGAATACTGTTTATACTTTAAAGCTATTGTTATATCATTTTATGAAATGTTTTATGATTTACGAATATGATTGTAAGTATTTTGTTTTTTTTTTTTTTTTGGATAAGGTTGATGGGGATCGGAATCAACCTCGGCCCAACATTTTATTAAAGAAAAAAGAAAGAGAACAAAAAATAAAAGAAAACTAAAGAAAAAAATAGATCAACAAAACCTAAAAGAAGGTCTGCTATAAAAATCATTGAAAATAAAATAATTGCAAAAATTCGGAGCGGTCCACCACCATGTAGGAGAGACGATACTGGGGCTTCTGGAAACTATACTATCAGCAACTTGGTTACCTTCCCGATAAATATGAGTAACACCAAAGTCCATTTAAAAGATTAAACTTAAACACCTATCCCAAGTAGGGCGTCAATGCTAAGGAACCTTATAAGACCTAGATCAAAAGATATTCACAACAAAAGTCGAATCGCTCTCCAACCAAACCGACTACAGCCAAAAGTTCAAGCATAATCAATAGAGTGGATGACAGCGGCCAATTCAGCCTCAAAAACAAAGCAAACACCAAGAGGAATAACAAAGCAACCTTTAACGAAACCTCTACATGTGCAAAAAACCCCTGCACAACTAGCATAACTAGGACTACAAAAAGCAGCCCTATCAGTACCAAAAGCAGCCCAGTCCGTGTTAACCTTAAGACAACTCGGTGGGGGAGAACGTCAATTAAACTATAAATTGCGAGGAGCCTTGGAAGGACGACTAGAGACATGAAGCAGTTAAAGAGTCTGAAATTCATCCACTGAATTCTTCACAGTGCTAGATTGAAGGGAATTTACCTCGTGAACGGAACGCTAAATTAAGGAAATAGCATCGGTAAAAATAGGCTTGCCACCCTCAAAGGTAGCTTGATTCCAGAAGAATCACACCACCTAGAATACCGTGATGATAAAGCTCACCAGAGAGCTTTAAGTTGAGTACTAAAGCCAACCTTTATCGCCTCCTGCCAAAGGTCCAAACAAGTACCATCCAACTTAAGCTTATGACCAAATGTAGAGGATACAACATCCCACAACACACAAACAAAAGGATAGTCAAGAAACAGATGTCTTAAGTCTTCCTCTACAGCACAACAAAACCAACAACGAGATGGGGAAATATAACCTCTGGCACGCAACGCAATGTCCGTAGGAATTTTACCATGAATTAAGCGTCAAATGAGGACAGTGCGAGAATGAGGAATAACATATGCCCAAATTTGCTTACCCAAAAAAACAGAACTCATAACCTTAGAAAGAGAATCATAAGCAGATTTACAAGAAACAATATCATCCAAGGAACAAGTCCAAACTAACGAGTCTAGGTCAGTGCTTACCACCACCTTCTCAATCTCAGAAGCAACATTCGGGTGAGAAGCGTGAAAAGAAGTAGGAATATCCCAACCCGAATCATCTAAGTAGATATCACCCATAACAGAATCCAGAGGAGGCTGTAACAATGACCTATCTTCAACCAAATCAATCAACGGATCTCTCAACCAGTTATCCATCCAAAAACGAACCTTAGAGTGACGACCAACCAACCACTTAGACTCAATCATTAGAGGGGTATAATGCAATTTTAAACCTGGCCAAACAAAAGAAACAACATACCACGTTCTAAGTCTATGATTCTAGGTGAAAAAACGAGCCCGAAGATATATGAAAACGAAGGACTCCTCAATCAACATCCTTCATGTGAACTTCTTAAGCATTGCCTTGTTAAGAATACAAAGGTCTTTAACACCAAGACCACCACTGTCCTTAGGCCTGCAGCAAGACTCTTAAGCAACTTGGACAGATTTACGACCATCGATTGAACCAGTCTAAAAAAAATTCTGAATTGCAGCATTTAAATCTTTCAAAAGAGATAAAATCCAATGATAAACTTGAAAGGAATGTAGAATAAAACCCATAATCACTGAATTAATAAGACATAACTTGCCTGGCATTGAAAGAGAGAAACTCTTCCACTATTCCAATTTACTTTTAATTTTATCAGCACATGAGATCAACCATCGACATTTAGGGGTACCAATAAAAAGAGAGACCCCTAGATAAGTCATTGAATCACCGCTCTTACGCATCCTAGACATGAAGAGAAAATTGGTAATTCGAGGCCTAGAGATGCCCCTACCAAAGAATATAGAAGATTTTTCCAAATTAACCCGTTGACCTGAGAGAGAACCATATAACGCAAAAGTATCTAAAATCAATTGCAAATTTTGAGGAGAAGCTCGACAAAAGAGGATAACATCATCGACATAGAGAAAATGCGAAGGGGCACGCATCATAACCGGAGAAGAGATAGAAGTCATAAAGCCCGAGTCTACTAGATGCATAAAATATCTGCTCAAAAAATCTTTTGCCAAATAAAAAAGCAGGGGAGAGAGAGGATCACCTTGTCGCACACCACGCGAATAGGGGAAATAACTCTAAGGGGAACCATTAATAAGAATTGAGATCCTAGCAGACTAAGTCACAACCCAACCAATAAAACTTTCAGAAAAGCCAAAACACCAAAGGATTTCAAAGAGAAAAGGCCAAGTAATGGAATCAAAAGTCTTACGAATGTCTATTTTTAAAGCCAAGTGCCCACCGCGACTAGCATTACTCAACACATTAAAACATCCAGAAGCACTGGCAATACAGTCTCCAATTTGACGACCCCTAATGAAACCAAATTGATTTTGGGAGATAATACGGGAGCAAATTTTGGCCAAACGGTCAGCAATAATCTTAGTAATAACCTTAAATAGGAAATTACCAAGAGCAATCAGGGAAAACTGGTCAACCAGGAGAGCATTTGGAGTCTTTGGGATAAGGACCAAGAAATTAGAATTAAAACCCGGAAAACTCGACCAATGTAAAAAAAATCCAACACAGCTAAAACCACATCATGTCCAACAATTTTTCAACAATGAAAATAAAATCTGCCCGAGAAACCTTCAAGACTAGGAGCACTCGGATGATCCATGTCAAAAACTGTACTCCTCACTTCATCAAAAGAGGGAACCCGGAGAATCGAAGCATACTCATCAGTAGTAACCAAAGAGGGCACCAATTTCAACTGGATCATAAGAAATATTCTCACCAATTTGAATAAAGGAAAGGGGATTTTTCCCCTCTCTATGCTTCAGCAATGAATGAAAAAAATTATAGTTCCGATCACTCTCAGCAAGCCACCTGACTCTACTTTTCTCTTTTAGAAAAATCTTCTGTTGTTTTAAAACACTATCCAAATCTGCAAGAACGGTAGTCTCAAGATGAAAAAGATCATTTGAAAAACCTTTAAAACCAATCCTGCCCTGAATAAGCATCACCTTGTCATTAACATTAGTGACATTCAAGGTAATATCCCTAAACACTTCCCAATTCCACTTCCTCAAGGCTTTCTTTAACAGCTTCAACTTCTAAACAACAACCCAGTATCACTCCCAAGAATTATGGATGACCAAACTGATCTAACCAAATTAAGGAAGGAGGGATAAGAAATCCACATACCTTGAAACCTGAAAGGCCGTGAATGAGGCGAAACACCCGCGGAATAAGAAACCAATAAAGGGTGATGATCTGAATGAGATCTAGGTAAAGTAACACAAGCTATCTGTGACTAGGCATCTAAAAGAATGGGAATATACAACTCTGTCTAAACGAGAAAGAACCATACCATGCCTACCCCTACCGATCTGGGTATGGAAAACTCCTTTCATTTCAATATCCAAAATATCACAAACTGTAAAAGCAACCTGGAAATCATCATAGGAGATAGTAGAAATGTTACCAGTAGTCTCATGAGTACCTAGAACCGAGTTGAAATCCTCAAGCACAAGCCACAGATCATCCGAACCAGCGATGTCCATAAGAGAGCTCCAAAGAGATCTACGGCTGATTTAGTTCACGTTGGCATAAATAAAAGAGATCTGATGGACAATCCCACACAAATTAGCAGAAACAGTAACATATTGAGAATGAGATAGAACAATAGTAGAATCCTGAAAAGCAGTAGACCTAAAAATCCATATACTAAGAGTACCTCTAACATTAGCACCAATAAAGTGTAACCCTATAGAGCACCAAAAAGTAGGAGTAATTGAATCAAAAGCATATAACGGTTCAGCAATGCATACAAAATTCGGTTTATGAAGAGAACAAAACTCTTTCAAAGTACCTTGGGTATCACTGTTTGCAATACCTCTACAGTTCCAATAAAGGACAATCATTTATGTAATAATTTATTTTTAGCAACCCTATTTTTGGACGAAACAACACTGGTAACATGTTTTTTGTTTTTCTTACCTTTTTTAGCAGTAACCTCCTTCCAACCTGAATCTTCCAATTGATCTTCCCAAGAAACTCCACCGTGAATACCTGTGATGTCTAAAGCTGTGGGGTGGCTGAATTTTGATTCGGTGCGTTCACTATCAGTGTCAAAGTTAACTTCACCCTCAAGAGTGTGCAAAAGTGGCTCTATCATGGGAGGATCTATCAAATGCTCCATATGAGCAATAACAGGATCTGTCATGACATTAACATCTACATGCTCAATGTGTAATGGGTATGTAGAATCATCCAAATAAACAACATTTTTCAAGGCCTCCCCTTGTCCAGTATGAATGATTGGCCTGAGTGAACTAGAAGTGGCAGCCGGGTCTAAAGTTGTCTTGTTTGGAAGAGAGGTTGCAGCTTCATCGGGCTTAGTCGCATAAATACCTGATTTGGTAGTCTCAAAGACTCGAGAGGTCGGAACATCTTTTGACTTGTGTTTTGGTTTATACTCATGTTTAATCTTGGATCTTCCTCTTTCTGGATTCTTATCTTTTGGCTCGGTGGTGACATTCCCTGTAAATCGGGCTGCATGGTGACATGAGGCAGCCGAATGACCAATAGAGCAACAAACCGAGTAGAAACTTGAAACATTCTCAAAGTACAGAGTCATAAACAAACAATCTTTCCCTACCTCTATCATGATGGAATCAGACAAAGGCTTAGAAAGGTCGACAACAATCAATATGCAAGCAAAGTAGCCATAATCATCCTCTAAGGTAGCTCTGTCAAACTTTAGAGGAATTCCAATCCCACGTATCATGTCTGAAAGGATTTGAGGGTGCCAAAACTCCCAAGATAAATTGTAAAATCGCACCCATATTTGAGCATTCGTCATGCGCTATGTGTTGGGATTAAAATTCTAAGTCCATGGTTGAAGCCTTAAAATTCCAGGTTTCAAAGGAAGTGATCTAATACCCTAAATTCATGCTTTATCTTCCTTAGAATTCAAAAGAATTTGAAAGAATCCCCGTCCAAGAGAGATGAGACGCCATGGAGTGTTTAATTTCCAAATAGATTGAAGTTTTTCTTTAAGAGCCAATATCTTCCATGGTTCCGCTCACTTTGACAAGATAACTCGACCGATAAGAGAATAACTACAAAGTTTCAACTGTTCTTCATAAGCTTTCGAGTTGACTTTGACTACAACATAATCACCTTTTTTACTTCGAAGCCGAAGAAACCGGAGCAATGGCGGAGGAGATTGCCTGGGCATAAGATTTCATTACTGGTTTGGGATTCGTAAGTCCATCCATGTGAGAATCTAATTGGATTGAAGGGACTCTAGTCCATAGATTAAGCTCCGTAAAGAGATCTGATAACTCCATAGAATCCATAAGTCTTAAACAAACATGGGAGAACAATTAAACAAACAAATATCCAATTTATTAATAAGTTAAATATCAGTTCATGGAAAATAAAATTTGCAGATGACTTATGAAGCAAGATGGTGGTCAACTGCGCAGCCGGAGCAAGGGATGGTGGTCCGAAAGCTAGGCGGCACCCTCGCAAAATCGGAACTCGTGGAGATTGGCGAAGGGGTTGTGGCGGTGACGAGATTGTAGTGGTTTGGGGTTGCGTGAAATCAAAATTGGTGTGGGACTATCGGCGACGGGGTTATGGCGGTGACGAGGTCGGAGTGGACGAGGAGCGACAATGAGGTTCTTGGTCGGGCAACGACAGGGACGGGCTGGGACAATGGCGGCTAGGGATTGGGAGTTTTCATTCTGTTTTAATTTCCTGTTCTACCCTTTCAAAACCAAAACTTACCTTACAAATATTGGGACCTATATCATGATTTTAAGTATTGTTTCAACCGTTTTATTGATATTTAAGCATGTAAATTGTATTAAATGCTAATTCTAGTTTTATTAAGTAATACATTATTAGGTTATTTTCCAAAAAGTTTATGAGCAAGGTTTTGAATGCATAGGTTTTACAAAGACTATTTATTTTACATGTTATGCATGAATTTATTTACCGAGTTGATGGCTCATCCCTCGTCACCACCATTTGTAGATTGAGTTTATGGATTTAGAATGGATGAGGTTTGCATTAGCATATGGTTGGACATGTATTATTGGAGGATTTAATTTCATGTGTATACGTACCATAAGAAATCAATTTATTTAATGTTGTTATTACAGTTACAATCTAGAAGTTTAGTGAATTGGATGGTATCAAGTTTAGGTATTGTATTTTGGTGAATATATAATTGATGAATCTAATTGTGAATATTTTTGAGTAAAGGTTTTTGAAAGTTTCATTTCACGTAGCAACCTGATTCCGATCCCAAATTTGAGGTGTTACAAATGATCCCTAATTAGGGTTCAAGACAGGTATAATGGATTTATAATTTATCTAGCTCCTTCAAGATGACGCATGCAATGTTAATGTTTCTCTTGTCTTGTCAACCTTCTCAGTTGCTGATCCAATTGATCAAGTTGACTGTTCAACTCTGAAGTCTAACGGTCTAACCCAACAAAATTATTTTGTACTTTTTGTTCAAGTCAAATTATGGGTTGTTCTCCTACCCCTAGAAATCAGTATTATATCTATAGTATAAGAAAACCTTCTACTAAAATTGATTGCAAAATTATTATCATGATTACCTTCCAACTCCTAGAAATCAACATTATAGTCATGATGTAAGGAAAACTTTTGACCAAGAGTAATTACAAAATTATTATCATGATTACATTCCATATAAGATTGCTTTTTAAGAAGATTTTGACCAAAATTAATTGCAGAATTATTATCACAATTACCTTCTATAAGAAGTTGCTTTCTAAGAAGATTTTGACCAATATTGATTACATAATTATTATTGTGATTGCCTTAAATAAAAAGTTGATTTGTTTTGATTACACCATTGACTATTCTTTCCCTCTTTATATGTAATTACCATTGATATAGGATCTAGACATTAAATATTTCCTTATTATAAATTTCTCAATAAAGCTATTATATAAATGTACATTCATTGTATAAAGAAAAATACACAAAACTGTTCGATCAATATATTTTCTTTTATTGTTGTACAACTTGTACGTATGTCTAGTTGATTGACAGCCGTTTTTCGCCTTTAATTTTAAACAAGCAAAGAATATAGTTTGGTAATTCAATAAACAATATAGGCGGGAACACAAAAAAATAAAAATAAAAAATAAATAAATAGCCACCAAATATATATATATATAATATACGGTAAGTCTTTCATAAGAGACCCCTTATTTTATTTTTGGTAAGAACCATCGTGAAATCACATCATATTAAAAATAATCGGGATAAATAGTTATAATATTAAAGACCTCCCCTCACCTTTGAACTATTATTGGATGTCTTGCTAAAAATGCTTTTATTTCAGAAACATCCCCTGTGCACTAACAAACAATGATTCAATTGATTGATTTTTGATGTTAAAAAGTCTAAAATGTTCGTATTTAAGCTTTAATTATATTAATTGAACATTATACCCTCTGAATCTTATCAAATAAAGCATTGTTTGTTGGTCCACAAAGGGTGTTTCTGAAATAAAAGCATTTTTATCTAGACATCCAATAATAGTTCAAAGGTGAGGGGATGTTTTTAATATTAAACCATGAACTTATTATCTCAAAAAAAAAAAAAAAAAAAAAAAAAAAAAAAAAAAAACCTCAAATCAAAATTCATTTAAATCAACGTGATTTCATGGTGATTTTTACCGAAATTGAAATAAGGAATCCCTAATAAGAGACTCACTATATGTATATATATATATATATAGGTAGATTTCAATGAACTTATCATTCATACAAAAATTCAAATCAAAATTCATTTAAGTCAATGTGATTTCATGGTGATTCTTACCAAAATTAAAATAAGGGACCTCTTCTGAAAGACTCACTATATATATGAAAAAAAAAATTCATCAATGTGCACCGATAAATATATATATATATATATATATATCAGTATCTTGTATGTGAATCATTAGATTCAACTGATTTGACCTAGTCTGCATACAATTATCAATGCTTATCCATAATATATAGCTTACATACAATGAGCTGATGTATTTTATATCAGTATGCACTGAGGTCAAAAGGACTCTATACATATGCATCAAAAGATAATATTGTCGTAACAACATTGCTGCATTGGAGTCGATAGAGATCAGAGGCACAATATTGCATATATGTTGTGCTTTTGTGGGACATAAAATTTCACTCATCTATTTGATCCAGGATGATCCATTAATATTGGTGCCCATATCACTACCTATAAAACTACTTAGTATATCCATATTTTATTAAAAACTTTAATTAAAAAAAAATATCTCAATAGGAATTTATAAATAAGGATAAATCACTTTAACTAAAAATAAACTAAATATTGTGTACACTTATATCTTCAACTATATCTCTTTATTAAAAAAAAAAAAATTAAAAACTTATGATAAACCCTAATTTTTATGATAAACCTTAATTAAACTCTAATTTCATTTCAAGTTTCAAACTTTCCCACCATCACATAATTATCATTTAACAAAATAATAAAAAAAGAATTTCCAGAGGAATCTAATTTTGGGCATGTATTATTTTATTTTATTTTGTCTTTCTTTTATATCTAATTATAAACTCTATCAATAAACAAATAATATTCTTTTTTAAAAGATAGTTTTAGCTATCAATGATTTTTTTTTTTTTTTTAAGATAGTTGTATATATAAGAAACAAGATTGAAAATCTCTTAACTATATATACAAATTAGTTCTACAACTTCCCTTTCATAAAGCTCCTACATTGGAGATATTTTCAAAAATAAATTGGTCCATCATTAGAAGAGGATTTGATTCTAAAATTAATAAGATTCTTTTATACATAAATATGGTGTGTTTAAAATTTAATAGGGTTTATAAATAAAAACTAAATATAATATGTTTAATTCATATATTAAAAACTTAACTAAATAAAATGACCAGATGTTTAGAATGTTATTTTATTTATTTATCTATAATTAGATGATATATTAAAAGTAATGTGATATTTCAACTTCAAAACTAAATATAATATGTTTAATTTATATATTAAAAACTCAACTAAATAAAATGACGAGATGTTTAACAATGTCATTTTTTTATTTGTCTATAATTAGATGATATATATATATTCTTTTCATTTGAAATTTATTTAGTATGATTTAGGAAATATTATTTCATTTTAAATATTAATATTATGGTCTTGTTATCAGGGCCAGCCATGGGGTATTTTGTACTTAGCTAGCCTGATGAGGGGACCATGATATTTGTCTATAATCATATGATATCTTAAAAACAATGTGATTGATTTATTTATATATATATATATATATATATATATTCATTACGATCGATGTATTTCAATCAAGATCCTTACTAAAATTAAAATGAGGGATGCCTCATGAGAGACTCACTATATATATATCACATTATTTAAAAGATATTTGACAAGTGCAAGCAGTCAAGTCAAATTATTTAAAGAATAAATATTCTTAGCAAATAATATAATTTATATTATCTTTCAAACTATATAGAGGTTAATTAAAATTGTTCATTTGAAATTTATATAGTGTGATTTAGGAAACATTATTCCATTTATATGTTATTTTTATTTATTTATTTATTTTTGAATATTAGGGACATGCTACGGTACGACTAAAAAAGTAAGTCGTACCGTACAACAAATAGTTTTTTTTTTTTTTAATTTTTGTAGAATAACATCACTTTTTTAAAAAATATGAAACTGGATTTAATAGTAAGCAGTTATCTCCATTTATTTCCCAAAACTCTCTCTCTCTCTCTCTCTCTCTCTCTCTCTCGTTGACCTTAATGAAGAGATCTGGAAACGGAGCCCGGCGACGGAGCAAGCGCTACGGAGGGCGGCGTAGGTGCCGTAAGATTGCAATCACCTGGTTTTGGAGTTGAGCCACAGCGAGTACTGAGGTTTGGACCTGTTTCAGAGTAAGGTCGGCCACTGAAAAGACCTGAAATTGATCATCTGGTTTCGAACGAAGAAGAACTGAGCTAGGTGTCATCGTACCTTCTTCTTCTTTCTTGAACTGGTAGGTGTGGAGCCAGTCCTTGAGAGCTTCAATAGCTGCGACGGCGGCAGTGCGTGGAAGAGCAGCCAGATGCGAGCTAGGTCGGTCACCGGAAAGACGCAGATCTAGCCATCCAATCTCTTTTGTTGTCGATTTGAGCCAGGACTACCACTTGATGCTTCTCCTTCAAAGACAGGTTTTAAGTTAATTTTTTTAAATTGAATTTAATATTTTCGTTTTTAAGAATTTGTGAGGATTATGGGTTTTGTGTTTGATCAGTTGTGTGATTTTTAAAATAATTATTTTGAAGGTTTTTAACTTTGTTTCAATTGAGGATTTGTGGTCTCTGTTATTGAGGTGATTCTCAAAATAAATTCAATTTCACACATTTTCTCTCAATCTCTCTCACTAAAATCCAAATCCACCAAAAAATCCATCTAGGTTTGGTTTTCGATCGCTTTTTGGTGGGAAAAAAAACTATCTTTTTGAATCAAACAAGAGTGGAAAAAAAAAATCAATGTTTTTGTTTGATTGGTTTTATGGAATCCTCACCTCTCTTGGATTGTGGCAAAAAGAGGCCAAGATCTTGTTTCTCGGCCTCGACAACGCCAGCAAAACGACTCTGATTCGCATGTTGAAGAATGAGGTGTTTTATTCAATTATTGTTTGTTTCATTTTTGGGCTTTTTTTTTTTGTTCTTTGATTAAATGTTTTTTGACGATTTTTTGTGGGTTTTCATTTTATTTTATGAATCAGAGATTAGTTCAACACCAGCCGGCAACACAAGCCAACACAGTACCCAACATCAGAGGAATTAAGCATCGGAAAAATCAAGTTCAAAGCGTTTGATTTGGGAGGTTATCAGATTGCTAGAAGAGTGTGGAAAGATTACTATGCCAAGGTTTATTATTTTTTTTTATTTAATTATAAATAATTTTTGTAGTTGTATTGAATCCAAAAAAATGTCTCTTTTTCTGAGTTTTTGATGTGATTTTATGTCTGAATCTGCCTGTTTTGAAACTCTGTATGTGGGTTGGTTTTAGATTTTTATGTATAATATTTCTGCAAATTATGTACATTTATTTTCCTAAATTTCAATTCATATCTAAATTGCTAATTAATTCTCTATTGGAAATTGAAAATTTTTTTTCTTGGTTAAAACTGATAAGGGTGGTGGATTTGTTAGACAATCAAGGACTATTGGTGGTTTTTTTTTTTTTTCTATTTTAATAACATGATTCATATCCCATGTTTCTATTATTTTCAAAGTTGATACACTGCATTTGGATAGTGAGAATTATTACTGTAGAGTCAATGTCAATATATTTAGACTTTTTGGTGTGGAATTCTGTAAAAAAGGAAGATGAAATGATTATGCAAATCGGTTTTGAGATGCACTAGAATACTGTATGCGTTGATGTGATTGAAAATAGAGGTGTTTCTCTTTGCATATGGGTTTCTCTTTTGGTTATCCTTTGCATATGGGTTTCTCTTTTTGTCAGCTTGATTTTTTTTATTTTTTTTATTTTTTTGTAATATAAGCATTCAGTTTTCCAACTTGAAATAAATTATTTTCTCAATGTATGGAGATTAAATCAAGTTAAGCTTATATAGACGATATGAAAAGAGCTTGCAGCCTCTCTTGGAAAAATATCCAACAGTTTCGTTATGTTGTTCTTAAGTTTTTTTTTTTTTTTTTTTTTTGAGAATGAGATTCATGTAGCTTCTTTGTGATTTTTAGGATTTTCTAATGCTGGATTGTTTATCGTGAGTCTTTGGATGGTGGAATTGTAGTGGTCTATTGGGGGGTTTTAAATTATTAATTTTTATTTATTTTATCGTGACCAAAATATGTTTTTAGAATTCATACTTATGTGCATGATCAATCGGGGTTTTGGTTTTTTAGAGGTTTGTTTTGGTGCAAGTTTGTAACCAGGGTTTTGGTTTTTTGGTTGCATTTTTGTTGTTTTGGCTGCTGATGGGTTTTTGTTTTTGTGTTGTTATTTTTAGTGTTTGGATGGTGGAATTTTAATGGTTTATTGGGTTTTTTATTTGGGTTATGATGTTATCATGACCCAAATGTAGTATCAGTAATTCAGTACGGTAGGTGATGTTTTGTGCATGTCTTCTGCTCTGTGTGCCAAAGTTTAATATCTTGTAATTTTCTATAAAATTAATGCAGGCCCGATGATTCTACTGTAATGGTCAATCTTGCTTGTGGCAGCCTTTTAGGCATTATATCATCAACAGGTAATAGATCTTTGACCGACATTCAACTCGAATCGTCTCTCAACATTTACACTTCCTCGGTTTTCTTAAACATTTTCTTCATTTAGGGTTCTGACTCTGGTTATATAACTTGTACATATAGAGTTACCAGTTGATTAACTTGTTATATTTTTATCCATTATACTTATAATCTTATGTTGATATAGTTCAAAGCTTAGAAGCATATAAATATTATAGTATATGATTTCTGCTGTTGCAATTTCTTTTCAATTAGGGCTTTTTAAAACTTCAGTTATGGATGTTGCTACAGTATCTTATGGTGCAGCCGTGCAGGTCAGAAATTTTATGAAGAAATTTTGCATCTCTCACAGCTAGTTAATTTGAGTTTTAAGTGTTAGTTATATGTTTTTACATCTAATCACTCCTTCATATAAGTTACCATCTTGTGATGTTCTGAACCTTAATAATAGGTTTTTGTGATGTTGAAAACTTGGGATAAGTTAACGAGCTAGGGGAATGGTGTTATATTTTTCTTATGTTGACATCACCTACATAATAAATATGATTTTGATATGTTGTGTTAAACAATTTGGATTGATTTCCTATTCTCTCCCTGACTTTCTTTTATCCTGTTCAATATTGCAGCAACATTTGCAGTTCATCTTGTGATTGGTTAGTTAGTTTCCTGCTAGAATTATCTTTTGTCTTCTACAACTACAATATATTGTTGCATGTAAAGATTTCTTATTGGAAATTATTATGAGTTTTGTGTTTTGGTTATCATCATACTTTCAAAAGTATGAATTTTACCGTTGGATGTGATGTGAAGAAAATCCCAAATTGTGTAATTATACAATGGGAATGCTAATCGCAGTAAAGCTAAAATATAGAAAAAAAGAAAAGAAAAAAAATATCAAGTTGATGAACAATAACAGAAAAAAGAACTTAGTTTTTACTGTAAAGGTTTGCATATTGCAATGAGGTTTCTAAGATTGAACTAAAAGTAGAAACAAAAATATCATGTGCTACCCTTTCTTTAGTTCATGTGAGTGAAGAATGTTAGTGCACTACTCTTACTTTTGTTTATTTCAATGGTTTATTTCATTCTTATTTTGAACTTTGTGTTAATTGCTTTCAAAATCACCAAGAGATTGCATACATCAGTAAAACGAATACAGTGGTTTTTACATTTATGTATTATAAATATAATTTTATTACAGGTTAATAGGGTTGAAATGGATGTTTAAGTTGCCATCCTTTGTTGTAGCATGGCATACCTTAGTGATGATTGTTGTGACAGTTGCCTGACAATTCTCTAAAGTGGCACTCATCTTTAAAGTTAAATATGGATTAGTCAAAATGAAAAACATTGAATCAATTGCTGATGTTGCATGGTTCCGATGTGTAATGGTTATTTGTTTCGATTGCTATAGACAATTTTGTTAAACTGTTCCTATTTATCAAATCAATACAAGTATCAATAATTTGCGTATAGACAATGTTATAATTTTTTTAAAAAAAATTAATTTTCCTGAATTATATTATTGTGTAAATATTTATTCATTAATCGATTATTTCTACTTTTCTGAGATAAAAAGATTCATAGGAAAATCAAACTATAAAATACTGTCAATCGGTTTCATTAAGGGTTAACCTCTTCTAGCAAAACAAAAGCTTTAGGAAGAGCAATCTTCATAATATACTTTACGCAACATTATAAATAGACCTACGAGTGTAATATATTTTATGCAACATTATAAATAGATCTACGAGGTAAAGGAATAGAAAGGACACTCACACATAGAAAGGAAACTCACACACGGAATGAGATGGAGAATGGCAATCCACACACTCAACAGACCAAGGTATTTCTTTCTAAAATCATATTGACTAATTCAGCGTCCCGTCGCTTCAGTAACATTCGGTGATAATAGCATTGTTAACATAAACCAAAATAGTAGATGAAAATTATTGATATTAAATATTTGGTTAACAATTTGGGGGAAAATCAAAACTTTTTAACATGATAATGAGTATATTACTATTATTTATTTATGTTTTACAAATTAAGTATTTATATATAGTACTAAATATTTACTGAATTTCCTATTAATTCATTAAACATACTATTTGCAATAAGTTTATAAGTCAAGTATTTTATGAATTGTTACAAGTGAGAATTTCAAAAATTTAAAAAATTGTTACCAAAGTCATAACAATGGTTACGAAGCCATGAATGTGGTTATCAAAACAGTGAAAATTGTTATATGTCAAAATTTCAAAAATTGTAAAATGGTTACCAAAGTCGTAAAATAGTTACTAGAGCCGTGAAGGTTGTTACCATAGTCGATAAAATGTTACAAGTCAAAATTTCAAAATTTTCAAAATGGTAACTAATACCGTACAAATCGTTACCATATACATGAGGGTGATTACTATAGCTATGAAAATGGTTACATGTCAGAATTTCAGAAATTGTAAAATGGTTACCAAATTCACAAGTGAAATTTACGTTATTAAATATATTATTTGAATATAAAAAATATAAAGGTTTGACATCATGAATCATTCTACAAGTTTTGAATTTTTCTTTAAATAACTATATAATTTTGATAAGTTATTCATTTTGATTTTTTTTTTTTTAAAGTATTTTAAGTTACAACTATTACAATAGGACAGTCGAGACTTATCAAGATCAAACAAAACAAGTGTGGCCCAGATAAATACTCTAAAAAACCGGGAGAAAACTCCACACACATGTGTTATAAAATGCGTATGATGGGACTCGAACCCCTCCCTCACAACCCTGTAATGGTAAAATATTTTTTCTTCAAATTTGACGTGTGTGTGTGATTGAAAGCGACCCCAGGGCGAGCTCCCTCAACTCGCCCCAAGGTCGCCTTTATCAGTAAAAAAATCATCAACGAAACCGAGAGGATAGCGACCCCAGAGAGAGGTCACGCAAACCGCCTCGATGTCGCCCTTATCAGGCAAAAAACCATCCAAGAAATCGAGAGCATAGCGACCCCAGTGCGAGCTCACTCAGATCACCCCAATGTCGCCTTTCCCATTGAAAAACTGAGGCCTCCTGCTTTTGTGCAAACATTAGGGACATTGTTCAGTTTAAGTTTGGAGGTGCGGCCATGGATTCAGTGTCTATTTTTCCATGAGTATTTTGTTTGTTCTCATTTATTTGAATTTTTTGTACATTTTTATGCTTCATTGTGTGTTAGTAGACTAAAAGCATTTTAATCTTTTCAAAGTGTAAAAGTTGTTTAAATGTAAAGCAATATAAAATTTAGCACAAAATATTTAATCTAATAATTAATCAAAACTTTTTTATTTTATATTATATTAAACAATTTAATATTTTAATTCAGATTTACGTTGACTTGTTCACCCAACAAGTTTAGCGTTAGGATTAAATTAAAGATAGTTAATCATCATTGCTTGCACGCACCCTACCAAACTCGAAAGTGTCTTGGTAATTGGGTATTATAGATCACTGATGCTGAAAAGAAAAAATATTGGGCACGAAAGCATTTTAATCTTTTCAAAGTGTAAAAGTTGCTAAAATGTAAAGTAAGGTCACAATTTAGGACAGAATGATTATTTGAATAATTAATCAAAAAACTTTATTTTATTTTATTTTATATTAAACAATTATAACATTTTATTTTATTGCTTGTACACACCTTACTAGACTTGAAATTGTCTTAGTAATTGGTATTCTAGATCACTAGTGCTGAAAAGAAAAAGGAATAGCACAAAAAGCATTTTAATCTTTTCAAAGTATAAAAGTTGCTAGAAAGAAATGTGGCACAAAATGATTAATCGAATAATAAATCAAAATTTTTTATTTTATTTTACATTAAAAAATTTAAAATTTTTATGTAGATTTACGTTGACTTGTTCACTGAACAAGTTTAGCGTTAGTATTAACGTTAAACTCGTTCAGTCTACGTTAAACTTGTTCATATAGGTTTACGTTGATTTGTTCCCGTGGAACAAGTTAAACGTTAGGATGAACGATAAACTTGTTCAACCTACGTTGAACTTGTTCATGAAGGTTTACGTTGACTTGTTCCCGGAACAAGTTTAACGTTAAGATGAACGTTAAAATTGTTCAACCTATGTTGAACTTGTTCATGAAGGTTTACGTTGACTTGTTCCCGGAACAAGTTTAACGTTGATGAACGTTAAACTTGTTCAACCTATGTTGAACTTGTTCATGAAGGTTTACGTTGACTTGTTCCCGGAACAAGTTTAACATTAGGATGAACGTTAAACTTGTTCAACCTACGTTGAACTTGTTCATGTAGGTTTACGTTGACTTATTCCCGTGGAACAAGTTTAACGTTGGGATGAACGTTAAACTTATTCAACCTACGTTGAACTTGTTCATGAAGGTTTACGTTGACTTGTTCTCGGAACAAGTTTAACATTCATCCTACCGGAACAAGTCTAACGTTAGGATGAATGTTAAACTTGTTCAACCCGTTGAACTTGTTTATGAACTTGTTCCAGGAACAAGTTTAACGTTAGGATGAACGTTAAACCTGTTCAACCTACGCTGAACTTGTTCATGAAGGTTTACGTTGACTTGTTCCCGTGGAACAAGTTTAACGTTAGGATGAACGTTAAACCTGTTCAACCTACATTGAACTTGTTCATGAAGGTTTACGTTGACTTGTTCCTGGAACAAGTTTAATGTTAGGATGAACGTTAAACCTGTTCAACCTACGTTAAACTTGTTCAACCTACGTTGATCTTGTTCATGAAGGTTTACGTTGACTTATTCTCGTGGAACAAGTTTAACGTTAAAATGAACGTTAAACCTGTTCAACCTACGTTGAACTTGTTCATGAAGGTTTACATTGACTTGTTCCCAGAACACATTAAACGTTCATCCTAACGTTAAACGTTAAACTTGTTCAACCTACGTTGAACTTGTTCATGTAGGTTTACGTTGACTTGTTCCCGGAATAAATTTAACGTTAGGATGAACGTTAAACACATTCAACCTACCTTCAACTCGTTTTTCAAATTCAAATTTTCTTAATTTTTATTTTATTTTATTTAAAAATTATTTTTTCAAATAATATATTATTTTGTTTTATTTCAAAATTTTCACATATTAAAATTAATTTTTCATATATATTTTTTTTATAAAATATCATTTTTTATTAATTATGATATAATATAATATAATTATATTATTAATATATATAATATATTATACATGCAGTAACTGGTTTCAATCGGTTTCTTTTTGGACTGTCATGCACTAATATATATTTTATCAATTTTTTGGTTAGCTTTTTCGAGTGTTGTATAGTACAACAAATATATATTATTTGTTTTATGGTCTGTTATAAAGGACGGCCATGGGGTAGCTCGGTGAGAGGGACTACCTAGGGCACCTAAATTTTTGTACTATTTATATATTATATTAAGTTTAATTAATAAAAATAAAAATTAAGTTCTAACTTGTAATTCAAAAAATAATTAGAATAATCTGATTAAAAAATGCCAACATATTCATTAAATCCATAAGTACATATACCCGGTTAAATTTACTAAAAGAAAAAGTAAAAAAAATCATGACCCCAAACGTGAAAATTGCTGGACCTTAACATTTTGCTCTTGTTGTTTAAATTGATTATCTTACCTTCGGTCAACTATATTATAAGAATTTCCATAAATAAATAAAAAAACACAAAAAAAAAAAAAAAAAAAAAAAAAACTATATTATAAGAAAAATTGAATGGTTAATTAGCAATGAAATCTTTATATCCAAAATCTCAAGACTGGTCCTACTTGTTATATATAGAAAATAATATTATTTATATTATATAGATGTTTTTCATATATTAAATACGGGGACGACAACTTAAAATTGAAATATTGTTAGGTTAATTATTTATATTATCTTTTAAACTATATAAATTAATTCAAATTGTTCATTTGAAATTTATATAGTATGATTTAGGAAATATTAATCTATCTATATGTTATCTTTATTTATTTATTCTGTAATATTAATATCATGTGAATTAGAAAATAATGGAGCTAGCTCTATCAATTGACCAAGACCAAGTATAGTTCTGTCTTGGTCTTGGTCAATTATATATATATATATATATATATATTTATATACCCTTAAACTATTGTATTAATTAGTATTTATTGCTGGAAATCTTCAAACTGGTTAGCTAATTATTTTTTTTGGGGTTGAAATATTACAATAATTCAGGTTTTTGGGGTGGGGGAGAGACTCGAACCCACCACCTCGTAATGTGGGTGTAAGAGGCTTAATCACTGGGTCAATCTCATCTTATCTAGTTAGCTAATTAACCGGTACTTAATTAATAGGTTTATATATATATATATATATAATACTTTTCTAATCATGACCGTCCTGACTTTATAATTTCAGGACATCCAACCATAGCCACACATTCACATTAGAAACACAGTCCCACATTAACAAATATCCACACCTAATATGAATATGTGGCTGTGGTTAGACGTCTTTAACTTATAATTTCATAACGTCTTACTAGAGAACCACTATATGTATTTATATATATATATATAGAGAGAGAGAGAGAGCAATGCTAGACGTCCCAAAATTTTGTCCCAAATTCCGTCCCAAATGATCTTGCATGTGAGGTGTCAACATCTTATAAATCATGAGATTATATGGTGATTGATGTGATGTTGACACCTCACATGCCACATCATTTGGGACAGACTTTAGGAAAAAAATTGGGACGTCTAGTATTACTCGTATAGATATATTATATTATATTATATGGTGGTGTTCGGTTGTTATTAATCAATTCATTATTCTAGATACCGAGAATAGTAAGTATTGGGAATAGTTGGTGGTGTACGACTATCCAAGTCTCTAGTTTGATACTAGCTGGGGCTGGTTTTTAACACTCAAATTGCATCCATGCCACTTGATCTTGATTATAATCACATCGTCCTAGACCCTATATAGTTAGTGGAAATGGTGGGAAATGTCACATTTTTGACCGGGTTTTGTAAGAAAGTCATCACTTTAATAACTTAAGTTTAAAAGGCACTAAAGTAAGTGATTTTCAAAAATGCCCTTACCTTACACATTATCTTACTTTGAAGTTTTCTGAGATTTTATTCTTTCATCTTCTTCATAAAAGTCTGTTTAATAGACTTCTAATGGAGATTGAACATTATAATATTATCAATGTATCTTCATTGGATAATTAGTTTAGTGGTGCTAAGCAGACACATTTGGGGGTCGAGCTCGAGGGGGTAGGGGGTAACGCCCCAAGAGCTTTTTTTTCAATTTAAAACTCAAATTGTGTTCCTTTTCATTTGTTCTCCGAGTCTTTTGTAAACCTTAAGCTTATTGTGTGAATTTTGAGACTAAATGAAAAGGCTCGGAGAACAAATGAAAAGTCTCGAAGACTAATTGAAAAGGCTCGGGGAACAATTGAAAAGGCTCGAGCTTTTTCATTTGTTCTCCGAGACTTTTCATTTATTCTCCGAACCTTTTCATTTGTTCTCCAATCCTTTTCATTTAGTCTCTGACCCTTTTCATTTAGTCTCCAAGATTTTTCATTTGTTCTCCTAGCCTTTTCAATTGTTCTCCGAGACTTTTCATTTGTTCTCCGAGCTTTTTCAACAATCATTATTTTTTTGTTAATTTTGAACCTTCGAGTCTTTTCATTTATTCTCTGAGCCTTTTAATAAACTGCTCGAGTCTTTCTAAGCTCTGTCCAAGACTTTTCCGAGCATTTTTAACACTCATTTTTTTTTCACACAATCAGTTTAAGGTTTACAAAAGAGAGTTTTAAATTGAAAAAAAGAAAAAGAAAAAAGCAACTAACAAGACGGTTTGTATCTCAGATGTAACTAACAAAGGCTGGGACATAAAAAAAGTCGCTATTGTGTTTGGTCGTGGTCCACCGTCGTCCAGTGATGGAGGATTTTGAAAGGAAAAAAAAAATGGTGAAGAAGGTTACTGTGGGGGCATTTTTGTTTGTTCACATAATAAGTGCTTTTAAATTTAAGTTATTAAAGTGATGATTTTCTTTCAAAACCCGGTCCAAATAATGGAGTAATACCGCTGATCATAATCTGTCTTGTTCGATCATGTGCATATATATCAATGTGACCAGGCTGACATATGCATATACGTGACATATTTCTTCCCCCATTTATAATAGCAATATTTCTTATATAAAGAGCAAGAGGAGACTTTAACAACATCTCTCAAAACTCAAAAGTCTTTCTTTAATTTATTCATTAATTCGATCGGTTCTGCTAATTAAACCCTATAAATACACAGTCCACAGATTCCTCGTTTTAATTACAACACAAATTTATTGTAAGTGTGAGTGGGATTCGATTCTCTTCTTCCACTTTGTTTCAATCTGCTTCCATGGCCAAGGTACGTAAAATCATCTTTCATAATTACTACTCCATCTCCATAAATTTCCAATTACTCTAATTAACAAATTTTCGTATATATTAATTCTTCCACATAACATGTATTATTCACTTATACATATGTATACACGCTACAGAAAACAGTGATAAAAGTGAATATCTACTGTGAAATATGTAAGTCCGAAATCTTGAAAGCCGTCACTAAACTTACAGGTACGTGTACATGTATATGCATACGTATATGTATATATACATATATATATATATATGTATTCACGGTTAATTAATGTAAGTGATCATCAACAATATATATGACTGCATGCAACAGGTATAGATCAAGTATCGGTGGATGGTGAGAAGGGAACATTGACAGTGGTTGGGGATGTTGACCCAGTTTTGGTCATGGAAAAACTCAGAAAGATTAGAAAGGTTGCGGAGATATTGACCGTTGGACCACCCAAACCTCCCGAACCTGAAAAGCCGAAGCCGCCCGCTTGCCCTCCTCTCCCTCCATGCTGCAATGACTGCAAGTACATTGCCGTCGCCTATGACTCTCCTTACGACAACAGGATCTGCTCCATTCTCTAAGACCCCATATGCATGGCGTAGCAAGAAGGGAATATATCGGTGCCAGATTCAAATTTATAGAAATATCGGTGAAAATATCAATCGAATTCCAATCTCAAACGATTATTTTCGATATCTTTGTGGATAATTAGTAGCGAAATCCGTCCCTTAATTGCAAGCATCTCCGCGAGAATAGTCGTACATTAATTAATTTGGTTTGAAATACAAAGATTTAATGTGACAAGGGTTAAAAAAAAAAAAAAAAAAGAATATTTATTGTGAAAAGTGAATAATGTTTTCGAAGTTTGGTGGCTGCAGTTTACTTACCACCAAAAGCAAGTCGTGTTTGAAGGGTATATCTCAAATTTTTGGGATAATTAAGTCAGTTTAATTATTTTAATGAACATTGACATGGACACTTTGCAACAACTTCCATTTTTTTTTATTTTATGTATTTCTAAATTATGGTAGAAAATGGAGTTTATTTGGATTTGTGTTGCTTTCACCCATTATTTTTAATACATAATTAACTAATTAAGTCAATCACACATTGAATAAAGACAAACCAAATGAGTCTATAGGACGGTTTGGAAATTGCAATTAACCATCATATTATAATTGTTTTATTTATTTTTTGAACTATACCATCATATTATAATTAACTAGCAAATGGATGATTAATTACATATTAATGTTCAACAGGCAATTATTATACAGTTCTTTATAACCGTACACTCTTTATTTTCATGATTCCATTTTTGCTCACCCCCTACAATGGGGGTAAGCCCCCTCTCAAAAAGATGATATGTGTTTAGGGAAGGGTAAATTTGTCCAAAAGATAACTGTGTTTGGACAAATTTACCCCCTCCATAGACACATGTCATCCATTTAGGGTGGGTGGGGAGGGAGCAAAAGTGTACTCTATTTTCATACTCCAAAGTCATGGAACCATTAATTATTATCCGAAGTCAAACCAATTGTTTTGGAGCACAAAAATCTATTTTCGCACGAATTCAAGGAGTCCATTTTTGCTCACCCCACTACAAGGGGGGTAAGCATTACCCCCTCTCAAAAAGATGACATGTACCTAGAGGGGGGGTAAATTTGTTCTAGAGAGGAGTAAATTTGTCCAAAAGATAACTGTGTTTGGATAAATTTACCCCCTCTATGGACACATGTCATCCATTTTTTTTTTTTTTTTTTTTTTAGTGGGGGGGGGGGGGTAATGGTTGCCTCCCTTGAAGGGCAAAAGCATCCTCTATTTTCATACTCCAAAGTCATGGAACCATTAATTATTATCCGAAGTCTTCAAACCAATTGTTTAGGAGTACAAAAATTTATTTTTGCATGAATTCAAGGAGTTCATTTTTGCTTACTCCCCTACAATACTTACCCCCCTCTCAAAAAGATGACATGTGTCTAGGGAGGGGTAAATTTGTCCAAAAGATAACTGTGTTTGGACAAATTTACCCCCTCCATGGACACATGTATCCATTTAGGAGAGGGGTAATGGTTACCTCCTTTGAAGGGGGGTGAGCAAAAGTGTTCTCCCATTCAAGGGAGGTAACTATTACCCCCCTCCTAAATGGATAACATGTGTCCATGGAGGGGGTAAGTTTGTCCAAACACAGTTATCTTTTGGATAAAATTATCTCTCTATAAACACATGTCATCTTTTTAAGAGGGGGTAATGCTTACCCCCTACAAGGGGGGTGAGCAAAAATAGACTTAATTCGAGAACACTTTTGCTCACCCCCCTTCAAGGAGTCCATTTTTACTCATCTCCTTATGTCTAGGGAGAGGTAAATTTGTCCGAAAGATAATGAAGTCAGGGAATCAATTATTAAAGTCCTGTAGGCCAAAAAAACCCAGCTGGCAAGGTTTCATAAATCATTAAAGTGGCAGAATTAATTGGAATCATTGGAAGGTTTCATAAATTCCGAAAGATAATGAAGTCATGGAATCAATTATTAAAGTCCTGTAGGCCAAAAATACCCAGCTAGCAAGGTTTCATAAATCATTAAAGTGGCAGAATTAATTGGAATCATTGGATAAAAAACATAATAAACTGATCTAGTCAATCACACAATGTTTATAAAGACATAAAATCAAACCAATCTATAGGCCGGTTTGAAATGGGAAACATCATATGATAATTAATAGCAAATGGGTGATTAATTAGATATCAATATTCAATGATTAATATTATAGTCTGTTTTAGGTGCAAACATCTGTCTTTTATTCTCGTACAAACCTGAGTCGTGGAATTAATTATCTAAATATTTAAAATGGCAGAATTAATTAGAATCATTGGAAGGTTTCATAAATCATTAAAGTGGCAGAATTAATTGGAATCATTGGATAAAAAACATAATAAACTGATCTAGTCAATCACACAATGTTTATAAAGACATAAAATCAAACCAATCTATAGGCCGGTTTGAAATGGGAAACATCATATGATAATTAATAGCAAATGGGTGATTAATTAGATATCAATATTCAATGGTTAATATTATAGTCTGTTTTAGGTGCAAACATCTGTCTTTTATTCTCGTACAAACCTGAGTCGTGGAATTAATTATCTAAATATTTAAAACCAATTGTTTAGGTCGAAAAAACCAGCTACCAATTTCATATATCATTTAGATGAAATCATTTGTCCAAATCTTTTAATCCAAATGTTCAAATCGTAAGATCAAACAAAAAACACTAAGAAGATCCGCATTTTATACTTTTGCTTTTTATTATTATAATTTTTAAAATAATTATAATTATCAAATGCACATAAAAAATAAAGTGCAAATGTTTATAATTAAAAGAACAATCTGAAGCTTATATATGTAATTATTTCAACATTTGACTGTAGACAATTGTTACGGCTCACATGACAAGACTTTATTCTATGAATATGTAGATAATTGCTAACATTTACACATCTCTAATCTCGTATACTTGCATCACCGTATTAGAGTCACTGCTATTGTATATATGTGAAGAAATCATGAAACGAACACAAAGATGAAGAAATGTCACCCTAACAAAATGACAAACTAAATTATACTTAACATAATGATAATTAATAACCATAAATTCCATCAAGTTAAAGATGTATATTTATAAAAATAAAAAAAAAAATGAATAAATAAAGATTTATAAGAAATGAGAATAAAATACAAAATATCAAATAAGCTAAACGGAAGATTTATAGTTTTAACCGATAACTGATAAAAACGTTGTGGAAATGGTGGAAAATGTCACTTTTTTAAACTCATGTGGTGACAAAGTTACTCCTTTAATAAGTTAAGTTTAAAAGGCACTTATTATGGTGAACTACCAAAATTACCCTTATTTTACACATTTCTCTTTCTTACTTTAAAGTTTTCAGAGCTTTTTTCTTTCATCTTTCTCTATAACAAACCTCCAATGGAAGTTAAACACCATAACCTTATCAAATCATCTTCATTGGATAGTTAATTTTATGGCGCTACGCAGACGCATTCGGGGGTCGAGCTTCCCGGTGAGCTCGCAGTGGTCGAGCTTTTTTTTCAATTTAAAACCCTTCATTGAATTCCTTTTCATTTGTTCTCCGTGTCTTTTGTAAACCATAAGTTGGTTGTGTGAATTACTCGAGTAGTGTATGAAAATGTTTGAGTAGTGTATGAAAAGGCTCGGGTAGTGAATGAAAAGGCTCGGGTAGTATATGAAAAGGCTCGGGTAGTGTATAAAAAGGTTCGAGTAGTGTATGAAAATGCTCAGGTAGTAAATGAAAAGACTCGGGTAGTGTATGAAAAGGCTCGAATAGTGAATGAAAAGACTCGAGTAGTGTATGAAAAGGCTCGGGTAGTGTATGAAAAGGCCCGAACATAGTATCTGAAAAGGCTCGAACAATTTTAAAAGTCTCGGAGAATCAAAATTCACTAATCTATTCATAAATTATTAAAAAACTTGAATAACTGTTTAAAAGGCTCGAACTGTGTATTAAAAGGCTCGAACTCGGATGATCTAGTGTAAAAAGGCTCGGATCTAGTGTAAAAAGGCACGGAAAGGCATAAAAAGGCTCGAACCTAGTGTAAAAAGGCACGAAAATACATAAAAAGGCTCGGATCTAGTGTAAAAAGGCTCGAACCTAGTGTATAAAGGCACGGAAAGGCATAAAAAGGCTCGAACATAGTGTTAAAAGGCACGGAAAGGCACAAAAAGGCTCGAATCTAGTGTAAAAAGGCTCGAACCTAGTGTAAAAAGGCACAGAAAAGCATAAAAAGGCTCGAACCTAGTGTTAAAAGGCACGGAAAGGCACAAAAAGGCTCGAATCTAGTGTAAAAAGGCTCGAACCTAGTGTAAAAAGGCACGGAAAAGCATAAAAAGGCTCGAACCTAGTGTAAAAAGGCACGAAAAGACACAAAAAGGCTCGAACCTAGTGTAAAAAGGCATAGAAAGGCACAAAAAGGCTCGGATCTAGGGTAAAAAGGCTCGAACCTAGTATAAAAAGGCTCGAAAAGACACAAAAAGGAACGAAAAGGCTCGGATCTAATGTAAAAAAGCTCGAACCTAGTGTAAAAAGGCTCGAAAAGACACAAAAATGAACGAAAAGGCTCGGATCTAATGTAAAAAGGCTCAAACCTAGTGTAAAAAGGCTTGAATCTAGTATCAAAAGGCACGAAAAGGCTCAGATGTTTTCTCTCAAAGGTTTTCTCTCTATGTTTAGAAAAGACATAAACTGACAAAAAAAAGGTATTTTTGTCTGATCACCTAAATAGATGCTGTTTAAACTTAAGTTAGTAATGTGGTGTCTGTCTTACAAAAAGCGCCTCAAATAGTAACAAAAAAATTTTGAACCCTAAAAACGTTTATGCTTATAAAAATTAAAAAATTAAGAAAAAATTTAAAAAAAAAAAAAAAAAAAAAACTTATAGAGTTAGAGAGCTTCTCCTTACAATCCACAGATTATTATCTATTCATACTCCAAATTGAATTTTTTTTTTTATTATTATTAATGACAATTTTAATCTAACCAAAAATTACTAAACATGACAAAAAAATTTAAAGACACTCCAAACTAATTAAATTATTAAAAAAAAAAAATTCTCTCTCCTAAATTATTAGATTAAATACTACGTATTAAATTCTCTTCCATAAATATGTTATTACCATATTAAATACTCTCTACTAATTAATCTCTCTCCATTTAAAAAATATATGTATCATATTTTACTAACAGTAATATATATAAATATTAAAAAATCGGTTTTCAATATATATATGAAAACTTAAATTGTTTCAACTAGATTCAATTAAACTCAAAATTTCTAAGACTAATGAAAAAATTAAAGTTCTCTAGGCAGTCACATATCTACAAGAGTAAAAAAAAATATTTTCATATTTCGATTTTTTTTAATATATGCATAAATATGGTTCATAAAAATCAAGTTTATTAGTAAGTTTTTTTTTTTTTTTTCCGTAACTGTTAGTCTTACTTGAGAAAGAATGATAATAGAAAATTTGAGATATTTATTGGAAGAGAGAGAGTTTAATATGGTAATTAAAAATTTAGAAGATTATTTAATATGTAATAATTAAGTTAATGATTTATGAGAGATAATTTCTTTTTTTAATAATATAATTCAAAAAAGATAAAAAGGATAATCTTGTAACAAAATGAAGTGTCTTTAAAATTTTTTAAAATTTAAATTTTGAAAATTGAGTGTTTTTAGAAAAGAAGTTTAAAAAGAAAAAATTAGATTGTCAAAAGAAGCTCAAAAGAAGCTCTCTTATAAACCTATTCTTAAAAAATAAAAATAAAAAAAAATTAAAAAAAAATCGTTAATGACATATATACCCATGATTGCTTGGTTATTTACAAGGTTTTTCATACAATCTTAAATCAGGTCTTCAGACTTTCAAACAAATTGAATGAGCTGTAATTGATGACAAATAATTAGCAATCCACCTCTTCTTTATTAAATAAAAGTATAAAGCTAAATTGCAGGAAACAACCTCGTTCCTTGAATGAAAATACATATGTATTCATGTTATTTGGTATATAGAGTAGATGTAATTTTAGAAGTTTATTATGGGTACAAATGTCATTCTAATCTGTAACAAATTATAAATTGAGATTTTTTTTCTTGCAATCTAATTTTTTTCTTTTTACACTTCTTTACTACAAAAATTAAAATTTTAAAAAATTTTAAAGACATTTTTTTTTTTTTAAATTGTACATTTTATCTTTTGTCACTCTTATTTTAAAAATAATCTATTAAAAAAATTAAATTAAATTTCTAAAAACACTTCATTTTATTTTAATATTATCCATTATTACTTTTAAATTTTAATAACCGGTGCACATAACATGTATGATCCATACAAATAAGAAACTAGATAAAATAAATAAATAATAAATAAATAAACTAGGTGGAAGAACAAAGACTTAAAGAATGGAGGAAAGAATGTGACCAAAAAATCTCAATTTCTCAATACAAAACGTTCCGGATATAATCACAAAGTCTAAGAACATTACAGTACCTTCAACTACAAATGTGCAACCCATCAATTGAGAGCAACTTCCAACAATCCATAGTCAAATATTTAAAATGACTGACAAATAATAAAGCAATAGAAGAAGCATATTTCGATTAGCGAGGGCAACTGATGGAAGATTTTGATTCTACCATCAAATGAGAATAAAGTATTAAATCTCAAAATAGAATTGTATTGTACTAATAATTATAATATTAAACGATCAAGAAAACATCCATCCACCATGAAAATAAGCAAAAGTTGATCAAGAACCCTACTAAAAACCTAAACTAAATCAAAAGTTTAAAAGTAAGATAACACCTAAACCATTGTAGAACCTTAAAACAGCTAAAACATTGTTTTCTAAAAAAACTGATTTTGAGTGTGTTTAGAAATTTTTTTTGTCTTATTTAGTAATTTAAATTTAGATTAAAATTGTCATTAACAAAAAACATTAAAATGAAGTGTAAACATATATTTTAGTGAAAATTGTAAAAAATAACCTAACCATAGAATGGATTATCGTTTCTAACAAAATTCTAATTTGTTATTGTTTGTAACCAATCATCATAATACATTATTGGTTTTAGTTAATCAATAACAATAACAAAACTACCCTTTTATCCTCTTTTTCTCTTTAATTTTTATTTTCCTCTCCATTGCCCATCTCTCTTTATCACTCATCTCTATTACCCATCTTTTTATCACTCATATCTTTATCAAATCTTAGTTTTCAATTAATTTTTATCAATAAATTAAAGTTATTTTGAAAGGAAATCGCAAAGAAACCAAGATTTGGGAAGAGTTTTTTGAAAATTTCGAGTGTGGTTGAATCTCTCATCAAAACTAGGTTTGTAAATCTTCAATTTCAATTGTATTATTGTGTTCCTTAGATGATATTGCTGATGGGTCTTTATTATTTTGTTTCAATTTTGAAGTTTTTTTAATTGACAATGGAAGAAACTTCGATTTCGGTGTGAAATTATATTTCACGCAATGAGTCACGATAAAAGTGACATAAGTTAGTTATTTCATATTTAACGTGACACATCGACTAATATTATGCAATCATGTATGTTTGAAGTTATTGAGATATTTCATGTCCAACATGACATACACGGGATATTTCATGCCCAACATGACATACATGAGATATTTCATGCACAATATGATATACATGAGATATATCATGCCTTATATGAGATATTTCATGTCTTACATGGAATACTGTATAAATAGGATATTTCATACCCAACATAACATAGCTACGATATTTCATGCCCAACATAAGATATTTCATGTGCAACATGATATACATGAGATATTTCATGTATTGTATGAAATACTAAATAATGAGGATATTTCATACTCAACATGACATACATAGGATATTTCATGCCCAACATAACATACATGAGATATTTCATTCCCAACATGATATACATGGGGTATTTCATGTCTTCCATGAAATACTGTATAAATAGGATATTTCATACCCAATATGACATGTATAGGATATTTCATACCCAACATAACATATATGGAATATTTCATGCACAAATATACATGGGATATTTCATGTCTCGTATGAAATACTACATAATTGGGATATTTCATACCCAACATGACATACATAGGATATTTCATGCCTAACATGAAATACATAGGATATTTCATACACAACATGATAAACATGAGATATTTCATGTCTTTCATGAAATACTGCATAATAAGGATATTTCATACCCAACATGATATATATAGGATATATTTCATGCCTAACATGACATACATGAGATATTTCATACATAACATGATATACATGGGATATTTCATGTCTTGTATGAAATACTGCATAAATGGGATATTTCATATCCAATATGACATACATAGTATATTTCATGCTCAACATGATATACATGGAATATTTCATATCTAACATGACATACATGGGATATGTCATTCCCAACATGATATACATGAGATACTTCATGTCAAGGGCGTAGCTAGAAAAAAAAACAGGGGTGGGCTAATCTAAATTTTATTTTCTTATTTAAAAGTACTAAAATTTTGAACTAACTACTAAACAAAATTTTTCTATGAAATAATCAAACAAAACAATACGCGAGAAATTTCAATAATAAAAAATAAATAAATAAATAAATAAATGATTTACCTAGTTAGGGGGGACATAATGAGTGTTACCCTCAAATGCATACCATATACAAGAAAAACACAAAAACAAATGCAAAAATATGCATTGCATATATAACAAAATACTATCGAAGTGGTGCACTATGAGGTTTCAAAGCATAAAATATATTAATTATTGATTCATAATCAATAATATCAGCAAGTTCCCTCTCAATATAGATGACCAAACAATTCGTAAGAAAGTCGTCATCCATCTTGTTTCAAAGTGATGTTATGACAAGTTTCATGGCTGAAAATGCACGTTCGTTACTAGCTGTGGAAACAAAAAAAGTCAAAACTAAACAAATGAGTCTGTCAATGAAGAAAAACAAGTGTGACTTTCTTGTTTCTATGAGCCCTCGACATAATTCAGAAAGTGATGACATATTTTGAAATTTTGGATGAACGAGCACATCATTCTTAAAATGTTGCAATTGTCTCTTCAAATCAGAAAGCTCTCTTTTAGTGAAATCACAAGGACAAAACTTATCAGCAAGAGTACATATATCATCAATGTTAAATGACTCAAAATGATTCGTAGGATCTAGAGCAGGACTGAGAGCAAGAAGTTCCATTGTTTGATCTGGAAATCTAGTATCTAACTCCATTAAATGAAAATCAATCACATCATTGAATATATTAAAATGGTAATAATGCTTAACTGTAATATTATTTTGCTATTGACATGAACGACATGTACCCTCTTTGTAGCGAGCACTCATATCCGGCATGTCAATTTCATGGTCTCCATAGACGATAATACGGTGCATAAAAAGTTATCCTAACCATCTTGCCTTAATTCTTGAAAAAGTATTTTTGTACTTCTTATTAAATGCATGGCATTCAAGATGTCTTGAGACTTCGATTGCAATGACATAGCATATGAGTGATTCCTAGGACTTCATTCATTAATTGCAAAATGAACACAAATTCAAAACTTCTCATTACTTGTAATGCCCCGTTTGCTTCTCCTCTTATACTGTTGTTAAGCCTATTATTCATTGTGTTTTCAAGAACTGTACATGTTGCACCAAACATATCAATCAACCTATTGACTGAAGAATAATGAGAGCTCCATCTTATTGCCCCAGGTCGAGTTAAGGTACAGATTTGATTAGCCCATGTACAAGTCTCAAGTTCTCCAGAATTTAACATCTCCGCAATTTCTGTTTTTTGAGCAAATTTTAATTCAGAATGGCGCTTTGGTGAAGCACCAACAAGATTGATTATTGAGCTCAACTTTGAGAAAAAAAGCCACACATCATGCACATCTTTGGAAGCCACAACCAATGCTGATTGTGATCGATGAGCAAAACAATGCACATAATAAGCATATGGACAATCATTAGGAAATAATGCTTGTAATCCATTCCAAGCACCACACATATTACTAGAACCATCATACCCTTGACCTCTCATATCTATAATCAAGGGACGATATTGAGTAAGAACAACATCTATTTTTTTCTTTAGAGTTAAAGCTCTAGTATCATCAACTCCAACAACTTCAAAGAAACACCCTCGAATGATTCCATTGCAATCAACAAACTTTAGAATGACAGTCATTTGCTCTTGATTAGATTCATCAACTGCTTCATCAACAAGAACACAAAATTTAGCACTTCTAATTTCTTCTCGAATTTTTTTTCTCACTTCATTAGCAAGAATTTGTAGGATCTCTTTTTGAAAATCAGGAGATGTATACTTGGAATTTCCTAGAGCATTGTCTAAACAAACTTTTGCAATGTCTTCATTCATCCTTGCCAAAAATTTAATCATTTCAAGGAAGTTTCCACGATTATAGAAGGTATTGGATTCATCATGGCCTCAGAAGGCACATGCTTGCTTTGCAAGCCTTTTGATGGTCTCTATTGAAGTTTTGAGTCGTAAACAGTTGATCGGAACGGTTTATACACCTTTTGAGGTCCTTATTTCCTATCTTTTGCTTTCGTTTTCAAGCGTTTTTGTGAATATAATATATTTTGTGAGCCTTGTGTAGGTCCTTTTTTTTTTGGGAAGTCATTGTGTGGAAACGGGGTTTTTCCGGGCTAAAATGCAACACGAAAGAACGAAAGACTTTTCATTGAAAATTTGCAGTTTTCTTCGAAGTGTATTGTGTCAGGCAAAATGGCGTACTACGTTGTACCGCATTCTAGAAGAAATCAACATACATTGCCAACTTTCAAGATTGAACGTCGAAGTGTATCGCGAAAGGCAAAATGGTGTACCGCGAGATTTTGCAATGTGTCCAAATTAGTTTTAGCATACAATTTCGTTAAAGCGTACTACGAGACGTATTATAAAATGAAAGCCACCGCTTGCTTTTCACCTTTTTTAGGACCCACTTTGACCTACATATATATATATATATATAACTTTACCAAATATTTTAAAGGGTGCTTCATAAAATCTAAATCCCTAGAATCCCAAAAAGCTCACACATCTCTTTTTCTTCTCCTCTTTCAAACCCCACACCAAATCTTCTTCCATCTTCTATCTAATAAGTAGAGAGAACCCAAGCTCCCATAGAGGTTCTTCCTCCATGGGAGCCCACCATATATCTCCACAACCCCCTTTCTCACTTCCTCCATCCATTTTAGAACCGATTTCAAGGAAATAGGAGTTAATTTCGAGCTAGGAAGCTATGGAGCATCTTTGGAGGATTGTCTTCAAGGGTTTGCTCATATATACTCTTTTCTTTGTAATTTTTGTTTCTTTGTAATTTTTGTTTCTTTGATGTGTAACCCCAATATAGGGAATATTGTAAGCCCTCACATGTGCTAAATATATGTATTTTGTTCATAAATTCGTTTGGGTTTTGTTTTGCTCATTGATTTATGTATGTTTAATCTCTTATTGTGAAATTCATGTTTGTGGAGGTTAGAAATTGACATGTATGATTGAATGGGATTAGGAGTAAAGTAATTAATGTAGGAGTAGAGTAATTTAGCTTCCCATGATTGTTTGTATGTTAATGGATGACCAAAGTACCATTTATTGAATGATTTGAGTATTATGGATTTTATCCCCAAAGAGTAGAAAAAGCTAGTTTATGCATTTAGTTGCTAAATTGGCTTTGGTTCACATCCTTGTACTTGATAGGTCTTTTTAAGACACATTTGCCCATCATTGGCCGGAAAGGGTGATGAATTGATTTAGGAAAAATTCCCAAGTCAAAAGGTTCATTTGAATGTTCTTAATGTTTAACAATTTGCATTAATGCACATTAGTGTTAGGTAAACTTGTTTCCCATTTTTAGCCATCCTAGGGAGATTGATAAAATCGAATCCGTATCCAGAGTAAAGACCACTGAATTCCTCTTGTGCTCATGTAGTTATAGGGGTATTTCATTGCTTAATGCTTTCACTTGGTTAGCCACCTTGTGAATTATATTTAGGATGTATGTTATATATCTCGTGGTGTCGCATTGACATGCTCAACGTGATATCATCTACATTTGACCAGAAAAATGAGAGATCACTAGGCTGGCGTGTAGAGCTCGTGTGTGTGTCCCATATTCCTTAATGAATCCAAGCATTTATGTATGGATATAATCTCTATGTCGCTCGAGAGAGAGTAGAGATTAATTAATGGGATACGAGCATATAACATTCATGTTGTATGGGTATCTCGTATTCTTAATGCTTTCATTTGGTTGTCATCCCGTATTTGGTTAGCCTCGTGGATAAATTATTGGTTGTAGTATGGCCCACGTGGTTGTGCATTACATGCCCAACTAAATAACCAATGTATTTGACCGAAAAGTTGAGAGATCACTAGGTCCGCATACATGGCTCTTATTTGTGTCCCATGGTATTTAATGAATCCATGCATGGTGTGGATATGATTTCTAAGACTCGAGAGAAATTAGAGATCAATTAAGGGGACACGAGTCTATTATATATTTGCACATTGAGGGACTAATTAAGTATAGAGCTTAATTAGGAGGATTGCTATGGTTGATTCATTTCCCTAGTGTAACCACATTTCATGCATCTCTCCATTCCACCATATCTTGTAAATATTATTTTATGTAATTTATATGTTTATAGTATTATTTACACATTTCCAAACCCGTAACACACGAGTTCTTTCGGCATGTTGTAATAATAGCTAGAACCGATAACGGTCGGTGAATTCCACCTCCTTGCGAAACGATACCCTCACTTGCCGCTATGCTAGTCTCTGTGACTCGCGCGCTAGCGAGGTCGAACTTAATTGTTCATCTTTTGACCGACACTGCAACGACGTGTCGTCAACGGTTCTCCAAAACTTGTTATGAACTTCTAACTTTCATCACATTGTCAATATGTCAAGATGGATGTTTCAAGTTTTCCCATTTTATCATATTAGCACCATGTAGTGAATACGATTCTTTTTTCCCTTCATGGTCAACAAAAACACATTGGTCTCCACAATTAACCCATTTCCAACTACTAAGCCCATTAAAAGGTAAACACATGGAACCTTGAAGGGTTACTATCAAAAAGGAAGCATGGGAAACAAAACACTTTATCTTTTGCAATAGAATACTCTAGCTATGAGAATCTAGTAAACCATGAACATTGAAACCGCCGATTTTGGTTTCCATCACGTGTCTGCTTATAGGATTCTAACTTCGGTTGGAATGGTCCCATGTCTATGTATGCTCTTCAAACCTCTTCTTGTTGATTAACATCATACATCCAAATTGCTTTTCGTAATCCGGTTCTCGTTCAAAAGAAACTTTTTCAGATTCAAGCCTTTGACATTTAAAAGAACGTGACTCATCAAAACCTCTACTACTAGTAAGAGCATCACTTGTTGATTGGTTCCCACTTTTATTATAAATATAAAAAAAGACTGTATAATTTGTTGTTTACTTAATTTTCGGCGGTGGACAAGGAAATCGAGTTTTGCTTCTTGCAAAACCATGACACTAAGTTGTTCCCTAGAAAGAAGCAACCACCCGATGAGCTCTTCCTATCATCGTAATTTATTGCCCAATCCGCATCACTAAAGCCAACTAAACTAGCATCAGTATCAAAAAATTACCAAATCTCATAATTGGATGTCCCATTCACTATGTGAATGATTCTCTTAACGGAAGAGAGATTGGACTCTTTTGGATCTGATTGGTATCTAGCACACACACCCACACTAAAGAATATATCGGGTCTACTTGCGGTCAAATAAAGCAAGCTACTAATCATTCCCCGATATAGAGTTTGTTCTACACTTTTTCCACTAGCATCTTTGCTTAGCTTCAAAGTGGTACTCATAGGTGTATCACAATGTTTGGCATTTTTAAGACCAAACTTGTTCATTAGGTTTTTAACATATTTAGTTTGGGTTATAAATATCTCAACATTTAATTACTTAATTTGAAAACCTATGAAGTAATTTAGCTCACCAACAAGACTTATCTCAAACTCATTTATCTCAAACTCATGAGATATAACATCAACAAATTGTTGAACCTTGGTGTTGTTGGAGTAGCCAAACACTATATTATCAACATATATTTGAGCTATGAAAAGTTCATCATTGTTTTTCTTGATGAATAGAGTTTCGTCAACACTACCTCTTGTGTAGTCATTATCAATAACAAGAAATTGAGTGAGCGCTCATACCAAGCCATCGGTGCTTGTTTCAATCCATATAGAGCCTTCTTGAGGTGATAGACATGGTTGAGGTGGTGTACATCCATAAACCCATTGGGTTGCTCAACAAACACTTCATTTTTGTAAGAAGTCATTGAAGAAAGCACTCTTGACGTCCATTTGGTGCAATTTGAACTTATGCACACAAGATATGGACAAGAGAAGTCTAATGGGCTCTAAACGGGCAACAGGAGCAAATGTCTCCTTAAAGTCGATACCCTCAATTTGAGAGTACCCTTGTGCAACAAGTCTTGCCTTGTGCATCACAATGTTGCCATCCTCATTGGATTTGTTCCTATATATCCATTTGGTGCGTATGACATTAGTGCTCTTAGGCCTAGGAACTAAAGTCCAAACCGCATTCCTTTCGAATTGGTTTAGCTCTTCTTATATGGCAAGAACCCAAAATTCATCATTTAAGTTCACATCAACTTTTTTGGGTTCTATTTGAGAGGTGTAGCATGTGTAGCTAATAAGATTAGCTATTTGACACCTAGTTTTAACACCTTCATTCACATCTTCAATAACATCATCTTTGTTATAGAGATGTCTAACCCATGGAGTGGGTTCTTTAGAGTTTAAGAGAGGAACTCTATCAAGAAGTTGTGTGTAATCTTCATCAAAGTTAGACCTCTCATCAATAGGAGTCTCCATAACCTTCTCCAAGGGAGAATCATCTATTATAACAACCTCCTCCTCATGGTCACTAGACTTGAACCTATTATCATCAAGGACAACATTTGATGATTCCATGACACTCCAAGTCTTCAAGTTGAAAACTCTATACGCTCTACTATTCAATGCATAACCAATAAATATACCCTCATCACTCTTAGCATCAAACTTGACATCAAACTTGTCAAATTGATCACGGTCATTTAAAATGTAGCATTTGCTTCTAAAAAAATGAAAGTAGCTAACGTTTGGCTTTTTATCTCTCCATAACGCATAAGAGGTTTGCCTAGTGCCTTAGGAATACTCTATTTCCTATATAGCAAGCTGTATTGATGGCTACGGCCCATAGGTTCTTAGGGACATTGTTGCTAAGCAACATCACACGGGCTATCTTTTGAAGAACCCTATTCTTCCTCTCAACAACTCCATTTTGTTGAGGTGTCATAGGAGCCGAAAACTCATGGGAGATGCATAAGCTATTACAATAGCTTTTAAAGAGGGCCTTCTCAAACTCCCTCACATGGTCACTTCTAATCCGTTTAATGCTTTTAATGTTATAGTATTTTTCATTTTGAAGTTTAGTACAAAACATTTTATATCAAAAGTTTCGGATTTTTCTCTAAGAAAATATGTCCATGTGAACCTAAAGAAATCATCTACACAAACAAAAATGTAACTCTTTCCATCTAAACTCTCGGTTTGCATAGGACCCATAAGATCCATATGGAGAAGCTCTAGGGGCTCCTTGGTGGAGAGATACTTGCTCTTTTTGTGCATGCTCTTGGTTTGTTTCCCTTGTTGGCAAAGTCCACAAACACCATTGACTTTCTTCCCAAGCTTGGGAAGGCCACGCACAACAATGAACTTATCTAAGATTCATAAATCCCAATAGTTCATGTGGCCAAGTCTTTTATGCCACAACTCAATATGCTCATCCTTAGACGAATTACAAGAGACAACTCTAGCTTCAAGACAATAACAATTGTCGCTAGATCTCTTACCTTTCAATAAGGTTTGTCCATCGGGCTTTAGGGTTGAGCAATCATTCTTACTAAACAAGACGAAAAGTCATTCATCACTAAGATGTGAAAGGCTTAATAAATTAACTTTCAAGTTATCCACATATAAAGCATTAGATAAGGAAGGTAAGCCGGGAATGGAGATGGTTCCTTTCCCTACAACTCTCTTCTTAAATCCATCACCAAAGGTGACAAATCCCTCTTCCTCCATGACAAGAGTCTCAAAGAAACTCTTGTTTCTCATCATGTGCCAAGAGCACTCACTATCTAAATACCAAAAATTAGAAGAATTTGCCTTCAAAGCAATTTATGCAACATTGCAAAAGTAAACATCTCTTCTAATCCACCTAAGTGAAACATTTTCTTTCCTAGTGGTCATTGGTACATGGGCTTTAGATGTCCTAGGATCATGCAAATTGGATCTATTTTTCCTAGGGACATGCATCTTGGCTCTAGCCTTTTTCTTTCCAATCATACTTTTAACTCTACACATTTTAATATAATGAATGCAATTTGGTCCAATGTGACCATCAATACCATAAAAATGACATGTAGGAATAAAGTTATGAATCATACCATAACCTTGTGTATGCGTTGGGGTATTCCCATGTCTTTATGGTAGTCTTGGTTGTTATAATGGATCTCTTCATCTTTGTTGTTGACCAAGACTTGGTTGCTTCCTCGATTGAGCATGCATGATTGGTCTCTTCCCTTAATGGACTTTAGGTTTAGGGAAGTTAGCTTGATGAGCTCTTCTAAGTTGAGTTTGAGGTGGAATTCTTGGTGCCACCTTCACTTGAGCACTCTTTGAACACTCTCCTAGGACAATTTTTTTCCTAGGTAATTAAAGAGAAGGAGACTCCTTGAAGTTCATGCTCTTGACAAATACGGTCTTGCTTGGAGTGGAGGACTCCTTGTCTCTTCAAACCCAAAACCCCTCTTGTCACTTGGCCTTTTTCTAACATCTAACATATGGTCAAGTTTTTTAGTGCTAGAGCCCATCTTAGCCATCAATTCTCTAGCATCTTCAAGCTCCATCTTCATCCCTTCTTCACTCCTCTTAGGTAAGTCTAACTCCTCTTTTACTTATCTTCAATCTTTTTAACTCTCACCACTTCTTCACTCAATTGGTCAACTTAGGTTGACAGCTCAAGGCTTTCTTCTTTCAACCTTCGAATTTCTATCTTGTTCTTCACCCTTGAGCTTTCAAACTTGACTATATAGTTATGAACATCCATTTTCTCCACATTTCCATTTGTGGAGTTGGATAAGAAGTCATCGTCACTCGAGTCAATTTCTTCTTGACTCTCATCCTCTTTATCACTAGTACCTTTGCTCTTGTGGGAGGAGGCAAAGGCCATGAAGTTAGCAATTTCATCTTCTTCATCCAAAGATTCATCTCTCTCATCGGAGTCATCACTTGCACTCTAAGTGGAGACCATCACTTTCCCTTTCTTCTTGTTCTTCAAATTTCCACAATAGGGAGTGATATGTCTTATACCGCCACACTCATAGCATTGAGTCCCTTTCCTTTTGTTTTTCTCTTGCCTAAACTCAAACTTCTTGAAAGGAGCCTTTTTCTTCAACTATTGGCCTTTGGATCCAAAGCTTTTCTTCTCGAAATTGATGAACTTCTTGAACCTCCTCAACAACAAGGCCATGTTTTCGTTCGAGTTATCTTTATCCTCCTTCTCAACTTTGGAGGCCTTTAAAGCAATTCCCTTTTGCTTTTTAGAAGGTGTGAGGGTAGGACCCTTCCTAGACTCATAAGCTAGAAATCTCTCAATCACCTCACTCGGCTTCATATCCTTATAGCCACTATTCTCCTCTAAAGCTGTTACCATAGACTTAAATCTTTCGGAAAGAGATCTCATACTTTTTTGCTTGATTCTCCTATCCGAATATGGGTCACCAAATTTTTGACTTTGGTTGACTATGTCCATCAACTTGATCTCAAAGTCGTTGAAGCAATCGTTCTCCTCCATCTTGAGCATCTTGAATTGAGTTTGGAGAACTTGAAGCTTAGAGTCCTTAACAACTTCGATTCCCTCATGTGCCGTCTCTAAGATGTCCCATGCCTCATTGGCAATCATAGTGTTTTCAATCAATTTGTATTGATTCTTGTCTATGGCACATAGGATGTCATGCATTGCCTTTCTATTCCATTTTGATGCCTCAAACTCTTGCGGGTTCCATTGCACCTTAGACTTGAGTACATCCTCTCCTCCACCCGTAGAAGTCATTATCGGTGATACGTAGCCATCTTTAACCGCCATTCAAGCCCTATCATGGATTTGGTAAATGTACGACTCCATCTTGCCTTTCCAATAGGCATAATTCAACCCGGTGAGCAATGAAGGCCTTGTGATTGAAGCACCTTCGTTTCCACCACTGTTTCCACTCATAGTTTTTATGAATGAATAAAATGAATGCAAATGTATGAATGATCAAAAATCACACAAAATGCAAAAAACACCAAAAATCACGAATCTCCTAAATATATCTAAGAACTCGTTCTGATACCAATTGAAACTATTATGGCATGCCTAATTACATCTAGAGAAGGGTGAATAGATTTTAATTAAGTTAATTACTAATTTTTCTTGATTAGTCAATACTCAATAAAAACCCTTTTCAATACTCAATAAAAACCCTTTTCTAGTGAAAACAACAATCAAGTGTAATGCAAAAAATAAATAACACTTGATTTTTACATGAAAACCTTCAGCAAGGAAAAACCACGAGCTAGTATGTGTGCCACACACGATCCTCGAATCCATTATTTGTAATAGTGTTTACAACCTAGGTTGACCAAGTCAAACCCTATATAGTCACTAACCCACCACTACTACCCAACGGGCCTTTAATAGCAAACCTAAATCAATTTGTTTACGGATTAAGCAACCTTAGCCACAAGACTTTGTTCTCATTAATGCTAGGTTACACTAAAAGCTTATCTAGGATGAAAGGTGACAATAATCACAATCCTAGATATCAATATTGTTATATGACATGGCATACAACATAGCTATCAAAGATAAAATAATCCTAGATGTTATAGCTATCAAAATATAACTCACAATCAAACAACACAATAATCTCAATCTTGTATTTAGAATATGATCTAAAAGCATACAAGTAATAAAAGAGATTAATTGCTAAGTAAAAACACTAAAATGTATGAAGGTAGTGTTCAACTTGCCAAACTATGTGTGTTGAAGAAGACCCATGCTTAGATGCATCCTAGATTATGCTTTGATGAAGTTTCATGCACATGGAAATGAGTTTAGAGAATTAAAGGAGCAATCTTTGTGCCTTTTCTCTCAAGTCTCTCTATATAGGGTTCTTAATATGTAAGAGCTAGGTTTAAAGAATGAGATAATGGTATATTTATAGAGAGCAAGAAAATGCTAGGTGAAAAGACAAGTTTGCCTTTGAAACACACCATCAGCGGTTTTAATCAGCGATTAGAAACCGTCAAATTGATCCCGAAACCGTCAAGTATCAACGGTGGTTTCATTCAGCGGTTTCATGGTCATCGATTCCAATCGCCAATTTAAGACCGAGATATTTTAAAATCAATCAGGTCTCATTAGTGGTTTATATCGGCAGTCAGGGCCATCGATCATAACCACAGAATCATTCCAAAGACTTTTGGAATAAAACGGCGGTTCCATTCGACGGTCAGGTCACCGATCACAACCGTCGTTTCACCAAATGAGGTGAAACCAATGAGAAGCAAAGGACATTCACCAAAAGTGATCCTCGCACCATGCACAGACGTTTTCAAATAAAATACGAGCACCTAATAGCGAAGAAATGCAAGTGTAAAATGTGAAGAGAATGCACATAAGAGCAAAGCACACATATGCAAGCATGAGAAGTATGTGTGTGCCACTAAGTCTCTTTAATGAAAACTTAGCACAAGTGATATACTATTATGATCAGGCCGTCGTTATGCCTCTCAGAAAAGATATTTCTATTCTAATTACCTCACAAATGCAATTAGTCAAAGGATTAGTATAGCAAGTAAACAAGGGTTGTTCCTACAGAGAGATGGAATCTATTAACTATATCTAGCTCTAGAGTTTATGAAAGCAATGTAAATGCAATGTGATGTGGTGAGAATGGTTTGTGTGAGTGGAGATGCAAACTAACTAAATGACTTATGTCTAAGGATAGAAATGTAACCGAGTGCTTGCCTTTCCAATTAGTCTACTACTAATTACATTATTCTACCCTTAAAGGCAAGACAACCTAGCTACGAAAATAATGGTGGCTTGGAGAGATGCAAGATATGAGACACACATGGGAAATAAGTTTACCAAACATAAGATGCAAATCATGTAGATTGTAGATCATGTGGATACCATTTAATTCAAGTAAGGGGTTTGTTCTCTTGATTACGGAATTACCGAAATCAAATCATCACTCAACCAAGGTTATGGAATGAGCAATTGTGTCTAGATCTAGACCCATTAAGCACAAGAACATGAAACCAAAGCTATCCTAGCAAGGTTATGCATAAGCTTCTCCAATTCTATAGAGCTAATAGCCAAGCTCATATCCGGAATGGATATCCAAGCACAAACCTAGGCACCTAGCTCTCAATCACTCTAATCATTCCAAACACATACATATCGAATCACCTACCAACATATATACACAAATGAAATATTTGATTACAACTACTCCTACATCATTAGGTTAATCTACTCCTAATCTCATCATTCATACACATCAATATATAACTCTCCATACATATTAGTATCATAAGAAGAGATTAATAATGGATATCATATAATAGAACAAAACACAAATCAAATCAAAGAACAATACAAATATATATTAGCACAAGTGTTAGTTTAGAAATATTCCCGCATGGGGTTACACATCAATAGAAGATACAAAGAGATGAGTAACAAGAGATAACCCTTAAAGACAAGTCCTCTAAAAGCTCTCAATATCTTTTGAACTTCCATGGCTTGGTTTTGACACACGAGCCCTCTTTTCTCTTCAGATCTAATCCTCCATGGAAAGCTTTCCAGGGAGAAGGATCATCCATGGAAGCTTGAAGGCTGCTCTCTCTCTTTTGTGGTGTAAGATCTAATATCTAGGTAATTGATTGTGGTAGGGTTTGGTTCACCACTTCACGTGGTTCACCCTCTACTTGGTTCACCCTAAACTTCACACTTAAAAAGGGAGGCAAAAAGGTGCATTTATAGGCTAGGCAAAGTTAGGGCACGAATGGGGAGTGAAGAGACCGAAATACCCCTGAAATTATCATAAGTTTAGCTCTAGCAGGTGCCTGGCGAGTTTGTATCGCGGATTTATTCCGACGGACTGAAGTTGTAGGATCCTTTGAAAATACCTCGCGGTTTTGTTCCTTTTGCTCCACGGCTTCTTTCCCGCGTGGGTTTTCTAGCATAGGTCTTCCCGCAGCTTCATACTTTCTTGTCCACGGCTACTTTCCCACTGACCATAATGATTGAACTAGCTGGTCTTCTCCTCGGCTTCATGCTCCCCTATTCAACGGGTTCATTCCCGCGGTGGTATTCCCGCATGGGTTTTCCAGCCTGTTTATAATCTCTGGTCTGCGGGTTCATTCCAGCGAAACGAATCAGCAGTATGTGGTCTTCTTCATACATATTTGCTCTGTTTTGCCCACACTTCTTTATGGGATATTTACCTGCATATAGATAAAACACACATTATATGCACATAAGTGCTCGGAAATGAACACAAAAGATAGGAAAAGGGAGCGCTAAATGTGAATATTTGGAATGTGGTCACTTTGGAGTGATTATCATCTTGAGGGCATGAGAGGGCATTTGAGCTTGATCACCAATCTCCTAAGCTACCTTTACATTTCAAACCCCAATGGTGGTTTGTCACCGAAATAAACCAATCAAACTTTGAGGAACTTACATGATGTAAATGAGAATTTTGAATTAAATGCGGTAGGCCCATGTCTAAATAGTTGAAATAATACAAACTTAGTTAAATTGCTTAAAGCATACCTAGAGGGGGGTGAATAGATTTTTACACCTTTTTCAATCCCTTGAAACAAACATTCGTTTGTCCCTCAAAGTAGTTTTACATACAGCACGTAATCCAAAACATCCATACATAGACAATATAATCATGTGATCATTTAAGCAATGTCTACATATATAAGTAGTTGCATGAGGTATAAAACACAAAAATCTCAATAACAAAGAATACTTGTATTCTGATATTGTTCAAAGAATTACAAGTGTCAACAAATATAATTATACATCAAAGTAACAATATACAAAAGAATAAAGAATATAAGAATTATCGAATATATATTGCTTTACAAATCACACTTAACAAATCTTGATTCCAAAACTTCACAAGTGATGAATGTACTACAAGATTAAGAGCAAACATATATATACAAGTAATAAAGAGAGATAGGAAGAATTAACACATGAGATTTTTTAACATGGTAAAACCTCCAAGGAAGAAACATCCACGGGTTGAACTACAACCATTATGTACTATATATATATTGGATGGTAAATTAAAAATTCCACAATGTGACCAATCCTAGATCACCTACCTAGTGGAGTCTATGTCTGCCTAACTCTATTGGAAAGTATGAAATCCCTCAATGATGATGAGCCACCATATATTGGACAACATACCAAACTAACATCGATGGAAGATTAGATATTCCTCAAGAGTGTATACACATTCCATGTACCCCGCTCTATTGAAGTCTATGTCTATCCATACATAGGATTGCACATTTTCCCCCGAATCCCTATTTCCTCGCGTCCCCATCCCCATTTGGAGGAAATTTTTTTGGGAAAATGGGAGGGATGGGGATGAAAATTATCCCTAAATTGAAATGGGGATGGGGATGGGGAGACCCTCCCCCATCCCTATTTCCCCATTTTCCCCACTAATATATTGAAATGGGGATGTGGATAGGGGGAGGTCCCCCCATCGCCATTTCCCCATTTCCCCTAAAATATTATAAAAATAATTATATATATATATTTATATATTTTTACATATATATAAATATATATATATATATATATTAAGTTAGTGTTGCCTCATATGTGAAGTTGTCATGGTTTCAAACTTTGAATTATTGAAATACTTTACTTTGTAATGTATTTTCTTTTGTATTTGTAATGCACTGATGGATTTTATTTTGTATTTATAATGGAATGTTTGTTTTTTTAGTTTAATTTGTAATTTTCAGTCAAATGGAAAAATGGGAAAATGAGGTAAACGAGGAAAAAAGGAAAAACGGAAAAAATAGGGAACTGGGATGGTGATGGGGAGACCTCCCCCCAAAACTCCCCCATCCCCATTTTCCCCAAATAGGGTGGAGGGTGGGGCGGGGAAGGGTTTTTAGAAGTGGGGGGCGCCTATATCTATCACCATTTTCCCAATGTGCAACTCAATCCATACACCTAGGCCTATCAATAATGTAGTTAACTCTCTATCCAAGGCACCCATGCTTCTAGAGAGCTTCTCTTGCATAGCTATCTGGAGCTTCCCGATTCTAGCCATGATTTCTTGTTTGCCTATCCGAGTCATCCCAACTCTAAACAAGACTTTTTGCTTGGCTATTCGGATGTCACGTCCTAACCAAGACTTCATGCCTTTTACAAGGACTTCCTAGTGTGATCATGTGAATGCAAAATGCTACAATCAAGCAATTCAACATAGAACATGTGATTAATACATTCCATGACACAAATAGACCTAAACATGTGAAACACAAGTCTAATAGTCTAGATGCAAAAACATGAATTAAACCTAGAACAAGTGAAAACACCTAACACAAAAAGTTCCTAGTTTAATTCAAACAAACAACATTTGAATAGATCATATTCATAAAGCACATATTCAAGATGTCATACACATACACAATAAAATGCTAGAATTATAAAATGATTTCAATGAATATTCTAACCAAAGAATTAGAGCTAGGATAAAATGATTACTTAATTAAATCCTAGATTTCTTTAAAAACACATATACAATAATCGTAGATTACATCAATCATAGGATCAAAACAAAATTCAAGGTCATTTATAATCAAAATGATTCAATCAAGCCTCAAACAACTTTAGATATCAAACTAATCACAATAGAATTAGAGCTAGGATAAAATGATTACTCAATTAAATCCTAGATTTCTTTAAAAACACATATACAATAATCCTATATTACATCAATCATAGGATCAAAACAAAATTCAAGGTCATTTATAATCAAAATGATTCAATCAAGTCTCAAACAACTTTAGATATCAAACTAATCACAATACAACTCTCAAACATGCGAAAATCATAGAATCAAATAAACTAGTTCACATATATCTCTAATTAGACTTTTGATTAGGTTTGATTATGAAGTTATCTTTCTTAATAGTATTCACCATACATATACATACATTATAGAAGAACAAACCCCAATAAAATTGAAGGTTATAAAAGAAGAAATCTCAAAGATATGACAAATACCTCACAATCACGAGCTGGTTCGGTTTTCTATGTAGAACCACTGAGAAAATTGATCAAATTGCTACAAGACCACTTGGAAAAGGTAGAGGACTCGATTATGCACAATTTCCAACTTGAATAACTCAATTCTAACTTCGTATGAGAAAGTTATGATGTTTAGAAAGTGAGAAAAAGTTGAGAGAAAATCATGCATTAAAGAAATTCTATTTTTTTTTTTAATGAATAGGAGGGAAATGAGAACTTTTGAAAGGATTCAAAAGAGAGAAACAAGGACCAATCAACATGTGCCACATCACATCCCACGTGTGGGGCGCGTGTGGCACGCGTGGGCAGAGAGTCATGCTGGCCGTGTGTCACACGTGGACACCTTGCTTGGTTTTTGGCCAAGCAAGCTCCTCCTGTGCTCCTCTCGCGTTCTTTTACCATATTCGGGCCTCTGAACTCTCATTTCGAATCCGTCTTTGGATTATGAATTGTGACTCCCTCACGCACAATGACGACTATAAAAATTTGATAAAAGGTTGAGAATTCATCTCGAAAAACGACGACGAAAACAACTTAACAAATGAGAGCACAAAGTAGCGTAGCTACATCTTTTGGACTCAAAACCTAATGAATGAGTAACAGAACATTGAGATCATGTTCAAGTCCAAAAACAATAAAACGGAAACAAATAAACACAAATTCATACACGTATGCCATTTCCTAGACATAATCCTAGAACATGCAATTCACAACGTATATCAAATTAAATCTAATGTTGTGCATACATTACCAAGTGTCTGAAAGTGTTATACAAATGGTGTACAACTATGCAGGGACACATATGAATGCCATATGTGTGTGTGCCTAAGCCTTGTAAAAGGAATGAGGTTTAAATTACCTTTATTTTGCAACTAAGTACATTTCTCTTTGAATACTCAATCTTGCATGAGTGTTGGCCAAGTCTTTCTTTTAATCTTTGAATCATCAAATCTAAGACCACTAAACAATATAAAACAATATAAGAAAAACATCGTTTTGATATGAAATACATGCCAAGACAAACCAAAAACCTAATAATAGTCCTAGGACAAGTTGGTTTTGGGATTAATAATCCTATTTCCAAAACAAGGCCAAACACCGGATTAGGACTAAAATAGTCAAATCCTAGTACAATCTGGTGTGCCAAACAGGGCCCTATGGTTAACTACTGTGCAAATGAATTGGTTCAAATTTCTACATTGGAACAAATGCTTCCTGACCTTGAAGATTGTCCTGTTAACCTTGCTATTTCATACTCATACCATAGTTAAATGGATGATCTCAGAAGGTATAATGAGAGTGATCCATGAATTCTACAGAAAATGCATGATATTGCTACATATGTTACTATAAGACTAGTTACTAACCAGTCTCTATCAGGAGTAAATCATTTACAAAAATTCCATATTGACAATGGCCTACTCAAATTCAACTCCAGGATAATTCTCAGCCCTAATTCTGCTTGGAAAACCAAACTTTTTCAAGTTCATCACTCAGTTCCTATAGCTGGATATGCCGGGTTCCTTAAAACCTATCAAAAGTTAACAAGGAGTTTTTATTGGCTAGGGATGAAATCCGACGTTCAAAGGATGGTTTCGGAGTGTCATGTTTGTCAACAACATAAGTATGAAACTCTTTCACCATGTGGTTTATTATAGCCCCTACCAATTCCAGATCGAGTGTGGACTGACATTTCTATGGATTTTGTGATTGGCCTCCCACCATGCCAAGGTAAATATATGATTTTTGTGATTGTGGACAGATTGAGTAAGTATGCTCACTTCATACCTTTATGTCATCCTTATATGGCAATTGTTGTAGCTCAAGTATTTGTGGTTAATATATGCAAATTACATGGGATGCTTGACGTAGAAGTCGATTGAATCCGGGAAAATACTCGCTGAAAAGTGTAATCAGTTTCGTTGAATTTGATTACTGGGAAACTTTCATTACAAGTTAACACATAAACCAAAATACAAACTCGAAATTGTCAAATAAAATGTCTGCCGCTAAATGAAAAACCAACGAAATATAAAGGATAGGGCCAACAGACAAAACAACTATGTTTTGGCTATTGGACTTAAACAACAAAATAATAAAAGACATAAAACCCCTTAGTCTATACCCCTTAGTCTAATGGCAACACAATATGTATCAGACACTAATATGCATCAGTCTTCACACTCTGCATCAGTCTCCTCTACTTTTAAAAAAGATTCGACTATGAATCTTGAATTGAAATTGGTGCAGCATCTGGTGGGTAGTAATCAAATATATCAGAGATGTTGAAGGTGGAAGAGATATTGAAATCAACAGGAAGATCAACTTGATAAACATTGTCATTGATTTTTCGAATAATCCGATATGGGTTATATTTCTTGTCTTTAAGCTTGTTATACGTTCCAATGGGGAAATGGTGCAAATGTATCATCACCAAATCTCCTTCCTCAAAATTTTTGACTCTCCTGTGTTGATCCACATCTGTCTTATACTTAGTATTGGACTGTCGTAATTTTGCCTTGTCATCTGCCTGTACTTGAGTCAGAAATTTAGCTAATTCTTTAGCACTCTTGTTCTTAGCTCTTGAGACATGTAGTCAATCTACTGTGAATTTAGGAGCTTTAAGATACACAATAGAAAATGGAGACTTCCCTATGGACCGATTAGGCAAGCTGTTGAAATCGAACCCAACTTGAGCAAGAACTAAATCCCATTGGTTTGGCTTTTCTCTAACCAAGCAACGAAGCATGTTACCTAATGTGCGATTTACAACCTCTGTGTTGGCCATCTGTTTAAGGATAGGAGGTACTACTGAAATTCAAGGAAGTATCGAATCTACGCCACAATTCCTTCCAAATATGACTCAAAAACTTAACATCATGATCAGATGTAATAAATTTTGGAACCCCATGTAAGTGCACCACATCTCTGAAAAATAGTCTAGCTGCATTACTAGCATCAATCGTCTTTTTGCACAGTAGAAAATGAGTCATTTTGGAAAAACGATCCACTACCACCAAGATCGAATCTGCTTATCGTGCTATTCTTGGTAACCCGAGTATGAAATCCATACTCAAATATTCCCAAATGCTCTCCGGAATAGGAAATGGTGTGTACATCCCTGTATTTTGTGCTTGCCCTTTGCTTCTTTGACAAACTCCACACCGTTGTACAAACTTAATAATCTCACTCTTCATGTGAGGCCACACAATGCAATACTTTTATCCCTTCCCAGGTGGGTTGATAAACCCCCTGCATATAGTTCACGAGTCAAGTGTTTCCTCAAAGATGTGCGAGGAATACACAACTACAAACCTTAAGAAGGAACCCGTCACGGATGTGAAAGTCAGCAGGCCCTATTTTGTCTTAACATTGCGCCCAGATTTTATGAAAATCTCCATCAATAGCATATAATTCTTTCATGGCCTCAAAACTAATAATTTCAGCATGTAAACTATTTAGCAAACAAGCCTTTTGACTCAATGCATCAGCCGCCTTATTAAGCTGTCCCGCCTTATGCTTGAACACAAATGTAAACTTTTAAAGGAACAGAATCCAGCAGGCATGCATTTGGCTCAAGTTCTTTTGGGGGTTGATAAATTTAAGCATTTGGTGATCACTTTCTAACACAAATTCATCTTGGATGAGGAAGTGTTCCCAATTTGATGTGCTCTCACAATCGCATAAAGTTCCTGCTTATATGTACTCCAACATTTCCTAACTTCACTTAACTTTGCGTTGAAATACTCGATTTGACGTCCCTCTTGACTAAGGACAACACATATCCCTGTCATGGATTCGTCGGTCTCTACGGAAAATGACTTCCCAAAATTTGGGAGAGCTAGTACGTGTGTATTACTTAACTTATCTTTAAGCACAACAAAGTTGATATCTTGTACCCATCCCCACTCAAAACCTCCCTTCTTCATGCAATGAGTGATTAGAGCAGCAAGGCTACTGAAACTTCTTATGAACAGTCTATAAAAAGTAGCAAGGCCGTGAAAACTTCTCATCTCGACAATTGATTTTGGAGTTGGCCAATTTCTGATACTCTCCACTTTCTTCTCATCCACCATGATACCTTGAGCACTGATAATAAATCCCAAGAAAAGTAATTGACTGGTCATAAACTCACATTTCTTAGCATTCAAATATAACTTATGTTGCCGTAAACCTTTCAATACCATTTTCAGGTGATCCAAATGAATACTGTTGTCCTTACTATAAATCAAAATGTCATCGAAATACACAACGACAAACCTTCATATAAACAGTTTAAGAACATGTTTCATGAGTCGCATGAAAGTGCTAGGTGTGTTACATAGACCAAACGGCATTAATTGCCATTCATAAAGATCTTCTCTTGTCTTGAATGCGGTTTTCCATTCGTCTCCAGGATGAATCCTAATCTGATGATACCCACTCTTGTGATCCAAATGAGAAAACACTAGAACCTTGTAACTTGTCTAACATGTTATCTATCCTTGGAATTGGAAAACGGTAATTAACTGTAATCTTGTTGATCACCCGACTATCAACACACATATGCCACAACCCTTCTTTTTAAGGAACTAGAAGCGTCGAAACAGCACAATGACTTAAACTAACTTGGATCAGTTTCTTTTGAAGTAAATCATCAACAATACCTTGTAAAACTTCATGCTCATTTGGACTCATTCGGTGGTGTGGCAAGTTAGGTAAACTTGCACCTGATTGGGTCAATTTGATGGTGCATTTCTCTCATAAATGGCAATGCAGCAAGCAAATCATCGGGAGCTACATCTTGGAATTCTTCTAGGAACTCTCTAACACTTTTGGGGATCATGTGGCTAGTAGGGGTTGACTCTGTAATTACCATCATAAATAATTATGCATGAGAACCAAGTTCTTGTCAAAAATCACTTCCAAGCAATAGTAAACATGTTGCCTTGACCATAATTTCAGAATTGATCACTTTGGGTGAGCTAGTGACAGACATTAAGGCAATTTTCTTCCCTTCCCACTGGAACACATAACCATTAGCCTTGCCATTGTGAACTGCATCTACATCAAATTGACATGGCCTCCTAAGTAGGATATGACACGCATCCATGTCTATTACATCACACACTACTTGGTCTTGGTAATGCTTTCCTATCGAGAATGAGACATTGCAAACTTCTTTCATTGTGGTTTCAACTCCCTTTTTGATCCACCTTATTTTGTACAGCTTAGGGTGTTTCTCAGTTTTCAACTTAAGTGCATTCACTAGTGCCTTAGAGACCACATTGACGTTGCTTCCGTTGTCAATTATCACATCACACACTCGGTTGTTCGCAATGCATCTTGTACGAAAAATAGAGTGTCGATGCATGTTAGTCTTCTGTTTTGGAGCTAATAACAGTTTCTGTAATATGTAGCTTATCCATTCCCCTTCATCACCATACACTTCTTCAACATTATCATACCCGTTATCCTCTTCGTTAACTTCCTCTTCATCACCTTCTTCAAACTCATTAGCCATATTGATTTGTTTCCGTATTGAATATTCATTGGACCGATGACCGGGCTGGTTGCATCGGAAACATTTTCCAGTTGTTGGTCTTGTGTAAGGATTCTACCTTGATTGGATTGAAGGGAACTTCCCAGGGGCCTTGTTAAAGTTACTGGTATTATTGTTGGTAGAATGTTTTGTTGATGAAGCTTGTGGTTGCTGGACAACTTTTCCTTTCTCAATGTTAGAATCACTAATATTCTTTTGATAATAAGGTGGCTTGGTAGAAATTTATGACAACTGATTTTCGACTTTAATAGCCAAGTTGATAGTAGCAGAGAGACTCCAAATGGTCTTGAGCTCAAGTTTCTCTCGGATAGATTCTTTAAATCCTCTAATCTAGCATGCAACCAGCTGCACATCAGTCTCATTGAGATTATTGCGTGCACAGAGTGTGTGAAATTCATCGGTGTATTCATTCATCGAACAAGCCTTTTGTTGACAATGCTGGTATTGCATATATAACATCTACTTATAATCAGCAGGCAAAAACCTGTTCCTCATCAACTGTTTCATCCGTGCCCAAATTCTCACATCTCCCTTTCCTTTTCTTCTTTGATTATGCCTCAATTGTTCCCACCAAGCCAAAGCCCCTCTTCTCAGTTTATAGGCTACTAGCTTTACCAGTTTCTCCCCAGGTACTTCCATACAGTCAAAAAATTGTTTAACAGTCTGAATCCAATCTAAAAACTCCACAATGTGAAGGTGACCATGAAAATTAGGGATATCAATTTTCAAACGATAATCTGGAATTAAAGGACCTCTATGATTAGGTCGATTATGTCGATTTAAACCGTACCTGTTAGCTCCAAAAGCCCAATCCTCTGCCTCCTCATTAGATCTAGAATCGGCATTGAGAGGTGGTGGACGACGATGCCCTGCGTCATCTTCAGATTCAAAGTGTGGTTGCGAATGGTTGTGAATCCGACGTGTATTCTGTGGTGGCGGAGGGTTGTGAATCGGATGTGGATTCTGTCGCCGACCTTGATTCCCTTCTAGAATGAGAGGTTCGTTTGGCACAGTGAGAGAGGCAGCCAACTGTTGCAACGATTATGCAATACCGTCAACTTTCTTCTCAAACACTGTCGTCGACGCCCGAAAGGCCTGCATCTCGCTTTCGTCGCCGTCAAGATGGTTACCGCTGCAACTGCCGCCTGTCATCAATCGTCGGGGAAGCCCGAAGCTCTGATACCAGCTGACATAGAAGTCGATTGAATCTGAGAAAACACTCGCCAGAAAGTGTAATCAATTTCGTCGAATCTGATTACTGAGAAACTTTCATTACAAATTAGCACATAGGCCAAAATACAAACTCGAAATTGTCAAATAAAATGTCTGCCGCTAATTGAAAAACCAACGAAATATAAAGGATAGGGCCAACGGACAAAACGACTACGGTTTGGCTATTGGACTTAAACAACAAAACAGTAAAAGACATAAAACCCCTTAGTCTATACCCCTTAGTATAATGGCAACACAATATGTATCGGATACTAATATGCATCAGTCTTCACACTTTGCATCAATGCCAAGTTCTATTATCTCTGATAGGGATTGTGGATAATATATGCAAATTACATGGGATGCCAAGTTCTATTATCTATGATAGGAATCATGTATTTGTTACTGATTTTTTGAGGGAATATTTCAAATTACATGAAGTGACCCTACGAATGAGTTCAGGATATCACCCCTAGACCGATGGCCAAGCAGAAGTTGTTAACAGATGCTTAGAAACTTATTTGCATTGTTTTGCTGCAGCTCAACCAAGAAAGTGGGTGCATTGGCTATCATAGGCCGAATTTAGTTACAATACTTCCTTTCATACTGCAACCAAGTTTACCCCATTCGAAGTGGTTTATGGACAACTGCCTCCTACTATCACACCATACGAACCAGGAACCACAAGGTTTGATAGTGTTGATAGGAGTTTGGCAGCAAGGGATCAGATGCTTAACTTGTTGAAATCAAATTTAGTGATGGCTCAAAATAGAATGAAAGCACAAGCTGATAAGCATAGGAGGGAAAAGGAATTTCAAGTTGGTGATATGGTTTACTTAAGGCTGGTTCCCTACAGATTAAAGTCTCCTACTGCACACTCTTATCATAAACTGGTACCCAAGTATTATGGTCCTTAAGAGATTCTTAAGAGATTGGGGTCTATTGCTTATAAGCTTAAGTTTCTTGAAGGGTGTCGAATTCATCCCGTCTTCCATGTATCATGTTTGAAGAAACACTTGGGTAAGAAAGTTTCTCCTACTTAGGTTTTGCCTCACATAACTGATGATGGAATAGTTCAAGAGGAACCTCTAGCCATTTTGGAGAGGAAGCTTATCAAGAGAGGTACCTCTTCTGGTATGGATGTATTGGTGCATTGGAGACATCACTCTATAGATGATGCCACATGGGAAGACTAATATGATCTACAGGCAAGGTTTCCAGATTTTATTGCTCAGCTTGAAGCTCTTTCCAATACAAACTGATATCTCTAGCAAGTCCAATTTTGTGTTTGTAATAATGTTGATATCGGTGTTGTGTTCTTGTTTGATTGTTTGATTTCAACTTAACAATCTGTAAACTTGGTTTCCAAAAGGAGAGGGTAAATGATAGGGTCTCATTTGTAATTAGCAAAATACAATTTATTAAGGGACACGTGTCGCTCAATTGTGGTTTCATTTGTGAGTCTGTGTTGTATCGATTTTAGCTGGGTCTTCAGCTGATTGTAAGAGGCATGTTAGAAATGAAATGAGAAATGGTTTCCTTCGTTCTCTGTGTGAAGTCATTTGCTAAGGTAGAAAGCTAGGGTTTCTATCAGCGTTCAATAATATATATATATATATATATATATATATATATTAATAATTTGGGTGTTTGAAATCCACGAAAAAGAATCAAATGGGTGAGTTTGGGGAAAAGAGAGGAAATTGATGTTGTTGATGTAGATGTAAAGACTGCTTTGAGGGAGGCTTAATCGGAGATGAAGATGAAGACGAAGAATCCGAACCATTCAAGAAGAGGAGAGCTTGTAATTATGATAGCCTATGCAATAGCCTTCTATGTTTTCATTATACGTCGCTCCCTTGAAATCGCTAATGGTATTTGATTAACCTTCTCCTTTGCTGTTTATATTTGTATTGTTGTTAAACAATAATGAATAATTTGATGATGCTTTGTCTCAGAACATTTTAGCAAACTCTATGGTTTGCGGCCTGGATGGCTCTTTTCCTCTTATTCTCTCAATGTAATTGGTTAAACCCTATTCTTTGTTTTCACTTTTTATCTTTTAATGATTCATATTCTTGCTAATTATGTCTTCCGCTTTCTCAGGATGTCTCTGATGCTCAATGGAGAAATGTTCGTTCAAATTTACCTATTCTTACTGCAGTTTTTGGAGCTTTTGCTATGGTGGCCAATACGCTTAGAGCATATTTGCATTTAAAAGCACGAGGAATGTCCGTTATTTGGCTTTTCATTTCTTTAATTTACCTATGCTATCTCCATGGAGCTTGGTATGCCCATTTTATTATATTTTCATAATTGTATGTTCTTTGGTTTTACTCCACCTTACTGTTTTTCCCTTCTCTTCTTGTAGCATTATATTTGTGCTCGCAATCGCTTCCCTTAATTTTCTTCTAGTTAAGGTAACTAATGGGGTTGAATTTTTTTTTTTTTTTTTTTTCCTGCCAAATGACTAGTTCCCTCTAAGATTTGTAATTGGTGACATATTTTACTACATATGTCTTTCTGCAGATTTTTGCACAACGAAACTACTTCCCGTTTCTACTTTGGATCTTTAACATATTTTTCCTTTCATGTAATCGTGTGTACGAGGGATATTCTTTCTCAATATTTGGGTAAGCCATGTATGATAGGTCATGAATTGCTTATTCCGTTTGCATATTTGTATGTCTTCGATGATGCAAGACTCTATGAAAAATCTACTTACCAAGTTGCACTTCCTTTTCTTGTAAATAGGCAAAGGTGGACATTTTTGGACAACTATAGGGGCACCTTTAGATGGCACATTTGTTTTAACTTTGGTATATACTTGATTCCCTTCAATTACCCTTAATTAATTGTAAGAGTTATTCTATTGAGATATCCTTTTGCATTGATCTTTACTTGTATTTCTTTGTAGGAGATTGTTAGTTTACATGTCTGACCTCTTACGCTCAAGTACCATTATCTTTCCAATTTAGGAAAATCTTATATGCCCCCAATCTTCCTTATGGTTTTTGCCTATTGTTGGAGAAGACCTTATAGGCTGATAGGCTCTATATTTGTACAATGGTTCTTGACTTTCTAGAATAGTGATCTGATAATCTTTTTGGTTTTAAGAAATGATGCAAGGGTCTTGATATAGTAGTTCATTGACCGATGATTATATTGTTGGATTAGAGAACTGATAACTGGAAAGACGATTCTGGCCACACTCAGTCTAAACATGGATATTTTTGTACCTTGCTTATCAAATGAACACAACTTATAGTAATTTATTGTTTTGAGTTCTCAATAGAAGAAAGTTGTTTCTTCTAAAACGGATGCATGATGCAAATTAACATTGTATCTTGTAAGATAATGTACTATATATTTCTGTTCATATGGTTCTTTTTGCAATTCTGTATTCATGTTCATTTCTGTTTGTTCAGTTATTTTGCGCATGATAAGCTTTGGGTACGATTACTATTGGGCACATCAAGATTCTCGTTTTGATCATGAGGTACTTGTTTCATTGAAACACTGCTGTTAGGAAATCAAAATTGCAAATATTCTAAGCTTCTAGCAGTGACATAATCATTATATTTTTATTGTCTCGATGATACCATATCCTGCAGTATAATGTTCCTCTATTTACAAATTTCTGAGGTGTTTATTTGTATGTGAACATTTCTTATTAAAAGGATTTTTACATGGACATTGATCTTGAAACATCTGTGGTTCCTAGCTTTATCGAATTGATCTTTACTCAAGTATTTATTTTTGCATGTCCCAAAATAGTTGTTGAGAACAAAAGCTTTTCCCAATTGGAAGCAATTTTTGCTAATATTTTCCATACAATGTTGGTGGTTGTAGAAGCATGTTCAGCGTTGCCATATATGTAAATCAGGAAAACTTTGCTACCAAATTCTACAGGTTAGCAGCTACTTAAGCATAGTCATAGAACTGGTGTTGTTACTGCAATCATTTTTTCTGCTACTCTCTGTACTAATGGTTCTTGGTGTTCATTAATCTGCTCACGGAATTCAGGAGAGGAACATCAGCAACAGTTTCTCCCTTAGTATATACCTTTGTTATTTGGTATATGCACCCCTTTATATTGCCGGGCCAATTATAAACTTCAATGCATTTGCTTCACAGGTATTTGATTTGCATCTTGATACCTTTTTTTTTTCTTTCCTGTTCTTTTTTCTGTATGATGGTATTTAATTGTATTTGAAATTGAATATCCTCTTCATGTAGTAGTTTGCCGATACCCTTTATAGTTGTGCTCAGCCTTCAGGTTCCTTGCCCACTGGCAGATAATTTTGAAATGTTTTTACTAGTGTCAATACTGTTGAAATATCTACTGGGATGTTTTTTTTTTTTTTTTTGAAAATTGAAAAATGGTTGTAGTGGAAAGCCCAAAGGCACATAAAATGAATAATACCTTATCTAAAATACATGCAGTCACGGTACTGGTCCTACTGGAAACATGAAACATTTCAATCAATTTAACATTTGCATTCATGCAGCCACTAGAGTTTTGTAACTCATTCATAGGTAGACTTGTCATTTATGATTTATCCTATCTACAGAATTTCACTCAATACTGCTTTTCACTGTAGTCTTTAGCTCACCCTGAACTATACAAGATCTCTTTGGTATTTTTGTTCATATACCAAAGTTGGGAAATAGTTATACATTTGTGTGCTTATTTATTTTCCTGGAATATATCAGTCCTTCCTAATATTCATCTTGGAATCTCATTATATTTTCTTGGTAAAACATATTGCAGTTAGAGGTTCCTCAGAGTAATTTCTCTAGTAGAGATGTGGTTTTGTATGGGTTACGTTGGATATTTGGTCTTTTTCTAATGGAACTAATGACTCATCTCTTTTATTACAACGCCTTTGCAATCAGGTTAGTTTTGTTAGTAAGGATAAATCTCATTTCAGGCTTTCTTGTGATCTAGTTGTATTGCAAGTTATTAATTTTGTTTTGCACCATGTAGTGGCATGTGGAAACTCTTATCTCCTTTGGATGTCTTCATCATTGGATATGGGGTAAGAGGTGATCTTGATTGTTTTCATGCTTTTCCTGTTAGATTCTTGGTATTGTTTGTTAATATTTGAATCTCTTCTGAAACATGGTCATTTGATATGCAAGGCACTCTCTCTATGTTTTGAATTTATGAATGCAACACATTAGCCATGTAAGAGGACTAAGAACAGAGCCCTAACTTCTGTCATTGCTTGGTAATTAAATCCCTTTCAAATATCTTATTCAAGTGCATTTACATCAAGTACTATTAGAACATTATGAAGATATGTTTTGGTGATCATATTCTGTTTCACCTTCCAAACGATTTCCACTATGAAAATTAGCATTACACTTGATAGAAAAAGCCTTATACTACCAAAGTTTCATACTGGTTTTGGATGGAAACTATTTCAGCTGAAATATTAGAAGCCGCTATTTGGAGATTTTCCTTTCTTATTTGGTTATCAATCACGGAAAATTATGGTTAAAGATGTTGTGAAGTTAAGAGTCACTTGTTCTGTATTATTTTTCTTTGTTTCTATCTTATTAACGTTGTTAGTTAATAAGCTTCAACCTATGAATTATGTGCTATTGCAGGTTTTAAACTTTATGTGGCTAAAGTTTTTTCTGATCTGGCGCTATTTCCGGTTCTGGTCTCTGGTATGTTTGTTGGAAGTGCTTTTTCCTCTTGAACTGTTGCATTCATTTAGCTGTTTCCTGGATATCTGATCCTTGTAATAGATCCATCTGCAATAACAAGCTTTAATACAACTGGGAAGAAATTTATTTCTTTACAATAATGTCATAATAGGTGTGTGGCATTGAGACTCCTGAGAATATGCCTAGATGCCTTAATAATTGCCACAACTTGGAAACCTTTTGGAAAAATTGGCATGCTTCCTTCAACAAATGGCTTGTTAGGTGCAACTCTGGACTCTTTGCTTGATTTTCTTCTGCATTCTAGTTGATTGTAGTGTAGTTTGTAAAATCGCAAGAATTTCAGGTACTTGTATATTCCGCTAGGGGGATCTCGAAGAAAGCTACTTAATGTTTGGGTTATATTCACATTTGTTGCAATATGGCATGATTTAGAGTGGTAATTCTTGCTACAGACGATTTCTTTTTGTTATATTATCTTTTGTGTGAAATTCAGTACAAATTGTTCAACAGTACTCCTTATCTGAAAGCTTATTGCCTCTTGCCTCAGGAAGCTTCTTTCATGGGCATGGTTGACTTGTTTATTCTTTGTTCCGGAAATGGTAGTGAAATCAGCAGCACATACATTTCAGGTAATGATTTTCTTTCAGCTAATTCTTTGTTTTACATTATTCACTTTTTCTCTGGCGAGTATAAATCACACTTGTGGTTCAACCTAAATCAGACTCACTCATGAGGCTCTTTAGCATAAAGTCACCGTGCTGTAGAATTAGTGACGTAGAGTATTTCCCTCACCATTGGTGATCTACAATAGGACTGATTGCTGAACCTGAAGAAGGTTACCCAAGAACAACTACCTAGTGAAGTATTAACAATCCATGCTAGTTGAGTAGACCAATAAAGGACAAATTAGAGAAGGTGTGCATAACAATTAGTGGATTAAATGATATGTGGTGTGATTGCTTTGTCTATATTGAAATATAATGACTGCATAAAAAAAAGTGAGCCTTGTTTGATTTAATCCTGGATTGGCTAGAAGGCGACTTTTTGGTGCTAATATATGTAAAAGAGTTAAGATATACTTGAGCTATTAAGTTACCATAGAAGGACGGTGAGATTTGTGTCGCTGCCCCGAAATAGTTTAGCAATTGAGCTGTCACTTGATCATCATTGTGGTGTTATTGAAAGTATAGAAACAGTGCTGCATAATTCATGCTCCAGTTGTCCTATATTTCATTTGCATTTAACAAAAACCAGATCTTTTGAAGTTTAACTTTTGTTATATTTTCTTATCAGGCTAAGAGTGCCTTTGGGGAGTTCCTTTTCCGAGAACTTAGTGCAATTGCTGGTGCTATTACAATCACTTGTCTCATGGTGTGTACTTATCTTCATTATAGCTAAGATTATAACTTCATAATGTTATATGTATTTATTTATGTTTTCATAATTTCTGAAATAATATTATTAGACTATTTGGTTGGCTGAGGACCTTAATTGTGATTGTCACCGAGCAACTAATAATGATGTTTGTATCTTCAGATCAAGACAAGCATCTGAATTTGATTTGTTCATTTTGTTTTAAGTTTTGAATTTATGGAATTCTACATTAAGTAATATGTATATTTAAATTTTGCGAAGTATTTTTAAATCTTCATTTCATGCAGATTGCGAACCTTGTTGGCTATGTTATTGGACCATCAGGCTTTAATTGGTTGATATCTCGATTTCCTACAAGAGAAGGTATGTTGTTGATAATTTTTACCCTAGTTTCTCATACTTAAGGGGCATGCAGCTAGTGTTAATGCAATATTCTGTGTTACAGGACTGCCTGTATTGAGTGGAATGTTTATAACATTTTACGTTGGGACAAAGGTAAATATCATGAAATGTCAAGAGTATTCAGGAATTCAGAGTAATACTTGTGAGACTTTTTTATCACCTTGAGGCCTTAATCATTATTTTTCTTTTATATCATATTAATGTGCAGCTTATGTTCCACATCGAAGATGCCAAACAAAGATGAAGGTTCACTACACGGCCTATGTAATCGACTGCTGATTTGCAGATTGTATAGAGAATGGAGGATTGGTATTTTCCAATGTTACTGGCTTGAAGCATTATTTTGAGGATTTTGATTCACTGGAAAGATTTTTTGATGCCTTTTTACAGCTTAACTTGTTTTAATGTAAAGAACTAAAGATAGAAAGAAAGTATGGCAAAAAGATAGGATACTTGAATTTTGCAAATATTTGGTTGCCATTTGTTGACATTTCCCATCACCCTCAATATTTGTCAATGAGACATTTTTGTGCATTATATAAGAGGATTAAATAAGAAGCCCAGTTTTGATTTCTTGAAACTTGATGGCAGAAAATACAATAATTCTGGTCTTTTCTTTTTCTCAAATCTGTTATTTGCTGAGTCCTGCCTAAGAATCTAGTTCCTGACCATGGGTAGTTTCATGGGTAGATGGTACTTTTTCACCAATAGTCTCTGCAAGAACAAATTCCATTCTTGAAATGATGAAATCGAACTCTGTCCCTAACAATTATATCACGGTTGAACGCTTTAGAAACAAATTTTGTAAAAGAATGGCAATCTCTACACACCCTGAGATTCTTGACTATGCGAAGGCATGTTCCTTCCGGAGTTGTTGCCAACCCAAATGCAATTGCTAGCTTCTCACTGTGATACATGGTGGATTTTTCCAAACAGTCTCCAGCCATGGCCACTAGAGACTCTTCTTTCACATAACCAACCAAGTTGGCACGATGGATTACTTCCTCCAGTTTTCGATAAATCATTCCCGTTCCAGGATGTGACTTGTCATCCACTACAAATCTATGAACTTGATCACCAACTTCAATCCAGCTCCAACCAGCGGTGGTCTTGAAACCTTGGCTTTTGATTGATTTCCTCATCCTTGCAACTCCTTGGGCGTCTTTATGAGCAGCATATATAGTAGCAAGCAGCACAAAGTCCCCAGCACTTGATGCTCCTAGACGAACCAGATTCTTCATGGCTATTTCCCCGATTTCCACGTTTCTATGAATCTTGGAAGAGCCAAGCAAAGTTCGCCACATGACCGGATCATCCTGTGACAACTGACAAGTTTTAATAACTTGAAGAGCCTTTTCAAGCTTTCCAGCCCGTCCATACAAATCCACCAAGCATCCATGGTGCTTAATTCCAGGCTTCAAATTGAACCTTGAGACCATCATGTGAAAATACTCCACACCCTCCTCAACCAAGCCTTGGTGATTACAACCACACAACAAACCAAGAAATGTGATGGAATTTGGCTTCAGCCCTGCCATCAACATCTGCTTAAAGAAATAGATAGCTTCATCGCCGTGCCCATGGACTCCATTGCCAACAATCATGGAGTTCCAAGTGAACACATCCCTCTTTTTCATCCCATTAAAAACGGAAAGAGCAGCACCCAAATCTCCACATTTTGAGTACATATCAATAAGAGCATTTCCAACATAAACATTGCTAAAAAACCCTCTCTCACAGGCAATTCCATGCAAGTAAACTCCCAAGTTCAAAGCACCCACATGAGCACAAGACGAAAGCAACCCAACAAGAGTGAACCCATCAACACTCACATTCTCACTTCTCATTCTATCATACACCTCCAACGCCTGGAGGTGCAAATTCGCTTGAGAATAGCAAGAGATAATGGAATTCCAAGAAACCAAATCTCTCTCAGACATTTTATCAAAAACCAATCTTGCAACTTCAATCAGTCCATTAGCAGCGTAACAACGAAGAAGACTGGTACAAACAACAACCTCTCTCTCAAACCCACTTCGGATTACAAACCCATGAAGCTCCTGACACTTGTTGAGAGCACGAAGTCGCTCGCAGGCCTTGAGAGTGAAAGAGAAAGTGAAGGTGTCAGGAGGAGAAAGAGATGGAGAAGGAGAGAGAAGCATTTGATTGTAGAAGAGAATGGCTTGGAGAGGAGATGGGCTGAGAGAGAAGCCTCTGATGATTGAATTCCAGGATTGTGTATCTGGGTTTTGGATTTGGTTGAAGATAAGTTGGGCATAAGACAAGCAACCGGAGACAGAGACAGCACAGAAGTTGACGAGTTTGTTCGAAATGGCGGGGTTGTGTTGGAGACCGTTGATGATGACATGTGCCTGGATTTTTTTTAGTCTTTGGAGGCTGTTGCATCCTTGTAGTAGAGTCACAATTGCATTTGCTTTCGATTTGGACATATTTAATTACATGTACACGATTTGATTGATTGTAAATCATCACTAGTTGTAAACATCTATCGACTATTAGACAAGGGTTCCAAAACCAGGACAACTCAAATTTATTCAAATTACGTTATGTGCCTCATAGATGTAGGTATGACTGTGTGCGAGGGACTTGCCTCCGAATCAATTATATTTTATCTTTCACGACTCTACTTATATACAAAAGTAAAGTACGAAAATTGGTAAGTTCAGAACGTCCGAAAACAACCATTCACTCTACCTTAGCTTAAGGTTTGTACCTAGACCGCATTGTGCAGGTAAGGGTCAAATCCTCAAAACTCGGTCCATTGTCATCACTAAATCCTGAGGCCTATAATTTTACAGATAGATAGATAGCAACAAATGTTTCTACATTATCTTCTCTTTTTTTTTTTTTCCTTCTTGTTTTTCATTCATTTTACTCAATTAACTTGCAACATTGCTTATTTTCTTTCCAATAAATCTGCTAAGTTGATGCTTCGATCTCAATAAATTGAGGGCAAGAATACAGCAAATCCAACACACGGAAATTATACCGGAAATCCAACACACGGAAATCTGCCAAAGTGAAAACATCACAACCAGGGTGACCTATAACTCGAGACTTTTCATGTATCCAACTTATTAATAGCGTTTGAACACCATTATCTATTAGTTTACGCTTTTGGGACTTGGGTAACAATTATAAAATGCTGAGAAAATATCGCCAATTGTCATTACATTCAAAGAATGATTATCACGGTTTCAAAGAAAAAAAAAATGTGATTATCACACTCAACAACTGTCACAAACAAATCACTGGAGAAAAATAGTATTCATGAACAATCCAAGCTTCAATGGCATTAGACAGAGATCACTTACATCCAGGATGCAATAAATTGTCATGCATAAGTCGCGGGAAGAAAATTTGAAATTATCCAAAGGATTTAAAATCCAACGAAGCTATACCGCTAAGTCGCTAACACAGCATAAGTATTCAGATTACATCTACCAACTTCTTCCAGTCTGCCTCATACACAACTTCTCAACTATTTACACTACATAACCAAGAAATGCGTAAAACCCCACTGCCAATTGCATTCTTCATCCAGGAAAGCTGCAAGAAGAAAGACTTGTCAGTTGAAAATGAAGATAGTTTAATTTCAAGATTGATTGTTTACAAATGAATAACATCTTTTTTACATCATTTCATCTACCTAAACATAATTTTACTGGGCTAGATAGTAAATAAAGAAGATGACGTGAAATATTATCACGGTCCTAAGATCTAAAGATTAGATTTAATTTTCTCTTCTTTTTTTCCTGACATCAAGCAGCCTTTTCAACATCAATATCAAGGTTTATTGCTTTCAGAAGGAAACTCTTTATATGTGTGTGTGTGTGTATATACAATAATTTTCAAGTCAGCACCCCCTCATTGTATTACTATCAGCCCCTTTTAATGAAAGCCATTGGATTTAAATGCTCTGACTTGGCTGTATGCACTTGTTAAAGAATCTTTTAAATCCAATGGCTTTCATTAAAAGGTGCTGATACAATGAGGGGGTGCTGACTTGAAAATTACTGCATATATATATATATATATATATATACATACACACACATACGATTTCAATTTATTTATTTTTTGATTTATATATGCTTTCAATTTAAGTACAGCTTTACCTGGTTAGCAATATTTCAAGAAACCACTAACAGGATATAATGATGCAAATGAATAAGAAAGATAGCTAACTAACTAATAAAATTTCATTAGATTCTTCTGGGAAAACAAAAAATTATCCAGGCAATTATCTGTATACAGCAACATATAACATTCATGCAACTCAAAGCAGCTCCCAGTAATTCAAATGCACAACAAATTAAGACAAATAATGAATAACTTCTGCTCCCAAATTCTAACCAAGATACAAACATACCAATATTTTCTTTTTAAAATTTATCATTGGAACTAATATAACATGACACCATCAGACTATTGGATTCAAGCAGCTAAAATAGTTTCAAAAGTCATCAAAATATTGGGAAAAAAATGATAAACCACCAAGCAAAGGAATTGAAAATTAAATTGAACTTGAAGTAAAGCATTATAGTAAAATTAGAAAAGAAAAAAAAAACACAGAGCATGAAGAATAATTGTTATATGAACATTCTAACCTTAATTAGATGCAGTTAGCTCCATCTATCTGTCTGGAGGATGTAATGCAAAAGTTGACTATTTCTTCTTCCTGCCACCACCAGCCTTTGTCTTTTTGTTAGCTGTTTCTTTAGGAGTGTTCCCAGGTGTTTCCTGTCATGATGATAAGCAGACAATGATCATTGAATGAGAAAGCTGCAAGGAATAGTATTAGTGACTAATTTCCAGATTTGGACACAAATTTTGAAGGACTGGAAATTAACCACTATGAAAGAAAATTGATGCACAGGGAGAGAAAGAGCTGACGAAAGTGGCAGAGCCCACACACACACACACAAACACACACACACACACACACACACACACACACACACAAAGATTCAGCTGTAACTACATAACAGGTATAATAGTTAGTTTGCTTGGACTCAAGTCATTTCTTCTAACCTCCCAGTCACCTTCACATGATGATCTATGTGCATTAAGAGAGTCAGTTATAAATTAACTCTCCCGGGAAAATTGGACAATTAAGTGTGATGCACAGAAATTTTTGGACATAATAAGACACTGCAGTATTGTGACTAACTTTTGTTGTACCATTTAATCATTTGACAACTTTAGATCTGTGATGTTGGAAAGTTAAGACCTTAATCATCAACAAATGTAAGGAAAGATCAAACAAAGAGAACAGAAAAGACAGAAAAATTCAGGTAGCTCATCATTCCAATAATTATCTACGAGAATAACAGTAACAGCTAATGACAAGAGCAGCAGATATAAATCCTTTTTTGATAAATTATGAAACTATAAGATAACGCAGATTTTGTTCAATTAGTAAGTGTAATAGAGATGAGAACGGATCAGGTCATAAGGTTCACCAAGGATTTCAGCTTCAGGTGGCCAAGCAGCCACCTCTGGATAATTGAGGGGAGTACTTCAAGCCCAGAGCTAGAGTGGGCAAGCTTCGGCCACCAGTGAGCTTGGGCCTAGAAGAGTTACAAGCTTGCACAGAGAACATCCTAGGCTTCATTGCTGGTTTGGGTGATTGAAGCACACATTTGGATTCCTGTCATCCAGTGTAACAAGAAATTATGGAAGAAAATAAGGACAATAGTGCCCAACAGGTCCGAACAAACATGGGAAAAGGGCAATCTTTGTATCCTTTTGTCATCAATTAGAATAAAGGGAATGTAACACAAATAGGTGTGAATATACATAAGAAAATTGGAAGCTACAAATTAAGAAGCTGTGGGACAGAAAGACTTTATATAACGATTTAACTTTTGCACATAGGCATACTGTTTGCAGCACTAGAAAATAATTGATCACTTTCAAACTACATTAATTAACATTGACATAATATATATCAGCATTCAGCAGGCAAATAAAACAAGCATAAATAATTTTATACCTTGAATCACATCTTTTACCAAATTCAATACATTATGACAAAAAGGAAATACCTACAGTTTCAGAGTAATCAAAACCAATGGGCCACGTGGAACTCAACAAGATGTTTAAAACGAATACAAGTAAAAGAATAAGAACAATGTAATTCAGGCTACACACTCCAAAAAAGACTAACTATATCCAAAAATGTAAAAAATCTGCAGTATTATCAAAAGTTTTTCCAATAGACAAATCATCAAACTTTATCTTCAACTAAATGTCAGTGATGGTGTTCGATGCTTGATGGAAGCATACCTTCCGTTTAATTGGAGCAGATGTATTAGCAACAGGTTTGAAAAATGATTCTAGTCTGCAACATGAAAACAAACAAATAAAAATCGTAAGGGGGAGGAGGGAAGTTTGTTCACTGATGTGACTTATTGATGCATTACTTACCGGCCCTGTGATGACTTGTTTTTGGCAGCTTTAATTTTTTCTATTGCCTAATACACAGAAAAATAAAATTTAAAAACAAAAAAAAAAAAAAAAAAAAAAAAAATTATAGTACATATAATTTCTAGAAAAGCAGCATAACTCATGAATAGCGTAGGCTAGATCTCTGCAGTAGCACTGAAGCACATACCTTAGTCACTCTGTCACTATTGAACCCATTTTCATTAACCAGAAAGGTAATCAATCCCTGAAAAATTGAAAGACAATGCAACAGTTGATTTAGTTGAAAAGCAACATCATACAACAAATATAATTCGCAGCTAGCTAGGCTACCGTTTACCTCTTCATCAGGAGGAGTCCACTTAAGCTCAACTTGCTCTTCATCAGTGAAGACTTCTGGTTCTTTAAACAGTTTTCGAGCCTCTTGATATGGCCAATCTTCTGGTATCTGGTACCTGGAAAAGGAAGCCGGTAACTGATTACGAAGATGTTCACCTCTCACACAAATGATTGTATATACAGATGACCAATCAATCTGCATAGCCTAGCAGCTTACATATTTTTGTAAGTGAATAATCACACCAACTATAATCCTATAATAGACTGCAGATTATATTTCCCACATTAGAGAAATTAGACCAATAATAGCAAAATGTGAAGTATTTTATATAAAATTCATATCAAACTAGTCAGTAAGCTTGCAAAGGACAACAGCAGTCCAGTCCAGTCTAGAAATATCAATGGTAGTAATGTATGTGAGAAATTGAGATCACCAACATATGAGCAAGCATGCTTTCAGCTATTTACTATAATTGGGCCAACAAAATGAAATATTGATAATTGAAAAGTATAATATTCAACAATTTGATAATCTATCCAAATCACATTCATTGAAGTAATTTCATGCAGTCACAAGTATGAGAAACAGATGTGCAACCATGTAGAATCACAAACACTTACCTGTCTTTATTTATGTTCTCCAGTATATCCTCTATAGAGCCATGTTGACGGATGAGCTTCAAAGCAGTCTGTCCACCAATACCTGTATCGGATAATTACAGTAGCAAATACTGAATACATTATTAAACTTTTAGCTAATCACAAAATTAAAGTTCAATTTAAAGTTTGAAAACTATCCATAAGGACTGACACTGTAAATAAATATCTAAGTACCTCGAATGCTTTCACAATAGTCACATCCAGAAAGAATACACAAGTCAATGAATTGATCCATAGAAAGATTAAGTTCCTCCAAAATCTAGAAAGAAAAAAAAAAAAAAAATCATCATTAGAATAGTGAATTAAACACTCTTAAGCAATCATATCTCTGTATAATGTTTAAGCACCTTGGCAACTTCAAATTCCATGACAGGTATTTTTCTTGAGCTAGGATCCATCAAATGACGAAGAAATTTAGAAGCACCAAAGGTTAGTGAATCCATATCTTCAGAAGCCACCGCATAAACCTGAAATAAACCAGAAGTCTGAATCAAATTAGTAATGGCTATACTATGGACAGCTTTGGAGAATTCCTTGGAAAGGGAATGATTTCTGAAAAGAAGTTGAAAGCAAGATCCTGATCCAACCCATAGAATGAAATTATTGCAAATTAAATGGAGTAATAGATACAAGCAAAGTAAAAGAAGATAAATATAAAAGAAAAAAGCAAATAATTCAAGGATATTGTCAGAAAATTATATGCATATGAGAAAATCAAAAAGGCAATTTGAGGAAAGGAAAGAAATTTGATGGAATCATTTATTTTTAAAGCACAATTCAAACAAACACAAACTAACCAACAAATCATAAATACACGAAATACGTGCCTTTCCTGATTTGCAGAGAGCAGCACATTGAGCTTCTGCTTCAGAAGGGGCCTACAGAAAGGAAACAGAACTTAAAGATTCAATTCCTTTCATTGCATTGTTGGCCAATGATCTCAATTCATTTCATCATTTGCCAAGAAAGGAAACTTAATATATGAAAGATTAAGAGAGACATCGGTAAACCGGAAGAACGAATCCATTGGTACATAATCAAACCCACACAAACAACAAATTACAGTATTTAAAATGTCACCTCAACTACAGGCACTCCCATTAGTCTTAAAAGTCTTTTGCAGTCGTCATTGTGCTGCTTCGTCACCTGCAATGACAGCATATGGCCTTAAAAGCTTGCACAAATATACATGCACCTTTCTATTCAAACAGATTCCTCACATAATATAGAAAAACAATAATCATAAATTCTGCAATGGAACCACCTTCACAGTCCGTTTACTGAATTTTTCTATGTCTTCCTTATTGCCAGCCTGCAATGGTAAAACAACAGAAGCTGTATTATCAATCAGTTTCAGGACACTTGTTAAATAGAAATTTTGCAAGTTGGATGTTCTTTTGTACACACTTGTCAGACACTCAAACAGACAATTATAAGGAGGTGCTTGACGCATCTTCTTTTACCAAAATATTCATGAGTTTTGTAGGTGCTATACTAAATATCTTAAGAAACTTTCACATGGTTGCAAGCTTGTTAGTTTTTTTCTTTCCATGGTTTGTTAGTCCTTTGTCTGAAGACCATAGTGTAATACACATTTTTCCGAATAACAAAGTGAAAAACAAAAACAACCAAAACAATGGTCATGAGAAATTCAAAAACTGAACATCCTCATACCTCCACGGCTTCAGCCAAATCCTCAGTAGCATCCACCCTTTTTGAGTAACTGCAACATAAGTACAATACAAGAAGCTTCAGAAAAGCATGTAACATTTTGAGTCTCTTACGCAATAGGTGATGAAACTAATGTACGGTGATAGCAATTAGCAAAAGTACCGTTTTGCCAGCTCTTGTTTTTTCAAATCCGGAGGCTTTCCATCAAAGACATAGCTGAAGGCATACACTAATCAATTCAGCAAAGCACATACTTGCACCAGATAGCATTCATATCACCAAAAAGATAAAAGAAAGAAACACATTACACTGGCTTCATTCCAGCTTCGAGAAGCCTGATTGTGCGTGAAAACATGCCTTGCAAATGACTACAAGAAACGACCCAACAAAACCAAGTGTCAACACACTAAAGAACCAAACAAAGATAAACCGAAACTGCAATTCACATTTCATCACAGATTACAAAGCAAACAACCAATCATAAGTTGCATAACAATTAAAGGGTTACCTGGTAACTTCTCCAGCCTCATTAGTTAGCATTTCAGTCCCGGCTCTTCCCACCACAATCTGTAGTCATTCAAAACACATAAACCCACATCCCAATTAAGTTTCTTAATACATTTAATGGGATTCTGTTCTTTTTATTCCTTGAATTCAGGGATAAAAACAAAATATGGTTCATCAAAAATTATAAAACAAAACAAAACAGAAAGGGAAAGGGAAAAAGGAAAGAAAAATAACAGACGAGAAATTGGTAGATGCTCATGCTGGCATCAATGGCAATCTTGCGACCAAAATAGCTCTCAAATTTCTGTTCTTTCATGGCTTTGGGTGCATTGTCCGCTAAAAGCTTCGTCAATCCCTAATACCCAAATGACCGAAATCAGCTATAGGAACAAAAAACATCATCATATGATGAAATTTGAAGCTCCAAAATTGACAAACCTTGATACCCATTTGAAAAAATCAACGAAAGTTGCTTCCTTTAGCTTCGGTTTTTAGGTTTTACTATCCACTTCTTTTACTCTTCACTCTTTCCCGCCTATACACTGAGGTATATATATGTACATACACGTGTGTGATTATATGTTGGGGTTCCGTTCACACGTGTGTCTGCCTCCCAATCAGGGAAGGGCATTTTTCTACGAAGTCTCACTTCTCCGTCTCCATTAAGGAAAGGAAAAATAAAAAATAAAAATCGTCACTAAAGCAGAAATGGAGAGGGATGGCTTCATCCCCAAATAGAAATGGGGATGGGAAGAGGAAAAAAAAAAAAAATCATCTCTAAATGGAGAAATGGGGAAGGATGGCTTCATCTTCAAATTGAAATAGAGATAGAAATGGGGATGAGAATGGGAGGAGGTCCCCTTATCCCTATTTTCTCCAAAAAATTATTGAAATGGGAATGGGGATGGGGGACCTCCCCTACCCTCATTTCCCCATTTCCCTCAAAACCCTTATATATTTAATTTTTTAAATGTTTATTATTTTTACTATGTCCTCATTTTCTCAATGGGTTAATATTATAAACTTCCTCTCACCTTTGAACTATTATTGGATGTATAGTTACAAATGCTTTTATTTTAGAAACATTTCATATAAACTAACACCGTTAGCATTCCGTTTGTATTGACTGAATTTGACCGTTAAAATGTCCAAAAATATCTCTATTTAAGCTTCAATTGTATGAATTGACTATTATATCATCATACTTTTATCAAATAAATTAATAAATTAATACAAAATGTAAGAATGTTAACTTGCAAAGGAGAAGTTATTTTGTGGACAATTTTATCCCTAAAAATAACAAAATAACGGAATGAGGGTATTATTAATTTAAGCATCAATTGTATTATTTTATTAATTTATTGGTAAAAGTGTGAGGATATAATGGTCAATTCATGCAATCGAAACTTAAATATGGACATTTTAGATGTTTTTGTAGTCAAACTTAGTCAACACAAATGGAATGCTGACGATGTTTGTTTATAGGGAAGGTTTCTAAAATAAAAGCATTTGTAACTATACATTCAATAATAGTTCAAAAGTGAGAGGATGTTTTTAATATTAATCCTTTTCTCAATTTAAATACTTAACTTTGTATTTGAATTGGTATCGCATAATATAACTTACAATGAATTATTATTATTTATTTTTTTAATGTCATTTTTAGTCAAATGAGGAAACGGGAGAAACGGAGGAATCAAGGAAAAAATTCAAATCGGGAAACAGAGGAAATTAGGGAACACTGAGGAATGGAGATGGGGATGGGGATATCTCCCCCAAACTCCTCAATCCTCATTTATCTCAAATGGGGAATGGGGGATGGGGAAGGGATTGAGAAATGAGGATAGGATGGAGGAATCAATATCCATCTCCATTTCTTGAAGACCCATCCCTATGCCCAATAGGCCAATATATAATAATATATTATATGTGACAATGACAATTCGAATATTAAACATTATCAAACTAAATAAAAAAAGACACGATAAAGGTGGTTCGGTTGTAAACCTCTCACACTTGTATTATGAAGTTGCAGGTTCAAGTCTTCCTCGTTTTCCAAAAAATCTCAAATTTATGTAATTGTGTAATAACTTTTTCTTAAAAAAAGTAGAATTACTCTTTCTATTTTCTTTTTAATCCGACAATGTAGAAATGTAAAAAGAAAAGAAAAAAAAAAATAAAGGTGATTAATAACCCAAAGATTCAAAGGAGATAGATAGATGGTTGATATTAAGTCACAAAATTAAATTAAAATTTTAAATTGATAGTCTTTTATATATATTTATATATAATTTATTTTTTAATTGATTTGGTATATATATATATAACCTATTTTAAATTCGATCCATGTGAATTAAATTGCACTTTGGTTAGTTATGTGATAGAGTGACTATATATGTGTCCCTCTAAAATTATTTGTACATCTTAAAATTATAAATATTCAAAATTGAATGTTAACCTTAAATTAAATTATTAATATTTTAATCAAAATCTATTATAATTTTTTTATAAAAAAATTACTATAAATATTCAAAATTCCAATGCTAACCTTAAATTAAAATATTAATATTTTAATCAAAATATATTATAATTTTTAAAAAAATTACTATCTAAATTATATTTTTTTTAACACTCTGCTTACAACTCTCACAACTGGAGAGAGAGATGCTCCAAAAACTGGGAGATGGCAACCACACTTAGGGATTAAAGGTTAAGGTGGGACAAATGAATGCACACCAAGGTGTTGAACCTTGGTGGTGGAAACTCATAAAGAGAGTCCAGCCATCAAGGCAAGAGCCCTTATGTTCAAAATTACATTTTATAAAGAATAAAATAAAGGGGAATTGTAATACCCCAGTCCCAAAATTTTTCCCAAATCTAAAATCTAAACTCAAACATATAACTCAAAACCCAGTTAGATAAGCTCGAGCCTAAGCCGAAGTTAGACTCACCTTTAAATCAGATAAGTTTAAAGAAAAAAAGAAAAACGTTGAAGCAGTGCATGATGAAGTGATATGAGAGGTGGCAAGTTGTGAGTTAGTGAAACATATATATATATATATATTATTATATTATAGAAGAAAGATAAGAAAGGAATGTGACAAGAGAGAGGGGTCATTCGACCTAAAACAGACCTGAGAAATCAGAGAAAGAAAGAAAACAGAGATGGGCGAGAGCAGGGGCGAAACCAAAAAACAATTTCTAGGTAGGATGTGGACAATTTCATGTAGATAAAAAATTATAAAATATAATATAAAAAAATCATTTCAATAACAACTCTCAACAGTATGAAAAATTTTGTATTAGTTAAAATAAAAATGTATATATAGACAGGGGATATAATGAGTCTTGCCCTCAAATATATATTCTAACAAAGAAAAAAAAAAACACAAGAAAATATGCATGCAATGTAGATACAATATTCTACTTAAATTTTGACTTCTGAGGCTTCAACGAGACAAAAACATATATTACCGAATCCGAATCAATTGTAAGAACAAGTTCTCTTTCAATATAAACAATCATACAATTCTCAGAAAAACTCGTTATTCATCTTGTTATGTAAAGACGTTTTGACAAGTTTTACAGCAAAAAATAAAACCTAATTTTACAATATAAACTTTAAAATAAAAATAAAATTTACAGTGTTCTCATACTGACGTCTATACACTTCTAAAAATCCAAAAGTTATGAAAATTCATAAAATTGAAATTCTTAGAGACTTGGAGATGAATTTATATGGTAAATCTACTACTTTTGGTTTGTTGTTAAGGTGTTAAAATTTCCAAACTTGATTTTTGAGTCAATAAATGGTTAACATTTCTCAATTTGATATTTCACTTAGTTAAGGAAATACAATGGGCTTTAATAAGTTTGATACATGTTCTTAAGTTATCGGACTGTTATTAGGATAAAGAAAAATATGGCAAATTAAGTCAGAATTGAAATTGGGTTGAGATATACTTAGAATTAAATGGAGTCTATTTAGAACTATTTTAAAAACTTAATTTTTTTTTCTTTCTAAAAGCTAGAGTGGGCTATAGCCCACCCTAGCCAGCCTTGTTTCCGCCATTGGGCAAGAGGGAGAAGGAGAGAGAGATATGTTAGAGAGAGACTTGACCAAGACAAAACCAAACAGAAACTGAGAATCAGAGAAAGAAAGATAAGAAGATAAAAAAAAAAAGGAAAGAAAGAAAGAAAGAAGATAGACCAGGCCTGATGTGTGCGTGAGAGAAGAGAGAGAGAGACAAAGAAAATAAATTGGGTGCATCGGAATTTGTAGGGTGGATCCACAATAGTAGGGGTGGTAATATGGGTCTTAACACGACGGGTCGACATAATACGAACATGATTATTACGGGTTTGGGTTGAGGATAAACATGTCATGTTAACCTATCTAACTGGCTTATTAAATGGATCGTGTTCGTATTCGTGTTGACCCATCGTGTCACGGGGTTGACACGATTAATAGGGGTAAAAATGTAATTTTACAATTATTAGTGTTTAAATGGGTCAGTAAACGGGTTCAACGTTGTTTAAACGGATCATTTGACTCGACATGATTGGATTTGTATAATAAGCGGGTTAACCGTGTCGTGTCATGTTGACCCATATATAATCTTGTCGTATTCATATTCAGGGAGTTTGACCTGTTTAATAAATGGGTCGTGTTCGTGTCGTGTCAAAAATAAACAGGTCGTGTTTGTGTTGGGCATAACACGACCTGCCAACCCGTTTTGCCACCCCTACATAATAGATGGATTCAGACAGAACCCAGTCCCAGAAGTAGATTTGAGCACATGAGTTCTATGAGTGGATAATTTTATTTGTTTATGATATGTTAAGTTAATTATTTTAGAATTGTTTGTTAGATTTGATTACTATAAATAAATGATTTATTCATTTATTTAGAAAATAGATTTCCAAATGATATATGTTTTTAAGAAATGTGTAGATTTTCAGAATCCAGAAATAGATTAAGAATTAAGATTTAGAAAGAAAAATGGTTCTCGTATGTTCGTATAGATTTCCAGTTAGATTTACATATTTTCAGATAGATTTCTAGAAATCCAGAAAGATTACAAGAATTTCAAGAAGTTTTCCATATTTTCCAGATTCAAGTGTTTTATAAGATTTTCATAAAAAAAATATTTATTCATGTTTTCAAAAAGAGTTTTTAAAGATTGTTTAGATTTTAAGATATCAGATTATGTGCCCTCCCCACTAGTATCATATTTAGATTATTAGCCTTTGGGGCTACTTTGCACGTGTATGTGGGATTACTCTGCACATTTGATTAGATATCGACGTGTATGTGAGATTATATTCAGATTATTAGCCTTTGGGGCTGCTCTGCATGTGTATGTGAGATTACTCTGCATGTTCGACCAGATATCGACGTGTATGTGAGATTATCTGAGATTATCTGAGATTATATGAGATTACTTTGCACATCTGATCATATATCAACATGTATGTGAGATAATCGCTCTGCACGGGTGATCAAATATCACCGTGTATGTGAGAAGTTTTTCCCTTGCTCTGCGTGTGCATTGAGATGCTTTGCCACGTACGTGAGATATTCCCCTGAGTACTTGTTTGGTAAAGAGTTTTTAGATTATATGTATATACTGATTATGATCAGTAGAGAAAGTATTTCAGATTATTAGAAAAGCTTTTAGATTATCAAATCTTAAATGAGATATTTTATATCTTATAAAATAAAATAAAAATGTTTTATTATATTATATAGTATTTATAGAAAAATGTGTTTTATTTACAAAAGATATTTAATTAGTTCTCAACTCAGATTACAGAACAATTTCAGATTTATTTTAAGAAGAGATGCATAGTTTAGAAAGAGATATAGAAATATGTTCTACAAATTAAGTTTAGCCTAAGAAATACATAATTCAAAAAGAAATTGAGAAAAGTTTTCTACAGCTAATAGTTTTTCATATTGTATTTTTGTTTGATAGTATAAAGTTAAATAAACTATGAAGGCTTTGATCCTTATTGTATATATGGTATGTAGACATTTGGATTGTAAATCTCAAACTCAAGTCCACTAGAGAAAGAAAAAGATAAGATTTCAAAGGATTTCCTAGTACTCAAGATAAGAGTCGGAGCGGGTCTTGTCAAGAATTTTCAAAACTAACCATTTAATTGAAGGGAAGTATTGTTTTTAACCATTTTTTTTTTCTAATTATTGTTTTTAGTTTTGTTAGGGGTACAAAGTCCAAAGTACCCCCAAACTAAAAAAAAAAAAACGTGATAAATGTTTCATTTAAAGTGAAACATCTTAAATCTCTTACACTTTCGAAATGGATGTTTCACATAAACTGAAACATATGAAACGTTTCACTTTTAAAAGAGAAATATGTTTCATTTTAAGTGAAACTTTAGAGTGTGTATGTTTCACTTAAAGTGAGACAACCAAATCTCCAACAATTTTCAGAGTATGTATGTGTCACATTAGAGAGTGAAACACATGTATGAAAAAAAAAATTTCAACCATTTTCTTCACCAAAAACCTCAAATGTTTTGTAATTGAAAGTTAACTTGACAACATATACATGAAACAAAGGAAATAAAAAATCAATTAAAAACGTAAAATTTACATAACTTGAACTAGGTCGAAAAGATTTCAAGCACATAATCAATTATATCTCTTTTCATCTTTTACTTCGATTTTTAACATAAATTTCTGTCGATTTCTTGATACGAAAACGTTGTTTGACAACAATTCAAGAAAAAAAAAATGAGGTGTATGTGTAGTAGGTTTTGATTGTAGAGAGAGAGAGAGACTGGTGAGGTAGGAAAGATTGAAGAAAAGGTAATAAAGGGTAATAGTGTAATTGTATGGTTATTTGGTGAAAAAAAATTAATATGAATGGTTAAAAACAATATTTTTATATGGGAATGATAAAAACAAGTGAGAAATTCATTTTTATCCATATAGTTTGATCTGTTAGCCAAACTGGCCCCCCTAGTTTCAGTGTTGGCCCGTTTAGTCCTTCTATTATGACTTCCGTTAAAAACAGGCTTTTTGACATGTCTAGAGAGAAAAAAATATAGTTTTGCCCTCCAAAGTGCTATTTTAGCATTTTTAAATTTAAATATTTTTTTAAAATAGATTTACTGGATCTCCACCATTTTAAAAAATATATGTTAGGGGGGGTGTATTCAACTCCGATTTCATTGGATTTTGATGGATTTGTTTTAAGTATCCGTTTGGGAGAACTTGTCTACTGGTTAATAGAGCTTTTTTAATTAAAAAAGATCTTTTTTAATTTTTTTTTTTTTTTGTATCGTTTGGTTGTCACTTAGTAGAAATTTTAGATGATTAAAAAAATTGTTTTACGTCTACTTGGAGAAGCCCAAATTTAAAGCTTTTCCAAGTAGATTTTTTGGAATTTTTTAATAAAACTAAAATCTCCAATATAACCCTATAATTTAATATCTGCTAGAGTATTTTGGTCATTCAATCATTAAGAAAGCTCTATTTTAATTAACAACCAAACGACCAACGACTTTTATTTAAAAGCTCTACCTCTAAAAGATCTACTTCGAAAAAATCTACTGCAAAAAGATATACTGGAGAAGCTCCCCCAAACTTACTCTAAGTGATAGATTTCGGTGGAATTCATAAATCCCACAAATTTCATTAGATTTTGTCGGAATTGTGTAAAGAGTTCGTTGGAGTTCATTGGACTTTGTTAAGTAGAATTTGATGGATTTAGATGGATTTGTAAGGATTTGTCTTAGATAATAAATAATAATAATAAAAATAGTCAATTTTTTTTTTATCAAACCCAAATTAAACCAAACCTTTCTTCTCAAACCCAGGTCAAAAATTTTTCCCTTCCTTGCTCGAGTGAAGCATTTCTCTTCTCTCTCCCCAATCTCTTCTTCTCACAACCAATCTCAAATCAAAACCCAACATCAACTGTCCATCACCGCCATCTTCATCAGTTTTCTCTCTCTCTAAATGCAGATGAGAAGATCGAACACTCTCTCGCGAATCACTCACCTTCATCAACATCCACCTTCAAGAAGATGACATCGATCACCTTCAAGACCAATGAAAGGAACTATTTTAGATGGTGGTTTCTCTGGATCTACTATGAATCTATGCCAATTTTTGTTTGGAGTGTTTTGATTTGTGTGTTTATTTTTTTTTATTACTTTCAATTTTTTGATTTTGTTTATGTTATTGAAACTATAAAATCAACAACAAACACAGGTTAGAGATCTCGTTTCCAGAGGAAAAAAAAAAAAAAGCTTTGGTTTCCAGATATCTTGTTTCCAAGTGGGAATCTGAGAGAGATCTTGAAATGTAACAATCCAAAAAAAAAAAAGATTTTAGAGATCTGGAAATCTCTTGCTATTATTACCGGGGAGAGCTCTTGGTAAGCTAGTGAGAGAGAGAAAGAGAGAGAGGGGTAGTTATGAAATCTTCACAAATCTTTGGGTTGAGGCCAAGATTTGAGAATTCCATTCCTATTTATATTTTTCACTGTGAAATCCAATCAAATCCAACCAAATCCACCACTTAACCAAATCCAAAAAATCCATTGGATTTCCAATACACCCCGATTTCATTGGATTTGTTTGAAATCTAACAAAGTTCGGGGGTATTCAAACCAGATTTCATTGGATTTCAAACAAATCCAACGAAATCTGAGTTGAATACACCCTGATTTCTAAAATCCAACAAAATCAAATCAAATCCAACAAACTCCAAGTTGAATATGCCCCCTTAAAATTTTAAAAATTGGATTTGGTGGATTCTGGATTTCCACCATTTATAAAAAAAATTAATTAAATTTTTTTAATAATTAAAAATAAAACTAAAAAAATTAAAATAATAAAATGAAATTAATATGCTTTTCATCATCCAAAATTCCACGTTCAACCAAAACCTTAGCAGCCCATTCCATCTTCATCATCATCGATCATCAACATAATCATCAGCCCACCATTATCCATCTCCAATCACCAAGCTTAACCCTCAAATCCAACCACTCAAACCCAAATCCAAATCCAATTCCAAACCCAAATACCAAAACCCACATACCAACAACCACCCCCACCAATGCCAATCGAGGAGATCGATGCTTTACTCACTGCCGGTAGCCATTCGAAACCCCAAAATCGAACATCACTAGCGTCGACCTCGTCGGCGAATGGGAAAGAGAAGAGGGAACTGAGAGAAATTTAGAGAGAGAGAGAGAGAGAGAGAGAGAGAGAGAGAGAGCATGAGATGGAAATATATGGCAGCCAGTTTCTACGTCTGAGTTTGGTGGAGATGATGGTGATTCGGTTCTAGGTCTGGGTGATGTGGTGGTGGTGATTGATGGTGTGGATGGTTGGGTATTTGTAGGAGATCGAAATCGATCGAACTGAGATGGAGAGATGAAGCGGTGCTTATAATATTAAATCTGAAAATAATTCAATCGCAGCATTTAGTTTGAATTCTCTCTCTGCTTTCTCCCACTCAACAACTAAAAAATTTCAAATTCTTTAGCTTCGATCTAGATTAAACGGAAAACTCATCCAAAATTTTCTTACACTTTCCTTCCAGTTTTCTCGGTAACCAAACAAATCTCTAGAATTCTCTCTCTTCTCACCTCCTCATATCGTGGGTCCCCAAAAATATAAAATTCCCCAAACCCTAGGGTTTCAAAATTGAACATCAAACCATAATGTGATGTCTAATTCAGATGAAGCAACAAAGGTGAGCCACTGTCTTGCAAATAGTCAAAAACCAAAACAAATCAATATTTGATAGGCTTTTTTTGTTTTTTTTTTTGTTTTTTAGATCTATGATTTGGGTTTGGTTTAGGGGTGGTGGTGGTATATTTTTTGATGTGTGGATTGATTTGTTTTTGCGTGGAGAATATTTGTTGAATGTTGATTTTTTGATTTTGGGTGGGGGTGGTCTCTGTCGAATGGGGGTGGTCATGTGTTTTTTGATTTTCTAGGTTTTTGGGTGGTGGTTGTTTTTAAGGTTTGAATGTTGATTTGGTTTGAGATGAATTTAGGTAAACAAAAATATCTTGTTAGGTTTTTTTAGTTTAATTAAGTTTTAATTTTTTTAATTATTTTTAATATTAATATTTATTAAAACATTTTAATTTATATTTTTACCATTATACCCTCACGTTTCTAACAGAAATTTAATGGAATTGGATGATAGGGACAAAAACAACGATTAATAGCTACCGTTTAGACTTGTATAGCCAATACTAGAACTAGAGAGACCAGTTTGAATAATAGGTCGAACTAGAGGGACAAAAATGAATTTCTCCATAAAAACAAATAGCAATAGTTTGAATGGATTATTTTTGGCAGTTTCGATTAAAATAAACTTAATAAAGAAAAAAAATAAAAACCTTGATAGAAAAGTTGGGAGAAGGCAGTCCCATGTTTTTGTTTTGAAATGGGCCTAGATCCACCCCCTAATGAAATACTTTTATTAACACTTCCATGTCATTTGACAAACTTTTTTTTTTTAATTTTTTTTTTAATTTTTTATTTTTAGAGAGAGAGAGTTCTATCATAAAATAAAAACCATTATTTTTTTTTCTAAGAAAAATAAAAATAATAAAATTGTTGAGAATGAACAAAAAGGCTGCATAGCTAAGATAGACAAGTATTATTATTCCATGATAACAGTGTCTTTAAATTTACAGAAGGGACTGCAAACTTCCAAAGAAAATGTAAATTCCAGCTTCATTATTATTTAATTAATACATATATTCTTAATTTGTTCTATTAAGTGAAGATCACAATGTTAAATATTCTTTGCTGCAATGGAATATACATATATATATATATATATATATATATATAATTCATGGATTTTGATGCTCCACAGTGGACAACTTTAGCTAGCTATAACTTTGGCCAGCCAATTATAATCTTATATATAAATATATTGATTATTGAGTAAACCTAGCTTGAAACTTTGCTTGCGATAACACCAAGTGAACTTGCTTTGCCTCTTCTTCCCTCGTCCCCAACTTTACTTAATTTTTTTTTAAACATTATTAACTAATATTAATTATACAACCTTACAAGTTATTATATACTATCATATATAGACCGGCCATATGATTTTATCTAGTTCCATGATCTGAACAGCTTGTTAAAATAATAAATCAACGACAAGCTGGGATTGTACGAAAATAAAGTGCAAACATGTGCATACAAGAAAGACTCTATAATTAATTAATAGTTCCCAAGACTACACTTAAATAAACCAACTTTGGTGTACTACAAGCTCTAAACAAAGTCCACACATATGGAGAGAATAAAAAAATCAAATGGCGGTCATTTTATAGCTATGAACGATATATACAATGTATTGTATGCCATTTAGAGTATAAAAATATTTATATATACATATATACATCCCAACATTACATATATATCTTCTCCTACAATTTCTCTCTGAAATATTTCATCAAATTTCTGCACAAGTAATCATGACCATGGAGGATGAAGATCAGGCCAAGACCAATATTGGTGGTTATAACGGAAGAAAAGGTGGATTCAGAGCTTGCATGTTCGTTTTCGGTGAGCAATGATAGTAATTATGCAATAATCCACCAACCTTTTTTTTTTATTTCTATACAATTTCATATACATCAATTGATTTATTACATAGCTAACATGATCAATGTAATTTTTATTTTTGGTGTTTTGATTGCAGTTTTGATGTTTTTAGAAAACATGGGATTCGTTGCAAACATGGTGAGTCTCGTGCTCTACTTCAAAAATGTGATGAATTTTAACTTGGCAGACGCTGCAAACACCCTCACAAACTTTATGGGTTCAACTTTCTTGCTCTCCATCGTTGGTGGCTTCATCTCCGATACTTACTTGACCAGACTTCAAACCGCTCTAGTTTTTGGATCAATCGAAATCATGGTATGATATATATACACCGTGAATTCGTGAATGTCAGATAAATATAACCATCAGACCCAAAAAACTTAAGCCGATAGAAAATGATATAAGCACTCTAACACGTACAGACTGTATTATGTTTTTATGTAGGGTTTGGTGTTGTTGACAATTCAAGCACATGAAAAAAATCTGCATCCAAAAAAGGAAAGCTGTGTGGAAGGTGGTATAGCAATGATGTTCTATACATCGTTGAGCTTGTTAGCGTTGGGGTCGGGTGGAGTGCGGGGTTCTCTTGCACCGCTCGGAGCTGACCAGTTTGACCAGAAGAATCCTAAGGAAGCCAAGGCTCTGGCAAGCTTTTTCAACTATATGTTGCTTAGTATAACACTTGGAGCTGTGATTGGAGTCACTGGGATTGTTTACGTCAGCACTGTCAAGTCTTGGTTCTGGGGTTTTTTCATTTCAACTGTTACTGCTTCTCTAGGTTTTGTTGTTCTTGCTATTGGCAAGCCTTTCTACCGAATTCAACCTCTCAGTCAAAGCCCCCTTATAAGGATTGCTCAGGTATAAATCCCTGGATTTTAACTTAATTTAGTCTAGATCTGAATTCTCACAACAATAGAGATAGAGATTGTTGAAGAATGAACCAAATGTTTCTTTTGTCTCTTTAGGATTAATTGTGGACCCAACACAATAATAGAAAGAGTTGTCTTTAGTCTTCTATTTTGTATTTCAAATCTTATCTATCTAGATAAATATGTAGTATCCAAAATCTATACAATAAATTTATTGGGTTTGGCTCAATCCTTTTAGTAAAAGATTGAGCCGAGTTTATTAATTGCAATTCAACTAATAAACCAAACATTAATCAGATGCATCTAACGATTGAGTTTTGATATTTAAATAGATAATTTATAAAAGTATGACGTATCTGTATTAAAGAATGACTACTTTAAATTTTGACAGGTTATAGCTGTGGCATTTAAGAACAGAAAAATTTCAATGCCAGAAAATCCGGAGGAATTGTACAAGATCAATGAAAAAGATAGAGTTTCTACCGAAGAAAAAATCTCACACACCAACCAGTTTAGGTAATGTTTATATTTTGCAACGAATAAATTTTTTGTGGATAAAATATCAATCAACCACGAGTGATATATATAAGGGAAAAAAAAAAAAAAACCGATATATAAATGACAATTTGTCTTGTAAAATGGAAAAACCAATATGGATAAGCATTCAAAGAAATCCATAAACAAACAAAGTGTTTAGTTTACTTGATCCATGAGACACGCCTCATTGAACTCTCCTCAAGTGATGAGTAGCTGTACTTTCTCAAATCGTGTGCCTAGCTAATACTTTTTTTTTTTTTTTCTTTCTTGTACTAGAATTGTCTGTCAACCTTAAATAATAATTTAAATGTAAATTACTAAGCTACTTGAAACATAAGTAACTAAAATTGTTCTTATAATTCAATATTCGAATTAATTATTTTCTTGTACATTTGATTCGTGAACATACTTACATGCATTGTTTTTCTTTAACATGAAATGTTTGTGATTTATTGAAACAGATGGCTAGACAGAGCTGCAATTGTTTCAAAAGACACAGAACCAGAAGAAGGGAAGATTTGCACAGTGACCCAAGTTGAAGAAGTGAAGATTCTAACAAGAATGTTACCAATTTTAGGGAGTACTGTAATCATGAACACTTGTATGGCACAACTACAAACCCTTTCAATACAACAAGGCTATGTCATGGATCCCAAATTAGGTTCAATCAAAGTCCCAGCTCCTTCGATCCCCGTAATCCCACTAGCCTTCATGTCAATTCTTGTCCCCTTATACGAAATGTTTTTCGTCCCTTTCGCTCGAAAAATCACTAAGCACCCTTCAGGAATCACACAGCTCCAAAGAGTTGGAGTTGGGTTGGTTCTATCAGCAATTTCAATGGCTGTGGCAGGGTTCATTGAAGTCAAAAGAAGGAACCAATCCAACAAAAACATATTGAAGCCTATAAGTCTGTTTTGGTTATCATTTCAATATGGTATATTTGGAATAGCAGACATGTTCACTCTTGTTGGATTACTAGAATTCTTCTACAAAGAAGCACCCTTAGGAATGAGATCTTTGTCCACTTCATTTACTTGGCTTACGCTTTCGTTTGGATACTTTTTGAGCAGTGCATTTGTTAGTATCATAAATTCTGTGACAAAGAGAGTAGCTCCAAGCAAACAAGGTTGGTTACATGGGTTGGACATAAACAAGAACAATGTCAACCTTTTCTATTGGTTCTTGGCCATTATTAGTGTTCTTAACTTTTTTGTTTATTTGTATTCTGCAAATTGGTACAAGTACAAACCAGAAAATATTCCTGATGATATTGCTGCAGCTAGTAAGTCATCATATTCAGAACAACCAAAATCAGTGATTCTTGAGTCAAAGGAAGAGAAGGTTCAGGAAAGCACTACTGAAGATCAGAAGACAACTTAACGTAGTCTGATTAATTGATCATCTTCTGATCAATTGCCTATGCATAAGAAATCAATAAAGCTTGTGTTTTGATCAGTCTTTCTTATGTGATAATTTGTTGTTGTTGTTTGTAGCTATAAATGCATTTGTGATCCTAATATACAAGTTAGAGGGTTTTTTTTTTTTTTTTTTTTTTTTTTAAATGTATAATTTTTTTTTAAAATGTATAATATTGAGGAATATTTTATAAGAATATTTGAGTGCTTGGGTTTAATATCTCTATTCGAGGAGCATATATAATATACAAGAAAATAATAATGATTAATAGGAAATGAGATTTCTTTTCGAGTCCAAACTTTTAATTTGCATTTTATTTTCCTATAGATTGGGAGGTTGCACAACTAGTTGTTCAAATTACGTAAAAAAAAGATAAAAAATCATATGAAAGGTTGGCATTTTTTTTTTTAATGAATAAAGTTAAGGAAGAGAGCAATTGCATCGAACATCAACAACTGATAGCACATGTGTAGTGCACCTCCTTTCCATATTGATAGTGAGAGATTAAAGTCATGTCCCCATATTTTAGGGGCGAACCATTGTGAAAAAAAATATTATTATATTAAAAAATATATTTAAAAATTCAGCTTATAATGTTACAAAAACATTGGACACTCATCTCATTTGTTATTATATTTCTCCAAATAATCATTTAATTTTTAACATAGAATTGTTTTGATTTTTCATTTGTTTGTTTATTTGTTCATGTAGATCCATATAAATAGTTTTTGTGGCTGTTTGCTATCCAAACATGGAATTTTTTATTTTTTTTTTGTAACTAGTTTTAGTGTACGACTTATTTTTATTTCAAAAATTCTGCTAGAGGATACGAAAGTAGGATTGGAAAGTTTAAATAATTTGTAATAATCTAATGTTTGTAATACAAAATAGTTAATATTTACAAAATAATTATATTGAAAGTTGGTTTAGCCCCTGTTCTCACTGTATCCTCTTCTTTCGTCATTTCAACAAGAAGAGATGATTGGTATGCGTATAGTTTGTGTACAATTGTATCACAGAGAGAGCTTATGTTTTGATATATATAAGTGAAGTGAGATGGTGATTGCCAGATTTTCAAGCATTTTGAGTTTGGAGACGGTTTATGTACGAATCTACAAAAGAGAAAAAGTTTCTTAAGAGAAAAAAGTTTTTTGAAACTATTTTCTTTTATTTTTTTAAAATTATAAAAATCTCACACGTGTTCCGCCAAATATTTATATATGATTGAAAGTAACTTTTTACCCCTGAACATAATAAAAGAAGAAATTGTCAAAATAAAACTCATGAACATTCTTATTATTCATCAGCTAAAGCAAAAGAATATATATATAATATAAATTTTTAAAGCATAATTACAACATTTAAAAATTTAATTAATTTAATTGGCCAACCTCACGTTTATTGCATCTCAGAAGCTGGTCGATGAGATTTTAAGACACCACGCCGGATATCTGTCGGATCATCGAGTTGGTTGTGAAAAACTGATTGGATATTGAGGGGTGTATTGCAACCATTCAGAATTTCATCATTTATGCCAAGTTTTATGTAAAAATATTTTTGATGAAGGTCTTTCTTTGGTGATGGCGACAGGGGATTTTGTATATATAGGTGAAAAAATGGATAACTTCTAGGCAAAAAAAGGGGTAAGGAGAATTAAGGATTGTTACAGGGTAAATAAATAATGTTAGCTTGTTTTTTTAGGTGTCGAATGAGTTCATAATCAGATTCTTTTTGTTTCATAATCGTTGGTGTTCCAAATATTTAAATATGACTGAAAGTACCTTACACTTGGACATAATAAAAGATGAAATTGTCAAAATAAAAATCATGGACATTCATTATTATTCATCAACTAAAGTAAAAGAATATATATATATATATATATATATATATAACTTTTTAAAGCATTATTACAACATTTATAAATTAAATTAAATTAAATTAATTGGCCAACTTCATACTTATTGCGACCAGAAGCTGGTCGATGAGATTTTAAGACACCACGCCGGATATCCGTAGGATCTTTGTGCTGGTTGTGAAAAATCGATTGGATATCGAGAGGTGTATTGCAACCATTTGGAACTTCATCATTTATGCCAAGCTGAGGTCTTTGCTTTGGTATTGGTGAGAGGGGCTTTTATGTTGGTGAAAAAATGGATGACTTCTAGGCAAGAAGGGGAAACATGTTGTAAGAAAAGAGTTACACACACACAAATCTCAACACACACAGATAATAAGAAAGTAATAAGAAGAAATAGAAACATAAAAGATTTTACGTGGTTCAGCAATTTACCTACTTCCACAGAACGCACCGCACTCAATCCACTATTTTCAGAGTTGATTACAATATCTCAGTCTCTCTATAATTTGCTCTCTATCCCTCCAACAACTTTTTTCTCACACACATTAGGGTTTACATAGTGGTGGTATTTATATGGGAGCATTAGGGTAAGCCAAAACACTAAAGGAGTACTTTTCTTTTCGCACAAGTTTTTCTAAATCGCACAGATCCCGTCATTACCACGGTCTGGGTCGCGATTTGCAGCCAGCGTCCCTTACCGCGGTTATGCCTTGTTCTCCACCGCTCAGAACACTACGATGTGTGTGCATCTTCTGTGCTGCAGCCTGCACTGCGTATCACCTCTGGAAAACTTCGCCCGTTGGGCTGCGGCATGTGTGCCATGTCCGCCATGCGGACTACTTAGTGTACCGCCTCCGGAATCCATCGTTATGTGTGCCATGACTTGAGCTCCTTGTCTGTGCCGCGGTCCGTGCTGCGCTACCTACCGGAAAACGTTTCTCAGGTTGGTTTTAGGCTTCATAAAAAAACCCAACAAAACGAGAATTAAGAATTGTTACATGGCAAGTAAATTGTGTTAGATTGTTTTTTTGGCATCTAATGAGTTCATAATCAGATTGATAAGAGGTTGATTGGTTGTTTTTGTTTATGATATTTGTGAGGAGGATTCTATAATTTTAGAAGTAGCTTTTTCTATGTTATTTAATTTGAAACAGAATTTCAAAATTTTATATGAAATTTAATCTAGAGAATTTCTGTTGTTGTTGTTGTTGTTATGTGCATGTTATTATTTTACATTGTTGTTACACCAATTGTTTTACATAAATATGGATGTCTTGGACAACTGCAATGGATGTGAATAAAAAAAATAAAAAATAAGTTTCAGTTTCCTGTACCCATCTTGTTGCAAGCACATCCCATATTCAAATAAATACTCAAGTCTAATTTAATTTGTATTTATCCATGACGTGTTGGTTAAAAACAAATCTTTTTTTTTTTTAATGAATAAACCAATTAATGGGATCACTTGCAATTTATATATGAATTACGTTTCGTCCACATGGAGAAAATCATGCGTTATTTTTTTTTTCAACCATCAATTTTACTGTTTAATTTTATTATTATATATGATGTTAACTCGATCTCTTTTCTTTTTATGACCGTATAGTATAAGACTGTATAGTATTTAATAGATTGAAAATAAACGATAAATATGTAAAGAAATATATAATAATTCCGGACAATAAAATGGTCTTATTGGCATTTAAACATCATAATAAAAGAAATGTAAAAGTAATTAATAGAAAGAAAAAACTATAATCATACAAGTGGTTAAATATATAACTCTTCCGTAATTTAATTAATATTAAAATATAATTAAACATTCACGAATTTCGTTAACATTGATTTCCATATAAGTCAAACGGTTCTGTTCATAATTTTGGCCAATCAATACATATAATAAGTTGAATAATATTCATGCTTTTAAAAGCCCATATTTGATAACTCCCAAATCTTGATAATTATTCATTATTTAAACTAATAATAGAATTAATAATACGTAAAAAAAAATAGAATTAATAAGATTTTCAAGGAATTTAACCTTATAAATACTCCCATGTATGTTTTCCCAACACACCACAACAAAAATCATAACAAATACACCAAGCATTTCTCATTTTCTTTGAAATCTTTAGCTAAGGAGAAGATGATCAAGAAACCTTACATGGGTCGCCAAAAACTTTCCCTTGTAAAGATATCTAAAAAAAATCATCTTCAAGTCACCTTCTCCAAGCGTCGAACCGGATTATTCAAAAAGGCTAGTGAACTTGCTACACTATGTGGTGTTGAGACTGGCATAATAGTCTTCTCCCCAGCAAACAAACCCTTCTCTTTTGGCCACCCTTATGTTGATTCCATTGTCAATCGCTTTCTTTCTCGAAATCCACAACCTGATTCGGGTGTCAATCGACTCATTGAAGCTCATCGAAATGCTAACATTCACGAGCTCAATATGGAACTAACACAAGTTCTTAATGAACTAGAAGTTGAAAGAAAGAGAGGAGAAGCGCTTGACAAAATAAGGAAAGCTTGTAGGAAGCAGTGCTGGTGGAAATCACCTATCGTTGAACTCTGATCTTATGAGCTCGAGCAATTGAGGATGGCATTGGAGGAGCTCAAAAAGAAGGTAGCAGAACAAGCTAACAAGATCTTGGTTGAGTCTACCAATACTTCACCATTTTTTAAAGTTAATGCTTATGATAATGAAACCAAACCTAATGATCAGAGTAGTGTTGCTGATTCCAATATGTACACATTAGGTTATAGTTATAAATATGGGCTTGTATGAAATTCATTCCTCATGATTTCCATTAATTATTGCAAGCAATTACAAAAGCTAGTGCCTTGCTAGCAAGTGATTAATGTGATTGTTAATAATAACTGATTTTTATTCCGGTTTATGTGGCCTACTCTTATAATGAACTTTCCCTACATTTTAATGAGTAGTTGAAATATACTAATAAACACAATTTAGTTAATCATTAAAAAATAGACAATTCAGGGAAGCTTTTACAATTAATATTAATTTGTGATTAAATATGCATCAAATTGGTTAATAATCACTTCCAGATACGTCAAACGGTTCCATTTAATTTATGAGGCCAGGCAATATATATAATAATAATCATGCATTTTCAATATAAATAATCATGTATTTAAGAGAGTAAGATTTGATAACTTGCATATCTTGGGATAAAATAATCATTATTTAAGGTAATAAGGAGTTAAAAAAAAATTCAATAAATATGTCAAGTAAGTAAGCATTGCAAATTAAAGTTATCATGGATTTTTCTTGATATCTTAAGCTATGTATATGGAGAAGATGATCAAAAAGTCTTGTATGGATATCAGGATACAAGCTTGTATGAGTTTATTCATTTTTCATTTTTACAAGTAGTTACAAAAACCATAATGCCATTAAATATCTAATATACATTCAAAATAGTAAATAGGTAAATTATTAAACATATAATATTGAAAACTATTAAATAAACTATTAAAATTACCATTAAATTAAAATTTCATTCTCTCTCCTCGCAGTCTTTTTTACAGGCACTCTCTCTTCTTAGCTACTGGGGTTGGTGGTCGGATTTAGTTTTATTGTAATGGAATATTGATTGGTACTGAAAAAAAATATAGAGAATGAAATCGACCTTGAGCAGATCTCCTCAACCGGAAGAAGTCTTCGACCTGTGGTGGATGGGAGAAGAAAACTTGAGTATTTATTTGAGTAGGGGTTATCCTTGCGCATGATGGGCACAAGAAGCTTAATTTTTTTTGTTTATTCAGATAAATCTTCTATTTATGCATCTCATTAGCAGTGTCACAGTAGTTTTAAGTATGGTAGATTCACTTGTCCAGAGTTTATTTTTTTATTTTTTTATTTATTGCGGAATACTTTATAAGAATATAAATAAGAAAGATGAAATGGGGCAAAATAGCACATTTTAAACATTAACTTGTGCAACTATCTCCACATTAATAAGTACATGTTTGGTTGAGTTTTCTACTGCATCAAAAAGTCTACCAATATCTATTTGAGTTTTTTAGAGTTGTTTAGTTGGATTTTTAAGATTGTCTATTTTAAATTGAGTAGAGACTAGTAGAGTTTAAACCTCTAATAGGCAAAAGCTCATTGAGAGGTGATTATCTAAATAGACTTTTTTTCAAAAAAAAGTCTATCATTCAAACAACTATATTTGTTTTTAAAAAACTTTTTTTCTAATAGATCTACTACAAGTAGATCTTGTTTTATTAGCACTAAAAAGGGTGTTAAGACTTAAGACCAAAATACCCCCACTTTTACTTTTACAACTTTTACTTTTCATTTTCAATTTTCAATTTCCCCCCGCTTTTATTTTTACTTTTGTTCCTCTGAAATCACAATACAAAGAAACTCTTCTCTCAAAAAGTTTTTTTTTTTTTTTTTTTTGTTTTTTTCGTTTATTGAACGATTTCTATAGGTTTGAAGAGTACCCAGGTTTGAAGAGTAGATCCCCCACTTTTACTTTTCATTTTACTTTTCATTTTCAATTCTCTGTATTTTTTTTTTTTCAAAAAATTCAGTTATTCTTCCTTTGAAATCACACTTCATAGAAACTCTTCTCTCTCTGATATTTTTTTTTTTCTTTTACTGAATGATTTCTACAGGTTTGAAGAGTAGATCCATTCATTAAAACCTAGTTTTGGATCCTCATCTGAAATTAATTTCAGTCAGATGTAGACAAACTAATCAGAAGAGTTGATAAGGTAAATTTTCTCTATAAACGAGTTGAAAAACTCATTTAGTGTCATTTTTTTCAGGTGTGGTCTGGAAACTTGCACTTTCCATTTGTTTGATGTTTATGTTGAACTGAAATGCTTAATCTCTGTTTTGATCTGGTTGTCTGAAAAAGTTTGTGTGTGTTCGAGACTTATTTGATGTATTCGAGACTTAATTTTATTCGTTGTGAGACGTATTAATATCAATTTCGAGACTTATATCAATTGCAAGACTTATTTAGTTCATTTTCTAGACTTATTTATATCATTTTCGAGACTTTAATTGATGTATTCGAGACTTAATTTTATTCATTGTGAGACTTATTATATCAATTGTGAGACTTAATTAGTTCATTTTCGAGACTTATTTATATATATTTCGAGACTTAATGTTAGTAATTCGAGATATAATTCAACAAAGAAATCAAGACTTACTGGGATGTATCAGACTCACAGTTATTTATTGACTAGTTTTCATATGGTGAATTTTTTGATATTGTTATTTGTTTCTAGGACAATGGGTCAAAATGAACTACCGGATGGAAGCCAGAGATATGTTGGCGCTGTTAATAAAGGTGTATTATGTTCAAAAGAATTTGAGTTACAAAGAACTGTTGGGAGTTGTAAATGACATTGTCAAACATGATCCGAACAGATATGAAATTAACATAGAATCAATAGCAGTTGGTCTAGACAGTACATGTCACACTATGATAGCAGATGATGATGACAATTCAATTTCCTTGCAAACACAACATAATTCATTATAAATACATTCATTCATCCATCCATAATATATAAACCAAAAAATATATCCATAATAAACCAAAAATCCATAATATATCTAATAACATCCATAATATATTTGATAACATCCATATGGAGGAGTTTAAAATCCATAACATAATTCACTGGTCTGAAACAATGGAGGGGTTTGAAAATACGTCCATGACCATTTTTAGTCGCATATGTGGCATTTGTAGTCCAATTGAACTTCTTTCTCTTTGCCACAGTATGCTCAATCAATGCTAATGTGTGTGCTCTACAATTGCCAATGTAAAGACGTTAAAAAAACTATTAATTACCTTGTAAACAGAATAAAGATTTCAATACCATGTAATCATTAAAGTTGTGCTATTTACCCGGTAGTTTGTTAGGGAATGTTATGTTTGCTTACTAAAACCATATGAAATAGGTCCGGAGACATCGTTATGTCCTTCCATCTCTTTTTGAATGACAACGGTTCATTATGCACCATTAAGTCTTCTTTTTGGGTCCGACGAGTAATTGTTCTATTATACTAATCCGATTCGGGAGTTTTCAGTAGCCTCTTAAGATTCACCATCTACATATATAATGTTACAAACAAAATATACAATAATAACTACACAACACAAGATAAGTCTCTAATGAAACATTTATTTTTGGAAAATATATATAGCAGTAAGTCTTGAATATACACCATTAAGTCTTTAATATATATATATATATATTTTTTTTTTTTTTAAATAGCGAGAATTTTATTAAAAAGTTAGTAGCCAAAGTGACAAAACATAGAAACAGAGCACAAACACCAACAAAACCTCCCACCAACAACCAAAAACGACGCATAAACAAAAGCAACACCTAATATCAATGGCCAAAAGACCTACACACAAACAGAAACAACCCACCCTTAAAACATAACAGACATCACACTCTACTCCATAACAGCCTATCACCCGCCCTACTAGATCCCAATTTAGCTAAGCAATCAGCAGAAGAATTGAACCCACACGATCTATGAATAATGGTGGTGGCAAAGAGAGTTTTGGAAGGCTGGAAGAAGCTGAGAGGGTGGTTGGTCTTACTACTGGGATGCATGTTTACGGATGGCCGATATCATCCAAGGTTGCTTCGGTAGAATGGAGTAATAGAGGTAAGCATATGGGTGGAAGCAGATGCTCTCAAAGGAAAATGAGTAGGCAATCTGGTCTTGTTTCAAGCGGGATACCAATAAGTCTCGAATACACATGAATTAAGTCTCGAATACATGTTAAATAAGTCTCGGATTAAGTCTCGAAAATGCTTATATAAGTCTCAAAAATTATGTAAGTCTCGAAAAGTCTTATCTAAAGTCTCGAAAAGTCTTATCTAAAGTCTCGAAAATATATATTTAAGTCTCGAAAGATGCTAATAAGTATCAAAAAATCCCTAATTTTGAAAAACTATTGTTCATCATCTTCTCCTAATCGAAAAACCGTAACCCACTAACACCACAATTTAGATGCTTTTAAAAAAAAAAAAAAAAAAAAAAAAAAAAAAAAAAAAAACTAAATCGAAATACATATTCATAATAAAATATGAATCGATAACACCACCATTCGTATTCAAACAACAAAACATCACCACTAAAATCAAATTCACAAAAAAAAAAAAAACCAAATCGAAATCAACATAAACGAAATAAATATAAAAAAATCAACAATATCAAATTTTAAAACAAAACTCAAACGAAAATACCTCAAATCCTGACGGTTTCTATCGATGAGATCTCGATTCAATGTGTCACCGGAGTCTTATGGTTGCCGTCGAAGTCTTCGCGGTTGTCTGTCGGTGCTGTAGTAGTTGTCGCCGTCAATGGGCTTCTCACTTTGTTGTTGTTGTTTTTGCTTGAAGTCCTTATTTGCTTAGTCAACAAAAGCAAGAAAATTGAAAAAAGAAAAAGTAATAAGTAAAAGACATCAAATGCTTGTTTCCCTAATATGAGGTATTTTTGTCTGAAATCAAACTTTAGTATTATTAAAACAAGACTTTTTTTTTTTTGAGCAACCGAAACCTAAAAGCTTAACAAGGAGAAAAAAACACAAATAAGAAAACTCAACCAGAAACACCCCATTCTAATCTATCCTCATGGCCACTAGAACCATTTTTTGCTAAATAATCCGCCAAAGAGTTCATGTCCCTTGGTACAAAAATTATCTCCAAACTGTTCCAAGAAAGAAGAAATTGTCTTATATCATGCACCAGATGAACCAAATTGATAATTTCAAAATCTTCGCCATTACACCATGCCACCGCAGATTTTGAATCACTTAGAATGGTGATATTGCGATCAAAAAACACTTGTTTGTCAATCACTAATTGGCACGCTCTGTGAATAGCATAAATTTCAGTAGAAATAGCATTTAATTCCCTATAAAATACGAAATAGACAAAGAATCTTTCCATTGTTATCCCGAAGCTCCCCACCTATTCCAGCGTCTCCAGGATTACCTCTAGATGATCCATCAACATAAAAACATAACTTTGAAACAGCTGGAGGGAACCAGTGATTCGCCACAGCAGAATTGGTCGAACGCAAATTCACACACCTTTCCTTTACATCCAAAACAAGCAATGACAAGTCAGCCATATAAACCAAATCCAAAATTCTTAAACGAAAGGGCCACCCAAAATTTAATTATGTCCAACACCTTTCCCATATTAGCAACACTTCCATTGAATACCACCCCATTTCTACATTCCTATATTGACCAAACAACTGCAAAAAATAGGGCACTCCATTTTCTTCTCCTCGACTTAGAAGGGCATAAAACATACCAACCTAAAACCCAATCTGAAACCGACGAAGAAGAGCATACGTTAACACCCCACCAACCCAAACAAGTCCTCCATACCACACTAGACCATTCATATAACAAAAAAACATGGTCGACTGACTCAACCCCATCGACACACAAATGACATCCAATATCGATCGACTAAAAAACAGCACCAAATTTGTGTAAAAACTCTCTAACCAAAATCCTTCCTTTCAATAATTGCCACACAAAAACCTCCACTTTTGGAGGACAAACATTCTGCCAAAGGAAGTCACAAAACAAATCAGTTGACCCTTTATTATCCTCTAAACATTTTCTAAAAAAGCTTACCGAGAATAAGTCATTAGTAGAGAAAGTCCATGACAACACATCCGGGGAATTGCGACTTAACTAAATACTTTCCAAGGAAAACTTGAAGCAATTCCACTGCTCGATCTCCCAGTCAAATAACGGCCTTCTCAAAATCACATTCCACACCCATATAGAATTCAACCAGCTACCATATTCATTAACACATCCTACCTTGTTAACAGCCAAAGCATATATTCTTGGGAACGCATACAAGAAAGGCACTGAATCCCATTTCATGTCCAGCCATAATCTCACCCTATCACCTCTCCCAATTGCCACTTGAAAGCCCTTTTTCACAATGGTAGCAGTACTATTATTGTCAGAGAAAAACATGTTCAAGCTTTTAACAAAAGGCAACCCATTCCTCATTCTTGCAACATCCCACAACACTGGATTAACCCCTAAATTATACTTTGCACACAGGACCAGCTTCCATAATGAAATCTCCTCTCTCCCAAACCTCCACAGCCACCTTGCCAACAAACTCAAACTCTTATCCCTCATTCTCCCCACCCCCAGACCACCAAACTTCTTATGTTTGCATATTGTCCTTCAATCCACCAAGTGTATTTTCTTTTTTGTAATCCCCTCATTCCAGAAAAAATTCCTCTACAGCTTTTCCAACTTATTTGAAACCACCATCGGAGTGGGAAAAACGGACATGAAATATGAAAGAAGATTCGATAGTACTGCTTTAATGAGCACCAAACGGCCACCCTTTGAAATAAAAGAACTCTTCCATAAAGCTAATCGTTGCTCCACTTTACTCACCATTGGATCTTAAAACGCCTTTCTACTCGAATTACCACCTAGAGGAAGACCCAAATACGAAATTGGGAGAGATGCTGAAACACACCGAAATACCATCGTCCAGTCTTCCTCACCCTTCTTACCAATTCAAGCAATGCAAGACTTATGGAAATTAATTTTTAAACCAGAGATCAATTCGAAACACCTCAAAATTCTCCTAATATTTAAAAGATACTCCATTTTTGGTTCCAAAAAAATTATTGTATCATCAGCAAATTGTAAATGGGAAATGTGAACACTTCCCCTCCGAAAAACCGCACCTCTGATTAAGTCCAACTCCCTAGCACGCACAAGCATACCACTAAGTATTTCCACAACCATGTTAAAAAGAAAAGGCGACAAAGGATCTCCCTGACGAAGACCCCTCTCAATCGCGAACTGCTATGTAGGGCTTCCATTGACCAGAATAGACAATAAAGGGGAAGAAATACACCACTTTATCCACTGTTGCCATTTTGCACCAAAACCTATCTTTGCGAGAACTTCCAACAAAAATGCATGATCCACGCTGTCATATGCCTTTTCGAAATCCAGTTTAACCAGGAGTCCACCTTTCCCATCCCTTTTTCAAGTATGAATTACCTCTTCCGCAATAACAAAACTGTCGACAATCTGACGATCTTTTACGAAAGCCATTTGAGTGAGGCCTATCACTGTGTTCATAACCAACTTGAGCCTATTTGCTAGAACCTTTGCCAACACCTTGTATAATGATCCCACCATACTGATCGGTCTATATTCTTTAAGAGAAATCAGATTTTTTATCTTCGGAATCAAAGCTATAAATGTACAATTAAGTTCACGAATTATTGAACCATCCTCATAAAAAGCATGCAAAAAATGCATAAAGTCATCCTCATTAAAACAAGACTTATTAATGTGGTGCTATTTGTGCAAGACCCACTCCACAAAGTGTTATTTAATTTTTGAACCCGAAAGAGGAAATGGGAAGTTCTAGATATCTTTTTAAGCCCAAACTTTTAATTTGCATTTTATTTTCGTGCAGAGTGAGGTGTAGAGGTGGCCATGGTTTCGGTTAAACCGACGGTTTTGCCCGCGGTTTAACCGAAACCGTACTTCCAAAAACCGCCCCAAAACCGAAACTGAAACCGGCGGTTTCAAAACCGGTCGGAAACCGGTTGAACCGGTTACGGTTTCGGTTTGGGTACTTCCAAAAACCGCCAAAAACCGACGGTTAAACCGGCGGTTTTAACCGCGGTTAAACCGCCGGTTTTTTTATAAAAAAAAAATTAAAAAAAATCGACTAATCAGAAGCTGACACGTGGCATTTTTTTTGATTTTTTTTTTAAAAACCGAAACCGAACCCAAAACCGTCGGTTTTTAAACCGAAACCGTAAAATCGCCGGTTAGAAACCGTGTACCAAACCGGTTTTCCGGTTACGGTTTCGGTTTTGGGTGGCCACCGCCGGTTTCAAACCGAAACCGAACCGTGGCCACCACTAGTGAGGTGGTTTATTTATTTTTATTTTTATCTATTGAGGAATATTTTATATGAATATAAATAAGAAATGGAAAGTTATAGATTTCTTTTCAAGTCCAAACTTTTAATTTGCATTTTATTTTCGTGCAGAGTGAGGTTGCACAACTAGTTGTTCAATTCGTGTGAAAAAAAGCTAAAAATCATGCAAATGGTCGATATTATTTTTAATGAATAAAGTCAACGAAGAGAGCAGTTGCATCACATATCAACTCACAATGATGAGTTCGAGTAATATCATGTAGGGGCATATAATGATTCTTTTTGGACACTCCATCTCGTTTGTTATTATATTTCTCTAAATTATCATTTAATTTTTAAATATTTTGTGTATTATTAATCTAATATTTAAACTATTTTTCTTCTAATTTTTTAGAAATTCAACTCATTTTTTTACCCTAAATTTGGTTAAATCATGAAATTTATCACAGTGGTTGTATGTTATTGTTGTTGTTTAGTATTTTTCATGTTTAATTTAATTAGAAGTGTTTTGATTTTTCATTTGTGTGTTTATTTGTTCATGTATTTTTTTTTTTTTTTGGAAAGGAAGCTTATTTGTTCATGTAGATCAATATAAATAGTTTTATGGTTGTTTTCTCTCCAAAAATGGAATTGTTTTGTAACTGGTTTTGGTGTACAACTTAATTTTATTACAAAAATTTTGCTAGATGATGCGAAAGTTGGATTGGAATGCTTAAATAATTTATAATATTATAATGTTTGTAATACAAAATAGTTAATATTTACATAATAATTATGTTGAATTGTATGGTTGTATAGTTATCTGAATTGAAAAGAACATCATGAAAATATTATTTCAAATTCTATGACAATCGATGCTTACTCTTGAAGACATTATAGAGCATAAATTCGATAATAATTCATTTTTTTATTAAAGTATATGTTTGTGCAACAAAAAACTCTCATATAGTGGAAAATCTTGGTTTAACCCCTGTCCTCACTACATCATCTTCTTTCGTCATTTCAACAATAAGAGATGATTGGTATACGTGTATAGTTTGTGTACAGTTGTATTAGCGAGAGAGTTTAGGTTTAGATAGAAGTGAAGTGAGACTGTGGTTGCCTAATTTTCAATCCTTTCGAGACTGGAGACAGTTTATATACTGGGACTACAAAAGAGAAAAAGATTTTTGAAAATAGTTTTTTTTTTTTTTAAAAAAAATTATATAAATCTCACACGCGTTCCAAATATTTAAATATGAATGAAAGTACCTTTTTACTCTTAAACATAATAAAAAAATGAATGACTTATAAGTAAGAAGAGGAAACGGTAATTAAGGGTTGTTACAGCAGGTAAATAATGTTAAATTGTTTTTTAGGCATCGAATGAGTTCATAAATAGATTGATAAGAGGTTGATTGGTTGTTTTTGTTTATGATATTTGTGAGAAGGATTCTATAATTATAGGAGTAGTTTTTTCTATGTTATTTAATTTGTAACAGAATTTCAAAATTTTATATGATATTTAATCTAGGGAATTTCTGGTTTTTTTTTTTTGTTATGTGAATGTTATTATTTTACACTGTTGTTACACCAATTGTTTAACTATGGATGTCTTGGACAACTGCAATGGATGTAAATAAAAAAAATAAAAAATAAATTTCAGCTTCCTGTACCCATCGTGTGCAAGCACATCCCCTGTTCAAATAAATACTCGTCTAATTTAATTTGTATTTATCCATGACGTGTCGGTTAAAAACAAATCTTTTTTTTTTTTTTTAAGGAATAAACCAATTAATGGGATCACTTGCAATTTATACGTGAATCCACATGAAGAAAATCATGCGTTATATATTTTTTCAACCATTAATTTTACTGCTTAATTTTATTATTGGGTGCCGATATTGACACCTATAAAACTTATTAGTACACCAATATTTTATTAAAAAATTTAATTATAAAAATATCGGTAAGGATAAATTACTTTAATTAAAAATAAACCAAATATTACACTCAATAATTACACTCATATCTTCAACTATATTTCTTTATTAAAAAAAAACTTACCCTTCAAAAAAAAAAAATTATGATAAACTCTAATTTTTATGATAAACCCTAACTAAACTCTAAAGTTTCAATTTTTCTCATTATCGTATTGTTTTTGTCTTTCTTTTATGTATAATTATGAGTTATATCAATAAACAAAAAAATTTTTAGCGATAACTATAGATATCAATAAGGGTTTTATTTTATTTTATTTATTTATTTTAAAGATAATTTCATATTGAAAATCTCTTGATCCCACATACGATTTCACACATTCTATTTTATAAGACTCTTACATTCGAGATATTTCCAAAAATAAATCGGACCATCATTAAACGAGGATTTGATTCAAAAAATAATAAGATTTTTTTTATTATATAAATTGGATGTGATAATATTTTAAGAGTGTTTATAAATAATATGTATTAAAATGAATATATTTATTTCAATTAGGGTACTATTGGCATTACGATGAGTGCTTATAGTAATATTTATTTTTAAAATTTTAGACATGGCTATACTTATAAAAATGGGTGTACTAATAAGTTTTATGGGTGTCAATATGCGTACTCTTTATTATTATATATGATCTTAACTCGATCTCTTTTCTTTTTAAGATTGTACAGTATTTAATAGATTGAAAATAGAAGAAATATATAATAATTCTGGACAATAAAATGGTCTTATTGGCATTTAAACATCATAATAAAAGAAATGTAAAAGTAATTAATAGAACGAAAGAACTATAATCATACAAGTGGTTAAAAATATAACTCTTCTATAATTTATTTACTATTAAAATATAATTAAACACTCATGAATTTCGTTAACATTGATTTCCATATAAGTCAAACGATTCTGTTCATAATTTAGGCCAACCAATACATATAATAAGTTGAATAATATTCATGCTTTTAAAAAGCCCATATTTGATAACTCCCAAATCTTGATAATTAATCATCATTTAAACTAATAATACAATTAATAATAAGTAAAAAAAAAATAGAATTAATAAGATTTTCAAGAAATTATAACCTTATAAATACTCCCATATATGTTTTCCCAACACACCACAACAAAAATCATAACAAATACAATAAGCATTTCTCATTTTCTTTGAAATCTTTGGCTATGGAGAAGATGATCAAGAAACCTTGCATGGGTCGCCAAAAAATTTCCCTTGTAAAGATATCTAAGAAAAATCATCTTCAAGTCACCTTCTCCAAGCGTCGAACCGGATTATTCAAAAAGGCTAGTGAACTTGCCACACTATGTGGTGTTGAGATTGGCATAATAGTCTTCTCCCCAGCAAACAAACCCTTCTCTTTTGCCCACCCTGATGTTGAGTCCATTATCGATCGCTTTCTTTCTCGAAATCCACAACCTGATTCCGGTGTCAACCGATTCATTGAAGCTCATCGAAATGCTAACATTCACGAGCTCAACATGGAACTAACACAAGTTCTTAATCAACTAGAAGTTGAAAGAAAGAGAGGAGAATCGCTTGACAAAATAAGAAAAGCTCGGTGCAAGAAGCAATGCTGGTGGGAATCACCTATTGCTGAACTCGGATCTTGTGAGCTCGAGCAATTGAGGATGGCATTGGAGGAGCTCAAAAAAAAGGTAGCAGAACAAGCTAACAAGATCTTGGTTGAGTCTACCAATACTTCACCATTCTATAAAGTTAATGCTTACGAGAATGAAACCAAACCTAATGATCAGAGTAGTGTTGCTGCTTCCAATATGTACACATTAGGCTATAGTTATAAATATGGGCTTGTATGAAATTCATTCCTCATGATTTCCATTAATTATTGCAAGCAGTTACAAAAGCTAGTGCTTTGCTAGCAAGTGATTAATGTGACTGGTAATAATAATTGATTTTTATTCCGGTTTATGTGGCCTACTCTTATAATGAACTTTCCCTACATTTTAATGAGTAGTTGAAATCTACTAATAAACACAATTTAGTTAATCCTTAAAAAATAGACAATTCAGGGAAGCTTTGACAATTAATATTAATTTATGATTACATACTCATCAAATTGGTTAATAATCACTTCCAGATAAATCAAACGGTTCTATTTAACTTATAATACCAGGTAATACATATAATAATAATCATGCATTTATAATATAAATAATCATGTATTTAAAAGTGTAAGATTTGATAACTTGCATATCTTGGGATAAAATAATCATTATTTAAAGTAATAAGCGGTTAACAAAAATTCAATAAATCTGTTTGAAGGCAAATTACATGTATAAAAGTAACATAATAAAAGGCTACTGATGTCTATCTCCTAACAATTACACAAAATCAGAACAAACCAACTGCATTTACCAAAGAAAAGTAATTAGCATTGGAAATAAATAAATACATATTGTCTTATGGAGAGGAGAGAGAAAGTTAGAGAGAGAAAGTCTGTGGCTTTTGAGAGCAAAAGGTTTAACGAATCAGATGGGGAAAGAGACTTCAAAGGTAATCTGGTTTCCATGTTCATTGACAATTTGAATCCAGTGGTGGACTAGAAAGGATTATGAAGTATTTTTAGAGTTTTCGGCAAGGTGAGAGGCTTGTATTTGTCTCCTAAATCTGGGTCTAGATGAAGTTGCTTTGCATTTGTTAGGTTCGCCGCTAAGGAAGAAGCGGAAAGAGTTGTCAAACAAATAAATGAGATGCATGTTTACGGATGGCCAATTGTATCGAAAATCGCCTCATCAGACTGGAACAACAGAAGGAAAATTCAGGAAGGGATCAACAGAAAGCTTCACCGTGATTCGTCTCATATTTCAAAAGGTGTGAAGGTTTTCAACAGGGTTCACAGTGACACCAAAATTTTGAATGGGCCATCTTATGCGGAGGTGGTCTAGAGTTCTACCAGGGAGTCAAAACCAAATGGTTTAAAGGAAAAGGATATAATGGATAGAAAGGAGATTATGAAATGGGATGTGGGCTCTCACGACAGTGGCTGGCTTAAGTTTTCTGTGGTGGGAGTCTTGAAGTCATTTTTTGATATTACACCAGTGGTCAGTGGACTTCAAGGAAGACAGATTTATGCTTCTTCTTTTTACCTAGGTGATAAGAATATTCTTTAGATTTTCAAGTCCATCACAGATAGAGATACTTTTATCAGGTGCAGATTGTTATGGGAGGATTATTTTTCGTCTATTGGCTTCTAGACAGATGTGATTACACCTCAATCTCAGCTATCCTGGATTGAATTCAGGGGTATTCCTTTGCACTGCTGGTGTGATGATTTCTTTAAAATTCTTGGATGGATGGTGGGAGAACCATTAATGGTAGAGGAAGAGACTTCGAATAGATTGAAGCTGGATTGTGGAAGGGTGCTTGTCCTGATTCCGACAGGCCAAAGTTACCCAGACTCAATTAAAGTGGTGACCAGAAATGTTTCTTTTCCAATCAAGGTTTGGGAGGATCCGAATCTTATTTACTCCAATTGGATTTCAAATGGTTGAGCATTGGAAAGGGAAAATCTTCTGATTCTTTGTCTTTTGGTAATGACAATATGGTGGACATTCAAGTCATTGAGGAAGATGATAAGGTGGCAAACATAAAAATAAAAAAAAATAAAAAATAAAAAAAAGTGAAGTGGCGGCTAAGAATGTTCTAACCAATCAGAATATGGCAGATAATGAGGCACAAGATACATGCGCAGCTCAGCATAATAATGTGTTAACTATCAACTGTAATGCAGGTTTTAATGAGGAAAATGTGTTTGGTTGTTTTGAGAAGCAAAAGGATGTCGATGGAGGATTTACGAATGTGATCATTAAAGGGAAGGGTATCATGCGTAAAAATTTGTACCAAAATCAGAATGTTCCATTAATTCATAATGGTAACTTAGTTCTGGACAAAAATAGAAATTCAGAAGTTGGGAAGGTATGGACCAATGATGATAGTGGATCTTCCACTTTTTCTGAGAGTGAGGAGGCCAGTTTTTGAAACATTCAATTATTATAGGGGAATCTTCGAAGTTTGGTTTGGGCCATTTAAAGAGGGGTGATATAGTAATTGAGTTGGGTAATGGTTTGGGCCAAGAAAAGAACTCTCAGGTTTGTAATTATCTTCCTACAGCAAGCCCAAATCGAAGTAGTGGTGAGAGGAGCCATGTGGCCTATATGGAACAATCAGAAAAGGCCCAAAAGATTTCTAATAAGGTTCAAAGTCAAAACACTTTGTCTAAGAAACAGAATTCTTTATTTGGTAACTCGTTTTCTCATATTTCAGAAACTTTATTCCATCAATCTTCCATAGAAAAGGAGGATCGTATATTGATAATGGGAAGGGAAAGAAAGAAGTCTTCTTCAAAAAAGGATTGCCAAGTCTTGCAGCTCAATGAAGAGTCATGAGATGAAAACTCGAAAGGACAAAAGTCTGTTGGCAAAAGGAGTTCAGGAAATCGTCAAAGAAGATGTTATGCCGAGATTAAGTAGAGGAATGTGGAATCTAGAGGAAGAAGTGACAAAAAGTTATAGAGAAAAGTGTGGCTTTTAGGTAATTCAATTGTTCTCTACCTAGTCAAAATTCAGGGACGGGAACCATTGTGGGTGGTCCTGCGAAGACTATAGTATGGAGTTTAAGCGATGAGGTAGCAAAAGTAATTGAGAATGAGATTGCTTTGGGTTTAGATTTTCATGGAAAAAAAAATTCGGTGGTTGAGGAAATTTCCAAAAAGAAGAGGGAGGAAGATTTGAGTTTCCGTGAAGCAAGGTAATCTCTTGAATTGTTGTGTTGCTAGTCTGGAGGTTTCTAATTTTTTAATGATAGCTTTAACTTGGAATATAATGGGTTTGCGGAGAATTGAGAAGAGGACATCGGTTAGGAACTAAGTTTACAAAACCAAACCATCATTTCTTTTTTTACAAGAATCAAAATTAAGTCTCTTTGACTCTAGGATGATCAAGTCGTTAGACGGCTCTTTGCTGACTAAAGGGGTCGGAGTTGATTCTGTGGGAGCAGCTGGTGGAATTATTACTTTATGGAATGAAGATTGTTTTGAAGTTAAGTCTTGTATTTCGAATGAAAGATGTATTATTGTGGCAGGTTTGTTAACTAAGTTGAATAAGGAAATGGTGTTTTGCAATTTGTATGCTGCAAATCAAGAAAGTGAGAGGGTTTATCTGTGGAAATTTATTTTGAATGCAGAAGTATCCCTGTCTGTCCCTTGGGTGACAGGTGGTGATTTCAACACTATTCTCGAGCAAGGTGAAAGAAAGGGTGGTGTGGGAAATGTAAGATCAATGAGAAGTTTCAAGATCTTTGTTGATTCGGCCAATATGGTGGACATTCCCATGCTTGGTAAGTCATTCACATGGTCTAATAACAAAGAAAATGAGTCTTGAGCAAGACTCGATCGCTTTCCTTGTGATCTGCTACTTCTTTCTTAGTTCCCTAACTTGGTCTATAAGGGTCTTTGTACGAGTTTATCGGACCATAATCCGGTAATCATTGGGGAACCGGTTGATTGGGGCCCTAGACCGTTTAGGTTTCTTAATGGGTGGTTGGAGGACAAGGCTCTTATGGAAGAGGTTAGGCAATGTTGGAAGAAGAATATGGGGGGTGGGTCGATTGGTGCTCAATTGTTCTTTAAATTGAAAGCTATGAAAAGTCACTTGAAATTCAAGATGAAGGGTGGGAAGCGGAATGAAGATCAGATAAAATTTTTAGAAGGAGAGCTCGTTGTTTTAGAAGGAAAGACCGTTTCTCAGGGTTGGTCGATGCAATTGAGAAAGGAAAGATCTGCTGTTTTGGTGAAACTCTGGAAGTAAATATGAATTGATGAACAAAAATGGAGGCAACACTCAAGGGTGAAGTGACTGAAGGATGGAGATAAAAACACTAGATTTTTTTTCATTTAATGTCCAATGTGAGAAAGAAGGCTAATTTCATAGGTGATTTGATGATTTTATTTAAAAGATGTTCTGGTTCGACTATTGTTAGTGGGGTGTATTTTCATTCTTTGAAGATCAGTTTAAGAAGGAGAGGTTATGCAGGCCGAGTATGAGTTGTCGTGTTTTGAAACAAATCACAGAAAGGAAAAGGTTGATTTAGAAGTGGAATTCTCTGCTGAAGAAGTTTGGTCTACCTTGTGTGATTGTGATGGTAATAAAGCTCCGGGCCTGATGGTTTTAATTTAAATTTCATTAAGGCAAATTGAGAATTTATTAAAGATGATTTTATGAAATTCTTGTTTGAATTTCATGAGGATGGGTCAGTGGTTAGCAATTTGAACTGCACTTTTATTGCTCTTATCCCAAAGATTATGATGCTTGAATCTTTAGGTGATTATAAACCCATCAACTTGGTTGGTTCATTATATAAGGCTCTTGCCAAGGTCCTAGCTAATAGGCTGAAACTAGTGATGAATTCAGTGATTGGCCCATCTCAGATGGCATTTGTTAAGAACAAACACATAATGGATAGTTTTGTAATTGTTGAGGAGGTGATTCATTCCTGGAAGAAAGAAAGTAATGGTGGAAGTTTAATTAAGCTCGATTTTCAGAAAGCTTACGACAGTGTTGATCATGATTTTTTAATGGAGGTAATGGAGAAAATGGGTTTTGGTTTGAAATGGCAACAGTGGATTAAGTGGTGTATAGCTTCGCCCTCTATGTATGTTTTGGTGAACGGCTGCCCTACAAAGCAATTTCAGTTAGAAAAGGGTCTTCGTCAGGGAGATGCATTATCTCCATTCCTGTTTAATATGGTTGTTGAAGTCCTTAGTTGTATGTTCACTAAAGCAAAAGGTTAGGGTATGATTAGGGACAAAGGTTTAGGTGATGATTTGGTTCATATTACCCATTTACAGTTCACTGATGATACGATTCTATTCTTCGAACCTAAGATGGGGTTTCTTTTAAGCACTAAGAGAAATCTTAGGTGTTTTGAATTAATTTCGGGTCTGAAGATCAACTTTCATAAATCTTGTCTCGTTAGGATTGGCAGGAATGTTTCTAGTGAGGTGTATTGGGCAGCGGCTTTTAGATCTGTTGCGGCATCTCTACTAATTACTTACCTTGGTCTTTCATTGGGTGGGAATTCTTGTAGGGAAATGTTTTGGGATCTGGTTATCAAAAAAGTGGAACAAAGGCTCGCTCTATGGAAGAGAGCTTACATTTCAAAAAGTGGAAGATTTGTGCTCATTAAGGCTGTTTTGTCCAACTTGCCTTCATATTACATGTCCGTTTTTTCTATTCCGGTGGGTGTTGCATAGAAAATTGAAAAGATTCAAAGGGATTTTTTTTGGAACGATGGTTTATTAAAAAAAAAAAAGGTTCATTTGTGGATTGGGTTACTCTGTGCAAAAACAAACGATCTGGTGGTCTTGGTATTGGAAGATTGAAGGACAAAGGTTTGAGTCTTATGGCCAAGTGGATATGGAGGTTTGGTAGAGAAGAAGGTTCTTTGTGGAAGAAAGTTTTGTATGCTAAGTATAAGCTAGGTCTCAATCCGATTGTGTGGGATGTTTCAGAAGTCAGAAATAGCTCCCAGTTTGTTAAGGCTATTGGTAGATTTTTTGTAGATATTCAACGTGCTTGCACGATTATAAAACAAGGTTTTCAGGTTGTGGTTGGTTTCGACAATAGAATTCGGATGTGGCATGATATAAGGTTGGATCATGTTCCTTTGAAGGTGGCTTTTCCGAGAATTTTCACGCTAGCTTCCAACAAAAATGGGGTGGTTATGGAGTTTAGTTTGTGGGACGCCTCTTCTTGGATTTGAGATGTTAAAAGAAGACCTTTATTCAATTGGGAGTTACACCAATGGAATTGTTTTAGGGTGGTGTTGGATAATATCAAAGTCAGAAAAAATGTCCAAGATGCTTTGGCTTGGTCTTTCTGCCCAAACGGGATTTTCTTTATTAGCTCTTTTTGTAGATGTCTAGAAGGTAGTGATCGTTTGGATGATAGTTTTGCTTTCATGTGGAGGGGCATTTGTCCACCTAAAATCGAGGTTTTTACCTGGCAATTACTTAAAGGAAGGATAATGGTGAGAGAGGTCCTTTGGAAGTTTGGTGTTAATCAATTAGCTTGTTATGAGTGCCTTTATGTTCAGGTGGGACAGAGACGACTGATCACTTGTTTCTACTGTGTGACTGGTCAAGCAAACTTTGGAGGGAATGTATCGGATTGTAGGGGGTCAACAGTTGTTCAAATTCGACTGTGATTAATTGGCTACTGGGATAGAATGAATTATGTCCTTCGCGCTCAAGTAATAGAGCTTGGAATATTTTGTTTTTTTGCTGTTATATGGACAATTTGGGAGTGTCGTAATAAAGTGGTTTTTCGTGGTATTCAAGTAGATCATTGTTTGGCCGTGGATACGATTAAATTCAGAGTGGCTATATGGTTTAAAAATTTCGGTTGTGGTTCTATTTGTGACTTAACTTTGCTTGTGTTAGATCTTAAAGAAATGTGTGTGGATCATAAAGGTGTCAAAATTAAGAAGTGTTCTAATTGGACTCCTCCCTCGAACAATGATCTCTTATTTAATGTTGATGGATCTTCGAGAGGTAATCCGAGGGATGCGGGTATTGGTGGGGTGCTTCGTGACTCTAATGATAAGGTGTTATGTCTGTTTTCTTACTATGTGGGAATTTTGGAGTCAAATGCTACTGAAGTTCTTGCTATACATAAAGCTTGTGAATTAATCTCGTCAAATTTTCTCTTAAAAGATGTATCATCACTATTGTTAGTGATTCTAGTACGACGATGTCCTGGATCATGTTAAGAATTAATTATCTGTTTGTTTTGATGTTGAATAATATCAAGTTGTAGTTGTCATATTCTATAGGCACTCTGTTGAAGTCTGTAGTAGTGTTTTCCGATTATCTAGGAATTCTCTAGTAGTGAATAAAGTGTGTCAGTTGTGGAACTAGTTGATCCCAAAATTTCTGGTCAATTTGTTTATGGATTTCTATTTAAATGATTATTAGTTAATGAATAATACACGTTGAGTTCAATCAATTGTTTTTCTATTGTTTTTCTTTTACTTGACATATGGTATCAAAGCCTCACTGGGCTTGACCACAAAAAAATATATATATCTTTGGAAGCAACATTAGCTTTTTGATTTGCAGCAGCAAGATCTCATGACAACCGACAAGGTTAAAGATCAGTATGTACAGCCAGTCATACCTCGTTTCGATGGTCATTATGATCATTGGAGCATGTTAATGGAGAATTTTTTGAGATCCAAAGAGTACTGGAATCTTATTGAAATTGGATTTGCTGAACCAACAAAGGATGAAGTGTTGACAGAACCTCAGAGAAAGACTCTCGAAGATCAAAGATTGAAGGATTTGATGGAAAAAAACTATTTGTTTCAAGCAATTGATCGTACAATATTGGAGACTATCCTGGAGAAGAACACTTCCAAGCAGATTTGAGACTCCCTGAAATAGAAATATCAAGGTACCACAAGAGTGAAACGTGCACAGCTTCAAGCACTTCGCAACGATTTTGAGATTCTCCACATGAAGCTAGGATAATCTATTGACGACTATTTCTTAAGGACGATGGCGATTGTAAGCAAAATGAAGCTCCATGGTGAGAAGATGGCGGATGTTACAGTTGTTGAAAAAAAATCCTTCGCTCAATGATCATAAATTTCAACTATGTTGTCTGCTCAATAGAGGAGTCAAATGATATTGATACTCTATCAATTTATGAATTACATAGTTCATTCTTGGTTCATGAGCAAAGATTCAAGAGTGAAAATACCACTACAGAAGAACACGCCTTAAAAACCTCAACTCATGCTGAATCTTCAAGTTCAAGAGGTAGACGTCGTGGCAAAGGCAGAGACAGAGGAAGAGGAAGAGGAAGAGGAGGTCAAAGAAATAGAGATGGGAACAAGTAACAAGGTACATCTTTTGAGAAGCCCGATGATTATCACTCTAACACTCAAAGTAGAGGAAGAGGAAGAGGTCGTGGCAAAGGCAGAGACAGAGGAAGAGGAAGAGGAGGTCGAAGTAATAGAGATGGGAACAAGCTACAAGGTCCATCTTTTGAGAAGCCTGATGATTATCACTCTAACTCTCAAAGTAGAGGAAGAGGAAAAGGACGTGGACAATATTTTGACAAATCCAATGTAGAATGCTTCAGGTGTCATAATTACGGCCATTATAGTTCAAAATGTTATACTAAATTCCCTAGAGACAGAAAAAGAGTGAGAAGTCAAATTTTTACAGAGAAACAGGAAGAAGAAACACTTTTGATGGCATATCATGTCAAGAAGGAGGAATCGCAATTGAAGTTATGGTATCTGGACATTGGCTGCAATAACCATATGTGTGGCAGTAAGTCATCATTTTCTCATTTAAATGAAGCTTTACATACAACTGTGACTTTTGGTGATAATTCAAAAGTGAATGTTATAGGAAAATGTGACATTCAAATCAGAACTAAGAATGATACTACTGCAACTATTTCTAATGTTTTTTATGTTATGTGATTACTATCAAGAATGGTGTTTTTCAAATTGATGATCTTGCTAAAGGAGCAATTGCACATGTCGAGATGACAACAAATAGGTTGTTTCCATTACAAATCAAAAGTATCCATGATTGTTTGATGGCCAAGATGAATGATTCAACATGGCTTTGGCATTTTTGCTATGGTCATTTAAACTTCAGTGGACTAAAGACACTTTATTGGAAGCAAATGGTGATAGGTCTTCTCATGATTACTCCTCCCTCCAAAATTTGTGAAGATTATGTGCTTGGAAAACAACAACATGATCCTTTTCCAAAAAGAAAGGCATGGAGAGCACAGCAGCCGCTACAATTAATTCACTCGGATTTATGTGGCCCAATAACCCAGTATCTAATGGCAAAAAGAAATACTTTATTTCTTTTATTGACGAGTTTAGTCGAAAAACTTAGGTGTGTTTTTTGCAAGAGAAATATGAAGCTTTTAAAGCGTTTAAAAGTTTTAAAACACAAGTTGAAAATGAAGTTGGAAATACCATAAAGACACTTTGTACTGACCATGGAGGAGAATTTTGTTTAAAAGAATTTGAAGCCTTCTGTGTTGAGCAAGGTATTAGAAGGCAACTCACTACAGCCTATACACCTCAACAAAATAGTGTATCGAAGAGAAAAAAATAGGACCATTCTCAACATGGTGAGAAGCTTGCTAGCGAAAGGAAAAGTTCCAAAATGTTTTTGGCCTGAGGCGGTGAGTTGGAGCATTCATGTATTGAACAGAAGTCCAACTTTCTCTGTTCAAAATATGACACTTGAGGAAACATGGAATGGACGGAAACCGACCGTAGATCATTTCAAAGTCTTTGGCTATGTTGCATATGCGCACATACCTGATGAGAAAAGGAAGAAACTAGATTACAAAGGCGAAAAGTGTGTTTTTCTTAGCGTCAATGAACATTCCAAAGCCTACAAGCTATTCAATCCTTTTACAAACAAGATAGTTACCAGCCGAGATGTGATTTTTGATGAGGAGAACACATGGAATTAGATAGAAAATGGTTCAACGCAGCAGCAGCAGCACATTCCTATTAACTTTGATGAAGATATGAATGATAAGAAGGATGGCCAGTCATACCAGCACTATGACCAACAACCATTACAGCTAGAGTAGCAGCATTTGCAGCTATCAATTTCTAGAGAAAACCAGTTAGCAGAACCTACAGAAGCATCTAATTCACGATCTCAACGCTCGAAAAGAAGACCAGCATGGATAATGGATTATGAGGTTAGAGGTGTTATTCAACCCGATGATAATGATGATACTATTGCCCATTTTCTGCTTCTCAGAACACAATTGGCTGCAAATAGGTCTTCCGTATCAAGCGACATTCTGATGGCTCTTTTGAACGTTACAATGCTTGTCTTGTTGCAAAGGGCTTTCACCAACAGCTTGACCTCGATTATGATGAAACTTTCAGCCCAGTTGTTAAACATGCCACAATTCGCATAACTCTCTATCTTAGTGTCACAAACTCTTGGCCCTTTCGCTAGTTGGACATTAAGAATGCCTTTTTAAACGGTTTTCTTCATGAGGAAGTTTTCATGTCAAAGCCTCCAGGCTTCATTGATCCACAACATCTGTATTTTGTCTACAAATTGCAAAAGACATTATACGGACTCAAACAGGCACCTCGTGCATGGTTCAACCGTTTTAGTGTCTTTCTCATTCGGTTTGGGTTCACCCAAAGCAAGGCTGGTCCATCTCTCTTCATTTTTCGCCATGTTGACCATGTTTTTTACTTGTTATTATATGTTGATGACATTGTATTGACAGGTAGCCATATTGAATCCATTGATCAATTTGTACAGTTTCTTAGCCATTAATTTGATGTAAAAAACTTAGGTTCCTTGCGTTACATTCTTGGTCTTAAGGTCCTTCCACATTCGCATGGATTACACATTTCTTAGGTAAAATACACATTGGATCTTCTTCATCGTAACAACATGATCGAATACAAACCATCTTCCACACCTCTTCCTGCTAAGGTTCGACTCTCCAATACTGATGGTGTTCTTCTTGACAATTCAACTGAATTTTGTCACTTAGTTGGATCACTTCAATACTTAACCTTGTCTCGCCCTAATATTGCTTTCGCCGTTAGCAATGTTGCTCAGTTCTTGAGTGCACCACGACAGCCTCACTTAGTTGTTGTCAAACGGATCCTTCGATATCTTAAAGGTTCTCTTGACCAAGGCACTATTATCAGTCCCTCTCCTACACCACTTATCATCATTGCTCTTTTTGATATGGATTAGGCCGGTTACCCTGACACTCGTCGTTCTACCACTAGTTACCTCATTTTTATAAGTTCCATTCTTATCTTTTTGTGCTCCAAAAAGAAACCCTCGGTTGCGTGCTCTAGTGCTAAGTCAGAATATCGCTATTTGGCCCATGTTTGTACTGAAACCGTATGGGTCAGTTTCCTTCTTCATGAGTTGGGTTGCCCTATTTCTTTTCCTACATCAATGTACTGTAACAACATCAGTGACACATACCTTGCTACAAACCTAATTCATCATGCTCGCACTTGCCATATCGAATTGGATTACCATTTTGTTCACGAGAAGGTTACTCTTGGCAGTCATCGGGTTCTCTTTATCCCATCTGATGATCAAATTGCTGATCTTCTAACCAAAGGCCACCACAAACAGTGTCATCTTCAACTTACAAGCAAACTTGTTCATCCACAGCCATCCAGTTTGAGGGGGAGTGTCACGCAATTAACTCAAGTCAACTCTATAATTTCGCAATCAACTTAAGTCAACTCTATGATTCCACAATCAACTCAAGCCAATTCTATGATTTCACAATTATAGGACTAATCACCTAGAATCATGTATATGCTATAATTATGTTAGTTTTCCTTATTTTATACTACTAGGGCTTCTATGGTTTTCAATATTCTGCACATATATATAGCAATGTAATATGTAATATTTCAATCAAGCAATATATTTCTACAAACCAATTGGATATCAAGGGGTGTAAAAATTGAGAGGCTTCTCCGAAGCTTTTTTTGGGATGACGGGATTGCGAAAAAGAAAATACATATGGTGGATTGGGATTCTTTGTCCAAAAGTAAACGCGATGGGGATCTTGGGATTGGTAGGGTGGCGGATAAAGGAATTAGCTTATTGGAAAAATGGATTTGGAGGTTTGGGATAGAAGAATCATCCTTGTGGAAAAAAGTTATATGTGCTAAGTATGGTTTGAATAAAAAAGATTTATTTTATTCTAGCTCGATTTTTGTTCAGTCAATAAACAAATTGTTTATGGAAAGTTCGAATTCTAGGAAGATTATCGAAGATGGTTTTCAAGTGATTGTGGGCAATGACGGGAGAGCGAAGTTCTAAGAGGATATTAAATGGGACAATATTACTTTAAAGAGCGCTTTTTCGAGAATTTTTGTGTTGGCTTCTTGTAAAAAGGGGGTGGCCATGGAGTTTGGCCATTAAGTGAATTCAAAATGGGTGTGGGATGTTAAGTTAAAAAGATGTTTGTTCGATTGGGAGGTAGATCAATGGAAATATTTCTTACTCTCTTTGGATTGTATCTCGATTAGAAGCTCTTTTTGTGATGCACTGGTGTGGCATTTCTGTCACAATGGTCTTTTTAAAGTGGATTCACTCAGGAGATGTTTGGAAGTCGAGAACGAGGCTGTTAGCATTAATGTAAATTTCAACTGGCAAGGCTTATGTCCACCCAAGGTTGAAGTTTTTTTTTTGGTGACTTCAAAAAGGTAGGATCCCTGTTAGGGAGGTGTTGAAGAGATTTGGCTGCAATCAAATTTTATGCACTGAATGTCCCTTGTTTAGGTCGGCTGAGGAAATTGTGGACCATTTATTTCTCTTGTGTCCTTGGTCGTGGAATTTGTGGTCTAGTTGTATGGATTGGGGGGTGGTGAATTCTTGCCCCAATAAGTTTGTGGATGAATGGTTGAGTGGGTGGATAGGTTTGTCTCCAGCTATGAACAGGAAAAGAATTTGGAACACCCTTTTTTCGAATTGGTTTGGACCATATGGGAGTTTAGGAACAAGATAATTTTTGACAACAAGGAGGCGAACTTGCTAATGTCGTTGGATTCGGTTAAGTTTCGTATGGTTTGGTGGTTCAAAAATCTGGGTATTGGGTGCTCTGAATCTCTAACTTCTTTGCTTGATGACATTCATAACAGGTGTGTGGACAGGTTTTGTCTGAAGGATATTAGGCCAACTATGTGGGTGCCACCTCCTTTCAACGTTTTGATGCTCAACGTGGACAGGTCAACAAAGGGTAGTTCTGGGGCTGCGGTGATTCAAATGGTTCAATTTTATGCCGACTATGTGGGTGCCACCTCCTTTCAACGTTTTGATGCTCAGCGTGGACAGGTCAACAAAGGGTAGTTCTGGGGCTGCGGTGATTCAAATGGTTCAATTTTATGCTTTTTTTCTTCTCTTGTGGGGTGCATGGACTCTAATTCTGCTTAAATATATGCTATTCATAAAGCCTATATGTTGTTGGCTTCGTCATCACACTTGTCCGAATGCAACGTGATTATCGTTAGTGATTCCATGTCTGCAGTTTTCGTAGTGCAATGGTAGGGATTTTTGTAACATTAAGTTGGTCGATTTGGTATATGACATCCGTTATCTTTTGCACTCTCGTAAAGGTTTGTCCGTCAAGTTTATGTCTAGGGGAGTGAATTCCTACGTGGATAGCTTGGCTAAACTTGGTTCTAGCAAGACTGGGGATAGAGTGGAGTGGGGTGCTTTTTGATTTGTAGGCGTTGCTGCTTTGTTGCTTTTGTTATGTTTTCATTTTGCCTCTGCCTTGTTTGTGTCACGCTTTGCTTGTTTGCTTTGTTTTGGTGGGTTTGGAGGCGTGATGCGTGTCCTTGCTGGGTGTTTTTTGTTTAGTTTGTGTTTGCGACTCCCTTGCCCGTTGTGGCCTCAATAATACTGATGTTTTCCGAAAATATTTGTCAAGTTTTTTGGTAAAATATTTTTGGTAGAGGTCTTTGCTTTGGTGCTGGTGATAGGGTCTTTTGTGTAGGTTAAAAAATGAATGACTTCTAGGCAAGAAGAGGAAACGAGAATTAAGGATTGTTACAGATCATGTAAATAATGTTAGATTGTTTTTTAGGCATTGAATGAGTTCATTATTAGATTGTTTAGAGATTGATTGGTTGTTTTTGTTTATGATATTTGTAAGGAGGATTCTTTAATTTTTGGAGTAGTTTTTTCTATGTTATTTGTAACAGAATTTCAAAATTTTATATCAAACTTAATCTAGAGAATTTCTGTTTTTTGTTATGTAAATGTTTTTATTTTACATTGTTGTTGCACCGATTGTTTTACACAAATATGGATGTCTTGTATAACTGCAAATGATATGAGTAAAAAAAAAAAAAAAATTGAAAGCTCTGCTTCCTGTGCACAAGCACATCCCTTATTCAAATAAATACGTTTCGTCCACAGAGAGAAAATCATGTATTATTTTTTGTTTTCAACCATCAATTTTACTGCTTAATTTTTTATTATATATGATCTTAACTCGATCTCATTTCTTTTTAAGACTGTATAGTATTTAATAGAGAGAAGATAGAAGCTAAATATGTAAAGACATAATAATTCCAAACAATAAAATGGTCTTATTGGCCTTTGAACATTGTAATGAAAGAAATGTAAAAGTAACAATTAGAAAGAAAAATGTAATCATACAAGTGGTTAAAAATATAACTCATAACTCTTTATCAATATTAAAAAATAATTAAACACTCATGAATTTCATTAACAATGATTTCCATATCAGTCAAACATTTCTGTTCATAATTTTGGCCAACCAATACATGTAATAAGTTAAATAATATTCATACTTTAAAAAACCAATATTTGATAATTCCCAAATCTTGATAATTAATGATGATTTAAACTAATAATAGAATTAATAATAAGTGAAAAATAGAAACAATAAGTTTTTCAAGGAATTATAACCCTATAAATACTACTATGTATGTTTTCCCAACACACCACAAGTCCACAACAAAAATCATAACAAAGAGAGCAAGAATTTCTTATTTTCTTTGAAATCTTTGTCTATAGAGAAGATGATCAAGACACCATGTATGGTCTGTAAGGGTTGCCAAAAGATCTCCCTTGTAAAGATATCTAAGAAAAATCATCTTCAACTCACCTTCTCCAAGCGTCGAACTAGATTATTCAAAAAGGCTAGTGAACTTGCCACAGTATGTGGTGTTGATATTGGCATAATAGTCCTCTCCCTAGTAAACAAAGCCTTCTCTTTTGGCCACCTTGATGTTAAGTCCATTATCGATCGCTTTCTTTCTTGAAATCCAAAACCTGATTCGGGTGCCAACCGACTCATTGAAGCTCATCGAAATGCTAACATTCACGAACTTAACATGGAACTAACACAAGTTCTTAATCAACTAGAAGTTGAAATAAAAAGAGATAAAGCACTTGACGAAATGAGGAAAGCTAGCAAGAGCCTGTGCTAGTAGGAATCACCTATCGCTGAACTCGGATCGCGTGAGCTTGAGCAATTAAGGATGGCATTGGAGGAGCTCAAAAAGAAGGTAGCAGAACAAGCTAACTAGAGCTTTGTTGAGTCTATTGATACTTCACCATTTTTTAAAGTTAATGCTTATGAGAATGAAACCAAACATGATGATCAAAGTAGTGATGCTGCATCCAATATGTACAGATTAGGTTATAGTTATAGTTATAGATATGGGCCCTACTAAAAATTAATTCGGACCAAGTTTTTTTTTTTTTTTTTGAAAGCTTTAACCATTAATTGGTAGGATTTGGGCCACTAACATGAAAGTCATTTGCCCAAGCCCTAAGCTCGTCCATCTACTGGCTGAGCTACGTCTCTATTGGTAAAACACAATTCAGTTAATCCTTAAAAAAATATACAATTCAGGAAGCTTTTACAATTAATATTAAATTTTGATTAAATACTCATCAAATTGGTTAATAATCAAACATCCAGATAAGTCAAACGGTTCTATTTGATTTATAAGGCCGAGTAATATATATATATAATAATAAGTTGCAAGTATAATAATCATGTATTTATATATATATATATATATATATATTTCTTCTCCTAGTGTTTTCTCTCTAAAACCCTAGTGTGGAAGTAGAAAACCCTAGTGTGGAAGTAGTTAGGTTTTAGTAGCAGGTTTTTAGCGTCTTTTTTTTGTCTTTACCGGTGCATTCCGTTTTTCGCATCCAGCATGGATCAAGAGGAGATCTCGAAGCTGTGCGCAACTCTCTCTATCAAGAGTAAGGAAGAGAAACTTTGGATCGTACAAGGTACGTTGAAAGAATCGACTGGCAAAAAACTTGACCTATGTTTAGTTGGTAAGGTGTTGTCAAACAAGCACGTTAACAGGGAAGCTTTCAGGGCTGTAATACCGAGGAATTGGTAGTTGAAACTAGAGATTGAAGTGGTGCAGGACAATACGTTCCTTTTTTATTTTCGTAACTAGGGTGATAGGTTCAGAATTCTTACAAGTGGTCCGTAGTGTTTTGATAACAGCCTTCTGGTTATGGAAAAACTTTTAGGTGTTGGTGATATTGATAAGCTAGGGTTTAACTGGGTGTCCTTTTGGATTCAGATTCCGAATGCGTCTTTGCTTTGTATGAAGAAAGAGATAGGGGAGTTCTTAGGTAGACTCATAGTCGAACTGTTGATATTGATGTAGTTGTTACTGGAGAATGTTTCGAAAAATATATGTGTTTGAAGGTTGCCATAGACGTTTCGAAACCACTGAAGAGATTTTTACGTTAGGAGTTAGTGAACAGAGAAGAATCTCTCTTTCTCCTGAGACATAAGAAGTTGCCAGAATATTGCTTTCATTATGGTATTATCAGGCATTCCCATCAAGAATGCCACCACAAGAAGGCAGACGGTAGACAGGTAAACATCATGGATTTCGAGTTCAGATCATGGCTGAGGGCTTCAAGTCCTCCAGGGTTGAATAAATCTGCTAGTCAGTTTTGTTTTCAAGGTGGTGGCTCGAATGACAGGGGTGGGGGTTCTAACACCCTTCCATAGCATGGTGGGAAATCTGGTAGTAGTGGGGCCTTTTGGAGGCCTGGGCATGTTGGTGGTATGGATCGCGGAAAGGATCCACCAATTCATCACTCTACGGTAGTAGAAAATGATCATTGTGGGGTGCGAGACACGGAATCTATTTTTGTGGATATGTCGATAACTAGGGATTCTAACACTGATGTTTTTAAAGCAAGGCTTGAAGGAGTTAGGGATTGTAAGGCTGATGTTTTTAATGTAGGTGATCAATAAATTTTGAAGGGAAAGGAGTGTGTCCCAAACGTTGGTATGTTAGGCAAGAGGAGGTTGTGAATGGCAGTTTTCATGCACATCATATTGGTTCGGATGATACTAATAGAGTTAGAGTAATGTCTCCAGCTATGCATGCTTTTAGGGACGAGTTGATAAGCAAGAACACCAATTCTTCGTTAAAAGGACCGATTGCTAATAAGAATAAGGGGAAGTGGAAAAGTTAGGTTAGAGAAGGTGATCTTCGAGTCACTGTATCGTCGAATGAAACTCAAGTTAACATGAAGAGGCTTAATAATTCTGGTGAAATGGTATCACTATCTGATTCGAAGAAACAAAGGTTTGGCGATGCTTTTGACTCTGCGTCAATTGAGATATCAGCAAGTCGGGATGGATCCCTAGCTTGCCGAACACACTGAAAAACTTCTTTTGGAATGTTCGGCCAACGCTTGGGATTTAGGAGGGGATCGAGCATTCCTTGTCCTGCATTAGTTAAAACGAGATCATCGCCCTGACATAGTCTTTCTGATGGAAACTATATGTGATCATAAGGCTATAGAAGTTATTATAGTTAAATTGGGTTTCGATGCTAAGTTAGCAGTGGACCGTGAGGGGAACAGTGGTGGTTTGTGTTTATTTTGGAGAGTGGAGTTTAATGTTTCCTTGTTGTCGTATTCTCGCTTTCACATTGATACTATAGTTACATCTCACGTTGATAAAAAATGTCGGCTAACTGGCTTTTATGGTAATCCAATCACGAATCAAAGGAACCATGGTTGGACTCTTTTAAGAAGATTGGCAAGTATGTCCTCCCTTCCCTGGTTTGTTGGCGGGGATTTTAATGAGATTTTGTCTTTGGCAGAGAAGTCTGGGGGGGGAGGTGGCTAGTAGGCAGGAGTCTCTCATGGATAATTTTTGCACTGCTTTGAAAGATTGTGATCTCAAGGATATAGGATTTTTTGGACCTAAATTTACTTGGTCCAATCGTCAAGATTCTCAGTTTCTGATTCAGGAGCATCTTGACAAGTATGTAGGTAACTCATCTTGGCATACTCTTTTTCCCGGATATACTGGAAATCAGATCATAAACCGACAATTTTGGAAAACGCTAACAGGGTGGGTCAGCCCTTTGGTGGCTATCGGTTCCATTATGAAAATGCTTAGGCTGAGTGGACTGAACTTCCTGATCTGATCAAGAAATCTTAGGCGGCTACAAATGGTTCTAATTCTATGCGTAGGGTGGTGAATTGTCTTGCTAGCTGCGTTGGTCAGCTCTATAAGTGGAATCAATCCAATAAGTGGTCTTCTTTAGTGGATATTACTACCAAGAAAAAAGAATTAGTTGGTTGTTCTGAGGTTGGTCAGAGGGAACTCGATAATTTGCTTAAGGAAGATGAGGCTTTTTGGCGTCAACGTTCTAGAGTTACTTAGCTCAAAAAGGGTGATCGTAACACCAAGTACTTCCAAGCGAAAGCCTCATCCAAACGTAAACGGAATTCTATTAGAGGTTTGTTCTATGAAAGGGGGTTGTGGAAGGATTCAGAAGATGACTTGGAGGGGATAATTGGCAATTATTTCAATTCCCTTTTTGCGAGTTCTCAGCCTTCAGAGGACCATATGGCTGCAGTTCTCGATACAGTGGATGCTAGATTACCTATGAATATGATAGAGTCTCTTGATGTTGCTTTTACCGTTGATAAAGTTAGAAGTGCTCTTTTTTAAATGTGTCCATCAAAAGCTCCAGGAGAAGATGGTTGTGGGTGAGGATGTTACGAAGTTATACCTTGAATGTCTCAATCGAGGTCGTTCGGTGGAGATGATTAATCACACATTATTGTGTTTGATTTCAAAAGTTAGTAATGTGGTAAAGATGTCAGAATTGAGACCTATCAGCTTGTGTAATGTGATCCATAAATGTGTTTCTAAAGCGTTGGTGAATCGTCTCAAAAAGGTTCTTAACTGTGTAATAACTGATACTCAAAGTGCATTTATTCCCAGAAGATTAATCACCGACAATGTGATGGTGGGGTTTGAATGTATATACGCTCTAAAGCGTAACGTTAATGGTAAAAAAAAAAATGGGTTTGTATTTCTCAAGCTTGATATGTCCAAAGAGTACGATAGAGTGTAATGGTGTTTTGTGGAAGGTATGATGAGGAGGTTAGGTTTTTTCAAGTCTTAGATTGCGAAAATTATGAATTGCGTCTCCACAGTTTCACAACTTTTTATCTTAAATGGAAAAGTCAGGGGTAATATTAAGCTGACTCGAGGGTTGAGACAAGGTGATCCCATTTCCTCTTATCTCTTTCTGTTATGTGCAGATGGTCTCTCGAGTTTGATTGCGATTCTGAGAGTCGTGGTGATTACTCTGGGTTCAGATGTAGCAGATGGGGTCTGAAAGTGACTCATCTCTTCTTTGCTGATGATAGTCTTTCTTCACTAGGGCTACTTTGGAAAAGTGCAATAATATCAAGAAAATTTTAGAGCGTTATTCTCTTGCTTATGGCCAGAGCATTAATTTCCAAAAATCGGCAATCTGCTTCAATAAACAAATTTCGGTCAGTAAACAAATTGCTTCTGGCCGGTGTGTTAGGCATGACTGTGGTGGATCACCATGATAAATATTTAGGGCTCCCTTGTGTGACGAATAAAAATAAGAGTCTCTTGTTTGATAGCATTATGGAGAGAGCTTGGAAGACACTTCAGAGTTGGAACATCCATTTCTTCTAAAATGGAGGCGTGAGGTTCTCATTAAGGCAGTTGTTCAGTCTATTCCGGTTTATACCATGAATCTCTTCAGACTTCCCTCCTATTTTGTTTCAGACCTTCATCGGTTGTGCGCTAGATTTTGGTAGGTAAGGGGTGAGTCAAAACGTAAGCTTCACTGGTGTACTTGGGATTTTTTTGTGTAAGCCTTATTGTGAGAGGGAGCCTTGGTTTACGTGATCTAGGCGCTTTCAACAAAGCCTTGCTCACGAAACAATAGTGGCAGCTTCTCAATAATCAAAACTCTTTAGTGGCTAAGGTCCTAAAAGGTTGTTACTTTTCGGAGTGTAATTTTATGGATGTTAAGGCCTCCAAAAGTGGCTCTTATCTCTAGAAAAACCCGCTCTAGGGTAGGGAGTTGCTTGATGAAGGTTCGAGATGGAGAATTGGCAATGGGAAAACTACCTTCATCTACAAAGACCAGTGGATTCCTCATTCATCTTCCTTCAAGATTAGCTCTCAGCCAGTCCTTGGAGATTAATCCACTATTGATACATTCAAGTTTGGTTGCGATTCGTGGAATATACCCTTGGTGCGACGGTCCTTTCTCTATGAGGATTTAAAGGCGATTTTGAGTATCCCTCTAAGTAGTTTTAAGCTGAATGATAGTCACTTCTAGCACTTTGATAGCTTTGGTAATTATTCTGTAAATAGTGGTTATTGGGTTGCCAAGTCCTCGGTTAACAATCCTAGTGGCTTAGGTCTCAATCTTTCGGTTTCGTGGTTGAAATTTTTTTAGAGCCTTTCCTTACCTTCAAAGATTAAAAACTTCATGTTGAGGGGTTGCAATGACTGGCTCCCCATGAAGGTTAGCTTGGCCGCTCGAGGATTGAAGTTGGACGATGTCTTATGTCCATTTTGTTCCCAACTAAATGAAACAGTGTTGCACACCCTTTGGCAGTGTTCTTCTCTAAAATCGATCAGGCACATTTCCTCTGTCTCCAGTTTCGGGAAAAGTTTGGTTTCTTTGTCCTTCTTTGACTTTGTGTTGTCTTGTAAGGATAGAGCTGGTTCGTCTGACTTTGAGGTTTTTTATGTGATTTGGTGGAGGATTTGGCACTGTTGGAACCAATTAGTTCATTCGTCAACGTTGATCCCTGAATCTGGTTTTTTGAAGTGGGCTGATGCTTTTATCAGTGATTTTCGTCATGCTAATATACCGGTTAGCTCTGGTTCCCCAAGTCGGCAGGCGATTCATTCTTAGAAAGTTCCTCATGCTGGTCTCTTTAAGATCAATTCGGATGCAGCTCTATTTATTCAGGACAGAATTTCGAGCCTTTGTGTTATCATTTGTGACTCTTCAAGTCAGGTTATGGCTTCCCTATGTTATAATTCTAGTGTCGTTTATTGGCCAGAGGTTGCAGAGGCTCTTGCCATCCTTAAAGGCTTGCGGTTGGCGCTTGAGACTAGTCTGGTTCCGGCTTGTGTGGAGTCTGATGCTTTGGTTGTGGTGAACATGATTCTCTCCAAGCAAGTCCTTTGTTCTAAGATTGGAGTGATTACTCATGATATCATTGTTTTTTTAAGGGACTCCCCTTTTGTTTCCATTTGTTTTGTTTCTAGAGTTGCTAATAAGGTTTCCCATAGTCTAGCCAAGCTTAGTCTTGGTTATATGGGCGAGTCGGTATGGATTAAAGACTGTTCGTTATCTGTAGAAAGTCTAGTGTTGGGTGATTGTACCATTTCTTTGTTATCGTTTCTTCTTGTTAATGAATTCCATTTTCAAACAAACAAAAAAAAAATCATGTATTTTTTTAATATAAATAATCATGTATTTAACTATTTAAGAGAGTAAGATTTGATAACTTGCATATCTTGAGATAAAATAATCATTATTTAAAGTAATAAAGAGTTAAAAAAAAAAAAAATCCAATAAATATGTCAAGCATTTCAGATTAAATTTATAATTTATCATGTATTTATTTTCCTTGATATCTTTAGCTATATATATAAATATATATATATATATATATAAATTTTCATACGAGGATGTCCTGATAGAATTATATAAGGACATTGGATGTGAGCTACTCGTTTTACATACTTTGACTTGGTATGTATGCACTTGTCAAATCAATTTTATAAATAAGTGACTCACATTCAATATTCTGATAAAGTTATATAAGGATGCTCTGATAGGAACGGGACTGTGTATATATATATATATATATATATATATTAATGCATAGTAGACTTCATGCATAGGTCGATTTATCTTTTGGTTCCGTGAAAAAGCTTCAAGAAGACAAATCCACATATTTCTGGCTAACTAGATCCATTTATCTATTTGGGCTCACTATTTCAGGTTATCATGGCCCGTTTTGAAAGAATATATGACACTGTTTATTTTACATCTTAGTCCACACATGGTTTTGCTATTCGGTTTTCAAATCTCATTCATCCTATATCAATCTTGACCTCTATATCTTCGAAATTAATCATAGGGTTAATTGGTTTTCGATCATTAATTCCACAAAACAAAGTAGGGTTGACAATTATTTTTCGATACAACTCGTGGGCACAACGCAAAAATAAAGCCAGTTTAGTAGGTTAAAGTTATGAGAAATTTTGACATGATCATTAACTAATAGGGTGGGCTCAAGCCCACCCTTGCAATAGTTAAAAAAAAAAAAAAAGTTTTTATATATATATATATATATAATACTTCTCTAATCAGGATCGTCCTGACATTATAATTTCAGGATGTCCAACCACAACCACATATTCACAGTGGACCCCACAGCCCCACGTTAACAAATATTTATACCCAATATGAATGTGTGGATGTGGTTGAACTAGAGATGACAGTATTCCCCACGAGTCTAGGACCTTGCGGAGCCCTGCCCTGAATGGGGCGGGGTTGGGGGATGATATCCAGGGACATGGATGGAGATGAGGACAAAATCTTGTTCCTGAAGGTGAAGCGGCAAAGGCGAAATTAGGGGGACCCCCAACCAATGAAAATGCTCCAAGTTTTAATTATGGAAACATTATGATATAATAATATATAGATGATAATATTAGCTTGATTCATTCTATATTTTAATAATATTAATTAATTAATAAATATTTTTCGCATTTTATTGCTTATGATTGTAGGATACAAAACCAATATCTTTTCCTTTCATGATTTTAATTTCCAATCAAATATTAATAATAAATAATAAATAATTTCCTATTATTTCATACAATATTGTCGAGTCTATTATACATTATTATTTAATATATTTTCACGGTAAAAAGCTAAATAAATATTGGAGGCTTACTATCTTATTTTACAGTACTCATTATATCTTGATACAATTCTTTGAGTTTTATTTTACATTGGTTGTTAATTACAAAAATAAAAAATAAAAAATAATATTTGATTCTAGATGGTTTTCAAGATAAAAAAAGAACAATAAGTTATATTTTAATTCTCAATTTTTTTTTTTTTTTTTTTATGACACTACCTTTAAGACTATTAATATATTTGTTAAAAGAGCAATAAGCAATAGGGTATCACATTTTTTTTTAACAACTTATAATTTCTTAAATATTAATATATTTGTTATGTGTGACATTGAATATTAATTTTTGTATTGGTCCCCCCAAAACCAAATTTCTAGCTTCGCCCCTGTGAAGCGAGGTGGAGACAAGGAAAGCACTCCCCACCCCGATATATATATATATATATATATATATATAATATAATATATAATATTCATATTTTTAAAATTATATAACGTTAAATTTTTAAACGTAAATAGATGTTTTTAACGTGTTCAATAGTTATACATATGATGAAATAAGCAGCACTAAGAAAACTAAGAAACCATTATATGTCCATCTTGAAAGTTGTTTCCAGAATGCATGTTACTTGGATCCCAATAACTTGCCAACTTTACAATTACAATGATGAAAAGCTAAGAATAAGGTGTAAGTTGATATGTGCTTAATTAAAGGCACAGGTTTATTAACCTTATTTATCTGATTTCCCACGTAAACAGTCCAAGAGCAAAAATGGAAAATTGAAATCTCTAGATATTTGTTCTAACTGCTTTCTCTAAAGCAGACATGTCAAAATGATTACCAAGGATATATCTTTCCCTTACACACAGTATCTTAGGGTGTGTTTGGGAGGGAGGAAAGAAAATATGAAGGATAGAAAGATTTGGAGGGATAGAAAACATGAGGGAAAGAAAAGAAAATAATTTTCCCTTGAGTTGTTTGGTAAACAAGAAGGAAATAAGAGATATTCTTTATCAATTTTACTATTTTACTCTTGCATTATAGTTTATATATTATATATTTTTATATTTAATAAATAAATATAGTTTAAATAATATTGAATTCAACTTTTTTTTTTTTTTTTTTTACAAAATGACTTCAAATTTTTTAACCTATTGTGTATATATATATATATATTAATACATTATGCTTTACAAATTATTTTAAAAAATAAATTTTAAGTTAAATTAAAAAGGGCAAATTTTTAATTCCATTTAAACCAAAAATCAATCCCTCATTTCCCTCCCACTTTTGGGAGAAAAAAAATTAATAGGTCCCACACATAATTTTTCCTCCCACTTTTCCCTTCCTTCCATTTTTCTCTCCATACCAAACACATACTTTCCCATTTTCTTCTCCCTTTTCCCTCCACCTTTTTCTTTCCTCTCCATTTTCATCTTTACCAAACACACTCTTAATTGCAATACTTTAGCGGGTATGGGGAAGGCCCCTCTAACCGGGAATCCCCGACCCCGGCCCTGCTTATTAGACTGGGAATGAGACAGGTATGGTGAAGGCCCCTCCAATGGGGAATCCCCGACCCCGGTCCCATTTCTCTTATCACGGGGACGAGGATGGGGATGGGGATGGTTTTGGGGGGCAGGGATGGGGATGAAAAAGCATTCCTCCACCTGACCTGCCCCGTTGTCATCTTTAGGCTGACCGTTCTTAACTTATAATTTCAGGACATCCTTACTAGAGAACCAATAACTATATATATATATATATTCACATCAGTGCGTCTGATGTAATTATATCAATATCAATGTAAATGAACTACTGATAATGGAGAAATTTTGACAAATGCATACACTTTGAATCAAAATATATAAATCTAATGGTCCATATCCAACGCACTGATGAAGTTATATCAGTGGACATTAACTTGAACATATATATATATATATATTCATTTCCTAATCTAAACAGGAAAGTAGAAGGCTGCAGGTATTATTTATACTGTTGTAGACTGTTTTTTAGACTTCACAACTCACGAGGCGTGAGTTACTTATGATTTTTTTTTTCTTTTTCTTTAATAATTATTATCTCTTCTAACCTTCCCTATATTTACTTAAATTTGGCCTGATTTATTTATCAACATCAATATTTAATATTTGATCTTCCAATTAAGTATATTTCTTATCTTCCCATATTTTGTCAATTATTAATTAGAAAAAAAAAAAAAAAAATCACAGCACTTATTTTTTGATTGACAAGTAATATTTCATTATATATATTATAAAAATTATCAAGTAAGGGATCTCGTATACCACACCAGAAAATGAATATATAAATATATATATATATATATAATTATAGCAATTGTTAATTGAAGCAAAAAGGATAACTTTTTTTTATCGATAAGTTGGTTCCTCTATTCTTGACTCTCAGAACCGAGCTTTTTAGCTTATTAAAACATCTTGATTATATAATTGATAAGTTTGATCAAGAAAACTTTCCACACATGCTTGTAAAATGTACACGGTTATATTTGAATCTCTCACCAATAGTGTGGAAGGGAGTTGCATAATCACTTGTACTGAGAGGTGATGTGCGGAGGCACTCATATTATATATATATATATATATATATATATATTGATTCTCTAGTCAAAACGTCTTGAGTCTTGAATTTATAATTTCAGAACGTTGAACCAAAGTCACAAATGCATATTAGGTCAAAAGTCTCACATTAACAAATACCCACACCAAATGTAAATGTGTGGTTGTTGTTTGACATCTTGACTTTATAATTTCAGAACGTTCTTACTAGAGAATCAATATATATAGTTTATTGTCGGTTCGAACTAATATAAAATATATCAATTCCTTGTATGTGGATCATGTGGGCTATTGGATTTAAATGCTTTAACTTGACTGCATACACTTGTCAAAACATCTTTTAAATCTAGTAACTCATATATAAGGAAATGATATATTTTACATCAGTAGGAACCGACAATAGAAAAAAATATATATATATATATTATATAGGAATTCTATATATATATTATATTTGATGTCGTGAGGCACTTATATTTTGGTACAAAAGAGAAGGGAATTGAAAATGAGAGAGAAACATATATTAATTGTTTATTATTTCCAAAATAACTATAACCCACTGTCAGAGACTCAGACAAGCATGATCCAAAAATTATAAACACAGATAAAAGAAAAATAATAGAAATACATATATATGCTAGCATCTATTTATTTATTTATTTTTGAGTAACGCCTAAACAGTTTAAAAAATTTGCTCAAATTAAATGATGTTAATATGAAGTGTTAATATCCTATAAATTATATGATTATGAATATATAATTAATGTAATGTTGATAACTCACATGCGTTATTTGAACAAATCTTTAAAACAGTTTAACATTATTATTATATAGAAAAATAATAAATTGGCATCCAATAAATTATATAGATTTACCGCGGCATATTAACATTTTGAAGAGCAGGTGGTAAATGGTAATATACAATTATATAAATTTATGGTCTGAAAACAAATATTTAATAACTAATACCAGAAATAATAAGCATGCAAAGAGCAGAGCAGACTGCAGAGCCATACATCATAGATTTGTTAATGACGGTGGTGGTGGTGGTGGTGGTGGTGGAGGATAGGGGCGTGCATGTGATTTATGGGACAATGAGGCATAGCTCACGTGCATATGCACTACCAATATTCATATACATTACTTTTATTTGTTAAATCATAAATCATAAATGGGCTCCTCCACTAAATTTCTGTGTTTCTTTCTTCCATGTGATTCAACAAACCAATCCATGATTTGTAGTTTGAACAAACTATACGATCTTCTTAATAATAAAATTAATTAGGGTCCTTAATTAGAGGATGGTCACATCAGTATTGCATCTATATAATTCAATTATATATATACACACAAATGTTAAATTCAGTGCACACTAATATAACTTTATTAGTGCGTTGGATATGAATCATTAGATTTACATACTTTGGCTCAAAGTATATACAGTTGTCAAAATTTCTCCATAATCATTGGTTTACATGCATTGGTACCAATATAGTTACATCAGTGCGCACTGATGTGAACATGACTGATATATATAGTGAGTCTCTCATAATGGATCCCTTATTTTAATTTCGGCAATGACCACCATGAAATCACATCGATTTGAATGAATTTTAATCTGAATTTTTTTTATAGATGATAAGTTTATCGAAATCTGCCTATGAATAAGATTTGAAATTTTTTCAAGTACTAAAACTATTTATCCCGATTATTCTTAAATTTTATTCATAGGTAGATTTCGATAAACTTATCATCTATATAAAAAAAAAAAATTCAGTTCAAAATTCATTTAAATTGATATGATTTTAAGTCCTTACCGAAATTAAAATAAGGGATCCCTTATGATAGACTCATTATATATATACACGTTAATGTTCTATGTAATTAATTATACATTTTAGCACTTGAATCTTATATATATATATATATATATATATAGAGGGATGATTATGTTTTTTCCGTGCGAGAGATTCGATTAACAAGGGTATGTATATAAAAATTATTGGAACTTTTGATTTTGATTTTTTTTTTCTTTCTAATTTCTTCCCTTTGTTGGTTGATTGAGTGACTATACAACGATGAATTTGGATTCTCTGTTGATTTAATCTTTTTCCATACTTTATATAATCTTATGACACTTAAGTATTATAATGAATGTGTGGTTAAGATGTGATTTGTTTCCATAACTATTTTATCAATAACCGATTATATACTTTAAAAAAATCAATAAAAAGATCATATCAGCGGAGAATCCAAATCCTATTACGATTTAACGAGAGCAATGATGATGATAGATGATAATATATAGTCACAACCCATCGGTTTGCGTCATTTACAAGTGATCGAGAACAAATGTCTCTATGTTGTTTTTAATAGTAATCATGCTTGGACCCATAAGTCCATTTGCATGATGTCATGCATGGTTGTTGAGACCACCAAAATATATAACCTTTGTTAATTTGAATGGAAAATGAATAAAAATATATCAGGATCAATCTTTCCTAAATTTCAGACAACCGATGCTTATACAATATTGGATTACAAGATGGATTGATAATTTATCTTCAAATATAGTGTAATGCATGTCCTAGAAAATTGATTACGCGACTTCAAATCATCACATAGGGGAGGGTGCACGAATCAAACCCATCAACCCCATAATATTGGTACGAGAATGACATGACTTGAGCCCATAATCTTATAGTGTAAGTGTGAGAGACATATATACCGTTGGATCAAACTCGTCAAATTGAAAATAATTAATCATTAATGATTGAAGGTATTTGAATAAGATAGGTTGGATCTGTGGTATGCTTCTTACACCCATATCTATGGCCGGTCCTAGGGGTAGACCCACGAGGTAACCGCCTAGGGCCCCCTTTCGTAAAAGGCCACAAATTTCAAAATTCCCATTTGAAAAAAACAACATTGTGATTTTATGATTATAACGCTAAAGGCCTATGTACGTTTTTAAACAAAGACAGTCAATAATAATAATTAAAGACCCACCATTTACATATATTTACATATATATAAATATACAATCATTTTCTCCTTAGTGAATACTGATATAACTTCATCAATGCATACTGATATAACTTCATCAGTGCATTGTATGTGGGCCATAGATTATGGAGAAGTTTTGAAAAGTGCATACACTTTGAGTCAAACACATGTAAATCTAATGGTCCACATCCAACGCACTAATGGAGTTATATTAAGACGCACTGACTTGAAAATTTTCCTATAAATATATATATATCTTTTATTTATTTAAAAAAAGGCACCAATTCAATACAAGAAACTTACCATTAAAAAAAAGCCCACTAGAAACATATTTATAATTATTACAACTGACAACAACACATTCAATCTCTTTATCAAACATTCGAAAAACAAATTGAAATCAAATTTAAGGTTCTTGAGAACTCTCTTGATATGAAAATTCAAACACGAAATGTTAAAAATTGCGTAATTCGCTCGTAAAGAGTTGGATTCATTGTGGTAATTGAATCTAACATTTATTTATTTATTTTGAAAAACTTATTTTTGTTTTTCTTTTCTAGTTTGTTAGAATTTTACTTGCTAGAGTTTGAATTTTGACACGGTTCGAATTTCGTGTCTTAATTTATAGCATATCTGGTCTTTTTTTTTTTTTCCCTTCGAATTGAATGGAAATACCGAAAGAGTTGAAATAAAATTTTTACTTCAGTGACTTTGTATTTGTTATTTGTTGTGTTACAGTCTTAATTTTGAGTTATTATATTGATTATTATAAGTATTTACAAGAAAAATAAAATAAAATTAAGTGAACATATGTGGAGGGTCGAGGGCCTTAATTTTACACTTCACCTCAAGCCCCCCAAATCTCAAGACCGGCTCTGCCCACATCTCAAGCTAGGTATTTGCAGGACCGGAGGGAAGGGCATCACTTAAAACAAAATAAAAAAATTTAAATTCTTTTATTTTGTTTTTGTTTTTGTTTTTTTTATAATGGTCCCTGGACTTGAATTTATATAGTGTATTTTTTTGGGGGGTAATTTCACTAAAATCCCTAATTTTTGACGAAACGTCATATATTTAATCGTTTTTGTCATATTAACAAGTTTAGTCCATACTTTTTCTAAAATACATCATTTTAGTCCTTTCGTCAATCAAATGTTGTTCAAACTTAACGGAAGTATGGCTATTTTGGTCTTTTTTGCAGGAATCTCCGTTGCTAGATCTGGATCGATCAAACGATGGTGATGGAGATCCATCTCCATTGTTGAAATGATGGAGATTCATGGGATCTCTTCTAGCTCGACAACGGGGATCGGTCACAGATCTCCGTCGCAGATCGACTTGAGATCCCGTGGATCTCCATTGTTGAAACAATGGAGGTCCAGATCTCCATTGTTTCAGCGATGGAGATCCATTTACTCTTTGTTTTTTATTTTTTACAAATTCTCTTTTTATTTTCTAAATATTTCCTTTTTTTTTTTTGTTTTTTGAAAATACTTTCAATTTATTATTTTTTTTTACTTTTATTTTAATATTTTCCATAATATCCTTTTTTTTTTTCTTATGTTTTTAAAATTGTTATATATATATATATATATATATATATATGTTTTTTCAAAATAAATTTTGTTGTTGTTAATTTAATTTTATAAAAACCACTTTAATATTATTTATTTTTGAAACTCAATAAATCATTTTATTGTTAAAATCTTGAAAATATTTGACTTTTTTTTTGAAAGGTATGGGTGTAACAACATTTAAGGGTAAAAATGATATTTTTAGCTTTTATTATATATTGATAAGGGTAAAATTGTACTTTTACTTATATAGTTAGAGTTGTATTTTGGTCAAAATGACTAAAGCGATGTATTTTGGAAAAACAAGATACTTAAGTTGTTATAATATGATAAACACGTTTAAATATATGACATTTCACTAAAAAGTAGAAACTTTGATGAAATTGTCTAATTTTTATTTTTATTTTTATTTTTTATAGTGAACGGTGACACGAATCTAGACATTGACCGACTGAATAAATGCTCTTACCACAAAACCACATTGGGCTCTTATATTTGATTACGGTTTTTTGCATAAAACTTGGTTATAAACATGCATATGCTTAAATTAAAAGTGGGGTATTAAAGTGATAGTGTTTACGTGTAGTGTGGGATGGTATCACATAAACTTCAAGATTGGAATATGTTGCTTGAACGTAACGACGTAGACTTAATTGGGAAAAGAATAACCCTATTTTATCTATTTAATTGCAATCTAATTTGCAAAGTTTGGGACCGACAAACTTGTAGTTGAAGAAGAAAAGGACCTAACAAAAATGAAAACTACTGTTTTTGTACATTTCCAACACTCCATTAATCCTATCTTATTCCCACTTCATAAAGTTGTAAATTGAATAACAATTTTCTAGCTTTCGATCGATCCCTTTCTAATTTAATTACTTTAATTAACTAATTGATTGATTGATTGTTATTAAAAAAAATGACCTTATATAATTGTAGTTTCTAATCAAATATCACTTTACATACAAGTGATATGCCCCCACTTTTTTTTTTTTTCCCGAACGTTCCTTTAATAATATTCTTTAGTTAAGATTACCAAGGTCTTGATATAATATCTTTGTAAACCAAATTCCAATTTAGCAAATAATTAAATGGGGATGTTGGGATTTTGATAAAGGATGAATTCCGTCGTCAATCATGAGATGCAAAATGAAATGAACCACTAGAGAGTGATGCCACAAGAGAGTCAGTTTCAAGACCCTACAAACACAGGACCTCTCAATTCTCATACTCCATTAATTTTGCTGTGATATCCTTGGCTGCTTTAGACCAAGAAATTCTCAATATTATCAAACACAAATCTATTAATATTTTTTAATAAATTAAATGCTTGATATCTAAACAATGATAATAAATCCAACACCCACCAAAAGATTTTGTTCACTCCTTATTGGTATATTGCAATTGTGCTTATCAATTCATAATAATATAAATTTATTCTTTTTAAAATTATGGATGACATTTGCATCTACACACGTTACACATGTACATGAATGCACCATTATTTTTTTATTTTTATTTTTTTTTATAGAATCTATCTATTCATCTATCTAGATTATATATATATTTTTTAAAGTTTTTTACCATTGATAGAATTCGAGTCGTTGACTTGGAAATTATTTACTTAAATCTCAAGTTCATCCATCTTCCAGCTGAGCTACGCTCCTGGAGCACGAATGCATCATTTATATTTTGTTCTTCTTGATGTAATTAAAATTTGTACAACTTGATTAATTAATATAATTAGATTAAAGAAAAAACATTATTAGAAGAGTGTCGGCAAGTAGGTCAGCTTTATCACCTCAAATTGTAGGTGAAAAAGCTTTCAATAAAGTATACAATTCAAAAAATTAAATAAACTCAAAAATCAAAACAAAAGATGCGCATGATAAGCATCATCATACAAATTATGAAATGAACGATGAATAACATAATAATAAACAAATCACTTGCTACTATTATTTGGATTGATTTTTGGATTTATTTTTTGGGTTGTACAATGTTATTGCTCAAGAAACTAAGACTGAGTTAACTAGCAAGACTTTTATTTCTGGAAAGTTTTTCATCAATAGTCATTTATTTTCTAATTCCCTTCTTCTTCTTCTTCAAGATTCAATATCGGGGGAATTGATGAGTTTTTTATTTTTTATTTTTATTGTGTCAAACGATTAATTTTTTTGATTATTGTCAATATTATGTATGTGATTATGTTATTATATAGATTAAATACTATAGTTACAAGATACTTATGAGATAATATAAACTTTTTTTGATCATTGAATTTCAATTGCCTTGAATCATTTGATTTTTGGATTTTTTTTTTTTTTTTAATTGTTTGTTTTTTTAGGGGGAATGACTTGAACACCATAAAATGACTCGAACCCGCAATTTTGTGGTGCAGGTGTGATAGGTTTTATTACCGGATCAACCTTATCTTGTCATCCTTTGATTTTCTATTTATCTATACTAAGAGATTTGTGTCGTTTACACCAACCTTTTTTGGTTTGTATTGCTGAGCCTATGGTGGTTTTTATTTCTATCTCTCCTGGCTTTAGGTCTTTTATCGGTCTGCATTTAGTGGGTTTGAATGATAGGGGTGATCTTTTACTGACGATTTGGGTCTTTGCCAGTGATTCTTTTCCTGATGCTCATATGGTCCTTTTTCATGAGCAGCAACTTACTGTTTCGCTCACAGTTAACTCTCAACTGCATTATTACACTTTCGTTTATGCGAGTACGTCGGCGGTTGTTTGAAGATCGCTTTGGTAGTCTCTTCGGGACTTGGTCAGTTTGGTTTCTTCCTCTTGGTTGGTTGTGGGTGATTTCAATTCGGTTTTGGGAGCTCATGAGTCTTTAGGCCTTCATTCTCCAGCTCAAAGCTCTTGTGAGGATTTCAGGTCAGTTATTGAGGATTGTGATTTGATTGGAGTTCACTCACAGGGTGCTCGTTTCACTTGGGTTAAGGGTCGTTATTCCCACACTAGAATTGAGAGGAAGTTAGATAGAGTTTTGGTTTTCGAGAGTTGTATTTCCTATTGGCGGGACATTTCTTGTATGGCTCTTCCGCGTAGATTTTTGGACCATTGTCCGTTGGTGATTCAGTTGTCGGATATTGAGATCGTTAGTCATAGGCCTTTTCGGTTCTAGAGCATATGGTTGGATCACCCTAATTTTATGGCTTTAGTTCATCGTATTTGGAGTACTCTTTTTGTGGTTAGGCCTCCTCGGGTGGTTATCAACAAGCTAACCAGCTGAGGAGGTTGAATAAGGCTTTTAAGACTTAGAATTGGGAGGTTTTCGGGGATCTGAATTCCAACATTACTGGAAAATGAATAGAGCTTCAGTCTATTCAGCTTCAGATGTCTAATCCGGGCTTTTCTGATGAGCTTTTCTTGGCCGAGTCTCGTGTTCATCATGAGCTTGATGTTTTGTTACGCAGGTATGAGTGTTTTTATCGTGATCGAACAAGAGTAGAGTGGCTACAAGATGGTCATCGTAATTCCTCCTTCTTTCATGCCTGTCAGACGTAGGCAGTACTAGAATACTTTATCATTTCTCTAGATTAATATGGTGCTTACGGATGATCTTTTTATTATCAGGGATCATATCATCGATTTTTATTCAGATCTCTTTTCTTCGAATCCTTCTCGGATTGAGACAGATTTCTCGGTGGTAGATGATGTGATTCCTTCTTTGGTGTCTGATGCGAAAAATGCTTTCCTAATTAGCATTCCTTTAGCAGACGATATCCATGATTCAGTTTTTGCTATGGATCCGGTCTTTGCCCCTAGCCTGGATGGTTTTTCTGGAGGGTTTTATCAGCGTTGCTGGGAGGTGGTGGGTAGTGACGTGGTTCTTGCTGTTCAGGACTTTTTTTGTACAAGGGTTATATTTCCGGGTAAGAACTCCAGTTTCATTGTTCTTCTTCCGAAGCTGAAGGATTCGATTTCGGTAGATCAGTTTCGTCCGATTGTGCTTAGTAACTTTTTGTTCAAAATCTCTTCCAAAATTTTGGCAGATCGGTTGGCTTAGATTGCAACTAGGATTGTCTCTCCTCATCTGTTTGGGTTCATTCAGGACCGTCACATTGAGGACTGTATCACTTTAGCTTCTGACAGTGTGAATGTGTTGTAAAAGTGTTATAGGGGCAATTTGGCCATGAAGATAGATATCCGCAAAGCTTTTGACACTCTGGATTGGTCTTTTCTTCGAATAGTTCTTCAAGCTTTTAGGTTTTCTTCTGTTTTTATGGATTGGATTGACAGTATCCTAAGATCCTCAAGGCTTTCAGTGCTGATCAATAGGTCTCCAGAGGGTTATTTTCATTGTTCTAGAGGGGTTCGTTAGGGAGACCCTCTATCCCCTCTTCTGTTTGGTATTGCGGAGGATTTCCTTAGTAGAATTTTGTCGATGATGGTGGATTTCTCTCAGTTATTGCCTATTTCTTCTCAGAAGGGGTTTTCTGCTCTTACGCATTTGTTTTATGCAGATGATGTTCTGATTTTTTACAGAGGCACGGTTCGGAATATGAAGAATATCATGCGTGCTTTTGAGGTTTATGGTAAAATTTCAGGTCAATAGGTTAAATGGGGTAAGTCTTCTATCTGTTTTGGATCTTCTGTTTACCCTTCATGGATTGGTAGATTGCATTCTTTGGTTGGTATACAGATTGGTTAGTTGCCTTTCTTTTACTTGGGGGTTCCATTATTTTTGGGAAAGCCCAAGAAGTCTGTGTTACAGCCTATCACAGATAAAATCTTGTCTAAGTTTGCTAAGTGGAAAGGGAAATCCTTTTCTTTGGCCGGTCGCGCTACTCTAATCAAGTCGGTCATTACGAGATCCTTTGTGCATTCTTTCATGATCTACAAATGGCCTTCTTCTTTGATGCAATTAGTTAATCACAAGTTAAGAAATTTTTGTGTGGACATGTTCTTTTGAGGAGACTAAACTGATTCAGGTTGTTTGAGATCATTGTTGTAGGCCTTATTCTTAAAGTGGTCTCGGTTTTGAAAGATCTTTGATTACTAAATTATTCTCTTTTAAAGAAGCTCATTTGGAAGTTTTTGACCTCTGAGGGCTTTGCTTTTTTGTTTCTGAGGGAGCGGTATCTCACGCAGCTTCAGAAATCTCAAGGGGGGTATGTCACTTCGTCAATTTGACCTTCTTTTCGTTCTCATTATTCAGATCTTCTTAAAGAGGGCATTTGGCTCATTGGTGAGAATTCTCAACAAGATTTTTGGTGTGACAATTGGTTGAGGGTTCCCATTGTGGAGTTGCTGGGCATTCTTAATTACTTGGCTAGCCCTCTCAAGGTAAGGGTTTCTGATTTTATCTATGAGGGCATGTGGGTTCTTGACAATTATTTTCGAGCCCATTTCCGGATCTCTGTTTTTGAATCGATAAGATTGCTATCTCTCCAGTTGCAGATTCTTTGGTGTGGGCTCATTCTTAGGATGGGCAGATTTCTTGCAAGTCAGCTTATTCCCGTATGATTCATGGTTCTCCTCAGGTTCCTTGGTGAATGGATGTTTTGTGCCGTTTTATTTTTCCTTCCAGTTCATCTTTGACATGACGTCTTTTGTTGAATTGGCTCCCCACAGAGGATCGCTTGTGTAAGGCTAGGTTTCACTTAGCTTCCCGGTGTAGTTTTTCTAGGGTTAGCAGTGAGTTGTCTGATCATCTTTTCCTCCAGTGCCCTTTAGCAGCTGCTCTTTGGGAGGTGGTTTTTTCAGCTTTTTAGTGACGTATTTCTGCTGATTCGTGGAGTTCGTTATTCTCTCAGGCTATGTTAGTTTCGTTTAGTGATCAGGTGCGGGTTTTATGGAATACGATTATTCATGCTGTGGTTTGGAGTGTGTGGTTTACCTATAACCAGTGGATTTTTTAGAGTAGGGTTGTGGATTTCAGATCTGCTTTGTCTTTGATTTGGCGTGCGGTGTTTGACGCTAACCGGTTAGAGATTGGGTGTATGCATAATTGTGTAGATGATCTTTTAATTCTTCATCGGTGTGATCTTCGTGGTCGTCTGGCTAGGGCCCAGGTTATCAAGAGTGTGATTTGGTCGCCTTCGGCTCCTGGTTGGATCAAAGTTAATACTAATGGTGCCGCCTTGAGTTCTCCAGGTGATGGGGGTTGTGGGGTGTCTTCCGTAATTGTAGAGCTTTTGTGAAAGGTTGTTTTGCTGTTCCACTTGGTCAAGTGTTTGCGTTTGAGGCGGAACTTTTTGCAGCTTCAATAACCATTAACTTTGCCTGGCATAATGGGTGGCATCGGCTCTGGCTTAAGAGTGATTCTTTTTATGTAGTTCAGCTGCTCTCATCTCTCTACGAGCAGGTTCCTTGGTGGATTAGGCAAGCTTGACAGCGTTGTATCTATCAGATATCGAAAATAGGGTTTTAGGTTTCTCATATCTTTAGGGAGGGGAATCAGGTTGCAGACTCTCTTTCTAAGCATGCTTTGGGGTTGGAGGTCGATTCATGGTGGTCTAACACCTCGTCTTTTTGCTCTTTGTTGATTGACACTGATTGCATGGGTTAGGAGTCATTTCGTTTTTGTTTCTGTTTTTGTTTCTGTTTTTTGTGGCCTACACATCACTGTTTTTGTTGGGATTGTTTCTCTTGACTTTTGTGCTTTTCTGGTTGTTACTTTTCATTTTATTCTTTTATTTTTATTTTTATTATTTTATGGATGGATTTTGTCTAGGGTTTTTCAGCATATGATTGCTTGTGATGCTTTTCCCCTCTAGGTCAGTCCAATTTTATTATAAAAAAAAATAGTACTTTAATTATTAATAAAAAAACAAAAGGAAAAAAAAAATTAAATGATTAAAATATAGTTTAGAATATGATTATGATGGTGAACAGAAGAAATTAATAAATTTAACTCGATAAACCATGCGGGATTTTACGAGGAATCATCTTGGGGAAATAAATAAAAACAAATGGCATGGGAATTTAATTCACCAAACGTAAACATATATATGCATATGTCCCGTATATGCATATGTCCCATTGTTTGTCAACTTCATTATAATTAATTATTGTTCATCACTCCCATTTGCACGCTTTAATTAATCATCTATTGCTGCAGCCAGCAGGCTATAATTATCATTACCATTTTATTTTATTCACTTTGTTACTTCAATTTTTTTACTTACACACATATATACCAATAGCTTTGAGGTATGCTATGGTTCTGCCAAGATCTCCCACACAAAATCGAGGAGAAAACTTATGATATATGATCAAGCATAAAATTTTTTATAAATACTTATAAAATACGTATAGTGAAATTTGAATCCTCCATTACTAAATAAAAACGAGGGTGTACACTGCCCAAGCTAGGAGGGGATATGCACCAAATAAATTTATTACCCAAAATCTTTAATTTGATCTATAGTAACCACATCACCAAAAGGTTGGTTCCATGCCATGTGCATATTTTCTTGGGGTTAAGAGTTTTATTTTACTCTAAAATGTATGAGATGTGACTCTCTTTACTGTGGGAGTAATCATCCGGACCAAATAATTTGGGACAACCAAAAATTCATTCTTGAAGGGATCAATATATTAAAACAAAAAATTAAGAGGGACCAAATTTATACAATTTTCAAAATTTATAAGCAAATGATTAATTTTTTTATAAGAAAGTCAGAATTTTTTTTTTGAAAGAAAGGGAGATCATAGCCTCTACAAGCCCCCTATCCCTCTTTAACTACGAGTAAACTATACAGGCTGCACTTGAAGTGTTTGATCTAAACTTATTTCCATAGAATTGAAATTCACGGGCGTAAAGTGTATACCCTAAAGAAAAGGGTTGGCTCCGCCGCCAACTTTCTATAAAATTCAACTCTATTAGGAATCTCTCTTTCAGTGTTTACTGACTTAATAGCTAAGGTCCCATCCCATTAATCACACATATTCTCCAATTTCATATAAGTATGTTGTAAATATTAATTTTACACAGACATAATATAATTAATATTTATAGAAAAGAAAAGAGAACCACCGTATAAAAGCATGAATAAATTATTAATTTTTAATTTTCTTCATGATTAATCAAATATAATCTAAATTAACAGCTGTAAATGAGGTGCAAATACTTACTCCCACGACTCGGGAATAAATCTCCCTTCACTTAATTTTTATATTTTAAGCAAGGGAGATTCGAATTGTTATGTTCTATAATCTATATACTCACAACTTAAAAATTAAAATATGTTTTGTTTAAAAATGTTGAAAATGGAGTTCAAGATCTAATGGCATATTATATCATGCATATAAAGAAGAAGAAAAAAGAAGAAAGAAACAGCTGTAACCCGCTGATACACGAGGATATCGAGAGAGAGAAACACACAAAACAAAAGTGAAGTGAAGCCAAGCCACACACTAAAATCAATCAATGAACCAAAAAAAGCCTACCGATCTCTCTGTCTTCCATCACTTATATCCATCATGGATTCATAGAAACTTTGCATTTATGCCAACTATATATATGTATATATAAAATGACATTTTCATATACGGATGTTCTGATAGAATTATATATGGACATTGAATGTGAGCTATTCGTTTTACATATTTTAATTAGGTATGTATACACTTGTTAAATCACTTTTATAAATGAGTGACTCACATTCAATATCTTGATAAAGTTATATAAGGATACCCTGATAGGAACGAGACCGTATATATAAATATATCATGAAGTTATTTTTTAACACAGAGTACTAGATACACAATCAAGGTTTTGTTGGGACCTATTTATACGAAACATTATTATCGATGTGAGATTCAAACCACTATTGTCAATGTGAATAACTTACTCAATTATGGAAATAACATAACGAATATGGATATCGATGAGTTAATCCAAAATTTAACAAATCGTGTTTGTGTTTACACGATCACTATAAACCAACACATTAAATATTAGCTGTCATGCATACAAACAGTTTTCACCAACCAGCGGTCCCCTAGACAAATTTTGACATCCTAAGGTAGAAAATGTGTCTGTCACACAAAACTGTTAGCAGTAGCATGTAACTCTAGCTTCCTTCCACTTAAATAGTTAAATCTAATAATCTTTGTATAGATTCTAAACGTGACCCTTGTCTTAAAAACCTTAAAAAGCCCGGCAAAACCACTTGACACTGTTCTCAATCTGTCTCTCTTCATTTTTACATTCTCATAAATGGGAATCATTGCATTTCTCTTTTAAGTTTTAATTAACTACACATTGCTTGATTTTAATTTCCCATAAAGGGGCGAGTTACTTGGTTCTTGTTTCTGGACAACAAAAGTTTCAAACTTTGTTATTAACGTTTGAAACTTTATTGTTTCTTTAACTTCTAGTAGTTCTGAGATTCAGAGAGAAGAGAAATGGTGATGAGGCTGTTCTGGGTGGGGTTTGTGGTGGTGCTTTTTTACGGGAAATGGGTTGATGGGTTCTTGGAATTCAATGAAACAGAGCTGTCTTACATTGAATCTTATGCTCATGATTTTGGGAGCTCCAAGGTCTATTCAAATGCTGTCATGGTAGGTCTCACTCTTATTCACAGTGCTGGTGCCAAAGGAGCAGGTACATATACTCTTTCTCTTTATCAATTAACATTTGAATTCAATGTCATTTAAATTTGTTTCAGTTTTTGTTCAGCACTGGTTTGCAGGTTTGCAGAGTTGTTTTTGTTGATTTTCTCGATTTAGATTTGTTTCCTTTTCTTCCGTTTTTTAAAGATATTGATGGTAATTTAAATTTCACTTTACTCATAAAAAAAAGAGAGCTTTTGTTTAATTTTCAGTTTTATTCCTTGATGTTGATTTTCTGGTCTGATTAGTGAGCTAGATATCTTAGTTCTATTGTCTGTAATTTGTTTATCAAGATACAATAACATTGTTGATTTAGTACTGTTGAAATCAATTTGTCTCACATATTGGCTTAATCAATCTACCTTCTTGTTGTGTGTCTTAAACTTTTGCAGTCTGTTTAGATGGAACCTTGCCCGGGTATCATCTGCATCGCGGATATGGGTCAGGAGCAAATAGTTGGCTCATTCAATTGGAGGTTTGTATCTTTCACTCTTTAATAGTTTTCAAATTATATGGTTGCCTATGTTCATATATGCAAGGTGAATAATACATAGTAGAAATCAGTTCTCCATTTGCTGGCTAGCCGAAAAGAAGTGAAATCAATGAGTGTGAATCTGTAATCAAGCCATGTTCAGTTATACAAAGATTCACATGTCTAGTTGAGTTTTAGAAAATTTTAAGTGTTACATCTACGTTGTTAAACATATTGATTCTTTGTGTCTTCAAGCCATTATTTTGTTGAGAGCTTCCTTGTTCAATTGCATGATGTTGTTAAACATTTCGTGACAGGGAGGAGGATGGTGTAACAATATTAGAACTTGTGTTTACCGTAAAACAACCAGGCGTGGGTCATCCTCGTACATGGAGAAACAGATACCATTTACAGGCATATTGAGCAACAAGGCTCAAGAAAATCCGGGTACCCTCTCTAACTTATATAAAATATTCCAGGCTTAATCAAGTTCCCCTATAGTCTCTTTCTTCTTTCAATAACTTTAGCTCTCTCAACAGCAATAGCTATCTTATTTTACTCCACGTGGCATTGCAGATTTTTTTAATTGGAATCGAGTAAAGGTTCGCTATTGTGATGGTGCATCTTTTACCGGAGACAGTGAAAATAAGGTTGGCAGGAATATCTGGCTATTTGCCCTTTTCTTTTCATCAAATATTAATGAACTTTTTTCCCGGATGCTGAAAATTTGAATTAAGATCTTACGTGCCACCATTCCATCTCATATGGTTTCCCGGGTAGCCTATCACCCACAGAAATAACGGTTTATGTATCTTTGTACTCCTGTTTACTAAGGTTTAGACATCTTGGTGCACACATTTGTTCTTGAGAGTTTTGATTTCTTACCTCTTACTCTTAGTGGTATGATAAGTGAATCCACCATCTCTGGGGTTTCATATGTACATTCACATAAAAGCATAACATTGTGCTGGTTCAGATCTACGTTTCTTTTTTATTTATATGTCCAAATCAGATTTTGAAATTAAACAATTTTTAAATTTTAGGCTGCACAACTACAATTCAGAGGAGAGCGTATATGGTTAGCTGCCATGGAAGATTTAATGTCGAAGGGAATGCGCTATAGCAATCAGGTTTAGTATTTGCCTTGCTTTTGATATCTTTCATTTTTCTTTTTTCACTTTAATCCTTCATAAATGAACAAACAACTGTATTTCAGGCTCTTCTTTCCGGGTGCTCTGCCGGGGGATTGGCTGCTATTTTACACTGTGATAAGTTCAGGAACTTGTTTCCTAGAACTACTAGAGTGAAGTGCTTGAGTGATGCGGGTCTATTCCTTGATGCGTGAGTATTGCATTCACCTAATCTTTATATAATACTAAGATATGAAATTTTTCGTTATTTTTATTGTTGAAAACCTTAATGTATTAATTGGCTATCCTGTTTGGAATATCAGGGCTGATGTATCTGGTGGGCGCACTCTTAGGAACATGTATAGTGGTGTAGTGGGCTTACAGGTATCATATTCTTATTAAACTTTTGAACTTTGATAATAAGTCTAATTTTCTTTCATTCTGGCTTATGTTGTAAGCTTTGAGTCTAGGAGGTCTTAGATTTAAGTCTCCTCATGTGATTGTACTCTAAGGTGTTGGTTTTGTGTTTTGAAGTTTAAAATTTGACTTACTGGGAAAACCACTCAGTTGCAATTGCACACATCCTTATTTGGTCATATTCAACTTCTAGAGTTTTTTTTTGTTTTTTGTGAGTTCTCATTTTGTAATATTAAGCCAATGCATTCTTATCTTATGGAATTTTCACGATGATTGCAGGGGGTAAAACAAAATCTGCCACGTATATGTACCAATCACCTCGACCCAACTTCGGTAATCCTTTTTTCTTTCCCGGAGATATCTGAATTGATCGAATGAGTAAACATAGAATGTTCATTTCACTATTATGTTGTTTTACAACTGACTTTTCTGTATTTTCTTCTCAGTGCTTCTTCCCTCAAAACATAATTGGCCAGGTCAAAACCCCACTATTTATTCTCAATGCGGCTTATGATTCATGGCAGGTAATGATATATATATATATATATATACTTAACATGATGATCTTAGTACACCTAAATGTACAAAGATTCAACTTTCTGTTGTGATCTGCTTTTTGAGTAGCACTAAAACATTTGATTTATTTGAATGACAAGCTAGATGGACTGATTGATTTCTTCTGCTTGAAATTAGATCCAATCCAGTTTAGCTCCAGCATCAGCGGATCCACATGGCTATTGGCATGATTGCAGATTAAACCATGTAAAATGTTCCGCGTCACAGATTGGATTCTTGCAAGGTTCAATAATATACAATAAATTTTCTAAAGCTTTTAAGGTTAATATGGAATTCAAGTCGTAACAAATATATATATGCCAACTTACCGGGGCATTTCTGTGTTGATTGGAATAGGTTTCAGGAATCAAGTGCTGAATGCAGTAAGAGGCTTTTCTATGTCTAGACAGAACGGGTTGTTCATAAATTCATGTTTTGCTCACTGCCAAACGGAGAGACAAGATACATGGTTCGCTGATGATTCTCCCGTTGTTGGAAACAAGGTATGTCTGATCTAAATAATCATGCACCAGCTGTCTCAGTGTTGATTATTATGTTACATATAAAAGAAACAGAAGTTATATATATATAATTTTCCATGATGGACATTGTGCAGGCAATTGCAATAGCTGTTGGAGATTGGTATTTCGAGCGAGCAGCTGTAAAGGACATAGATTGTCCCTACCCTTGTGACAAGAGTTGCCACAATCTGGTTTTCCGAAGCGCCTAATTTTTATCAATTGGTTTGGTTTCGATTAAGATTACATGGTAGATGTTCAATTCCTACAAGTATATCTTATATTCTTTTCATAATTTATTGGGAAAGAAAGAAAAAAAAAACTTCACAATTCAACTAAAGTTGATAGATAGACAATAAGATGCTGAGAAATGCAAATGTGGGCAGCAATACTTTTGCTGATATCATTTGTTCGAAATCGAAAGTAGTGTATTTTCTTCTTTATCCTAGCTTATTGAATCATCTATTGATAATTAAGTAGCAAATCCAAGTTTCCAGTTCTTGTACTGATGTTAATGCATGCTGGGTATGGTTAAAATTCTCTAAGTTGAAATGTCTCGATCAAGATGTGGACATCTGCACATTAATGGATACTATCGAGTGCTATTGGTTTATAAATTCAAGTCATGCTACTAATTAACTACGATATACTTTATTACAAAATATCTCGTGATTAGAGACTTTGGACTATCTCACATTCTCACAATATAATTCTCTTATATATTTGGTTTAGATTCGATCTTAGACTTTGCGTAGTGTTTAGACATCAGTAATTATATTTTTACTTTTGGAAATCAATTGAATTAAATTGGATTAAACTGTTTTTGTTTTTGTTTATTTATTTATTATTGTTATATTTAATATAATATTGGATTTAACTATGAATAAACCAAAACAAATAACTAAACTTTGCCATAATTAATTTAATGAGTGGTTCTATTAACACACTTCTACTGGTGTATTTATGTTCTATTTTTAAATTTTTTTTAAATTTTAATTTAATTAAATAAACTTAAATGTTTTATTAGTTTTTTAAAATTATTTTTCAAAAATTATTTTTTAAATTTAATACACCCTATCTCTATTCTTTTTATTTCTGATCTCTGTATATGTCTATCACCCATCTCCATTAATCGATATTTTTTTTTTTAGTTTTTTTTTTTCTTATTTCATGGTGGAAAAGAAAAAAAAAATAGAGTTGTTTCAACACAATGACAACTTGATATCATTATAAAGAAAAAGTAAACTTCAAACTTACTTATAGGGAAGAAATTATTTTCAGATGCTTGATATCATTCTAAGATAAATTTTACTGAAGCTTGATATCATTCTCAAACAATTCTTGTAAATGTTTCATATCATTCCCAGAAAATTCTTTCAAATGTTTGATATCGTTCTCATAATCTTCCATAATATTTTGTATTGTGTAAGAAGCAAATTTTAGGGTTTAAGAGTTTATAATATATTTTTTTTCAAGAAACATATTATAAGAACGTGGTTTTTTATTTTGGAAAAGGAATGTAGGGTTATAGTAGATTTATTTTGTAGAAGATTTTGTTTCCTTAAATTGTATAATATCCTTTAAGTAATTTGATAAAGGAAAAAAAAAATACTACATAATTAAAAAAGTGGAGTATAAATAGACTGGTAGGGGGTGTGCCAATAGCACCACTCTAATTTAATTTGTATCAATCATGCAACTGTCATGTTCCATTTACTAATGTCACAATCTTATCTATCTTATATATATATATATATATACGGTCCCGTTCACACCAGTGTGCACTGATGTAACTACATCAGTACCAATGCTTGTGTACCACATATTATGGAGAAATTTTGACAAGTACATACACTTTGAGTCAAAGTATGTAAATCTAATGGTCTACATCCAACGCACTGATGAAGTTATATCAGTGCGCACTGACTTGAACATTTATATATGTAGTCCCGATCTGGTCAGTACATCTTGATATAATTTCATCAAGATATTAAATGTGAGCCATTAGTTTTGACAAGTGCATACACACTTAAGTCAAAGCATGTAAAACTAGTGGCTCACATTCAATATCCTTACGAAGTTATATTAGGATGCACCGACTTGAATGTATATATATATATAACAATTTGTCTGAAATCAAATTTTACTGATTAAAAAATCAAATAGCTATAATTGTTTGAATGATTTAATATATTGCCTTTAAATTATTGAAAAAGGTGACTACTATATCCATTTTGAACACATATACTTGGAAAACAGATTCCAAATGCATTTGATTGATTGTCCGCTAAGCATTACTCCCTCCTATATATAGTTAATATATCAGAAATTTTCAAATAAGCGCTTCCTGATATAATTTCGTGATGATATTGAATGTGAGCCACTGGTTTTACATACTTTGACTCAAGTGTGTATGCACTTGTCAGTGGCTCACATTTAATATCCTGATGAAGTTATATCAAGATACACTGACCATATCAGAACCGGTTATTATATATATATACAGTGATCATTATAAATTGAATAAATACTTAACTATCTATAAGAGGGATTAGCAGATAATCAATCAAATGCATTTGGAATCTGTTTTCCAAGTATATGTGTTCAAAATGGATATAGTAGATTAGTAGTCACCTTTTCAATAATTTAAAGGCAATTTATTAAATTATTCAAACAATTATAGCTATTTGATTCTTTAATAGGTAAAATTTGATTTCAGACAAATTGTTATATATATATATATATATATATATATATATTAATTAATGTAAGTTTAGAGTCCTGAACCTTCATGGTGTCAATTATCTCAATGACACTTTAGTATGTATCCAATAAATGATTGTATTATTTATTTTTTAGGGTTAATAGCACTAATACCCTTGAACTTATAGCACATAAACCCCTTGAACTTCCATAAATTCGCACAAACTGACGAATTACTAATTTCCGTCCAACTTTTTGTCACGCGCTCTTCACATGCAACCAGACTTAGGGGCAAAGTTGGAATTAAAAAAAAAAACAATTTGGGGACCCAAATTATTTCACAAATGTTACACTACAAAATTAAACAAATCTGAGCCCAAATCTCATCTTCATCATTTCATGTGCTGGTCATGGCTTTTCTTCTCAATCCGCAGCCGAATCTGCCTCTCCGGTGTGCCCGCATCGTTCTTCAGTGTCCTCGTGACCTTCTCCAGGCTGTTCGCGATCCATTTCTTTCTTCTTTTTTCTCTTCTATTTCTTCTACCGCTTTGTTCAGTCTGTCGACCCTCACATCGTCGCTAGACCTCCAAACCAGTTGCCGCCGCCACTCCAAACCAATCGCCGCTCTCAATCTCCTCTTTTCGTCGCTCTCGATCTCATATCGATGCCACCGTGGGTTGCATTTTTTTTTTCTAGAGACGTAAAGAGGTTGGGTTTAGTTTTGGGGTGGTGGTGGTTGGATGTGAGGCAACAGTGGGTGTGGTGTAGTAGATGAGTTTGGTTGGATTTGAGCTAGTGTACTGAGAACAGGAAACGACGGCGACGATTCAATGGAATCAGAAATCTGATTGGAAGGAGAAAAGACAAATGCGGATTCGGTTGTGAATGATAAAGGGAAGGAAATGGTGAGAGATGTGAGTGAAGAGGGTGTTGCGGTTGGTGATTTAGAGAAATCGGAGATGGAATGGAGTGGTGACGAGACCGATCATGGTGAAAAACGAGGGAGATTTACTAGAGAAGAGAAAGGGAATGCGGTATTGGTTGATGAAGATACGGTGGTGTCGACGAATGGAAGTGATTTTGTTGATTTGAATTTAATTGAGATTGGGAAATGGAGTTGAGAATCTAATGGATACTACTATTAGGGTTTCAGATGTTGATGATAGTCCATAAGAGATTGGATTGACGACGAATCTCAATGAGAGGGTTAATGCTACTATTATAGGGACAAGAATGGAACAATTTCGAGAGATCAATTGCGAGGGAGAATGCTTATAGGTTTGCATTTTTTTGGAACGAAAGCGAAATGCCTACTGGCAAGGACGAAACATAACAGGGGCTAGGGTGGGTTGTGGGCTCAAGCCCACCCTGACCCCATCTTTAAAAAAAAATTAAAATTGAAAAAAATTGTATAATAGTACTTATAATATATTTAATTATCTATTTAGATCAATTATATAAGAAAATACAATACATGTCCTTTCACTTGTTTCTTTATTTTATTTATTTTACTTTTTTTTCAATTTTTACTCACCCTCACCACTTTAAATTAAAAAAAAAAAATACTTTTTTATTAACTACTCTCTCCCATTCTCTAAATTTGGCCTAATTATCTAAAAAAAATTTTGTTTTCAAATTAGGTATATTTTAATGAATTATATATTTTATTATTTTATTTTATTTTGAAATTTTAGTGTTTCTCTAATTTATAGTTTTTTGAATTATATAAATTTAAATATATATATTTTTGAAATTTTAGGGTTATTATAATTTTTTTGTTTATAAAGTTTTAGTGTTAATCTACTTTCAAAATTACAAAGTATTGATATAAAAATTGAGTTCAACATCAAATGAAAATACAACTATATAATACATTATTTAGTAAAAATCTTGTTGATGTTGTCTTGGTGTGGCATGAGCTAACAAATGAGGAATTTATTTCAATTTTTTTTGAACTATTACTTAACTTTGGGATTTTTTTTTTTTTTTTTTTTTTTTTTTGGAGAGTAGACTCAAACCCCCAATCTTGTGGTGTAGCCGTGTAGGTATGATTGGTATACCACTGGATTAACCTCATCTCCTAAATTATTTCAATTTTACCTAGTTAAAGTTGAGTTAAAACTTTTCAGAAAGTTCTTTGTTACATTATTAGTAACCTTACACCGAAAATGTATACATTATTATTTCAGTTTTGCCTTGTTAACTATTAGGTGCATCTTTATTTTTCAATTATTAAATTTTTTTCATTATGTAGAGGCTTATTAAGAAGATTTATTCTAGTCCCCCTAGCGATGAATCCTGGTTACGTCCCTGTCTACTGGGGATGTGTAGATGGTGGTGGAGAAGGTTAAAGTGTTGGATTTGGGAGAGTCAACCCAGATCTTCAGAGTTTGATTCGTTCAAGAGAGAGAGAGAGAGAGAGAGAGAGAGAGAGAGAGAGAGAGAGAAAGATGAGTTTAGATGAGTTGTCCATGTAGTTGCATTATGCCTCCCAAATTGTTTCTTTTTAATTCCAACTTTGCCCCTAATTCATCAATGATGTAATCATTTCATCATCATTGCATTCTTCTTCTATTTCAATAACTTATTCATCTGCTTAGTTAAATCTTGCCTCTTTGATATTTATATATATATATATATATATATATATATTATATTTGAAGAAAAGTAAAGATTCCAAGATATCTCTAACTTTCTGGGGTTGAATTCTATAAATAATTATAAACAAAAAAAAAAATTCTCAGCAGAGAGCTGTTATCTAATCATCACCTCTTTCTTCTCTGCAAGTCTGCCATTTTTAATGCCAATGCTTTTTGTATTCTTTTTACACTCATGATTGTGTTGTAGGGCCTCAATCAAAAGGCCTAATAATTCAGTTCACATGTGTTTAATTTGTGTTGTAAATGTATAAAAAAAATGTATCTTTATATACATACATATATATATTTATGTGTATCAAATGTATATATGCATTTGTTTATACATCTACATATTGATATATTCATAGATGCCTCACAAAAAGTGGTTTGTGCTATGGAAATGAGCAAACACGAAAGAATCCTGTGATTTTCTGTTTGAGAAAATGAATGGTAACCCACAATTCATTAGATATGTTTTTCCTTAACACTTCATGTGATGATGATTCTGACTCAAAATTTACAGATTGTCGAGATTGACACAGAGATCAAGACAATAAGTGAGGTGATAAGGTAAGAATTCAGAATCACAAATATGTCGGCAGTTATATATTTCATGGATGTATATATTACCATTAATGTTCGTATGTCCTACATTATATCCGTGAAAATTTTGATGATTCTATATAATTATACAATGCTAGCCTATTAATGAATGAGAAATATATGTCAATAGGGGTGTAGTTCAGCTGGTACATAGATGAGTTTGGGACTTGGGTAAATGACTCTCAGATCAGTGGCTCAAATCCTACCAATGACGAAAGTTTTCAAAAAAAACATATGGTCCCGGATTAATAGATATTGTCAAAAATAAATAAATAATAATAATAATAAAAGAATGAGAAATATATATAAGGTTCAAGTACTGCAACTTCTTCTTCTTCTTGTTCAAGACAAATTGCTAATTATATTGATAAAATATTTCTTTTTATCTCCATTACTTGCTGTTTAATTCTTTCTTGTGCATGCTTAAGGGAAGATTGTACTAATTCTTCATAATTAAAAAGCTCACCTAATTATAACTCAAACTCATCATCCTCTCAAAACCCTTTTCTTCCTTCTCCAATATTTGAAGTTTCTTCAGAAATCAGATTCAAATAGATGCCCCATCTGAGGGACCTCTCTCTCTCTCTCTCTCTCTCACACACACACACACTCTTCCATACAGACAGAAGAAGTAAAAAAAAAAAGTATATGTAGCCCCACACAACAAGGACAAAGTGCTTGGTGTCCTCATCTGATAATAAGTGTGCCATGGCTCTTGTCATCACCCTCCTGAATAATTCACTGTGCATTACAAATTTGTGGTCATTTCTTGCATAATAAATTAACTCATTCAGAAGAGAGAAGAGAGCTTCTGTTGAACTTGCATGCCCCTCACCATATTTTCCTTGAAAGATAGTGTTCATTAAAGTAGGTATTTTTACCATTCATCTTTTAGGACAAGGTAAATTATGAAAAGAGAAGACAAGTATAATTTATCTTGTAGTGTTGGACCATTTGAGTGTTTAAGAAAAAGGAAGTGACTTAAAGGCTGTTAAAAAAAAGTTAAAACTATCTCCATCTGTTGGGGGACAATGATAGACAACCATTTAAGAGAAATGGTCCCTTCAATTTTTTCTTTTCATTACAAAAAAGATAATCATATGGAAGTTTTTTAATTGAATGTATTTTTTCAATGTGAAAAGGATCAATATTATAGAAAGAGATATGGACAGTACTACTGTTAAAAGTAACTATATAAATCCCAGGAAACCAAAAGATATATGGATATATGTTACACAGAGAGTCACCATCTTAGTCCACTTTTGATTGTTATTGCAAATAAAAGTATATATGCAACCATTATTGGATCAGAACTAATCGAAGCAACGAAGCGAAAAAGGTCATATAACAGCAAGCCTTATTGCATTTTTTGAACTAGAATAACATAACAAGTACTTCGTTCAATCACAAATATAATATATGGAGTAATTAATGAACAGAAGACTTTGAGAAGTTTTCTATTTGGACACATTTACAAAAAAAATTCAAAAAAAATAATCCTATTGTACACACCTGTAATTCAAATCCATCATCAGAAACTGAAAAAAAAAAAAAAAAAAAAAAAAAAAAAATTTAATTTGTGTAATTCAATTCTCTCTTTTCCCCTTGGATTAAATACTTCTAAAAGCTAAAGGGTCTGTCCAAAAGCCACAGCAAGTCTCTGTAGATCCTTAGAGTACATGTCTGGTACCTGTGAAATTTGTTGATGATGATGCTGGTTCTGATGGAGCCAATTAGTGGTACTTGATCCATCTGTTATAAAATGTGCTGCTTCTGGTTTGATCATCTCACTGTACATTGGTTGAGAGGTTGAGAGGAATGGAGTGTTGAGATATTCTGACCATTTGATGTCTTCTTGATCGTTTTCGAGCCCACGGATTAATTGTGCTTCTTGATCATGATCATCACCACCAGATTTTCCACAATCTGGAAGTCCCCATGAAAAGGTCATGTTGCTGTCAAAGAAGCTGTTGTTACTGGTGGTGCTTCCATTGCTGGTGCTGCAATTGTTACTGAAGCTACTAGCTTCCCAGTTCTGTACTCCATTGACATGATCAGTAGAGCACACAGAAGGGTTGTTGTTATCAGATGGAAGACTAACTGTAGGCTTTACACGTATCGGAGTTTGGAACATGGAAGGTATAATGTTCTGTGTCATGCTAGAATTCAACTCAGGAATCATTTCAGAAGAGGTAGAATTTGGATTAAAGCACAGAGATGCAGTAGTACTGTTCAGGTTAACCGAGAGCCCGATATTGGGCTCATAATTCAACTTGTGGAAAGGGAAATATCCAACCAAATCAGGCCTGCAACCAGTGGTTGAACTTTCATTGGAGGCAGCACTAGCAAACCTATCCAGGAAGAATTCCTGTGTTTGAGGACTAGTACTAGTACTTGTCATCATGGAGCTTGAAGAAACTTCTAGTGGGTACTGCTTTTCTTTGGATTCCTCAGAATTTCTCTCATTATTGATATTGTTTTTGTTGATTGTGAGCTGCTGCTGCTTTTCTTGATCACTAGTAGTCTCAATCTCAGAGAGTGGTTTGTGAGTGTTTGGATCAATCCCTCTTTGTCTAAGCTTCTTCTTAATGCTTGAATTCCATAGATTCTTTATCTCATTGTCGGTTCGTCCAGGCAACTGTGCTGCAATCTGAGACCATCTGAATTATCACAAGAAAAAACCACAAAATTAGACATGACTACAAATCCATATATAAAACATAATCAAATATATATAAGCATCAGCTAGAAACAATTAATACCTGTTTCCAAGAACTGCATGGAGTTCAATAATCAAGTTCTCTTCCTGCTGTGAAAATGCTCCTCTCTTCAAATCAGGCCTCAGGTAATTGATCCATCTCAACCTGCAGCTCTTTCCACATCGTTGCAGGCCTGTCAAATGTAACCCCAGAAGAGTGTGTTATCAAATATGCATTAAAATTTAATAAAAAGTTGTGTGTGTGTGTGTATATATATATATACCTGCTAGCTTGGGGACAGAGCTCCAGCAGCCATGTCCATGCTTAGTGATATAATTGAGAAGCTTCTCATCTTCCTCTGGAGACCAAAGGCCTTTCCTCAGCTTCTGCTTGTAGCAGCAAGAGTGCCTCCCCATGTGCAATGTAATGCTGGCACACAAATATTATTCTGTACAAAAATGTTTGCAATGGATTCTGAGCAGACTCTGTGTGTGTGTGTGTGTGTGTGTGTGAGAGAGAGAGAGAGAGAGAGAGAGAGAGAGAGAGAGAGAGAGAGAGAGAGAGAGAGAATGAAAAATAGGAGCCTGGTAAGGAGGAATCAAAGCTTCAATGAGAGAAGTCTTATTCAATAGGGACTGATCACCGATGGAAGATTATGGTCATGAAATTTATTTATATATATATGATTGTATGATATCAAAGCTGAGTTGGGCTCTCCCTATTCAATGGTTGGTCCATGTCAAAATATAGGGACCCACCATAGTCCACGAGATGGGGGTCCTACTCTTCATGGACGGCCTGGATGCAATCAAGAAAACAATAAGCATGGGCCTCCAATTATTTGACCCTTGCATATGTCTCATCAAAAGTTAAAAAGAATTTAAAGACTTTGGCAGCAGCTCCCTCTCTCTCTTGGTGGGGCTTTTGACAGATATAACAATTTAAAACATCAGAGATTTTTTTTTTTTTTTAATTTTTAGAAAAAATTTATAATAACATGTGAAAATGAAACTTTTTCATACATTGTTTGTAAATGAGTTTTAAGAAATACGTAGTTTGAAACCAAAGTCTACTCCTAAGATTCCCATTTCAAAATTAGCCAAAAGATTTGAAAATTGGAAACTTCCTTTTGAAACAAGAAATACTCTATGATTAGCTATGACTTTCATATATAGTATAAATTCATTAAAGTCTTGAAATATAACAAGAAAGTTATATACATCCCCTTCACATCCTCGTTTAGACTCAGATCTTCTATTGATATGAGAAAAAGACTTTAAAGGATCTTAATTATGATACATCAAAATTATTAATTATTTGAATAGCTAAAATTTCTTTTTTTTTTATTTGATGAGATAATGTTGACCCAAGAGGTATATTACCCACACTCGTATCAATAAGATTTTGATTTGAGTCACATCACTTTTCTTAAATCCAAAAACTTGGAATTTTATTTGTATTCAAATTTATATTTATACAAATCTTCCTTAAAGTGTGTACTAAAGGGTGCACATTAGAAGTTAGAGTTTTTTTTTTTTTCCTTTGGTTTTTTAATTAATCACCAATAGCAAATTTATAAGAACTCGGTTGATCATCATAGAATTCCTAATTTCAATCTTATTTATTAGAGTAAAAATTCATAAATCTCGAAATATCTATTAATTGTTTATGTTTTCTTGACTAGCTAAACCTCATTTCTTTTTGGTAATTTTTTGAAACCCATACCACTTTGGAAAGTTTCATATTTGGTTTGGTACAAAATATTTTCATCATCTTAAAAAATAAAAAAAAATTAATAGGGGTATATTTTTTTTTTTCTCCACAGAAATGGTACTTTTTAAATTAATTCCACCAACTCCTCCACTTTTTTAATCTAATCTAAAATATATATCCCTTAATCATCTCTTGCAATCAATAAATTAATGTTTTAATTTCCAAAAAGTTGATTATGCAAGAGCAGTGATTGTGTGTGCAAAATAAATAATAAAACAGTACTAAACTATTTCAACGATCCTACAAAAACGACAATCACAATAATGAATTTGTCCTCCATTGTTTGCATTGTGTATGTATTCCTGAAAAAGCTGAATGATGACAAATTTTGATGAATTATTAAAACTAACTAGCATCCTCAATATACAATATACAATATTGTCTTTTATTAAGAACTGGTTGAATACAATTCTTTTTCACAAAATTACTATTTTGTGATCATATTCAATATAATAACTGCGGTTTAAATTTACTGTGTAACAATTCGTGCTATCGTATTGAATTTGATCCGTTAAATTTCTGATTAACCTGTAATCTCAACTTGCTAACTTTACATCTTGTGTATTTGTATCGTTTTCATGAGTTAGTAAATTAAGAATAGCCTCATTAATCTATATTTGTCCCAAACTGAACATAATTGTTTAACTTTGAGTCAATCCTAATACATTAATCCATTTAATTAATCAATTAATAATATCAAAATCTACAATCTTAACCTACTACATTTATTTTATGTTCCTATTGTGTTCACACAAATCTTGATTGCAAGTTTAGGTTCTACGTACGTACCCAAAAGTTTTAAAATGAGAATTGAAGTAATGTAAATAATGCAAGGTGAAATAGGTTGTAAAGTATATATTAGAGGACATGGACATGGATACATGGCAAAAGAAATAATGATTAGGAATAGAAACTAATTAACCGTCATCAACTTGATTTTTAAATTTTTTTTTTTTTTTTTGGAACATTATCTTCAAACAAGATGTCAAAAGATATTTCATACATGTAATTTAACCATTTAAAATCATCTAAATTATAATTAATTAATTAACAGGATTCCAAAATATTCTAATCAAGATATATATATATATATATATATATATATATATGCATGGCTCACAATTAATCGCAAACCGGCCTCCAAACCTTTAAAGGGTTTCCAAAAATATTTAACTATATTTTCCTTCAACACGTTCCATAGTCTAGAAACAACCATCAACTTAACTACAATTATTACAAATTAAAAATTATTTATTAATATTATTTTCTTTCTGTGATTATTAGTCTGTCTCTTTGCTAGCTCTGACATTATATATGAAGCTTCCATGACCTTTAACATTAATGTCCTAATTCAGACACCCAATTGGGTTTTCTTTTAATTTTTATATTAAACAAAACTCCATGAAAAGATGCTTTTAATCTCCATAACCCATCATGAATTTGTAATCTTTATATATCATAAGACAGATAATGAGCTGTTTAGGAGATGAAGTCAACTGTTGTTTCATGTATATTCCTCTTCTTCTTTTTCTAATGTTAATTTAATTAATAACATATTGTCGGCTTCGCTGTCATTAATTAGTTTCCATCTTATATATATATATATATATATATATATTCTTCAATTCATATGATCAGCTTCTGATAATTGGTTCAGTTGTCTCACTTTATTTCAATTATAATTTATTAAGCCTTCATTCAGGGAATGTGTTTCTGTCATCTAATGATTAGAACATAAAAACATGTAATTCTTTAAAGCATATATAGTTTAAACTTAACTTCCAACAGTTTGATCACAAACAATTAATTATTAGTTGTTTGATATGTTGCATGTTTTAGGAGTTAGTCAGCACGATTTTGTTTTTGATTTTTCATCTAAACAGCCTTGTGATTTTCTATAACGAGACGATGCCAAATTCTGACAAACATATGTATATACTTCCCTTGTATCTTCAATCTTATTAGTCTCTAGCTATGTGCCTGATCAAGTCGATTGTTTAGGCTGTGGACCGGTTATTCAGATTTCAAAATTATCCGTATCGTATAATCAATTGTTAGATTACAAGATAAGACATACAGAATAATATGCAAATGAGTTGCTCCGGATAATTTTCAACCTATTGAGTGAGAGTCTTGGCACAAAGATCAAATAATGATCTAAACCAAGTTGTGGGTTGACTTGGTTATAACCTGTAAGCCTCAAGAAGTAAGTGCGCACATGAGGGTGCATTAACCCACCGACGACAACAAGTACAAGAAGGACTAGAAAAATATGTTTTGATAGTAACAGCAAGACAAGGTTTTCCTGGAAACATCATATCTTATCTCAAATCAATTTTATTAAATCATCTGTACATGTCTTTTATCGCAATCGCTTAGCTGGGGGGATCGGATGATTCCATTTGATTAGGTAAGTTTGAATATCACCCGGAGAAGGTATAGCAACGGAGCTTGCTCCGGCCCGGGTCCCCCCCAATGAGTTTATTTGTGGAAGAAACAACACATTTGATCAGGAACCATGTAAGAAATTGAGGTTGTTGGGACTTTAATTCTCAAATAAGAATATGTTTGATATGAATCGATCTCTTAAGTAGGTAGGTCCGTCTCCTTTTGTAACTTACCCTAAAATTTAAGGTTTGAAGCAATATATATGCCCCATACACCAATAGCCAATCAATCAAGAGACCACTTGATTGAATAAGACTTACGTATTTAACTTGGTTATATATTACATAAAATGTCATATTCACGCACGCGCGTATGTATTTTGTATTGCTCTACGGTATGGTTTTGGTTTGCAGTAGAGTTGTCTGGATGTAATCTATCGATTGGTAAAATGACACCATAAAATCAGTCCTTTTCAGGGAATGCATTGTCTATATAGGTTTGGATTTTGAGCAATATTGGTTAATTAGAAGTATTCAGGAACATTTGTAGACTAACATTCGGTCTAATTAATTTCTTTCTTCATAATTTAATAAAATATGATATAATTAATAAATTAGTTTTATGGGAAATTCTTAATTTGGAGATTGCTTAAAAATTAAACTGCTAAAATGGAAGAGAGATCAAATTAACTAGCTAGAGAAAGAGGGAGAAAGCAGTAGTCCATGCATGGGGCAGGTTTTTGATAACAAATTAGTGTTGATTAGTTTAGCAAACTTGAATCATTTTGACTGATGTTAATGATGACTTGTAGGTAAAGCAATTAATGTCATAATTTGCTATATTATATAAATTAATTATATGAGTGATGGATGGGAAATTTGGGGATTGAAATTCATGTGATCAAGAAAGATTTGGGAGAATATTAATGATGGGTATTTTGAAATATTAGAGGGGGACATAATTCATGTGTCCTTGAAATTCATCTCAAGATGCATGAGATGATGAGATGACTCTTTTCATTATCCTTAAAGCTATATATCTTTCTCTTAGCTAATCAAACCCACAGACAAATAATTGACAAGAGAGACCAACGTTTTACTTAATTAATAATTCATTGCTTAGACCTATTTCTTACCAATTTCAGGAAAACACATAAATGTCGTAAGTTTCGTGAAAACACGTAAATATAAATTTAATAAGATTGTCATATCTGCGTGAGATCGTTCGAATTCATATATAACTGGTTAATACTTTCTGATAAGCGATCATTTGATAATGAAATGTTATTGTTAGTGGAAAATTTATTTCCATTAACGACCTAGCTAGGTGTGAACACTTATAATTAAGAAGAAAGGGTTTGTAACATGGCACAATGTTTTGCCCTAGACAAACAAATTAATAAAAACTAATAAGTGGAAAAGAAGAGGGTCCATTTGAGAGGTGAGAACAATTTCTTCATTAACACAACTAAGGAAACATAAGCACATGGAAATCTAATGAGTTAATGTTAAATCACAACTGATAAACATTGTTGATTATCTTCTCTATATATATCTTTTTGTCATGTCAAAGCAACAAAAAGAAAAAAAAAAAAAAAGAAAAAAAAAAAGGAGTGATGATGACAGAAACATGAATGTCGATATCATGACAAATGTTTAATTACCATAAACGGAAGCTTAAGATCTCAATTACAATCATTATTAGTTGTAAACAGAACTATTCTTTCCACATCAATCGATGGTGTTAATTAATTAAGTGGTATGAGCATAAATGTGACCCAAAGCCAAATGACCACTAGAAATTGACTTTCAGAAGAAGGGAGAGGGAATCAAATAATTATGGTGGGATTATTGAGGAGGGTTTTTTAATTAAGAACTAATGGCATATCCTCTCTTAGCTAAGAAGTGTGCATCTCCACTTCCATCTCCCAAACCCAGTAAATGGCGAAACCAAAATTTCAAGTTTAGATAAATTTGGGAGTCAAATTGTAAAATTTTCATTTTAGAGGGGCAACAGAAAAAAATTCAATTAACAATAAGGACTAAAAAGAAGTTTTTTAAGAGGCTATTGGGGCTATATCCTCTCCGGGCCCCTTCATAGTTTAGTCCACGAGTCTCACCATATGTATTTTACAAATATGTGTGAAAAGTTTTATTCTTGGTATTACGGGAGTATATATCTTCTGATTGTACGAGTATACATTCGGACCATATATGTAATGATTGATTTTAACATGTTTTGATAAATCCCTAATCTGTCTGGTGTTAAGTTTCTGAAAATAAATAAATTAATTAATTAAGCACTTATGCTATGATCCAATTATCAAAAGCACTTGTCGGGTCGATAAAAAATGAAATGACCCATTTTGTGTTTGTGGAATAATTACATATTAGCTTTATGGGTTTTGTAGTGGGAAAATGATGGTCAACTTTCTTGACACATTTTTATGATTGCCTATTTTTTTTTTTCTTTTTTTTTTTCTTTTCATGTTGGACAGGGGATGCTAAGTTATGTTTTGCTAAATAGTGATTGTCCTTTGACTAGACTATTTTCTACAAGGGAGGCTATATATAAAAGAGAGGGGTCTCTCAATTATCTTCTATCAATTTGGTGCCAAGCTCTAATTGGACTATATACTGTATATGCTCAATTAAATCTTGATTATTAGAGATGTCTATTCTAGTTATTCACATAAAATGTTAGAGCAAACACATTAATGTTTAATGTATACATGTTCCTTTGCCCTAATTAATTAAATGGTCACTTAATTTTGTTGATTCATGACATCGATAAAGTAATGTTATAGTTTCAAAAATTTATATCTCAAGTTTTTTTTTTTTTTTTTTAAAGATGTATATACACAATCTTAATATCTTAATAGAAGTTGAGGTGACTAAATAACACTCTTCGTCTATATCTTTAACATTATGAATTCGAATCATATATCTAAAATGGGACGGAACCAGTCACATCATTTGACTTGGAACTCATGAGAAGAAGCAACCTGGTCCGATTTGCAAATTCATGGTCCAACATGTACTCCTGGCTCAATTTTGATTGGACCCAAAGTGGGTTACCCATAGCTATTGTTTTGGATTTCAATTTTTTTTTTTAAAATTTACTTCTTGAGTGACGATAATGATACGTCTTAAAAATTGTATCTACACTCTTTTCGTAAAAATACCTACCAAAATTTTTAAAAAATTACTAATTTGTAAATAAACCCCATTTAATGCCAAAAATACCCCTTCTTTAATTATATTGTATTATATTTTTGTAAGTACACACCACCTATGACTATTATTATATTATTTAATCAACTTTATTATTATTTCAAATTTTGTTGTTACCTTTAATTCTCTTACTATTCTTTCTCTTTCATACTTCTTTTCTCTTTTTGGTTTTTTCAAAATAAAACTCCATTTTTTGTTATTTATTTTTCGTTAAAAATCCATTTAAAGATTTTTTTTTTTATATATACCGGAGAACTACTTTCTGTTTGAGAGAGTTATAGGGATGCAAGATTTGTGTCATGTTCAAATTGATGTAAAAGTGGATAAGTGTTAAATGATATTTCACCAAAAATAAAAATAAAAAAAAAAAAAAAATAGGCGTTCGATGAAATTGAAGTACATCTATTTTTATTTTTTTAACAAGAAAGAACATATAATATTGATAAAAAAAAAGTGTAAAGTGTTTTTGAAAGAAATAAAATATATATATATATATATATACATAATGATTTTGTTCTTCTAATCAAAATTAATTTAAAACTTTACTTTTTCACAACTAAATTTGTCTCATGATTTGATTCAATTTCCATATTTAGCAATCAATTTGAATTTCCTTAAAAGAGAATTTAGGGTTTATTATAATGGAAAGAGTTTTTATGATATTTATTAATATCAACCCAGTAATAGGAAAAAAAATATTATAAAAGATTTGGTGGGTGTACTAACAAACAATTAGTCCTTTTAGTAATTTAACTAAGGTTATTATTGGATTTTTAAAAACATACTAATTTGGGATATACATACATTTTTTTAGGGGTGCAAATATCATCATTATTACTTCTTATACAATTTTTTTTTCATGTCAAGTTCAGGCTGAAAAGTGTACATTGCTTGTCTAGGCCCAGCCCATCAATCGAATGTTTGGGTCCATTAAGCCCATGAGAGTGAGACTACAAAAACGATGTCGTGTTAAGTCGGCAACGGTCAGAACATGTGGCCTCATCGAATTGGAGGAGAAATGACACAAAATTTTAACTGTTAACATTATAACATACCAAAAATAAGAAGAAATGGTACGGTATGGCCCCACCTCCCAAAAAGACATTATGATAGTCACAACAACATAAAGAGATCATATGAATTGAATTCAATAATTAAAACTTTTGATTTTCTTTGAAGATAAAAGTTTATACTATGGAATCCTAATCATTCAACCCAGATTATCATGTCATAAAATAATTTTATTTGACGTGACAATTTTATTGAATGATATATGATAAGTAAAACTAATACGTTTTTTATATATTAGTTGAATAAAACTGACACATCACTAAAATCGGAAACAGATGACAAGATGAAATTGACTAACGATTTGTTTTACACTTACACTATTGAGGTTGTGGGTTCGAGTTATGTTTCTGTTTCTAAATCTTGAAATAATACTCATGACACCTCTTGTAACACCCAAAATTCGATTTAATTGAATTTGTGTGCTAACGACAACAAGTTTTAAATGCCAATAATCATTCACCCAAAATAAAACTATCAACACCTCAACAATGAAAATCCTCATGAAAATCCATAATAACCAAAAGATAACATAGTCCAATCATCACAATTTAATGCTTTAACAAATGATAAACTTTAGAATTCTGCTCTAAAGACCGATAAAATGAGAATATATTCTTTAACAATGATATCTTTGATTGGAGCAACACCAAACACTAATAACTCATCTTTTCGATAATACTGAAATTTACTTTACAAAGCAATAACAACAAAGGATAAGCTGTTAACTTAATATGGAAGTTCACACAGCAACACAAGACATTTTAATAAATTAAGAAAATAACTATTTTGTGAAAATATTACTTTGCATAAATCGAGAGGTACAAAAAAATAATCGTTAACGTGTAATTAATTCATTTATTACGTATAGATTTGTCAAACATATCAGACAATATAATAAATATTAATTAACATTTAAATAAACTCAAAATCAACTAGTAGTGTCGCCCATAGGCCGTAGTTCAATGACATGGCCCAAATACTTCTGAATAGTGTTACCCGTAATCTGGGAATCCGGCCCAAATACTTTAAGGTAATGTCACCGATGCAGACCATTTATACTGTTAAAATCAAAAACACTTCAAATACAATCTTAAAAATTGTGAAATTTTACAGCATAGAAATAGACATGAAGAACATAATGCATACAAAATTTCGTAATTTTCCAAGCTCATTTGCTCTGTCAAATAAATCACAAAAATTCTAATGTTGTTGGAATTGTATAGATTTTCAGTATTGTATTTTCAGATTCCAAAATCCGTTTAAAAATCGAAACATTGGAGTTTTCTTGTAAAATAAAACTGTTCAACGTCTTTCACAAGTAAATTTTCGCATTAAAAGATTTCGGGCTACTACTGATGAGTGACGAGGTTAGCTTCTGCTCTTTCTCCTTGTTTTTTTTTTTTTAATCACGAATTCATTGAGATAATTAATTATATCTGTGAATTCATTCATGTTGGATTAGGATATTATTGATATTCAAGTCTATGTACATATATACATGGTCCAGATATTGTCTGTGTTAGGCACACGATCTCTCTCGCGGGTTAAATTTTATAGACACGTCTAAACCTTAAAAGGAGCTCACATGATATTTAAACGAGTCAGGATCCTAGCGAGAGAGACGTTAGATTTGGTGGCTCACACTAATTCCACAAAGTTCCCACTCCTTAGGATGAGAAGAAGTTACCATGACAGAGTCACAGAGAGATGATCAATGTTCAAAGCAAATTAGATAGTAGTTTTATGCACAAGAATTGTTTCTAAAATAATCATCCTGTTGTCAATAAACTTGATGTTTATAAATGAGTCTTTTCTCTTCTTCTTCTGAAAATCTGAATTCATATGGCTTATAATGTTACTTCATATCAACCATTGTCAAGCTAGCTCTTACTAAAATGTGGGAATTGTTTTATCTGAGAGCAACTGTGATGCAGCAGCAATGGAACATATGGCATTGGAGTATATAGAGGGGTGGGATAGGAAAAAGACCAAGATAAAAAGCCAATTAAATCCTACTAGTCCGGGCGACGGAGTCGGAATGACGTGAAACTTGGTCAGTTGATGTGTTTCGGCGAGATCTTCAATAATCATGAGCATTTTGCTCATGAGGCATACCCTTTTTTAGCCGAATTCCATTGTTTACGGCCCGAAAAGACCGTTTTTACCGCTTTAGGAAAGTTTCGTTTTTGCAATAAATTGAGATTTCTGAGTCCAAATCGACTTCCGTCAATTCCAGTCTTCTTAGGATTCTCTGTAGAATTAGTTTTTGCAATAATCTCAATTTTACCATTTTGGGTAATTTTTGGGTTTTTCCGTATTTAGGCTCGTTTTCTTGTTCTGCAAGGATTACGATTAGGGTTAGGAGTTGTTTGCTTTAAATAGTGCTGTAAGCCGAAAGGCAACTCAGTTTTTGATTTATAAAATTTAGAGCTTTTCTCTATTATCTCTCAATTTCGGTATTCCTAGTGAATCAACAAACTTGAAGCCTAATATTGCGGTATTCGTGAGCGAATCAACGGAACTTTAGTAGGTTGTTTCCAATTTGTTTCTTGCAGGTTTTTCTAGACAGAGCTTCCGCAACATCAGTTTGGTATCAGAGCCGTGTTCGTTCAGGACATCAACATACCGCCGAGAAGACGTCTATAAGTTACCGTAGAAGAAGCCATCGAACGTGACCGTGTGTTACAGTTGGAACAACAGGTTGTGCAATTAACGGAGCAGCTTGCGACGATGAGGGCCAGCGAAAACCAAAACCCTTTTCAAAACCTAAATCCTGAAACGGGTGGTGACAGTGACGAAGAGGAAGATAGCGACGGAGAGGACGAGATTCTACAACGCAGGCGAAGGGTGCCAGAGGCTGATAACAACAGGTGTTAGGAATCAGGGATGCGGACAGAGGTGCCAGAATTTCAGGGCAGTCTGCAGCCAGAGGAGTTCCTTGAATGGGTCGGAATTGTTAAAGAGATCCTAGAATTCAAGAAAGTTCCTGAGAGAGTGTAGCATTGGTGTCTACCAGACTTCGGGGAAGAGCCGTAGCATGGTGGTAACAATTTAAACTTATCGGAATCGTTTGGGGAAACCTAAGATTTCAGATTGGGAGAAGATAAAAGGGAAGTTGCATGCTGAGTTTTTACCCCATAATTTTCAGAGGTTGATGTACTAGAGGCTACAGAATTTACGACAAGGGATGAAATCCGTTGGTGAGTATACCATAGAGTTCTATCAACTATTGGTGCGGAACGACATTCAAGAGACACAAGATCAGTTGGTGTCGCGCTACTGTGGCGGATAACGAACACAAATCCTTGATATGATTAATCTTTTTGATTTGGGGACAGTGACAGAGGCACATCAGAGAGCTTTACAGTTGGAGAAAAGTTTGTCTCGAAAACCTAGTATTGGGACGTTTTCGAATTTCGGAGGAGGTCCTAGCAGTCGAATCGGGACGACAAGTGGGAACAACAGTGGTGGTACTAACGCAGGGAATCGATGGGGAGCAAGTGGCAGCTCTAATCCCGCACAATGAAACCCTACGAATCCAACTCAGCCTCCTGGGACAACGGGTGGTTTTCGATGTTTCGGTTGTGGCAAGACGGGTCATCGATTGTCTGAATGCAAGAGACAAGCTAAGAAGGTTTTATTTATTGATCCAGCCGAATTTAATGAAGAGAATGCAGAAATAGGCGTTGATTCGCAAATAGAAGATAAGGACGTGGTGAACGAAGAACTGGTCGACGACGACACAGGAACCTTGTTAATGGTGCGTCGTTCATGTTTGGCACCAAGAACTGATGAAGAAAATTGGCTTCGGAATAACATATTCCAGTCGACTTGTACCATTCCGGGTAAGGTGTGCAGATTCGTCATAGATGGGGGAAGCTGTGGGAATATCGTGTCAGCTGAAGCGGTGCGAAAATTAGGGGTGAAGACAGAAAAACATCTGAGACCGTATCTGTTAGCGTGGCTGCAAAAAGGGGAGAGGTAACGGTGTCGCAGCGGGCATTAGTCTTGTTTTCTATGGGTTCCAATTACAAAGATGAGATATGGTGTGATGTGGTGAATATAAACGCTTGCCACCTATTGTTAGGGAGGCCGTGGCAACATGATAAAAGGTACATCATGATGGGTTTAAAAACACTTATTCATTTGATTTTAATGGAACCAAGATTGTGCTATTGCCGAGCAAACCAATTGAAAAATCAAAGTTGCCTAGAGATAATGCGAACCTACTGACCTATGCGAAGTTTAAGTTGGAACTGGAGGAATCTGAGATGGTGTATGTGTTGGTGGGAAAAGAAACAAGTGCTGAATTGGAGATTCCTAAAGCTACGACTTTTCTGATTTCAAAATTTGGTGATGTGTTTTTGGAAGAGTTACCAGAAGGACTTCCACCCCTACGAGATATTCAACATCATATCGATCTAGAGCCAGGGGCGATGTTACTAAACAAGCCAAATTATCGTAAGAGTCCTATGGAACATGAGGAATTACGGAGGCAGGTTGAAGAGTTACATTCAAAGGGGCATATTCGTGAGAGTCTTAGCCCGTGTGCTGTACCCGCCCTTTTGATACCAAAAAAAGATGGAACGTGGAGGATGTGTGTCGATAGCCACGCTATTAACAAGATCACTGTGAGGTATCGTTTTTCAATTCCAAGACTGGATGATTTATTGGACCAGATTAGTGAGGCAATTGTGTTTACCAAACTGGACCTGAAGAGTGGATACCATCAAATTCGTATTCGGCTTGGAAACGAATGGAAAACAACGTTTAAAATGCGAAAGGGTTTATATGAATGGCTAGTCATGCCTTTTGGGTTATCAAACGCACCTAGCACCTTCATGAGAATAATAAATCAAGCCCTTCGACTCTTTATTGGTAAGTTCGTCGTTGTTTATTTTGATGATATCTTGATTTACAGTGCAAACTCCGAGTTGCACATTTAGCACATTCGGGAAGTATTGTGTATTTTACGCAGGGAAAAATTGTTGCAACAGTAAAAAAATGTGTTTTTATGACGTTAAAGGTGTTGTTTTTAGGTTATATTATTTCTGGAGAGGGCCTACATGTGGATGAGTCTAAGATTGAGGCAGTGAGGCAATGGCCCCAACCGAAAACAATTACTGAGGTTCGCCGTTTTCATGGATTTGTTGCATTCTATCGCCGGTTCATTCCACACTTCAGTAACATCATGGCCCCTGTCACAGAATGTATGAAGGAAGTCAAGATTCAGTGGACACCCGAAGCAGAAGAAGGGTTTCAGAAAAATAAAGGGGCAATTAACAACAGCCCATATGCTAGTCTTACTTGATTTTTCTCAACCATTCGAGTTGCATAGTGACGCCTCTAAGGTAGGCATCAGAGCTATTTTGAGTTAAGCAGGGAAGCCAGTGGCGTATTTTAGTGAGAAATTGACAGGGTCTCGAGTTCGTTACAGTACGTATGACATAGAATTCTATGATGTGGTTCAAGCGGTGAAACACTGGCGACATTATTTATTCCACAGTGAATTCATTTTGTATATTGATCATGATTTGTTACGGCACCTTCATAGCCAAGATAAGATTTCTGCCCGACATGGTGAATGGTCCGCCTACTTACAGCAGTTTACGTTCGTTCTAAAGCATAAAGCGGGAGTTTCAAACCGGGTGGCCGATGCTCTGAGTCGGAGAGTCAATTTGCTGTCAACAATGATTGTCTAATTACCAGGTTTTGATTCCTTTCGTGATTTATTTGACTCTGATACGTACTTTTCTGAAGTGAGGGCTGTTGTACGAGCGGGGGAAAAATCTGAATTTTTGATGGTTGATGGGTTTCTATTTCGGGGAAATCAACTCTGTGTTCCAGATTTTAGTCTACGCCTGCAAATTATTAAGGAGTTACATGGAGAGGGCCATGTGGGCAAGGACCGTACTCTTCAGTTAGTCAAGGTGTCTTATTTTTGGCCAACAATTAGGAAGGAAGTAGAGAGATATGTCGAGCGCTGTAGGATCTGTCAAGTGTCCAAAGGGAAAGCAACGAACGTAGGTCTATACATGTCATTACCCGTTCCTACTCAACCATGGATAGATTTGAGTATGGATTTTGTATTGGGGTTACCAAGAACTCAGCGGGGTTCTGATTTCATCTATGTAGTTGTTGATCAGTTTTCGAAGATGGTTCACTTTATTCCCTGCAAGAAGACTACTGATGCTATCCAAGTTGCACAATTATTCTTCGGGAGGTATATCGTCTTCTTGGGTTACCTACGTCAATCGTTTCTGACCGGGACACTCATTTTCTCAGTCACTTATGGCAGAGCTTTTGGAAAATGGTCAATACGAGGTTGGATTTCAGTAGTGCATACCACCCATAAACGGATGGGCAGACTGAGGTGGTGAACCGCGCTTTGGGAGATTTGTTGAAATGTCTGGTAGGGGACAATGTTCAGTCATGGGATCTAAAACTTAGCCAAGCGGAATTTGCACACAATCATGTTATCAACAGAAGTTCTGGGTTTAGTCATTTTCAGGTGGTTTACACATTGATTCCTCACAACTCACTGGATTTGTTGCCTCTGTCTAGCAAGACTAGGGTGCATGGAAAGGCTGAAGATTTTGTTCACGGGTTACATGAGATTCATCAACAGGTGCAAAAAAATCTATTACAGTCAGACGAGAAATACAAGTTGTCTACTGACAAAAAGCGGTGTCATTTGGAGTTTGACGTGGGCTATTTCGTGTGGGCAATCCCTCACAAAGGACAGATTTGCTGTGGTGGAATATAACAAACTGGCTGCTAAGAAGATAGGGCCACTCGAAATTTTGGAGAAAATTAATCCAAATGCATATCGCTTGAAGCTTTCAAGCCACATTCGTACCCATGATGTGTTTAATGTCAAGCATTTGATTCCTTTTCTTGGCGATTCTTCTGATGATGATGCTGTTGGAAATTCGAGGATTAATTTTCTCCAATCTAGGGAGAATGATGCAGCAACAATGGAACATATGGCATTGGAGTATATGGAGGGGTGGAATAGGAAAAAGACCAAGAAAAAAGGCCAATTCAATCTTACTAGTCCGGGCGATGGAGTCAGAATGACGTGAAACTTAGTCAGTTGATGTGTTTCGACGAGATCTTCAATAATCATGAGCATTTTGCTCATGAGGCATACCCTTTTTTAGCCGAATTCCATCATTTAGGGCCCAAGAAGGCCGTTTTTATCGTTTTAGGAAAGTTTTGTTTTTGCAATAAATTGAGATTTCTGAGTCCGAATCGACTTCCGTCAATTCCGGTCTTCTTAGGATTCTCCGTAGAATTAGTTTTTGCAATAATCTCAATTTCGCCATTTTGGATAATTTTTGGGGTTTTCTGTATTTAGGCTCGTTTTCTTGTTCTACAAGGATTACGATTAGGGTTGTAAGTTGTTTGCTTTAAATAGTGCTGTAAGCCGAAAGACAACTCAGTTTTTGATTTATAAAATTTAGAGTTTTTCTCTATTATCTCCCAATTTCGGTATTCCTAGTGAATCAACGAACTTGAAGCCTAATATTACGGTATTCATGAGCGAATCAACGGAATTTTAGTAGATTGTTTCTAATTTGTTTCTAATTTGTTTCTTGCAGGTTTTTCTCGACAGAGGTTCCGCTACATCAAACTGGTTTTTGATTCATTGCAGGTGGTTTGAGGAGTGAGAACAAGGTGAATGAAGGAGCAATGCCTACCAATAAAGATGAAATCCAAGGGAAGAAGAAATTCTAAAAGCTGGAGAAAAAGATACTTGAGGAGTGAGGAGCAACCAACCGCGGTAGAGCCATCGGCACTCAGCAGTGGAAACATTACAGGAGGTGCAAGAAGAGCATCCCTCTCTGTATTTACAAGGTAGAGGAGATGTCTTTATTGTACAAATTTGAAACACAAGTTATCCATTTCAGTTTAGTTATACATATGGTTTGTATAAGATGGTGAATTGAACTGATATATGTTATAGTTATGTAAGTTTAGTTCACATATCATACAACAAAATTAGATTTACCAGGAAAAAGAAGACAACCTTATCAGACTAAGACAGTTTTGGTTCACTGCAATGTCAACATTGATGTGTATGTGCTTTAGATTGTAGATATTGATAAGGTTCTTTAAGATTGTACCAAATCTTGAATAATAATCACATCCCAAATATTGAAACAAAGTCAAAAGAATTGATGATGACACCATGAGAAGGGAACTAACAGCACAGGGCAATGTTTTGTTTTCTTCTGGACATGAAAGTTTGTTTATGCATAATGACTAATGAGCCTGCAGATAATGAAAGTTGCATACACCCACCAACGATGAAGACAAGAGAATGACTGATTGATCTGTTCGATATTGACATGTTCAGAGGAAAATGGCTTCAAGACACTAGTTACTAGATGCTAAACAGGTACAGAGTTACAAGACATGGCTTCAAAATGCAATAACTTAGCCAATTATACAACCTACAATCTTGAGCCTTGAGAGAGATGTATCGGAAAATTACTATGGTTTCTTTGGTTTATAAATGTTATCCAATATCTACAACAAACATTTGATACATGCTATTGAGATATTTAATAACTCTTACACATTTAGCATTATTTCCATGGGTCATGTAAATGAATGTACAGTCACATGAAAGCATTTCAAGTATCCTCAACGTGCCAAAATCTGAACAAAATATAGTTGTTTTGTCCTGAAACTAGAATCCAGATGGTTATTGTAGAGATAGGAACCAACTTGGATTTCTCTCTTCAAATTCAAATAACTGGCTGTTCATCATAACCTGCACAAACAAGCAAGCAAGTAATTAATTCACCCCTCTTGAAAGTTGAAACCACAGTTTAATATCTTATCTATGTAAGTTTAAAAAATACATGGTAACCGATGCATACTCATAGTCTGCTCTGTTAGGTACTTTGTCATTTTTGTTGGGTGAATTACGAGTGCAGGCGCCAGTAGCTTCTGAGGCTTGACAATTATCTTGCAGTGCAGCAGGCTGTGCAAGGCTTTCATTTGTTGCTTGACTCTGAAATTGAAAACAACTTGAAGTTTGTATGCACAGGTAAACTAGAGGCAGAAGTCTGTTTGATTTAAGTATCTAATAGGACATATCGAACATTATATTTGGTAGGATGAACTGAAGGGTTTAAGTTCTTGATGCTAGTATATAACAGGTTCTTTTGCCTTCCATATATTAACAGCAATAAGTAATATCTGCTTGTCTACTAGATGATCAAGTATCCCCATAACTCTTCTTAACTAATGTGCTAATATACTTTTTCGGCCTCAATTTAGAGTACAAAATACCTTCAAAATATCAGAGGCAAATTATTTATCCCTAATGTTATCTTGCAAGTTTCCCCTCACCCACGAACAACATAGTTTTGCAGCTGTTATTTAAGAAAAAAAACCAATAAATATTGCTGTCACAGAACAGCCTATTAAATTATCTCTGTAAGCATCTTCACCGGATGGTACTAGTTTGTAACAATGATTGAAATTAAGGAGAGATGAAAACAATAATATGACTAGTGTTATATTTTTCGTCCTTTTGCATGACCTATAGAACAGTGTCGAATCACCGGAAGGGTAGTAAAAGAAGAAAACTTTTTGGCCTTGTATATGCAAATCTGAAATTAAAAATTTGATTACTGATGACTTTGGGATGAAAATTCTTTATGTTGCCATAAACTCATAGCATTTTGTTTACTTTGTTTTCTTAAAATGTAATGCCATAATAGATTTACTAACCTTATTAGATGTCTGATTCGTTGAGCTATTGGCAACGGCATTTTTAATCACTTGTGAGTTGATGTTCCGCATTGGATCCTTTGAGGTCAAGCCTGTAGCTGAAGAATCCAAAGTTTCCACAGGACCTACCATGTCCATGCTACAGGCATTCAGGCCCATGGATGATGACTTCATAATAGGCCCTCCTGATAAAGGAACTAAGGGTGCATGTGGCATTGAGATGGGATGTCCTTGTCCTGGAATCCCAAACAGCTGGAAGTTAGATCCTGCCATCCCGTGCAAAGCAGCGGGTCCTGATACCGGCGGGCCTGGGAAATGCGCTCCGTGCATCTGCGGCACCGGAACCATGTGACAACCAGAAGATCCACTGTTCATATCAGGCATACCCATCCCAAAACCTATACCCATTCCCATCCCAATACCCATGGGTGAGAAATGAGCCATATGAGCAGCATGCATGCGCTGCATTCCTGATGGAAACATCATCGGTGGCATGTATAACCCAGCTCCCATCGACATAATCTGCACAAAGTAGTTGGTAGATTTTATAATTCAGTTATTTGAATGTGACAAATACAGAAAATGAAAGGGAAAAAAAAAAATTGAAGATGGAGACAGTTTACCTGCACTTGAAGTTGAAGTGTCTTCAGATACTCAATGGCCTCATCCAGCATTGAAGCTTTGTCCACCTTAACACAAAAATGCAAAATTCAGGACCAGAAATACAAGAAATTATTAAGTATCTGGTTTAAGTTTAACTAAAAGCAAACGAATTCAACAAGTAACTGTCCAAAATTCTGATTAAAGTTGACTAAAAACATCATATCTATGCATGAGTTTGAAGCTATGATTTAGAAAAGTTATCAAGCAGTTAAATAGAAAAGTTCCAACCTTATTGCAGTTAGGTATGAGTTCTTGTAAAGAACGCATTTTCTCGTTGATCCTATCCCTCCGCCTCTGTTAGTGACAGTGCAAATGAGAATCAATGAAAACCTTATGATTGAGAACAGATAGCAAGATGACATAGAATCAATGAAAACCTTAAATTCAGTATTAGTTACATTTTTTAATGGCCTTACTCACCCTTTCAGATAAATTATGCACTTCTGCAGCTCGGCTTCTCTTAGAGCCTGAACCTACTCGAGCAAGAACTGCTTTTTTTGCACCCACTGATTCTTCTTCGACATCCTGCACAAAAATCAGGTTTCTTGGTATAAGGTAAGAATGAAATGTAATATGTTACCAATGAAACTAGCATCCATCTTAACTTACTTCACTCGGGTATTCTGAGTCTTCGGTGTCCTGATGTTTTCTCTTCAAATTATGTGTCGGATCATCTGAAGCTCTCTCCACACTATTGCCTGAGCAAACAGAAGAAGCAACAACAGGTTCTATAGTTTTCTCACCATCTGGCATGCCTTTATTTGTACTTTTATCAGGAATTTGATTAACATTTTTATCATTCTTAAACGCATCTTCATCAAATATATCCCGAGGCAGTTTGGAAGCAGATGGTTCCTCAGAAGGCTTGGATTCCAATGGTTTTACATCAGCCTTGGATAGCACCACAGCAGGTTGGCAATGTGAACTTGTTTCCTTTCTTAAACCACTACTCAAATCGATGAGTGGTGAATCAACACGATTGCTGTTACTAGCAACAGACCTCTTATCCTTAGTTCCCATCTTTTCAGTCCTTGAAAAATTGGAACCAGGCATCATCAAACCAATATTCTCAAGATTAGCTTTAACAAGAGCAGCAGGTCGAGAGAAGTGGGAAAAATTCATCAAACCAGAGTTGTTACTTGGCATTTTTGGATCTTGTTTTTGCATCTTTAACCCTGGAAAATTGCCAGCTGAAGTAGGAGTAGAATCTCCAAAAACAGAATGGTGGGTTGAATTCTTCATAGTATTACCATTAATATCCGAAATTCTTGATCTATGATATGGAAATGATGTTTGGCTATCCTGCAATGATGACGGGTACATACTACTTTTATGTCTAGCTGCCTCACCACCTCCAACTGAAGAAATCTTTGAACCGCTCCCTTGTTCTAAACTCAAATGATCATTATGCACAGAGCTAAATCCCCTATTGAACTGATTGCCACTACTTCTCTTACCGAATGATGCAAAATTATTCTGGGAGGAGATATCATTTGCAGTGACTCCAGACAACTCGGGCAAGAATTCTGAACAGTATTCGGACTGTAAAGACTCATCAATCGGATAATTCAACCAAGGTACCATGTCATCATCTTGATTCAAACCCATCCCACCAGATGGAACCGACATGGGAATCTCATTCAACATAGAGTCCATTGTTCCAAACTTCCCCATCTTTATATTGGTGCCATTTCCTATATATTTTTCTCTAGTTTTCGCGGTGTGAGATGGTAGACAATGGGATTGAAAGTTGTTAAAAGTTGGGGTCTTTCTAGTTCTACTTGATTGACCTTGCATCAAAATCTGACCATTTTCCATTACTAGTTCAGCTAAGTGATCAATCTCAGGTCTGCACATAATCTCATACACAAATCCATAAATTTAAAAAAAAAATGGCAACCAAAATCTAAAGTACAGATTATGAATTATTAACAACATATTAACTAGATGAACTTAAATTGAAAAAAGATTGTGAAATCAGAAAATACAAGTGAAGTAGAACTCACTCCAAGGATAAATCAGTTGATGTTGTGGTGGGGTTCTTCTTCTCCTTAGCTGAATCAAGCTTCTCTTTGGTCATTCGATAGAGCTCAAAAAGAGGCATGATTGGTTGAATTTGGAAGTTGTATCAGAAATGTCCCAAAATCACAAAGCTAGACATTATTGGTATTGCCCAAACACATAAAAATTCTTGATTCTATATGCATAGTTCAATGAACCCCAGAAACATTGATGGAGCCAAAAAGCCAAATAAGCCAGGCCAAAAGCTTTACTACAAGACAATTCCTGTATAGGATTCCTTTTACAGTCACAATTTTACAATAACAAAATCTTTCTTTTCAACACAACACAAGTCTTTATCAGTAACTTATATATATTTATAAAAAGAAAAAGAAAAATATAATATGAAGTTCTAAAATGGATAAAGCGTTAGTCAAACCAATTCTTTAATGACCCTCAAAGATCTAAATTAAGCTACTATGATAAGTTTTTTTTTTTAAATTGATACTTTACTTCTTTATCAATCAGCAAACCAAAACCCCAGAAGAACCCAGATGAGATTTTCAATATTTAACACAAAAAATAATAGAAGACGAAGAATAAGAGCTGAAAATGGTTCATACCCAGAAAATCAATGACTGTGAGCTAAAACATAAATAAAAATAAAAATAAACCATTCAATTGAAAGAAAGGTGAAATCTTGAGTTTCCTCGAAAGCAGTCAAAAGAAGTACACGAATCCAAATGCATATAAAAAACGTCGAAACATAGTTGTAAATGATGGTAAGAAAGTTACCAAAAAAACGTAAACTTTAGAGTCAGCACTCGAGCTCGAAGAAAGAGAACTCAAGTTTTGATGACAGATAGAGAGAGCCAAGTGGACACACAAGCCCGCGAACACTCTTGCAGAGTTGCTGGGGACCAAGACATATACAAAACAAACTCTTTTAAAACTCTTTTATTTTGGTTTTAAAAATCTCTTATATATTATATTCATTTTTGTTGCTTTAATCACATTTAAGTATTTAACCCTATTTTTTTTTTTTTTCTCTTTTTCACTAGGTCTATTAAGATCAATCGCTATATAATTTTATACGAAACAACTTCGTACTTGATAAAATTCTTTTACTCCTTTAAAGTTCAGCTAAAATATAAACTTGGTAAACATGGCAATGGTTTGGTAAGGACTGGTTTGTACATTTTTTATGGGGGTGTTAAGTAAGTTATTGACATGGCTAATAATATAAATTGTGTGGCTAGTTTGACGAAAATTGAGATAATTCAGTTGTAAACTTTTTAGATCTATGGGGATTTTACAATTTGATCCTAATCTAATTGGGAAAAGACACTTTTTTATTTGTTAATTGATTTTTTAACAAATTGATCATAATATAATTTAAAATACAACAAATTGGTCCTATGGTTAGTAAAAATATTAAGACCAATTTATTGTATTTTGAATTATATTATGATCAATTTATTGAAAATCAATTAGAAAGTAAAAAAAAAATGTTTTTTTTCCAATTAGATTGAGACCAAATTGTAAAAACCACTAGATCTATATTAATAAAAATAACTTTGCATATTTAAATAGCATTAGTTTGAATTTCTAAATTTATTTTATTTCAAAAAAGGTAAAAAAAAAAATTATTGGCCTTTGTGGTGGTGTGGGCCATTACAAACTTTATGATTGAAATCTAAGGGGTAGTTGCAACTTTTTAGACTTGAAAATTACCCGATTGGGGTTAGGTTCTTCCCTATTTGAAACTTGAGAGAAGGGTATAGTGCCTCTGTTCTATGAATTTGATTGGAACATATTATCCCATTGATGTCACTATATGTTATCCTGCATAAATTTCTTTTTAGATCATCTTTTGTTGTGGGTTTATGGAACACATGCAATAATATCATATCTAAATCATATGATATGTTGGAGGTTTCATCTTTCATGTTCCTTCTTTATGCTTTAAAAATAATATTAAGGTTTGAAAATTATGGTTTTAAAGGATTAATAAAGTCATTGACTTGGTAATTATTATATATGATATGGGTTCTTGAAGAAGTCTTCTTCCCCTTCATTTTTGGAAGACTTTAATATTTATGAGATATATATATATATTTTTTTTGATAGTGAGAGTGCAATAATGTAAAGAGTGGTCCTTTTGAATTCTCAATTAGATATGGACACACAAAGTCCAAAGTTGTTATTAAAAAAGATAAATAATTTTTGGTTGTTTTTTTAATGCTTGATTGGTTTACAATTAGGAGATCACCACACAAGTATTAATTCTTGGTGTCCTTTTGATTAAAGAAAAGAAAGAAAATAACAATCATGTAAGGTCTAAATTTTCTTTGGATGGTGATAGATTTATTATAAACTAATTAAGGGTGAGGAGACACCAAAATCATAGATAGGCAAAGGTAGGACCCATTAGAGTAGAATAGAAAATGTTGTGGGGAAACAAAATAAAAATAAATAAATAAATAAATAAAAGAAATAGAAGAAAGTTAGGAGAGTGATTAATAACAAGGATGAGATATTGTGTGCAAAGAAAATTCTAATTAGGGTATAATTTAATAAAGTAAGGTTTGGGTACATAAGATTATGAAGAAAGGGTTTGAGATATAGTTCTGTCCTTCTATAAAAGAAAAGGAATACAAAGTTGATGTCTAAATCAAATGTATTTATTGTTTTCTTTTATTGTGAACAACGATGATTTTAATCTAATTGTAAATATACCTATTTAATTTTACAAAATAAATGAGAAACTTATCTGATCAGTTTTAAAATCAATTGCACAAATATTCTATCGGTATTTAAACTAAACCTGATGAGAGGGTTATGGATTAAAACATTAAGAATCAAAGATAAATTGGTGTATTAGTATAGTAGATGTGTATTAGTGTATCTATATATATATAATATGTATACATGGATGAATAGTGAGGAAGAGAATCAAATCTAATAAAGACATCAAGTATTGAAGGTGGACCCATGGAGAGATGGGCAATGTCCAGGTGGATATATATGACCCAGTAAGGGGTTTGGAGCTATCCATGTGGACCCGTCACTTGATAGTGCATCTTTTATCAAGAGTTATGGACCATTGTTCATGGTTCTTGCATAATTTCACCTAATTGTCACTTTCACTTTGAGATTGATTTCAGAAAACGATAACGTACGTTTGTTCTTAGACCCCAGTTTTAAGAGAGATTGTTATAAACTTATAATTAATTGGTATATAAATTCAGATAAAAATGATCATAAACTCTCATATAGGGCACGCGTTAAGATATGAAATTGATCGATTTACGTTTTCTGCTTCTATTTTTCTTTGGAAAATGAAATTTTTTGGCCTTTAAAATTGACCTCACATAATATATATAAATAAGATTGAATTGGGAGGCTGATCATAAATTAAGCCAGTAGAGAGTGTGAATTTCATGTGCATGTATTGATTTTTTCACGTATCTGAACCCTTTGTTTTTTATGTCCATTGAACTTCGATTTTCAGCAAATTCAAATCAACATATTCTTAGCTACAAGTTTCAAGTTTCAACCCCACCACCTGGCTGATGATCATGAATATATTCATCAAGTATATATATATATGAGAAGTGGCAAACTTCAATTTTACTACATCCACTTCATTATAAGGTCACGAAATTAATGCTTGTAATTAATACCCGATAAGTTCGCGAATCAATGGCGAGTTGATGGATGCAAAGGTGATGTTTCTATAGTACTATATATAACTTAAGAATTAAACCCATTTCCAGATCACAGAAATGATAACGACCCCTACTAATTAATTTGTCGATTATTATTAACTAATCATTAAGAAAAGGATAATATATATATATATATATATATATGGTGGAGGAGGTGGACATAATATATGAAGGTGACCCAAAAAGACTATGATAGAGGTTTGTTATAAAATTGAATGCAATCTTGGCTGCGGATGCCTGAAAACATGAATCATGAATCATGCTTGCTTTAATTTTTTCTTTTGGATGCGGTAACAACCTGTGCAGGGCAATTGTCTCTCTGTTTCTCTGCAATCTGCACATGCATGACCACTAGACTCATAATCTAACATGTATGCCCAGACTATTTATTTATTTATTTTTTATTATTATTAATCTTAAATTGTTGTGGAACAAGTCCACATACACAACAGGTGTGCGGGTATATATATATATTTGTTTATACGGCGATAAAGTATTAATTTTTATGGGGTGTAACGTCCCGAATTTTGTTCAGAATTTTGACATACAAATTTCAATCGTAAGGAATATTGATGGTAGAAAAGATATTATAATATCTTCGATCATTAGATGGATCTAATGGCTTTAGGATCCCGCAATAGAAAATGAGTCAGTAAACTATATATATTATACACAGCAGCATGTGGAATATAAACATGACTTTAATTAATATTAAGCAGTGTTTTGTTTTATCAGATTATGGTGATAATTAGACAATCATTAGTAAAGATCACCACCTTGGGTGTGGTTGATATTATTAATATATATGTTGAGAATATATATATATATATATATAGAGGTTTGTGTATAAATAATAAGTCAGCCCATACTGTTTTTGCTAAAGTTTATTATAAAACCTGATTATCAAATGACAGATTCTGATCATGAAAGCATATAAATAAATATATAATAAATATAGAAGAGCATATATGATGATGAAGGGTGCTTTGATCACCTAAAAACTTATAGGGTTTTCTATAAAATTATATACTGCAGAGATGTTTTATGTTGAAGTTTCTTAGAGTATGAATAGTATTGAATTTGAATATAGACATGAACAACAATATTCAATATTTGATTTGTAATCTAATCTATAGATCATTTCCATCCTAATTGTTTTGAATGATAAGAGAATTATGAAAAGCTGTTAAGAATAAAATAGAATTGTCTATTATGGGTGGATAGCGTAAATCATCAAAGCTTTTATTTGGTTATAAAATGAATGTGTGTAGAATTTTTGTATTGTTAAGAAGTGTAAATATTTACAAAACTTTCATAATTAGCTCGTTTATGAGAAATATGGAGGGCGTACCTAACTTCTTGTACAAGAACTTTTAACTATATTTAAGAGCTCTTTGCAATAAGGGTAACCGAAAATGAATCAAACTCGAATAAACTAATATACTACCTATCACAATCAATAATGTACCATAGCCCAGTTAATCTTTCCATAAATAGCATTCCTACCAATTCGGGTTTTCTTACAAATTAAATAAACCCTAATAGAGTTGTAAATATATGATGCTCAACAACAGTACTGGTCATAGCAAATTCGTTACATAAGTAATGTAATGAGAGTAGTAAATCTTGGGAGGTGTTGAGTGGCAGCAGCCAGCAGGTTTGCCCATACCCAGATGACCAGAAATATAATATTTAACGTGTTTGTTATAAACAGTGACAATTTGGCAATCATTTTCCTTCCCATCTGTCACTCTACAACTACAAATGAATTTATAACTTTGACAATTTGGAAATCTAAAAAGATATAAGTAACAGGTTGGTAGATAGCAATTAAGTGCAAGTTGGTCACATGATATACATATATAATATATTAGATTGATGTGTAGCTGTGGCAGCTCTCGGAAGATCACAATCTTTTGATGTCGCTTTTTTGTTTGGTTCTATATACGTGTAAAAACATAGATTTGTAATCATGGTAATAACTATTAAACACAATCTTGATTAATTACTTTTTCGACATAAGACTATCGAGAATAAAACCAAGGGTTATGTTAACAAGTATTTGTTAACAAGTATTGTGTGTCCTTAACATATATAACCCTAAAAATAATAGTATTTGTTAAAGAACAAGCCATGCTTAGCATGAGTTTAAGATGAACATATTTCTTTTGGTTCAATAATTGCATACACTTCTTCCTAATTAACCATTTTGTATTTGATCAACTCAAAGATTGGAAATATTTTCCATACATGATGTTACAAAGAGACCATTGACCAGTAGCAGCTTTGGTTGATTTATTTGCTAAGGGCCACATATATGGGTTTTTGGGTTAGAAAAATTCCAATATAATCAAAGTCCATTTTGAAATTTGGGTTAGGCCCAACACTAACTTGACCTATATGTATGAACACGGATTGAAATGGGAATATGTCATTTCGAAGTTTACAAAAGGGTTGGTGAGAGTGGGACATAGATGATAAGATGAGCATAAAGTCAGGGAGGAAATTGTCCTCCAGTTCTTAAAGAGCGACCCATTATTGCGTTAAAGTCCAATAAAGAAGATACCTCATCAATGGCCACCATTGAATCCCTTAAAAGCATCTTTATTTTATCTAGAAATATCTCTAGATGGAGAAAACGCATACATCCGACCACTAAAATTATTGTCATGTGACATGGAAAACATATTTGATTATTATTTATCCAACATGATATTATAATAATAAGGTGCATCGTAGATTTTCTTGCTAAATTTTTGAAGATCTTATGGCGTTTTATCATTAATAATAACAGACGGTTATGATTTATTTCGTTTTTATTTACTTTCTATTTAACAACCAATCAAAAAACTCGGCCAAGACATGGGATCCATACTAGTTGGTTAACTAACCAAGTCATGAACTAGGGTTTGACACATGAGTACATGATATCATAGAGCACTATATAAAGTAGCATAATAGAGAAGAAATGGGCACACCACACAACACAACAATGAAGAGTTTTGAGAGCTGCAAATATTGGGGAAAATGGAGAGGGAGTTGCAGGATTTTGGGAAGGTTTTGGTGTGGGTGGTTAGGGAAGATAACTAACTAGTTTGAATATGTTAAGGTTTTGTTTATCTTCCCTACTCCACCCATGCCATAGTTTTCCCATTATTCCTCCCTCTCCTCATTTTTCTCCCTTCCAATCTATATATTCTTGGTTTTTTAGTATCATCTTTTTATTAGTTTTTTCTTTTGAGTTTTATTAGCACAACTTTCAAATTAGTTCAAGATCTTCTTGATATATAATGTTCATATATAGATTGTGTGATGAATGATTTTATGTGTACCTTAACATGTGAAACCAGTTTGGTTCTCTGATGTTTCAGGTTTTGCTGTCAAGATATCTACAGAGCTGACAGATTACAAGGGAGGATGAGGAGCTAGAAGTAGAGAGTCTTCAGTTAGCAGAATATTTAAGTCTGTATTGAAGGAAGTGAAATGATTTTGCTCCTTCTTGTACATGGTACTTAGACAAGAGTTGAAAAAGTATTTGTAATAAACAGATCTAGAAAGAGTTGTAAGAACTGATGATCCAAGACAATCTTATTCATTTATATAAATGTTCTATTTGTTTACATGCACTGAAATTTTATCAGATCACTACATATGTCAAAAACTATCTCAAAAACCCATTAAAAGCAAAGTAATAATACAAACTCCCTTTTATCAATTCCAATAGTCTCAATACAAAGCAAAGACATGTAAATTTAAGGTTTCGACCAATACTGATCCATCTCAAATGTAAAATCAAAGCTTGGCTTCAACATACAAGAGGAGAAAAACCTAAGTGAGACGGTCTTTACAATGAGATTAAACCATGGTGAGACCGTCCAAAGAAATTGAGACATATATAAAATCGTTTATGTTTACAATGACACTATTTTAATTTAGCTCAATTTCATTGGATACGGTGAGACCGACCCACACAAGTTTTACTCAATACAGATATGTAGGAATGCTAATGTACATGCTAAACACTAAAAAGCAAGATTAAGATTCTGTGAGGTGATAAAAACAAAAATATTTGCACTAGTAATGTTTGCAATTGGCTCTAGAGAATCTAATGGAAATATCTTTTAGTGGAAAGGGATCAGATGCTCATATGAGGACAATGACAGACAAGAAAATAGCTTAAAGTAATTGAATTTGAAACAAAAGGCCAATGATTGAGTTGTTAAGCAAATTAACCTGGAGGGTCACTCATTCACTTGCTCAATGTGTGAGTCCCTTGGATGAGAATATGAAGCCACAACTGGGTGCTGGTTTTTACAAGCAGCTGGAGCTCGGAATTAATTAAGTGGAATTGGTGGAAAATGTCACATTTTTGAACTAATGTGGTGACAAAATCACTGCTTTAATAAGTTAAGTTTAAAATGCACCTATTATGGTGAACTATTAAAATTGCCCTTATTTTACACATTCTCTTTCTTACTTTGAAGTGTTTTGAGATTTTATTTTTTTATGGTCCTTTATAACAGACTTCCAATGGAGGTTGAACATCATAACATTATCAATATATCTTCATTGGATAATTAGTTTTGTGGCGTTACGCAGACACATTCGGGAGTCGAGCTCCCCGATGAGCTCGTGGTGGTCCTTAACTGGGTTCCTTTTCATTTGTTCTTTGAGTCTTTTGTAAGCCTTTCTCTGGTTGTATGAATTTTGAATCTAATTGAAAATGCTCGGAGAATAAATGAAAAGGCTCGAACACTTCATGAAAAGGCTCGAACACTTCATTAAAAGACTCGAGACTTTTCAATTAGTCTTTGAGACTTTTCATTTGTTCTTCGAGCCTTTTCAACAATAAATTATTATTATTTTTTGTTAATTTTGAACCTCCGAGACTTTTCTATTAGTATTCGAGCTTTTTCGAGCCTTTTCAAGCCTTTTTAGCCATCAATTTTTTTTTTTTTGGTTAATTTTGTATCTCTGAGACTTTTCTATTACTGTTTGAGCCTGTTCGAGCCTTTTTGAGCTTTTTTCGAGCCTTTTCGAGCCTTTTTAACTATTAATTTTTTTGGTAAATTTTGTATTTCCGAGACTTTTCTATTAGTGTCCGGGCTTTTTTCGAGCCTTTTTAACCATCAATTTTATTTTATTTTATAATTTTGTATCTCCGAGATTTTTCTATTAGTGTTCGAGCTCTTTCGAGCCTTTTCATTTCAAGCATTTTCAAGCCTTTTTAACCATCAATTTTTTTGGTAAATCTTGAATCTATGAGACTTATCTATTAGTGTCCGAGCTTTTTCGAGCATTTTCAAGCATTTTCGAGCCTTTTTAACCATTAGTTTTTTTTTGTTAATTTTGTTTCTCTGAGACTTTTTATATAGTTCCTATTCCCGAGTCTTTTTGTTCGTTGATTGGTTAGTGTACATGTGTTTATCGATTCATCAGTTCCACTTCCATTGATGGAGGTCTTCCATTGATATAGGATTTTGAAAGGAAAAAAAAAAAACATAATGGTGAAGAAGGTTACTGTAGGGGGTATTTTTGTCCGTTCACCATAACGTGTGCCTTTTAAACTTAAGTTATTAAACTGGTTACTTTCTTACAAAACCCAGTCCAAATAGTGACAAAAAAATTTTGAGCCCATTAATTAATTATGTTCCTGCATTCACAACTTTATATATCATGAAAGAGAAGATTTTTTCCTCAAATGTCATTCATCTCCCTTATCTTCTTGGACTAGAAAGTGTTAGAATATTTGTAATTAATGTAGAGGATTTGTATAGTTGACTATCCTAATTATAGGGGATTTAAATTGATTGTAGGAGATTGAGAGCATCTTCAATGCAAAAGTGGCTTGCATACCAATAATCGTTGGCATGACAACAATGTCAAGAGACTTGATTCCTATATGCATAAAACAGACTTGATAGACAATCAACTCAAAATTTGGTCTCTAATACTTCTGTCTAAAACACAATTTTTTTTTTTTTTAATTTAAAGATGTGTCCATTTTTTTTTTATTTCCTTAGCAAAAATAGATGAAAAATTAATGTCAGATGTAAATACTTGCTGAGTCAATCGGAAAAATAATTGTACAACAGATCGTCTGAAAGTAGATGGTCATGTTGACAATGTCTAATATTTTTTTTTGCCATGTCAGCTTGAGGTTGAATATGCACGGCTGCATTGGAGAAAGGTTTTTATTTTTTTTATTTTATTTTTATTTCCTTACCAAAAATAGATGAAAAATTAATGTCAGTTGTAAATACTTGTTGAATCAATCAGAAAAATAGTTGTGCAATAGACCGTCTGAAAGTAGATTGTCATGTTGACAATGTCTAATATTTTTTTTGCCATGTTAGCTTGAGGTTGAATATGCACGGCTGCATTGGAGAAAGATTTATTAGCAGAATATCTATTAATCATATGTGACACCTCTTTTTCAAGAATCACCATTGCATTGGAGATGCTCTGATAACCTGATTGTAGGAGATCATTGTATTGATTATAAGAGGTCATTTCCTTGATTCTCACTCATGTATTTCCCTATAAATTGCCTCCATATGGAGAAGAATAAATCAACAAACTTTAAATTTGTACATGGTATTAGAGCCTAAACATATTGTTTAGGGTTCTTGGTTTGCAATTTTCTTTCTTTTTCTACATTTTTCATTTTTCTTTCTCTTTTCTTTGTACCGACACTGTTCTAAAAAAGAAACATGAATGTTGCATGTTCTTCTCTTTCCGGTGAACTTTACCACTAGAGTCTCTCCGACAACCGTCTATCTTGCAAGTTGTTCTACCATTCTTCTTCTCCAATCGTCGGTCATCCTTCTACCGTCATTCTACCGTCGTTCTACTGTTCTATTGGGTTTGCTGTTCAATCCATTTTATTGTTCCGACTGCCAGTTTCACTGTTCTGACTAGAGGTGGGCATTTTCAGGTCGACCTGACTGACCCGACCCAAACCAACCCGAAAATGGCAAGTTGGGTCGGGTTCACAATTGAAAATAATCACTGTCTGGTTGTGTTTCAATAACTCGAAAGCAGATTGAGTTAGGTCATTTTTTTTTTAAAACCCGACCCGATTTTTTATTTATATAAAAAAATAAATTTCACAGTCACCAAACTCACCTTTTACTTCTTGCAACCCTAACTTAACCTTCACAAATCTTTTCGAACCAGTAGTTGCTCACTTCTTGCAACCCTAACTCACCGCTCACTTCTTCGAAATCCAGTCCCCGCTCTCCCTAATCTCTTCATCTTTTCAAAATCCTTCCACGCCGGCGCCGATCTTAGCTCATCCAGTCGCCATCTTTGTTTCCAGGTTTGTTTTCAGCACCGATCTTAGTTTGATTTGCTTTGTCTGTCTAAACAATTAACAATTTGTTTAGCGCCGTCTCTATTTTGTGTTGCTTTAATGCTTTACTTGTAGGCTTGTAGTCACATATCTAAATTCAGTGCTTAGTATACACAAAATACAGTTTATTGGTTTATTAATTCTCATGCTTTGTGATTTAAATTTTTCTCATTAAGGTTTCCTCACATAAAGGGGTATAGATTAGGTGGATTTCTTTGTAGTTTGCTTCCATTTTTGCATTTGTTATGTCCATGCTTTTTATTATTTTATACAAAACCAGAAACATGTTTTTTCTAGCTTTTCGACTATGATATACTATTTTGTTGATTGATTAGTTTTGCTTTGTCATTTTTATTTTGTGAGTATAAAGGTTGCCATGAGTTGCTTAGTTGTTGTTTTTATTTATTTATTAATTTATGTACGTGAATGTTGGGATTTGATTACTCTGATGATTGTTTATGTTCTTGGCTTATATGATAATGGATCTTTCTGTGGACATCATATTATTTACGTTTTAACTTGGTGTACTTCTTCCTGGAAGGGAAAAACATTCATGGTTTCAGAGGCATAATTTCCTCAAAGGAGAATTGAGGAAGCCTATCATTTTGCTAAATTTCTAATTAAATTAAATCTCCATTTCTGATTATATTAACTTGCAGCGTTTGGGTGCTTTTTTTTTTTGCTAAAAGCATTTGGGTGCTTTAACATTTTTTTTAATGTTCTGTAGTTTAGTCATATTAGGATTTCCTTCCCATCTCTACGATTGTGATGGTGCAGACTACAGAAGTCTTGCTGCACTTCTTCTGATTATGTATTTATTTTATATATAAATTTCATCTAGTGGTTACATTTGGTTATACTTATTCAAAGTATTTTGTATATGATTTTCACTTGCAACTTAGGAGATCAAGTATTTACTATGATTCAAATGTTGTAAGCTATAGTGTGATGCTTTTGTAATTTTGTTTAAAACAGTGTGAAAATATTGTGAATAGTTTTCGTCTTCTTAAGTCAATCTCACATTTTTTTTTTTTTTTTTTTGTAGATGGATGATGAAACATTGCCTTCAAATATTAGTGTGAAAAGAGGAAGACCAAAAAAGGGTCCATCAAATGTGTGGTTAGCATTCACCAAATATGGCGACGACACTAGATGTAAGTGCAATTATTGTGGTAAGGATTATGCATGTTTTAGTAAATCTTGTGACACTACTTCTTTATGGAATCATATAGAATCAATATACAAAATATAAAAATGCAATGACATCGGAGGATAAAAAACAAAAAGCCTTAACCTTGGGGACACCAAATAATAATTTCGATCTCAAATTAAATCTTGTGGCCGTAGGTTTTGATAAGGAAAGGTGTAGAAAAGCTTGTACTAGGATGATTATTGTGGATGAATTGCCTTTTTCTTTTCTTAAGAAAGATGGGTTTAGAGATTTTTGTAGAGTTGCTTGTCCAAGATTTACTCCTCCCTATAGAAGAACACTTGTTAGGGATATTTATCAACTTTATGTAGATGAAAAACTTAAACTCAAAAAGTTTTTCATTGAAAGATCACCAAGAGTTTGTTTAACCACTAACACGTGGACTTCCATTCAAAATATCAATTATATGATCATCACTTCCCATTTTATTGATTGTGAATGAAGGTTGCATAAAAAAATATTGAGTTTTGGTATGATTCCCGACCATAAGGGGGAGACCATTGTGAAAGTCTATAATTTTAACTATTATACGTGTGCGTGTCTTTTAATTATGACATAGAGGGTGTGTGAATGAGTTGTTAATCCGTTATTATCAATTTTTTTGGATTAGTCAATATTACAAATATAACCTAAATTCACAAAACAATAATCAAGTGTAAAGGTGTGGAAATATAAATGACACTTGATTTTTACGAGGAAACCCTCAACTATGAAAAACCACGGGCTGGTAAGTACGCCACACTCGAACCTCGAATCCACTATATGCGATAGCATATACAACCTAATCCGGGTTTGACGACTTAATCCCGACCAATATCCCACTACCACTACCCACTACCCACATGCCTTTTATAGCGGACCTAGACCAATTTGCTTGAGTGACCACCTAATCCCGGTGTAGCGACCTAATCCTGGTCAATCACACAAGACTTACATTCTCAAAAGAGATCAAACCCTATTGTGAATATGCAATGATATCCAAATATGCAAGATAGAGCTAGGGTACTCTAGATGCTTACTTAGGATTATATGATGACAATAAAATCAATCCTAGATATGGAAATAGCTATATGTCATGGCATACAACTTTAGCTAAGTAAAGGATAACCAATCTTATATACAAAGTTATCAAAAACAATCTTAATCAATAAATGAGATCAATTAGCTAGATGTTAAATAAACATGAAAAATCCTAGCTATCATAAAATAACCCAATCAACACATTATCTCAATCATGTATGTAGAAATTAATCTAAACACATACAAGTAATAGATGAGATAAAATTGATAAGTAAAAACACTAATTATGTAAGATAATAGTGTTCAACATATCATACCATGTGTGTTGAAGAAGACCCATGCCTTAGCACATGCTACATGATCCTAGATGATGCTTAGATGATGATTTATGAATGTGGAAATGGGTTTGGAGAGTTAAAGAAGCAATCTTGGTGCTTTCTCTCGCTAGGGAACTCTTAATCTCTCTCTAGGGTTTTGTATATTTTTTCCTTGAATACAAATGAGAGAAAAACATGTATTTATAGTGCTAAGATGATAGCCCTATAAATTACGTGACTTGCCCTTCCAAAATGGGCCAAATCGGACTCCAAATGAGTGAGATATGGCCAAATTATGAAACAGGGTCGGGGAGTCAGGTCTGCTGCTGTCTAGGTGCAGCGGCCAGCCAAGACGGCACTTGGACAGCGGTGAATTTCTGTCACTAGCATGCCGCTGTCACCCAAGACGGCACTTGAACCGCGGTGAAGCGTCACAGCATAGAGCTTGATTTTCAAGCGACTCAAAACATGACCAAACGACATCGAAACCTTTTGTATAATATATCGTTGGAAAGGTATGGAAGTCTACTTTCTATTCCAATTTATGGAAGAATAGTTTGATATCTTTAGGAAATGTTATGGTCAATTGAGTGACCAATGGTCAGATTCGGATAACAGCAGTGATGCCCTGTTTTAGTGGTCACTTTGGAGATTTCAAAACCAATCCAAACGATCATAAAATATTACGAATAATATACCGTTGGAAAGGTATGTCTAGTTTGCCTATAATTTTACAAAACTCAATTTCAATCTTTTTATAAAAAGTTATGGTCAGAAGACTATACAAAGGTCAGTTTTGAAAAATATTTAAATCATTGAAATCCAATCTTTTGAAACTAGACACTTTACTCCAAATAACCAAACTGAATCTAACACTTATCCAAGAGAAGAATGAGACCTTCTCAAGGTGGTCAACCATAACGCTAAGACATCCACACCATCGTGCAAGCGCGGACATTTTCGATCATCTTCAGGAAACGAATTACACCACACTTAAAACTAACAAACATAAAGTGCAAGTGTTAAGTGTGGGAAGTGAATGCCCTAATGCCTAACATGTCATGGCATTGTTATTGAACAAGATGCACTCAATTCAAAACATGCATGAATAGAATTCATGGCTTTGCATCTTAATGCCTAAACATGTCATGACATTTCAATAAACAAGATGCAATCATATAAACATGCCTAAACATGTTATGACATTTCAATAAACTAGATGCAATCAATTAAAACAAGCAAGAAGAGATGTTCAAGAACATACATGTACTCATATAAAACACACAACATACAAGAATAAGATATATACATGAGTTGTGTGTGTATGCAACTAGATCTCTTCAAAGCAAGAAAGCACTAGAATATACCTTTGGTGCTTTTTCTCTTGAGGTCTTGAACGGGCCTTAGTTGTACAAAACACCAACCATCAAATACCTAAGCTACCCTTACATCAAGCCCTAATATGTGGTTTTTCCACGAAATAAGCCAATCAATAAATGGGAATCCTTACACATTGGAAAACTTATCTAGTCATGTTTATTGGATTGGGGGATTGAGAAAGTGTTAACAATAACTGTAGACAATGCCTCTACTAATAAAGTGGCTATAGATTATGTTAGAAGAAAGATGAGAAACTGGAATGAATCCAAGCTTGTGTTAGATGGGAATTTTTTACATGTGAGGTGTTGTGCTCATATAATTAATTTAATTGTGTTTGATGGATTGAAAGACATGAATGAGTCTATTGTTCGTATTCGCAATGCGGTACAATATGTCAAATCTTCACCCTCTAGGCTTCAAAAATTTAAAAATGCAGCTGAGCATGAAAGAATTGAGAGTCATAGCATTGTGGTTTTAGATGTGCCAACCAGATGGAATTCCACCTACTTGATGTTATCTACTGCTTTAAAATTTCAAAAAGCATTTGATAGATTATTGGATAAGGATGCACGTTATGGTTTATATTTTTCTGAACTTGATAGTGGGAAGAATAGGGTAGGACCGCCGAAGGAGGATGATTGGGGTAATGCTAAAGTGTTTGTCCAGTTTTTGCATGTTTTTTTATGACATCACTTTGAAATTTAGTGCTTCCTTATCTGTTACTTCCAATATGTTCTTTCATAAGTTGTGTTCAATTGCAACTAAGTTAAATACACTGACTAATAGTGGAGATTTGTTATTGTGTGAAATAGTGGCTGTTATGAAATATAAGTTTGACAAGTATTGGGGAAAATTGAGGATTTAAATAAATTGTTGATAATTGCACTTGTTCTTGATCCGAGATACAAGTTGGATTATGTTAAATTCTGTTTTGGTGATTTGTTTGATGAAAATAAGGTAAATAAGATGACTTATGATATTAAAGAGCTTTTGATTAAACTTTAGGAGTTTTACAATGGAGTTGATAATATTTCAATTAGTGATCAAGTTTCTAGGTCAATTCCTTTGAAAATGAAGGTGATATGGGAAAAGTTAAGGATAATGTGGATTTTCACTTGGAAAGGCTCAAGAAGTTTAAATAATTGAAAGGGAAGAAAGATTTTGTTGATTTAAAAAATGAGGTAGAGAGGTATTTGGTAGAGTCCGATGAAAATATTGATGATGATAGCTTTGATCTCTTGAATTGGTGGAAAGTGAATGGTGGAAAGTGAATTGTTCTAAGTACAAGATTTTGTCTCGAATTGCAAAGGATATCTTTGCCATTCCAGTGTCTACAGTGGCTTCTGAGTCCGCGTTTAGTACTGGAGGCCGTGTTCTTGATCCATTCAAGAGTTCCTTGTCTCCAAAGATGGTGGAGATATTGATTTGTTTGCAAAATTGGTTGAGAACTTCTACTATATGTTTTGATGTTGCACCATCAACGGGTGAGATGGAGTTTTATGAAGCACTTGAAAAAGGTAAACTATTAATTTGTTTTTCAATTTATGTAGAGATTGGAATGACTACTTCCTCGGATGATATGGTTGTAGATTGACATCATATATGCTTAAATATTTTTGGGGTGATGTTGTATTATCTGCTGCATATCTCATTAATCGCATGTTTTCCAGTGTTTTGTCTTTTTAGACTCCATTACAATTCTTGTCTCATTTCTGTGATATTAACTCTGCCTAACATTTTCTTCCTCGAGTCTTTGGATGTGTAGTATTTGTACATATCCATACTCATCATCGAGGGAAGTTAGACTCACGTGCTCTTAAGTATGTCTTTATAGGGTATTCTAACTCACAAAAGGGGAGCAAGTGTTATCATCCTCTGTCTCGTAGGGTGTTTGTTTCGCTAGATGTTATGTTTTGGGAAAATGAGGCATACTTTGCCTCGGAGACTCCTTTTCAGGGGGGAGCTCTAACCATGAAGAGAAGTCTTCTACGGAAGACAATGGTATACCCATTAGTTTGCCCAAGTCTCCTACAGACATTATTAGTTTGCCCGTAAGTTTGTTTTTTTAAAGAAGAAACTCAATCTTTAGAAGAAAAAAGTGAGATTCCTAGATAGAACCAACTTGGAAAGTGTATGAAAGGTAAAATAAAGGGAAAGAGAAACATGAGGAGTTAGTTCCCATTCATGTGGTTGGTTCTCTCATACAGGTAGCATAACCCCTTACTTCCCCTTCTCTAACACTGGTTCACCAATCAGACTCTGAGGTGGAAAATTCTCTTGAGGTAATTCCTGAACTTCCTACTTTATCTAATGACTTGTCTAGTGAAAACCACACAGATCCTGACCCTAGTTTACCCACTCGATGGTATCCTAGTTGAGAACATAAACCACTTATACATTTTGGTTTCTCCTCTGAGCAACCTCCAGTAGATAGTAAGGCTCTCTACTCTATTACTAATTACACCTAAACTCACAGATTTTCTGAATCCTTTAAGGCATTTGCACATCAATTATCCTTTGTATCTATTCCTAGTAAATTGCAGGATGCACTAATAGACTAGAAATTGGTACAAGCTATGAAAGAAGAGATGAAGGAATTACAGAAAAACTGTACGTGGGAGACAATGGATCTACCTAAAGGAAAGAAGGTTGTTGGGTGTCGATGGGTTTATAACATTAAGCATAGAGCATATGATTTAATTAAAAGGTACAAGGCTAGGCTGGTTGCCAAAGGGTATAATTAGACTTACAGGGTTGACTTCCAAGAGACGTTTGCTCCAATAGCCAAGTTAAACACCTTTAGGGTACTTCTATCACTAGTCGCGAACTTGGATTGGCCATTGAAAAAGTTCGATGTGAAGAATGATTTCCTACATGGGGAACTCAGTGAAGAAGTCTATATAGAACTCCCTTCCGGTTTCGAGTCTCAAACTGGCAAAGTATGTAAGTTGAAAAAGGCTCTTTATGGACTGAAATAATCACTTAGAGCCTGATTTAGGCGATTCAGTACTCCATTAGGAGATTCGGATACCATTAGAGTAACTCGGATCACACCTTATTCTTCAAAAAAAAGGGTGAAAAGATCATTATTTTAATTGTTTATGTTGACAATATGATTGTCATAGGAAATGATGATCTAGAGATAACTGCTCTTCAAGATTACTTGGCTACAGAATTTGAAATGAAAGATCTGGGATTGCTAAAGTACTTTCTGGGAATTGAGGTATCCCGATCAAAACATGGGATTTTCCTTAGTCAAAGAAAGTATATTCTTGATCTGCTTACAGAAACTGGGATGTTTGTAGCAAACTAGCAAATACCCCTTATGGATCAGAATCACAAGTTATATGAGTGTCCAGATCACCCTAATCAAACCCCAACAAACAAAGAAAGATATCAGAGACTTGTGGGTAAGCTTATCTACCTTTCACATACATGTCCTCATACTGCTTATGTAATGAATGTGGTGAGCCAGTTTATGAATGCTCCCACTGAGAGCCACATGAATGTAGTTTTTCGAATTCTTAGGTATTTGAAAGGAGCTCTTGGCAGAGGATTAATGTTCTCTTGACATGAACACTTGAGCATTAAGGGATACACATATGTTGATTGGGCTAGGAATGACAGTGACTAAAGATCTACGTCCGATTATTTCACCTTCATAGGAAGAAACCTAGTTACTTGGAGAAGTAAGAAACACATAGTTGTGTCACGATCTAGTTATGAGGCCGAGTTCAAAGGAATTGCACAAGGGATCTCTGAGCTACTATGGTTGAAGAATTTATTAGGCGATTTGTGATTTCATCAAGGAAGTAGTATGAAGTCGTATTGTGATAATAAGGCTTCAGTTCATATTACTAATAATCATGTCCAACATTATTGTACTACGCATGTGGAAATTGATTGATTCTTCATCAAAGAAAAAAAAAGAAGAAAAGATAATCGAACTTTCGTTTGTTCCAAGTAAAGACCAGCTTGCAGATATCCTTACAAGGCTATTACTGGAAGGAGCTTCCATAACTTAATTAGCAAGTTGGGCATGAGTTACATTTACGCATCAACTTGGGAGGGGGGGGGGGGGGGTGTGTTAGAATATTAGTCATATAATGTATAGGATTTGTATAGTTGACTATCATAATTATAGGAGATTTAAATTGATTGTAAATTATTTATATTGATCGTAGGAGATTGATAGCTTGATTGTAGGAGATCATTGTATTGATTATAGAAGATCATTTCCTTGATTCTCACTCATGTATTTCCCTATTAATTGCCTTCATATGGAGAAGAATAAATCAACAAACTCTAAATTTGTTCAGAAAGTTCCGACATAGCAAGATGTACGGAACTTACAAGTTTGATCATTAACATTGGAGGCTAATTCTTGCTTCCGGTGAACTATAATCTAGGCGCTGCAAATAAACGGATTAACCTTTGCTCTACATATCTTGAAGAAAAAGCAGCTCATACTGCTTTGACTTCTCTTGCAGTCTAGTGCATCAACATTGTTCCAATTAAATAAATGCCCAAGTAAAATGAAAATAAATATAACAATAACAGAAAGAATGAAAAAAAAAATGATTTGATTATTCGACTAAGATGAGCAAGTAGAGATATGCTTTCTGAAATACGGAAAAAAGAATAACATTTTATTAGCTAAAACAATGAAAATACATGTATGAATATTGTTACAATTAGTGACCTTGATGCGATTGTAAAACTTTAGAGGAGTTGGCAGACCTACAAAATAAATACACAACACTTAAATTAGAAGTATCTATTCCAGAAAATTGTTCGAAATTCAGTCACCAATAATCTCTGCAGGAACACAAACCATTACTGAAATGATGAAACCTATTGATATCTCTTACACTAATCTCCCTCTCGAAAATCTCTGAAGCAAACTTCATGACTATATGACAATCGCCACAAGTCCTCAGATTCTTCTTTATCCTAATTGGTGCTCTGGTGGGAAGGGTCAGAAGCCTAAATGCAAGGGCTAGTCTCTCACTGTGATGCCATAAGTTGATGCCACAAGTTCTGTTCCTTGTATTCTTCTGTATAATTGATTGCAAACTCTTTCTCAGCCACGTACCCTTTCTTCTTTACTGAGTCTTTCAACTTACTTAACATCTCATATATCTCATGTGTCCTAGAATGTGATTTATCATGCACTGTAAACACAAATGTCTCGTTCTTAACATCAATCCAGCTGCATCCAGGCTTCTTTCTTACCCCACTTACCCCCATGAATCTTCTAATTTCAACAGTTTCCCTTAACCTTCCAACACGTGGATACATATTAGAAAGGAACAGATAATTTCAAGGATTTTCTGGTTCTAACTCAAAAAGCCTCTCTGCAAATTCTCTACCCATTTCAAGATTACCATGATTTGCGCAAGCTCCAAGAAGAGCCCCCAAGATTGTTGAATCTGGTTTGATTGGCATTGTCTCTATAAACTTCTTGGCATCATCTAATCGACCAGCACGGCCAAGTAAGTCAACCATACAAGCATGGTGCTCATGTCTAGGGCTAATACCATAAACCTTTGTCATGGAATTGAAGTAAGCATATCCTTCTGCAATACCCCACAGTATGGCTACAAGCTGACAAAACACAAACAAACGTAATGTAATTAGGTTTTATCCCCTCTTCCTCAAACAATTCAATCATTTGGTTTACACATCCATGTTGTTGGTAAGCTGAAATCATTACTGTCCAAAAAACTACATTGCAATTCTTAATCTCTTCAAACACCCTAGAAGCATCATACACGCTTCCACACTTTGCATACATACTAATCAATGAATTTGCAACACGTGCATTCTTCAAAAATCCAGTTTTAAGTATCTGATTATGATTTATGAATCAACATTCCTTGATTTAACACTGCTAAACTAGCAGAAGCATGGAGAACAGTAGAATATGACACTTCATTAGCCGGAATACTTTCCTTCCTCATCAAGCAAAAGTAACCACATGCTTCTTCAAACATGTAACTATGAACACAACCCGATATCATAACATTCCATGCAACAACATCTCTATCTCCTATATGCCGAAACAATATAGCAGCATCATGAAACGACCCACACTTAAAAGTCCATCAAAGAGTTCCTCACATAAGGCAATGTCACCAAACTGTGTTTAACAATCAGTCCATGAACTTGTCTCCCAAATTCTGACCTCCCTACATTTGTACATGCATTTAGAACACTCGAAAAACTCAATTGACGAGGACTCACAAACTCCTCCCTAATAGCCCCAAGAAAAAACCCAATTGCCATATCATAGATTTTGTTTGAAAACACCCCACAATCATGGAATTCCAAGAAACAAGGTTTCTCTCAGGCATTTCATCTAACACTCTTCTAGCCATCACCATATCACCACATTTCGCATACATGTCAACCAATGCATTATTAACAAACACATCAGCATCAAACCCTTGTTTGTAAACCAAACACTGTATTTGTTCACCGTGAAATATTATCAATGTGTTCGTGCAAGCGGTCAACACGGAAGAGAACGTGATCTCATTTGGCTATATTCCAGTTGACCTCATTTGGTCAAAAGAGGTTAAGGCCTCAAAATGTTTTGTTGAAATGCCACAGTTGGGTTATAAGTGAGGTCCAAGTGATGACATGTTTGGAGGCGTCAAGGGTGGTTACGAAAAGCAGTTTGGATCGGTTGATGCAGCCACATTTGGCATACAAATTGAGGAGGCTATTGAAGAGGAAATGGCTGGAGAGGTAGCTGTTTGTGATGAGTTGGGTGTGTATTTAGGTTGCATGTTTGATGTTTTTGGTTCTGGAGGTGGTGTTTAGGATGTTGTTGAGGTGAGTTGGTTTGTGATAGAATTTGAAAACTTGAAATTGTTTGACACTTTTTGGAGGGAAGTGAACTCTTATAATATTTTACCAAGTTGTAGGCAAAGTTCAATACAATGGTCAATGGCTGCATGTTATATCAAGTTTTGTGGGTCTTCTTTTTAACTTATTAATTTACAAGTTCCATTTTAGGCAAGATCAGGCCCAAAAAAAGAAAGAAAAAAAAATCCTAATTGGGCCACTCTCGACAGTGTTTGATTTCGAAGGGTAATTTACCTGAGACCGAAGATTGGAGGGGCGGGCGGTGGGGCCCATGGGAATATATATATTTTTTTATTTTAAGTATTCCTCTTTACGGGGAGGACTCGAACCCACAACCTCGTGATGTAAGTGTGAGTGGGTTTCTCACCAGACCAACCTTATCTCATCCCCACGGGAATTTTTGATATTTATATTTGACACCTTTACATATATTTATGTTGGTAGTATAGGTCTTTTTTTTAAAAAAAAAAAATATGTTGGTAGTATAGGTATTGTTAGTATTGTTCAAATGAAATAATATTGTAATACCTAAAAAAGAAAAAGAAATAATATTTGATTTATCTTTGTGAAAAAGGGAAAATACCTTGGTTGGCTTTTGTGATCCATACGCTTTATTAATTCGGATATTGTAGATTAATTATAAGATTTTAGGGTAAAAGATCTTCGGTGGCACGAATATATCATGCCATTTATTTCTTTGAACAAAAAAAAAAAATCATTTATAAATTTATATTCAAAATCATCGTCTCTTGATTATTTTAATATTTTGACTATTATTACCATACATGTTGTATTAGATTAGCATATACTTAAGTATGATAATAGGGGGAATTGCACAAACATCCCTCGAGGTTTGATAAAATTACACGGATATGACAGTTTTGGCTATATACACACAAACTTCCCTCAACATTTGAAAATTGTTGCACAAACATCCCCTACCGTTAGATGGATCCGTTAGTCAATGGTTAAAAGTATAAAAAGTCTAAAATACCATTTATTTTAATTTTAAATAAACTAAAAAATTAAAAAAAAAAAGATAAAAAGATATAAAAAAATATTTTAGAAAACATGAATGTATCTTAAATCTGAAATTTGGAAAAAAAAAATCTTTACAATTAAAAAAATAGTTTTTAAAACAATTTAATAATAAATTAATTTTAAATTTTAAATTTAATTAAAATCAAGGGGGAATTGCACAATCTTTTTTTTTTTTTTGAAGATGAATTTATTTCTAGATTTCAGATTTTAGATACATTTGTGTTTTCTAAAAGATTTTTTAAAAGATTTTTTAATCTTATTTTTATTTATTTTTAGTTTATTTAAAATAAAAATATAAGGTATTTTAGAATTCTTATACATTTGACCATTGACTAACGGATCTATCTAACGGTAGGGGATGTTTGTGCAACAATTTTCAAATGTTGAGGGAAGTTTGTGTTATATGGCAAAAACTGCCATATTTGTGTAATTTTATCAAACATCGATGGATGTTTGTGTAATTCCCCCATGATAATATCGTCTTGCCATTTATATGAATTGATGGAGTATGATGATTTAACATTATTAACACTCTGATAACGTTAATGAGGTTACTAATTAATATTTTTGCACTAACAAAAATGCAAGGCAGTGTAAGTGTGTGCAGTGCATAAAGAGTTTGGTACAACAAACCAAAACACTAAGGTCACATTTGGGTAAATGATGGAATGGTAATCAGAATGGTAGTGAGAATGAGAATGAGAATATGAAGGGAATGGAATGGAATGGAAAGCTGATTTCTTTGTTTGGTTGGGATTTAGAATTAACATCTGAATCAGTATTATTTTGTTTGGTTAACATCTGAATGAAATGGAATTAACTGTATTTTGATCAAAATACCCCTAATTATAAAACATTCATAATAACATGATATATTATGGATAATAATAATAAAATATAAAAGTATATATAAAATAATATTTATAAATAATATTTATATAAATATAATATATAACAAATTATATATAGATATATATATTATTATAATACATAACACATTATATATATATATATATAATTATAATATAAATCATGTTATTTATATTATAATATATATAAATTATATATATTATAATAAAATAATATATATTACATAATAATATATATAATATAAATATTATTATATATATGTATTTTAATATATGTTTATAAATAATATATATTATTTATTAGTAATATTAATGTTATTATATATTATATAATAAGAATATTATATATTATATAATATATATTTTGGATAATAATAATAAAATATAAAAGTATATATTATATATTATTTAATATAATATAATATAATATAATATAATATAATATAATATATATCTAGCTCTAGAGGAAGATCCTGTGTCTGAGAGAGGCTCATAAACTGTTTTTATGGAGCCATCATTTTCCTTGATATACTTAGTGTCAGAAGCGACAACATGAGTAGTATTCTGGAAAGCTTTCTCATAGTTCGTGATCCATTCGAAAGACATGATTTCTTTGAGCTTGTCTCTAGGCAATCATTTGGGAATCTAGATGATAGTAGGGACTTCATCTTCCCTTTCTGCCTTGATAAAGATTGTATCCCATTGTGACTGGGGATGGGAAGATCAAAAGCATGATCTTGGAGTCGGTAGGCGATCTGGTGATAGAGGGTAGCCATGTAGGAGTTTGGTAACATAGGTGCTCCCAAAACTTGAAGCTGTATCTTGAGACAATTGTGGAGATTGGCATCCCTTAACGGGGTATTGAAGTTAGGGTAGTATGTAAGTGATATACTACCAACATGAAGGGTGGATAGACACGTACCAATAACCACGTGCTCATACTCTTTGTAGATGGTATTGAGAAGAGCAACTCGGGCAGTAACATGTAAGCATTTTCTTCCATGTAAGGTGAGAATGATTCGGACAGCACCGATATGTAGGTGAGAGTAACCTTCTTTGATCCAGTGATCAATCAGTGGTTGACCTATTTCAAGATCAACATACTGCTCAGCAGTAGTGGCTGAAACTAAGCAGTTGTCAAGAGCTGTTGACTGGATGTATTCCTTGATTGGGGGGTGATCTATGCTGAACAAGGTGATGGATTTTTGTAGCAAGGGACCTGTTTCTTTTGAAGATAGTGTAAGAGTTCAACAGGGGTAAGGAAGTTTCGTTGATTTGGGCTGAGTCTGGAATATGGGTATATTCTACAAGGTTTTGTATTTTAAAGGACTGGGTTCGTTTAACAAAGGAAGGGAGAGAGATAGAAGAAGAGAGTCTAATTGGGTCTAAAGTAGCAGAAGTAAAAGAAATGTTTATGTTTGTGCTTGCCATAAGTTGTGAGTTCCTTCCTTCAATATTATCTCTACTTGAGTCAACACAGTCTAACTCGTTTCCAGGACTCTAGGTACTAGAGGTTCTGATACCATGGCGGGTGGCAGGGACGCCTTGAACTGTCTCCTTAACAGTCTTAAAGTTTTCCCACAATGGGGCCTACCCATGGCCTAAACAGGTTACTCATAGAGTAACTTGTCAGAAACGGACAAGATCCTTAAGCCAAATAATCAAAATCCCATTTCTGATGTGCAAGATCCTTGACTAGAGGCAATCACAGAGCATACTTGGATTATTACTGACTGTGTATAATCTCATAGAGAAATATTTAAGAGAAGGAGGAAATATTTAGAAAGCTATGAGTGTTATCTAACACAGAAGATTTTATTTATGATTTTGATTGATTCTTGCAACAAGAGAGGCTCTCCTTATATAAGAGAAGAGAGATGAATACATCCAACAGACAAACAGGGCAAGCCATATACGTGGCTGATAAAGTAAACTGCAATAATACAAAGATAAGTTAGGCCTGACAAGTGGTAGACAAGATGAGGCTAATAATTAGGCCTAACAGATGGCCGGACAATAATTTAAACAACATGACAAAAGCACACAGTACAGATAGAATTATTAACGCATGCAATAATTAAAGTAATTAAAGTGCACAGAATGTTGATAAGATCACGAGCTGCTTAAATTGCAGTAGGTGTGCTCTTCATTGTCCAAGTTGTGGGCTCCACAAATAGTGCAAGGCCTGGTGTCAAAAGCCACAGGGTTCTGTGACTAAAGTAGGACGGAGTCTTGAAAAGGATGCCAACTTTGTGAGGAGTCTCCGAGTATCTCTGGGAGGATGAAATGTTCATGAGGAGGAACCTCATTGACGTTGCAAAGGAAGTTGAGCAAGGACATCTGGAGATTTTGTGGATAAGACTTTGGATAGTCGTAAGTGGTATGCCATTCGGAACATATGTTTGGGGACCAGAGAAGTCGTTTATAAGGGTTAAACTGGTAGGGTCTATGAAGTATCCAGATATAGGAGACTGACGATGCAGATGCATAGTCAAGTTTCCATAAGTTCAGACTTCCAGTAAGATAGAGAAGAGGGAAAACAATGGCATGGTGGTGGAGAACAAATAGACACCAAAGAAACCATAAGACCTGAGGTGAGAAATAATAAAATGGTGGCATTAAGAAAGGGTTAAGGAAAGGTCTGGTAGGGTTGACGAGATCGTGCCAGACTCATTGATTCTTAATTTGGGCTAAGTAGGTTAGCGTATGAGACTCGACGAACTCGTGAATGTGAGCGACAGAAGGTTGCTGGTTTGGTGGAGTCATTTCTAGAAGTTTTGGTGGAAAGGTTTTCTCGGTAAGAGCTGGCGAGGATGACGAGGAAGATGATGACGGGGATGCCATGTAGATGAGAGGTATAGGTCCGCAGGAGGTAATGAGATGAACTGGTGGTGGTCGGGAGAGCATGTCCATAATTATATTGTGCCGGCCCTTCACGTGCTTAACAGTGAAGTCATATCTGGAAAACCAATCTTTCAATCTTAACAGTTGAAGGTTGGGAGGAATCTTGTTATGAAATTTGAGGATTTTTGGGAAGGATAAGTTGTCCATTTGAACAATAAAGTTTTTTGTCTGAGATGGAAATCAAACTTTTGGATTGACCGTAAGAATCTCTCTGTAGATAGTGTGGTAGTGCTGCTAGGCATCTTTGAATTGGTTACTGGCATGACAACGGTATCTTCTTTATCCATCCTTATCTTCAATTAGGATGGCCCCCCAAAAGGTGTCACTAGCATCGGTCTGAAGGATGAGCTGGCCAGTGGATGGGATGGTGAGGGCCAGAGAAGATTGTGCAATCTCTTTAAGCTTTGACACAACATTAGTATGACACATGGTCCACGGAGGAGGATTCTTTTTTAAGAGGGTTGAAAGGACCGAAGTGTGGCGAGACACGTGAGGAAGGAAGTCTTTGATGAAATTGACTATACCAAGGAATTACTGAACCTGTTTTGGGGTCAAATGAGAATCAGAGAAATCCAATAGCTGGCTAGCTAGATGGGGACCTGGATGGTATTGACCGTTGGAAATATGCATTCCAAGGAAATCTATCTCCGTGCGTCCTATGATGCTTTTCTTTTCTAAGAGCATGATTCCATATTGACCAATCAACTTGTGAAATTGTTGGAGGAGATTGTTGTGAGAATTCTCATCTAGAGAAAACAACAAGATATCATCAATGTAGATCATGGCCGAATGTAGGATAGGATGGAAGATCCTGGTAATGGCTTTTTGAAATAACGAGGGGGCTGTTTTCAGGCTGAATGGTAAGATCGTCCAATGGTATTGGGCATTCGGAAGACTGAATGCAGTTTTGTATCGGTTATCCGGATTGATGCCGATTTGCCAAAATGCTATTTTAAGATCAAATTTGGAAAAAACGGCTACACTAGGGAGCTGTGAAAACAAAGTGATGGTTTTGGGGATTGGGATCTTATCATCACGGAGGAAGAGGTTAAGAGGTATATAGTCAATGACTAATATCTTTTTTCCTCTGAGTAGTTTTGAGCGCTTTTCGACATAAAAGGCTTGGCATGCCCTGGGTGAGGAAATGGGCTCAATTAAACCTTGGTGGAGTAGTTCATTGCATTCCTCAGTTGCTAATTTGAGGTCTGAGGGTGACATGCTCGAATGAGAGGCTTTTGTGGGATTAACCTCCTTATTAAGCTTGAAAGGGAGCTTAATAAAGAAGTCTGGATTTTTTCACAAAGGGCCTAGGATGGTGGAAATCTGCATGATTACCAACGTAGAACTATAGTAGCTTTCGTTGAATTTATTGGAACAAAGGTTGGATTTTAGATAAAGGAAAGATTTGGGTATGCTGGAGAAGGCTTTGAAATTTCTCTTGTATCAAATCTCGTTAGGAAGAATCCGAAGAGACTTACACTGGCAATAGACATCCCAACCAATGAGGATATCTTTATCTGGTAATGGAGTGCCAATGACGCGGGTCCAAAGAGTATATGATGGGAAAATCTTAATACTAATCTTTGCTTTTAAAATTAGATTAGTAGTAAATATCTGACTATTAGCTACTTTGAAATATCGAACATAAGACTTCCAAGCATCGGGAGGAAGGACTTTAGGGTTCATCAAGGTGTCGTGAAAACCGATATCAATATAGGCGATGACATTAATTGGTTTGGAGTATTTGTCAGACAGGATCTGAATAGAAACCCGAGGTCTTGGCTGTGAATCAATTTGTGCTGCCTGATAAAAGTCTTGAATTTCTGATTCAGATGAGCCAGAGTATTCTGAATCGGATGTAGAGTCTGTATCTTGGAGAACAAAGGTGGTGTGTTCATCAACATCTTCTTAAGATAGATTCAATGTCGGCATCAGATGAGACTTCATCCACTATGTGCTCTAGCTGATGAACAAGCTTGGTCGATTTGGCCTTCTTGTTTGGACATTTTTTTTTGCATAATGCCCCTTCTTTCCGTAGACAAAACATTTTTGAGATTTGTTCCACGCTTGTTTAGCCTTTTTTTTTTAATTTTTTTTATTTTTTAATTTTTTTAATTTTTTAGAATTTGAACTTTTTGTTCCTTTTGAGCTTGAAAGAGTGGAAATGTTTTTTCTTCTTTGGTTTGTAGGTGCATTAATCTGCAGATTTACATTTGATCTGGTACGAGGGCTGTTTGCACTATGCTTCGTATCTTTTCCCTTATTTCAGCATCTTGGAGAAGACATTTTGCGTAGCACAAAGCTTTTCTAAGGCACTCAACGTGAACATATGAATTTCACTTAAAGTGATGTCATTGAAGGGTCTACCTGATGTGTCAATCTTTCTCTGTAGTTCATCTTGAAGTTCAGTCGGAAGAGAATTGACATAGACATTTTTTAGACTTTGATTATTGATACCACCAAGAATATGATATTTGTTAGACATTCGGTTGTAATGGAATTCGATGTCTTTCTTTTTGAGTGAACAACAACGCATTTCAAAGAATTCTTGTCTGGCCTGTTTATAGAACTGGTTAGGGTCTCCGAGAAATTCTTTAAAGATGATACCTATAGCTTGTGAGGGTGCCTGGACAAACTGTAACTGTCTGTATTCCCCAAGAGCTTGATACCAATCTCTAAGAGATCATGTGAACCTGGAGACGAATTCTCTAAGGATCGTCTCTTGATTATGTTCAGACTTAGCCATTTGTAAGTAGAGCCAGGTACTCATCTCCGAGATTTTCTTTCTCCATGAGTTTGGAGGATAGTCGCCAAGATTAAACCAGGGACCATTGTTTTGTCTGGCACTATAAGATTGCCTAGTGATAGGATTCTCTAGAGGTTTTTCAACGAAGGGAGCTAGTCCAATAGAGGATTCTTCAAGAGAATCATAAGTCTGAGTGGATGGCTGATGATCTGTTCTAGAAGCCATAAAGACTTGTGTTAAGTCAGCAACCTCATTTGAAACAGAGTGACGAGAGGTAATGATTGGATCATTATCCGAGGATGACCAAGGAGAGGTATTGGAAATAGAATTTGAGTTAGGGTCTGAGGACTAGAGGGGTTGTCTAGAAGTGTATAATACTGGCTTGAAGTGATCTGGAACGGGTTGCTTATCTTTATGTCTGGACGAAGAGGGCTTGTTGGTTGGTTTCCTAGACGGAGAGGAAAGATGAGGGTATTTATGGAAAAGTTCACTAGTGGATTTGAAGTATTGAGAGGTATCTGGAGGCCTGGAGGAAGGCGAGTATGAAGGAGATGTAGAAAAGAACAACGAATGGAAAGAAGAGTATGATTTAGGAATAAACTAAGAAGGAACACAGGATGAATGGTCTCTGTTCATTTGTTCCAGTTGTTCCTTGAGACGTTTGATTTCTCTTTCTTTCCTTTCAAATTCAGGGCCGAAATATCCATGGTTGATGTACTTGTGAAGGTCAACATCAAGTTTGGCTATTATGGATTGAAGGTCAGAGAACAATGAGGATACAATCTTTATCAAGGTAGAAAGGGAAGATGAAGTCCCTACTAACATGTAGATTCCCAAACAACTGCCCAGAGACAGGCTCAAAGAAATCATGCCTCTCGAATGGATCACGAACTATGAGAAAGCTTTCCAGAATACTACTCATGTTGTTGCTTCTGACACTAAGTATATCAAGGAAAATGATGGCTCCATAAAAACAGTTTATGAACCTTTCTCAAACATAGCATCTTTCTCTAGTGCCAGCGCTCCTCCAGTTTTCCAAGCTCTCATGATCAGACCAGTCACCACAGAAGATGACATCCTGATAGATAGATTTGAAGCTGATGGATTTGCGATATACATTGAAAAAATTGATGGTCAATTCATTTGGGATGTTGATCCCAACATGTGCGATGCTGATTGCACCTTGCAAATCCTTACGCAACCCGCAAACTTGATGACCCAGATTGCCCTTGGACAGGTTTACGACCTATCAAAAACAAGCCACTTCCGATCTATGACAGAGCCTTACAGATCTTACGATCCAAAGGCCTCTTACCCGTGGAAAATACCTCTTCTGTACCATCTTTGCCTCCACATATACCTTGCTACATGGCTTCTAACTATGATCAAGATTTCCTTCCTTTGGAACCCACTTCAAACCCTGAAAGAAATCGGTTCTCCAGAGCTTTTGTGCAGACCACTAAAGTCTTACCTGATGGATCCCTGAAATAACCTACCCAAGCTGAGCAAGTCCTCAACTGGCAATCTCATAATGCCAAAATTCAGAATAGAGTTCTCACCTCTATTAATCAGAAGATTGACCGAGTCACCCATCATGTCTCCCTACATGAGAATCAACTCCAGAGTCTCGACCCAGTCTTCAAAGACATGTTCTCTGACCTCTAATCCAGAATAGCCAAACTTGCTGCTGACTTTCATAAGTACATCAACCATGGATATTTCGGCCCTGAATTTGAAAGGAAAGAAAGAGAAATCAGAAGTGTCAAGGAACAACTGGAATAAATGAACAAAGACCATTCATCCTCTGTTCCTTTTTAGTTTATTCCCAAATCATATTTTTCTTCCCAGTCGTTGTTTTTTCCTACATCTCTTCCATACTCGCCTTCCTCTAGGCCTCCAGATACCTCTAAATACTTCAAATCCACTAGTGAACTTTTTCGCAAATACCCTCATCTTTCCTCTCCGTCTAGGAAACCAACCAATAAGCCCTCTTCGTCCAGACGTAAAGATAAGCAGCCCATTCCAGATCACTTCAAGCCAGTAATGTACACTTCCAGACAACCCCTCTCATCCTCAAACTTTGACTTAGATTCTATTTCCAATACCTCTTCCCGGTCATCCTCGGATAATGATCCAATTATTACCTCCTGTCACTCTGTTTCAGATGAGGTTGCTGACTTAACACAAGTCTTTATGGCTTCTCGAACAGATCCTCAGCCATCCACTCAGACTTATGATTCTCATAAAGAATCCTCCACTGGACTAGCTCCCTTCGTTGAAGAACCTCCAGAGTATCCTATCCCTGGACAGTCTCAAGGTGCCAGACTAACCAATGATCCCTGGTTTGATCTTTGCGACTCTACTCCAAACTCATTGAGAAAAAAAATCTTAGAGGTAAGTGTCTGGCTCGACTTACAAATGGCTAAGTTTGAACATAATCAAGAGAAGATCCTTAGAGAATTCGTCTCTAGGTTCATAGGATCTCTTAGAGATTGGTATCAAGCCCTTGGGGAATACCGACAGTTACAGTTTGTCTGAGCACCCTCGACCTCTCAGGCTATGGGTATCATCTTTAGAGAATTTCTTAGAGACCCTAACCAGTTCTATAAACAGGCCAGATAAGAATTCTTCGAAATGCCCTGCTGTTCACTCAAAAAGAAAGACATCGAATTCCATTACAACCAGATGTCTAACAAATATCACATTCTTGGTGGTATCAATGATCAAAGCCTAAAAAATGTCTATGTCAATTCTCTTTCTACTGAACTTCAAGATGATCTACAGAGAAAGATTGACACATCAGACAGACCCTTCAATAACATCACTTTAGGTGAAATTCATATGTTCACTTTGAGTGCCTTTGAAAAGCTTTGCGCTCTGCAAAAAGTCTTCTCCAAGATGCTGAAATAAGGAAAAAGATACAAAGCATAGTGTAAACAGACCTCGTACCAGATCAAATGTAAATCTGCAGAATAATGCACCTGTAAACCAAATAAGAAAAAACATTTCCACCCTTTCAAGCACAAAAGGAACAAGAAGTTCAAATTTTATAAAAAAAAAGGCTAAACAAACGTGGAACAAGTCCTAAAAATGTTTCGTCTGTGGAAAAAAGGGACATTATGAAAAAAAATGTCCCAACTAGAAGGCCAAATCGGCCAAGCTTTTTCATCAGCTAGAGCACATAGCGGATGAAGTCCCATATGATGCCGACATTGAATCTATCTTTTCGGAGCAAGAAGGTATTGATGAACATACCATATTTGTTCTCCAAGATACAGACTCTGTATCCGATTCAGAATACTCTGGCTCCTTTGAATCAGACACTCAAGACTTTTATCAGGCAGCATAAGTTGATTAAGAGTCAGGACCTCAGGTTCCTATTCAGATCCTGTCTGACAAATACTCCAAACCAATTAATGCCATCGCCTATATTGATACCGGTTCTCACAACACCATGATGAACCTTAATGTCCTTCCTCTCAATGCTTGGAAGTCTCATGTTCGATATTTTAAAGCAGCTGATGGTCAGATATTTACTACTAATCTAATTTCAAAAGCAAAGATAGGTATTAAGATCTTCCCATCATATACTCTTTGGACCCGCGTCATTGACACTCCATTACCGGATAAAGATGTCCTCATTGGTTGGGATGTCTATTGCGAGTGTAAGTCTTTTTGGATCCTTCCCAACGAGATCCGATACAAGATAAATTTCAAAGCCTTCTCCAGCATACCCAAAATCTCTCCATTGTTTGAAATCCAACCTTCGTTCCAACAAATTCAGCGAAAGCTACTACAGTTCTACGCTGACAATCATGCAGATTTCCACCATCCTAGGCCCCTGTGGAAAAATCCAGACTTTTTTCTTAAGCTCTCTTTCAAGCTTAATAAGGAGGTTAATCCTACAAAAGCCTTTCATTCGGGCATGTCACCCTCAAACCTCAAATTAGCAATTGAGGAATGCCTCAAATTAGCAATTGAGGAATGCAATGAACTACTCCGCCAAGGTTTAATTAAGCCCACTTCCTCACCTTGGGCATGCCAAGCTTTTTATGTAGAAAAGCCCTCAGAACTAGTCAGAGGAAAAAAGAGATTAGTCATTGACTATAAACCTCTTAACCTCTTAACCTCTTTCTCCGTGATGATAGGTTCCCGGTCCCCATAACCAACACTTTGTTTTCACAGCTCCCTGATGCAGCTGTTTTTTCAAAATTTGATTTTAAAGGAGCATTTTGGCAAATCGGCATATATGACTTTTATGGAAACTTGACTATGCATCTACATCATCAGTCTCCTGCATCTGGATACTTCACAGACCCTACCGGTTTAACCCTCATAAGTGACTTCTCTTGTCCCTAAACATCTGTTACGAATGACATACCACTTACGACTATCCAAAGTCTTATCCACAGAATCTCCAGATGCCCTTGCTCAACTTCCTTTGTGATGTCAATGGGGTTCCTCCTTATGAACATTTCATCCTCCCAAAGATACCTAGACACTCCTCACAAAGTTGGCATTCTTTTCAAAATTCCGTCCTACTTGACTCACATGATCCCATGGCTCTTGACACCTGGCCTTGCACTATTTTTGGAGCCCACAACTCAGACAACGAAGATCACGCCTACTGCAACTTAAGCAGCCAGTGATCTTATCAACATCCTGTGCACTTTAATTACTTTAATTATTGCATGTGTTAATAATTCTATTTGTACTGTGTGCTTTTGTCATGTTGTTTAAATTATTGTCCGGCCATCTGTTAGGCCTAATTATTAGCCTTATCTTGTCGGCCACCTGTCACGCCCAACTTATCTTTGTATTATTGCGGTCTACTTTATCAGCCACGTATATGGCTTACCCTGTTTGTCGGTTGGATGTATTCATCTCTCTCCTCCTATATAAGGAGAGCCTCTCTTGTTATAAGAATCAATCGAAATCAAAAATAAAATCTTGTGTGTTAGATAACACCATGGCCTTCTAAATATTTCCTCCTTCTCTTTAGTATTTCTCTATGAGATTATACACAATTTGTAACATATAATATATGATATATGTTATATAATATATAATATATGAAATATATATTATATTATATGATATATATATAAAAGAAATATAAAATATAATATAGTATATATTATATTATATTATAATAATAATATATATAATATAATATATAATATATATTTATATAACATTAATATAATATATAATGTTAATATATTATTTTTGGAAAGGAGGGTATTTTTGGAATGTAGTTTGTGCTTACGAGGGCTTTATGGAATAAATTTTTTAGTTTGGAATGGAATGGGCATTCCATTGGTTTTTGGATGGAATGCCCATTCCACCAAAATGGTGGAATCACCTACCTATTCCATTGTATTTTAACCAACCAAACATATGGAATGGATTCCATTCCATTCCATTCCTGCCCATTCCAGCCAACCAAACGCCACTTAAGATTATCAAAATAGGGACAGTTGTGGAGAAAAATTTATACGGTATAACAAATTTTCTCTCCTATCTATCATTACCGTATGGGTTCTTGTATTGTGATTTAAGGGAACTTTCTTTTCGCCGATTGTACTCTAACCACCGGTGATACAATCTATTGGTTCGTCGATTCCACATCCGCAATTTCGGATTCCTAGTGAACTATTGCACACCCAAATGTCTGTAATGTAAAGTTACATAAAATAGGGAAAAAAAAAAGACGGAATAAATAGGTTAATTCGAGAAAACCTTAAACCTCCCTATATTGGTGTTTCGAGAAACCAATAACCTCCCAAATATAACACAAAAGTTGCAGACAATAATTCTTCATACCTTTTCATTAAAGAATTGCATATATGTAAAAAAAATATTCCAATGAGAACTTTTTACGATGCACATTTTTAAGCATATTTTGTAAAATTTAATAGAATTTATTAAATATTGATGTGATTTTTTGTATAGATGATAAAAACAATGAAATACATTTTTGGAAAAGATTGAAAATTTTGGGTACAAGAAGTAATTTTTTTCCAACTCTTTTGTAGATAAATCATTAAAAATAGGGAAATATAAAAAAAAAATAGTTTTCGAATCCAAAAAATTTCTAAATTTTTATAAAATGTGTATTTTAGTTTTCTTATAATGAATACAAAATATCTAATAGAAAAAATTCAATTTCATTAAAGGTGTTTATTGTATTAAAATAAGAGGGTGCTGATAGAAAATTTTATATATATATATATATATCCAAAATATTTGTGTTCAACTCCCTCCTAGAATTAAGGGACTGATGTAGCACCAGTATAGGTGATCTAGCCCTGTTGATTCTGGGAATACCCAAGACTATAAACACATTCCTAACTCGTTAATTCACTAGAATATTAATAAATCGAACAAAAGAAATTTCATAACTACATTTTATTCATCAACTCAAGTCTGCCATCAAATGGCTACAAAGCTCTCTTAAATAGGATTAAAACAATGAAAAGAAGTAAGCAATTCAAAATTGAAACAACTCATAATCATCTCTCAATCAATATAAATCATCCTTAATTTAAGCTTCCAAAATTAATCAAAATAACCAAGATTTTGTCAATCTTAATGATTTTACTTAATTTGAAAGATAATAGGAATCTTTAGAATATTGTGATGATTGTAATAACTTGAGTCCTACTTTCCATAATTCGTAGAGCCATCTTAACCACACGATTTTCATCATTCCCGCTAGGGTCGAAAGAATTCATCCTTGAATTAATTAAAGATTAAAAATGCAGAGAAAAAAAATGCTAAAGAAATTAAAATGATATACAAAATGGAGATAACTATTTCGATTTTATTGATTCTTGGAATGTTGGAAAGTAGATTCATTGATTTTGAAGAATACTACAAGCTAAATAAGAACTAGATGTTGTTGATTCTTAATGAATACCAGCAAATAGCTAAAAAGTGATTAAAAGACCATAACAATCAATACTGAATCGATTTGGCTATGATACCAAAAATGATACAGTGTCAATACGGGTGATCAAGCCCTGTTGATTATAGGAATACCCAGGACTATGAACACATTGCTAACTTGTTGATTCACTAGAATACCAAGAAGGCAAACAAAAAAAATTTCATAACTACATTTTATACATCAACTCAAGTTTGCCATCAACTGGCTACAAATCTCCCTTAAATAGGATTAGAAAAATTCAAAATTAAAACAAATCATAATCATCTCTCAATCAATATAAATCATCCTTAATTTAAACTTCCAAATTAATCAAAATCACCAAGATTTTGTCAATCTTAATGATATTAATTAATTTGTGATTAATTTGAAAAATAATAGGAATCTTTAGAATATTTTGATGATTGTAATAACTTGAGTCCTACTTTTCCATAATTCATAGAGCCATCTTAACCACACGATCTTCATCATTCCCGTTGGGGTTGAAAGAATTCATCCTCGAATTAATTACACTATGTTTGGTTTGATGGAAAAGAAAGGAAAAGAAATGATAAGTTAATGAGGAAAGGAAATGAAAGGAAATGATAGTGTTGTTAATGATTGTTGTTTTGATAGTTATGAAAGGAAAATAAAGGAAATGAGACAAAAAAAAAAAAAATGAATATATATGAAAATATCATTCTTTCAACAATATGAATGATAGATATGTATTGTTATATAAGGTTACTTTTGGGATACTGAAAGATCATTTTCCTTTCCTTCTATTTACTCTTAAATTTGATGGGAAATCCAATTGGGTGAAACAAGAAGAAATTATTGAATTCATTTCCTTTCTTTTCCCTCATTTTTCTTTTCTTTCCCTCTTATTTAATAATCCAAACAAGATTTTAGAAAATCCATCCAAATCCTTTCCTTTCTTTTCTTTCCAATTCTATTAGACCAAACATAGTGTTAAAGATTACAAATGCTGTGAAAAAAAATGCTACAGAAATTAAAACGATATACATAACAGAGATGACTATTTTGATTTCGTTGATTATTGGTATGCTGGAAAAAAATTGTTGATTCTTGGAATGTCGGAAAGTAGATATATTGATTCTCAAGAATACCACAAGTGAAATAGGAATTAGATGTCGTTGATTCAAAATGAATACCAACAAATAGCTAAAAAGTGATCAAAAGACCATAACAATCAATGCTGAATCGATTTGGCTCTGATACCAAAAATGATGGAGCGTCGGTATGGGTGATCAAGCTTTGTTGATTTTGGGAATCCGCAAGATTATGAATACATTGCTAATTCATTGATTCACTAGAATACCGAGAAAGCAGTCAAAAGAAATTTCATAACTACATTTTATTCAACAACTCAAGTCTACCATTAATCGGCTACAAAGATCTCTTAAATAGGATTAGAACAATTCAAAATTAAAACAAATCATAATCATCTCTAATATAAATCATCCTTAATTTGAGCTTCCAAATTAATCAAAATCACCAAGATTTTGTCAATCTTAATGAATTTATTAATTTGAAAGATAATACGGATCTTTAGAATATTGTTATGATTGTAATAACTTAAGTCCTACTTTTCTATAATTCATAGAGCCATCTTAACCACATGATCTTCTTCAGGGACTAACTCACCAAAAACCCATAGAATAAACACTAATTAAAACCACTTACTTAATATTCAACAATTCAAACTAGATAAAACATCAAAATAAAATATACAAATAAAATTAAAATAAATAAACTGTTATGAAAACATTATTCAATGTTTTAATGTGAGTGGATGTCCACATTAAGAAATCAAGCTTATCATCTTCCTAACTTCTCTTGTAACATCCAAATGATTTATGATCATTATGAGGTGTTATAATATTGTCTTTTCATTTGTGTAACCAATAGATTGTAAGGCTATAAAATGAGTCATTACAAGTTGTACTTGTAGCATTGAGAAGTATTAAAGAATAAAAGAATCTCTTTTTTTGGGCTATTATTTTCTCTCCTTTCTTATTTTATATTTATGCTATTATGTTCTTGTTTATTTTATTTATTTCATAACACGTTAATCTCTAACCATTGTGTGTTTCAAGTTTCAGATTTGAAAGTTTCTTATATGAAGACTAATTGCCATATGATCCAAGTTTGATACATGATAAGAGAAAACTTTCTTTGTGCAACCGAGAGTTCTAAAAACATTAAAGTATTTATTTCTCTAATTTTGGGCTAAGAAAAAAAAAAGAATTGGTTTATATTATTTCTCTTCTTAACTCTGCTCTTAATATTCATTGGGTTGCCAATAAAAGAAAATAAAGATTAAATGATTGTATTGCAACCAGAAGATTGCAAAAAATGAAATTAATTTTATTGCAACCCAAAGATCGCAAAATCAAAGAGTCTGAAGCTCGATTTGATATATATTTGATAATTGTAAATCAAAAAGCCTGAAGCTTGATCTAATATCCGAAGATTATAAAATAAGAAATAAAAAATAAAAAAGCTTGAAGCTCAATTTAGTGTTTTGAGATTGTAAAATCAAAAAGCCTGAAAACATATTCTCATTAGAAATTATGGATTGCAATCAAATCAAAATGTGAAATTTTGAATTATCGAATAAGAATTTAAAGTTCTGAATTTCGATTGATGTGATTACTTTTGGAGCCCGAAGTTCTCAATTCATGATTTTTGATTATAAACATGAAGTTTACATATGAACCGGAGGTTCTAATGAAATTATAAATTTTCATCAAATATGAATTTTGTTTGGAACCTGGAGTTCTAGAATTGCAAATCATAACTATAAAGTTATGATATAATAGAACATTATGTTTCGATATTAGCAGGACCAAAAAGTGCAAAAGTAATTTGTCTTAGTTTTCAAACATTTTTGATCTATCTACCTATATATAATTGGTTGTTTATATTTCACACGATCATGAATCTGATATTTTTGATCTATTAATTTGTATTGGTTATTTATATTTTATATTAAGAGACCCAACTGCTATGAATGAAATATTTTTTTTCTTCTTATTTCTTCCTCCTTATTAAGGTATGTAAGATGTGAAATTTTATATTTCCATATACTAGAAAAATATAAATTTTTATATTTCATGCATCTATTAACAACGAAATGTCTCTATTGTTTCTTTAATGACATTTGAATTTATTCACCATGTTATATGTAGTTTTATAGTCCATTGAATTTTGTAACATTTAAAACTGTTAGTTTTATTTTGAGTTGATTTACATTCATGTCTTCTTAGTAATATAATATTTCTATCTCATTATTCTTTCAAAGACAAGATTTCCCATATTGCTTTGATTTATATTAGCATTGAACTTGTAATTGTAAGTTGCAACAAATCATGAAAACAACTTCATGTCATTCTAGATATTTGTTGTTGTTTTCAGTAAATTATATGATTTATCATGAATTATATTTTATTTTATTTGTTAAAAAAAAAATCTGGTTGTTTATTTATAATAAAAATATCTTATGATCAACGAATTATTTGTTCTTATATATATTTGCTTAAAAAAAAAGCTTTGATTACCAAGTAGATGAAGACATGATCAATGAAACATATTGAGTCTATATTGTTTCAAATATTGTTCCAGAAGTAGTAATATATATTTTAATATTTTATGCTTTAAATGTGCTCCAGAAGTGGCAATATTAATAACGTATATATTTGAGCATACTATTAGGTTATATCATGTTTTTCATGGTTGAACAAAATAATTAGTTTTGATTATAAAATCATTGACATCACCCGATTTGATCAATATCATTCCTTGAAGTGAATGTTACATATAGTCATGGTGATGATTGCAAGTATTGTTATAATCAAATAATTATTGATGTCAAGGTGATCACTAATGAAATTTAAATTGTTCCACCAGAAGTGGAATAACACCAAAACAAAGCAAGAAAATTGAAAGGATGTAAAATACACATTCTAATAATTATAAAAGTTTGCTTGCTATATGTTGTATATCTAAAATATTTTGATGATTTTTAGCAAGAACAATGAATGCTCCAGAAGAGTTAATATATGACACAAAGTGAAAACAAATTACATGAAAATTGACACTTTGTATTTGGTTAGATCTGGAAGATCTACAATATAAGAAATTATCCCTAGACAATTAAGAATATCATATCCAGCCAAGTAAGTATTTCAATATAATTTACTCATTGTTATTTTAATTTAATTTATTTCACACAACTAATTTTATGAGTATGGTCTGTGGTTGCCACTACGTTGGATCTTCCACATCAAAAAAAAAAAATTTAGTTTTATTTTTCTGTGGTCCTTAATGTTGTTGGAGTTGATCGATATATATATATATATATATATATATATATAGAGCTAGAAGTTTCAAAATCAAATCCAATTGAAAACCTATAGTTTTAAATTTGAATATAAATTGTTGAATATGAACCCGGAGTTCTGAAATTTGAACCTGAAGTTTTGAATCAAAAGATGATCTAAATTTTCATTATTAGATGAATATTTGGCTACTCAAATATTTGAAAAGGAAAATACAAAGGCTTAAAGCTCTTAATATTAATACAAATCAGAATCTGAAGTTCTGAATATTTATCTTATTAGAATATGATATTATCGATTCCAAACTAATTAGACTTGTAGTTCTATATTTAATTTTTGATATCAAATTTAATTAGAACTAGAAGTTCTAAATTTGATCTAATAACAGTTTTTTTCTTTTGAAAATTAAAATTGTGATTTATTTTAAGAACACGAAGCTTTAAATATATGATTTTTTATTTATGAACCAGTAATTCTTACACGAACCAGGAGTTCCAAAAAAATATGTGAGTGTTTAAGAACTTGAAATAAGAACATGAAATTTGAAGAATTGAAGTTCTTATTATGTTCTTTTAAGAATATTCTATCTCATTTATTTTGTCTCATGCCAAAATAATTTATCATATTTCTTATATTATATGATTACATGTTAGTGAATGTCCCTGAAGGACGATAAGCTTTACTAAAAGTAAACTATGCATCGAAATATTGAAATAATTTTATGGATATCCATTTCATAACTAATTATTTTTGCTAGTGAATGTCTCGACCATGTAAATTAGTCCTTAAAGGACAATATGACAAAATAAATGAGTTTATGTAAAAAATTATTATAATGCATACAATTCCTTGAAGTGAATTTTATCGTCGTTTGGGAGAGAATTATCATAAGTTGATAAACGACGTAAAATTACAAAGTATGCATCATCTTGTGAATTACATGATTTGTAAATAAATTTTCAGATGATTCAAATAAAATAATAAAATTACATTCTGCCAATATATAAACCCGGGTGGTTGTTCCTGTAGAACAATTTATTAAATGGCAGCAAAAATCATCTATTAGACAATAAAGTCGTAAAAGACGATTTTGGGTCAAAAGATATGGTTCATAGAACTGGAATTAAAAGATCATGATCATATTTAAAATAATATTCGAGTGATAGATAAATCATCATCATATAAGGCTCTTGAAGAGCTAGTCTCATTAGTGAAAACAAAATCCTGAAGAATCATATAGTAAAGTTAATTTCCTCTATGAGACCGTTGAAGAAAATAAAAGATTCTCAATTGTCCTAGTAGAGGCATGTGTACTAAACTTAATGTGATTATACTTCTCTTGGAGAGATATTTGTATAGAAAGACATGTATAGTGTATATTTAATATTAAAGTTATTAGAATAATCCCTTAAAGAGGCATATGAATTACATAATCATAATGAAATATATTGGTATAGAAATCGAGATCATATATTATTTTCTTTGCATATTATGAAAATCAAAGTTATATTCATGTGAAACTTGAAAGCTTTGGATCTGTAGTCCACATATTTAATGATATCAAACTTATTGAATATATATTATTTTTCGTACGAATTAATAAGATAAAAGGTTTACTGCAGAAACCTAGTTTGACAATGAATAAAAATCCTTGAAGGATTTAAATGCCTGAAGCAAGTTATTTAAAGCTACATGAAGTTTTATATAATGAAAATTAAACCATTAAAATGCATGTAGTGTATTTGTTATGGTGAATATTTATTAAAATAATTATATGTTGATTATGTAAAGCTTAGTAAAAATTATGCTAAGTTTATAAATTATATATATCAGGGGAATAATTTTAAGATGGAAAATCTTGGAAAATAATTTAGTCTTGGTTAATGCATTTGGTATTAACATGAATCAACATATATAAGGAAAATGTCCTGAAGTACTTTTCCATGGATAAAATACATCGAATGGATTCCTCGATATTTATTCTATAACTTAAAGTTGTGTATGATCACCTCTTGTTATTAAAGAACTTTAGGTACTGAAGTACCAAATATAAGTTCAACTTGTGTTTCATAATAAAACAACATGATGTCGTATATAACAAGTTGGACCAATTCAAAAATTGATTTTATTAAAGTTCTTTACATATGATCTCCAAAAAGGTGGTGATAAAAAATACGCACAAGTTTCTATCCTGCAGATTTATTTATAAATACAGTACTAATTGCAAAAAACTAAATCTTGGTACATAATATTGAGATGCAATATCTTTGCAAAATATTGAAGCATCCACATCAGAATGAGGGAAAACGTATTTATCACTTTATTAGAGGGGAGTTACTGATTTTGGAGAAAATATTACATACTGTATTTTTTTTCCTTCACTAGGTTTTATCCCATAGGGTTTTCCTAGTAAGGTTTTAACGAGACAATTTTGTACCCCAAATTCCTTCAGAGGTTAATTTGATATGTAGATGAATACTGTACTCTTTTTTCTCTGCTAGTTTTTTTCCTACTGGATTTTTATTAGCAAAGGTTTTAATGAGGCATATTCTCTATACGATAGACATCCAAGGGGAAGTATTATGAAAACATTATTCAATGTTTTAATGTGAGTGGATGTTCACATTAATAAATCAAGCTTATCATCTTCCTAACTTCTCTTGTACCACCCAAATGATTTATGATCATTATGAGGTGTTATAATATTGTCTTTTCATTTGTATAACCATTAGATTGTAAAGCTATAAAAGAAGCCATTACATGTTGTATTTGTACCATTGAGAAGTATTAAGGAGTAAAAGAATCTCTTTTTTTTTACTACTATTTTCTCTCCTTTCTTATTTTATATTTATGCTATTATATTTTCGTTTATTTTATTTATTTCATAACATAAACTAAATATCTAAACAATAATCAGGAGGTTTGTTTCTAGAGGTGTCAAAAGGGCTAGATTTATTCGGCCCGGTTCGGGTTCAGCTCGGATACAATTCGGCCCGGCTTAGTACTTTAGCAAACCTGAACTTAATCTGGACCTATTATTTAAGGGTTTAGATTTGGGCTTGACTTTTATGATTTATTATGCGGGCTAAGCCCGGTCTAAACCCCATAAAATCCGGCCTATATAGTAAATTATATATATTAAATTATTTATGTATATATATATATTATTTGTTTAAATATCATTTGCAATTTAAAGTAAGAAGAAAACAAAAAAGAAAATATTAATAGAATGAGTTTAACGTAGTTGACCTGGTTGTATATTTTGATTTGTTGATATATTATTAATAATTAAGGGGGGTGTATTGGATTGGGATTGTAATGGATAGTTTTTGGGTTCAAGGATTTAATGGATTTGCAAGACTTTATAGACTATTAGGATTATATGGATTAGACTTTTAAGATTCTTAAAGAATCTTTGAACTTTATTCAGAGACTATCAAGATTATTTAGACTTTGTTTTAAGATTTTTGTTGTTACAATGTTGCAATTGCTTTCAAGACAGTATCTGAACCAGTTTCAACAAATCCAAATACTTCTCAGCTGACTCCTCTTTGTTTCTTCCTCTACTTCTCGCAATAACCACTTTTCTAGGAACTCTTATAGGTAATTCATCAAACACATAAACAACAATTCTTATCAATCATCTTATTCATAGAAAAAAAAAAAAAAAGATTGACTATATCATTTCTTGTTAGCCAAATGGTCTAATTGTTTAAAGAATAAATACAAGTTTATTCTTATTTATACACAATACAACCTATTATTAATCTTTACATTGAACCTAGTTTGATTTACATATAATAAAAATAAAATGCATACTTTTATATATTTAGAAATATTACGATAAAAGACAAGAAAGATCTAAAAATAAATTCAGTCTTTTCCAATATAAATGCATTAACACATGCATGTTGGCTTTTCATATTCTGTTGTAACACCAAGATGTAGCTTGGACTATGCAAACCAGAGATTAGTTACTCAAGTCATGTGCTTCTCATCATCCCACACAACATGTTTCACCATAACCAGATTTGGGAGAATTTTTAAACTTTTTTTTAGGTTATGGTAGATTTGTGATGAATATCGTTAGGTATGAAAGTTGAGGAAGCTAAAATTTTTTATGTTTAATATCCGATGAGTGATGAGAATTGCAGAGTATATTTGAGAAGCAGGAAAGTCTGGGAAGTATTGTGGGTGAGAGCAAGACAATTCCGAGGTCCAGCTATTTATACAAATCATTGAAAAAGTCTGGATAATCCATTTTGTCATGAAATCATAAAAATCTTAATCCCAATCCAATACCACCAGACTTTTAAAAAATCTTAAAAGTTTGGATCAAATACCTCAAAACTTTTAAAAAATCTTAAAAGTCTGAATCCAATACCTCAAGACTTTTAAAAAATCTTTAAAGTCTCAATTGTCTAATAAAATCATGAACCAATACACCCTCCTAAATGTTCAATAATTGACAAGTATAAGAATTTGCCTCTGTGGATATTTCGTCGTAGGCCATTGTTTGAATTCTTTGCGTGGGCTCGATTCATAGATCCATTAAACATTATTTTGGATTGATTTTATAACACCCTAAATTATTTGGACCCAAGCCTGTTGAGGCCCTCATCTAATCCGGCCCAGCCTTGAAACATACTTATCTTTGTGCTGGTGTGTTACTGTTTATCAGGCCCGGCCTGGTCTAAACTGTAACAGGCCTAAATCCTTATCCAGTCCAAAATATAAAAGGGACTTAAAATTTCAGCCCGGGTTTACCCTTTTGACACCTTTATTCGTATCATTCCTTCTCCCTTAAAAGCATCATTGTCCTCTAGGATGAATGACTTTAAATGGATTCATCGTCTCATCTTATAGTTTATAATTAAATATAATGATGTCTTGAACCTCTCTTAAAGATGCTCCCTTGATTCACTCTTCAAATTATTCTTGTTAGCGTGCAATCTTGAGAATTTGTTGTAATGTCGTTTAGGACCACATCCTCCTTTGGACTTTAGATAAAAATAAAAAATAAATTTTTTTTTTTTTTTGCTCCACATTATATGGTATTTCAACCATTTTATTTTGCTCTTGTTTGCAAGAAAAGATTTTAACTTTAGAAGTAATTAACCTTACTTTGCAGAGTTTTTGAATTCCTTCATCATGTGTTGTAATCACCATGTTGTTACATTGTTGGACACCTTGATTTTCATCCAAAGATGTAGAATTTTCTTCATTTCTGTCTGCATGTTTGGCAGCTTGGTCATTTGATGATGATTCCAACTTTGCATCCGACATGCTCCACTTTTCTTCAATCTTGCACATTCTAATTTTATAGACATGGATTTCACCATATTCTTCATATGGTCCATCTCTTATAGGATTATTCATACGTTTGCTTTGGTAGTAGGCTCTGATAGCAATTGCTATAGATCAAAATGTCTATAATGTAAAGTTATGTAAAATAGAAAGAAAAAAAGAAAGAAAGAATAAATTGGTTAATTTGAAGAAACTTTAAACCTCCCAAATATTGGTGTTTCAAGAAATCAATAACCTTTTAAATATAACACAAAAGTTGCAGATAATAATTTTTCACATCTTCCCTTCCAAAAAAAAAAAAAAAAAAAATATCTTCTAACCTTTTAATTCATTAATGAAATGCATATATACCTCTCAAATATAACACAAAAGTTGTAGACACTAATTTTTCACACCATCCCTTCTAAAAAAAAAAAAAAAAAAAACTTAAAACCTTTTAATTTATTAATGAATTGCATATATATCTCTCAAATACAACACAAAAGTTGCACACAATGATTTTTCACACCTTCCCTAAAAAAAATAAAAAATAAAATTAAAAAACAAAAAAAAAAAACAAAAAAAAAACTTCAAACCTTTTAATTCATTAATGGATTGTATATATAAACTTTCAAGAGAAGGATCTTTCATTTTTTTTTTTTCGATAAGAACCTTGATGAAATCACATTAATTTTATGAATTTTGATTTCAATGAATAAAATTTGAGAATTTTTCAAGTACTAGAACTATTTTATTTTGTTTTATTTTGAATTTTCCTATATTTTTGCCATTTTTCCGATCCCTTCATATTTAACAAAATCGAGATAAATGGTTTTATTGCTTGAAAAATTATCAAATTCTATTTATAGATAGATTTCAATGAACTTATCATCCACAAAAAAATTCAGATTAAAATTCATAAAAATCGATATAATTTCATTATGTCATTACCAAAATTAAAATAAGGGACCTTTCACGTTGGAATAGGTTTAAATAGCACCATTAGGAATAGCACTAGATTAATAATTTAGTTTAAATGGCACCAATGGACAAAAATACCATCACCTTTTTCTTTTATTACTTTTCTGCCCTTATGTTTAATTTTTTTTCCTTCAAAAACCTCCATTGATGGAGGCCATACTCCATGCATCGTCCATCAATGGAGATGGAATAGACCTCCATTGAAGGTCTGTTTGACCTCAATAGAGGTTGATGAAGAATATGAAAAAAAAAATGGAAAATTTTGTATTTTGTCCAATAAGTCTATGAATTTGTAAAAATACCAAATAAGTTTCGAAAACTACAAAATAAATCTCGAAAATACCCAAATAATTATCGAAAATACAAAATAAGTTTTGGGAAAAAGCGTGAGACTTATTTTCGTGATTGTGTTTTAAGGGTATTTTTATCAGATTCACATTTTAGGTGATATTAAAATTTAAGTTATTAAGTTGGTAGTAGAATTAAAAGTATGGGAGTACAAACATGCACAATTAGTATGTCAGTATGTACACAATAGAATTCCCATTACCACTACCACCAGGAGGAGGGGGAGGAGGTAAACAACCGCTTCTTATTTTCTTCTTATATCTTCTTATAATATTCTTCTTATATCCGGATATAAAACAACTGCTTCTTATATTCTTCTTATAAGTTATATCTTCTTATATTTTTCTTGTATCCGAATCAAAGTTGGTGGTTGACTGGTTGGCCATGTAAGGGAAGATAAAATTGGTGGTTGACTGGTCAGTAAGTAATCATGAAAGGGATGCCAAATATGTGTAAAAATGAATACAAATGGGCCACGAAGATGCATCATATGTAATTCAAAGTGTCGGCGATGATAAGATTCAGAGTTTGTTAGGACCACGTCACGTGCTAATCCCGATTATATGTCAACATCGTATTTGGAACATGATGCATAACATCATAATAATATACACTTGGCCTCTTGTCAATGTGACTGGAGGCTCCCAAGTGAGCTTCCGCTATCAGGGTACAACGTCAAGAGTGTGTATATATTTTTATAAAATTTTCTTGTCCCACTATGGCCATGACATCCCAAGTGTGGGGAGCTTTCTCCCGGTTTTGGGAGCTTCTGTCTCCCCATTGTGGGAGCTTCTGTCTCCCCGTTGTGGGAGCTGTAGTCCGAACTGTGTTAGTAGAGCTCAATCTCTTTGGTTCTGACAGTTGTTATACTATCAAAAAAAAAATTATATATCATAATAACATGCCTAATTCGAATATTTGCCTTAAAACACCGACAACAATACGTCTCTTAACATTATTAGTTGTATGTAATGTTTCATCAATTTTCCATCAACTCGAATCACTAATCCATGATGGTGGTATGAGACATATATCACTGATCCAACTTCATCTCGATTTATCTATCACAATCAATACCTTAATTAATCAACTCGGTCAAACCTTAATTTGTTATCTATAAATGGTGAAGCAAATATAATCAAATTGAAAAAATAAAACATATGAAATGCTTGACTCCCACAAGATAACACTAAAGGATGGTGATGGGTCGAGTTCGAGCGGGTTTTACCAAACTCACACCCAAACCCACATCTAAGCCCACCTACAAACCCGCAAAATTAAGCAAGTTCATGTATGGATTTCCATTTACGGGTTTTGACTACATTCACTCCCGTCCACAAACCCTCAAAATTATACGATTCACAACCCACAAACCTGTAATAAAAGTATATAATTTTATATCTAATTTTAAAAATATTACAAATTTTAAAATTAAATGAAACTTGAAAATAAAAAACAGAATAAAACCATTGATAGAGCCGGCGAGTCATCCACTCCTCCCTAATAAATCTATACTAATTGTATATCTTTTGATGAGACTGAGGGATCACTACAAGAAAAAAAAAAAAGGTTTTATGGTAGAAAAAAACCGTCGTAGCAGGCAATTCATGACATTTAAAAAGCGTCATAATTTTATCATGAAATTTGATATCATACATTTTTGATGTTCTTAAAAATTAATAATACGTCATTACATCTTGACAGTAGTAAACCATCATAAATTTACGATGGTTATAAACCATCAGCTTGTTATCTTATATATATATATATATATATATATAATTATTGCTGTCACTATAATAAATAAATATAATATTATATAAAATTGAAACTCAATATATTTCAAAAAAAAAAAAAATCCATAATATAATTAAAACTCAATAAAAATATGGCAAAAAATAATCTGTAATAATCAATATTATTAAAACTTAGCAAAATTTTCATTACATTTTGTTAACCGCCAAAAATGGCAGGGGTCTAAAGGAGGATTTTTCATCCAGATTTGAAGAAGGAAGACATCACAGAAAAGCATCTCGGTCCCTCACTACTAAATCGACCGGTACCCCTCCACTAAGTTGACCTGATACACTTTCTGCATATTCAGATCAAGATCAAGGAAGCCTAGACCCCAAGATACCAGAAGACATAGAAACCAAGAACCTAAAGACCCTAATACTACATAGTCCGGGTACCTGGCTACTACGCTAAAACCAGTATCTTGATAACCCGACGTACTGATACCGTGGTCCAGTAGGAGACGAGATACCTAAATACCTCGATCCCTCTTAGAACTAGCCTACCAAACAGTAAGAACATCAGAGTAGCAGGCTATCAAGGTAAAGTCAGGTACACCAAGATCAAACTACATAGGAAGACGGTATACGCTGACGTTTAAATAACAAAGAGAATGTCTCTTTCCTACCACTTCAGATTTCCATTCAAAAACGGAGTCAACTCTTTCAGTTTAAATCCCACAATCCTCTCGCCTATTGCCAAGGAACGTCCCGTAAATTGCTAAACCATTAGACCGAATTTAGGGTAGTGCGCAGCAAGAAATATGACCTATATAAAGAACATGATTCTCATCAGAAAAGGGGGCTTAGACTTTTCAACTTGAATCCAAAAAACCCTACAGTTTTCCACTTATCTACTCATACGAGATCGTCATCACCAACTGGGTTAGAAGCTTCTACCATAATTGACCGAGTCCTCTATTGCATTCATATTATACTTTGATTGATTAATGAATTGTATTTCTCCTTATTATAATATGATATAGTGATTTTCTTTCACATTTATCCATCATTATATCTAGCTTATTTATACTGAACTATGTGTCGCAGTCTACCCTAACTCAGTCTTAAAAGTTGTTAATTGGAATTCCATCCCTCTGACAATTTTCCATTAACACTTTTTGGTGCTGTCTGTGGGAAAAGAATACCTCCTATCATTTATAAAGCAACTACCTAGCTCTACTCAGCAAGCAGGAAGATGAGGCTTCGATCCTGCCAAGAGTAGCCCAACCCATCAGAGCCCCATTCTCTTGCTTCCATTAAGAAAAACCAAAGGAAAGGAAGAAGATTGAGAAGCCATATCCCGCCACCAGCTCCTCTACCCCGTACAGATTCTGCGCCCCAAGACTCAACGGTCTAGTAGACAAATCGGGATACTATATGTTAACCGCCAAAAATGGCAGAGGGATCAAGGAAGAATTTTCCATCCCTATTCTGGGCTGGGAGGCAAGATCCAGCTACCATCAATAGAAGATCTAGACTAGAGTGCCCCGGAGCAATACCAGCCCATCCGGATCAGGGTCGGGAGTGCCAAGATCCCGAGATGACAAAATGAAGACCAGGTCATAGGAACCCCTACTACTTGGTGGATCTAGTATCTCGACACCACGCTCTCCAGGTATCTCGTTACAAGGACAACTAATACCCCGATACCCAGGCATGTCAGGATCATGGCTCCGAAGACTCAGGCTACCCTGGGCACCCTGATGTTACACCATCTTGATACCCCGCTACAACATCAATCGGTATCCTAGCACCTGGACATTCTGTTACCACGATCCAGTAAGTCTAAACCTCTTGGGTCTTTTCTAGAATCCGCTAGCCAAGCGGCTAAAGCTCCAGGAAGAGTGAATTACTAAGGCACATAGGAAACAACTTTAAAGCTACGTTGAAGCGCCATCGTTTAAATCAATACAGAGTTGTATTCCTTCCCGGCGTTGAGAAACATATTTGAAAGCAAAGTCAACTCTATCATGACTCCACCAAACAAAGGATCATTGGTGACACAACATGAATGTAGAGATATTTTCAGAGATCGCCAGTTAATACTCCGAAAATCTCTAGGTATTGAAACTTAATCAAGAAGAGTGCTCGGGAAGGATGAAACATTATATGTTAACCATCAAAATTGGCAAAGGATCAAAGAAGAATTTTCCACCCGGATACAGGGAAGAAACACATGCCGAGATACCATCTAGGTACTCATAAAAAGAAGAATACTGGATCAAATATGGATACCTATCTCCTCCCTCGAAGTAACACCAGTAAAACCCAGCAATCCCGATAACCCCTAAAATGTTCCAAAGCGGAGTTCTATTTAGAATCCTATCATGGAGCTCAATGGGGTACCTCACTACTGCATTAGACAGGATATCTCGTTACTAGATCGACAGGATACCCCGCTACTATTTCAGCAGGGTACCCCACTGCCGCATCAGCCAGACATCTAGATACTACATCAGGTAAAGTATCCCGCTTCTACATCTAGCTAAGTAACCCACTTATACATCCAACTGGGTACCCCGCTGCAAGAACAACCGATATCAGGATACCCTGCCGACCAAGCACCTAACCAAGAAAGGATCAAACTAGAAAGAGGCGGGGTACACGAGAACCCAGATGAACCCAAATACCTTTAGGGATCCTCTCATCAGTTAACCATACGAAACATTAACAGAATCCGAAATACGTATGTCCAGACGGACAAGTCTTGAAACTCTAAAGCTAGAGGGATGAAACGCGGTCCTTCATCTCCCGATAAAAAGGTAGACTCCTCCCGCCACTTAAGAATTCCATTCGAATAAGGAGTCCACTTGTATTAGAATCCTCTCCAAAAAGAATCACTTGATTCAGATAATTAAAGCTCCTACGAGGTTGTCTCCTAGAAGGAAAGAAAGTCCTGTGATCACCAAAACCCTAGACCGAAATTATAGGAGTGCATGGCAAGCAACGGGACCTATATATACAACATCACATTCACCAAGAAGAGGATCAAAAATTGGCCTCCCCAAACCCTATATCCATTTTCAGTTCTACTTATCAATAGGCACGAGCACGCCATCTACATCATCCAACAAAACCTTGAATACCATCACATATTGCCTTTGTTTAATAGGAATCTTGTTGGTATCGAACTACGTGATACCCCTCCGACAGGGATCAACCTCAATCTTGGTCCTTAAAGTTGTTATTTGGAGATTCACCCTAGTGATAATTTTCTATTAACACTTTTGACGCCGTCTATGGGAAGTACCTTCCCAACATTTATAGAAAAGTTGTCTTACTTCTACCCTGCGAAGCAGAAAGATGAGACTATGATCCTCTCAGGCCCATCCGGCTCCATCGGGACCTTTGACACTCTCTTCCACCGAAATAGCTCAAAGACGGGGTAGAAGATCCATGAATGACAATCCGGCACCAATACCTCCTCTAATCACAACCACATGCCCTTTGCCTCGAGATCCGATTGGGCAGGAGATCAAACGGGATATTCTAGAGCAACAAACTGCTGCCTACGTAGAAGCCATCTGATTCAGAATGATAGCTCAAGGAATCCCCTTTGAAGCAGCCAGGATCACAGGAGACATTGGCTTAAGTATCCGGGTACTAGTATTTGACCGACTAGGACCATCTCCACCAACCCCGGTTTGCCAGGTTAATCTCAAACCTCAACTGGTAAAGTCCGCGATTGAGATTCCACCGAGGAGAGTCCAACCCCAGGCAAGGCCAAGGGGAGAGAAGAAAGATCCATAGCCAGACTCAAAAGGAAGCGCCAGATCCCGAAAAAGCCCTAGAAGTAGGCACCAGAAAGCCAAGCGGAAGGAAGTGGTTGTTGATTCAAAGACCTCGGATGAAAAAGGCTCGGTGGCCTGATCTGGAAACGCTAAATCTCAACGCCTGGAGGATCAGATGGCCAAAATGGCTAAGAAGTTGGAGGAATTGAAAAAGGGAAAGCATCAAGGAATCCGGAATAACCTCCTAGGAGAGATGAATGCACTATTCTCCAAAAGAATCAGAGAGGCGGGGCTTCCCCCTAAATTCAGGATGCCTTCCGAAAAGTATTCCGGAACAGAGGATCCAATCATTCACATGGAAAGCTTTGTCCACCATATGGAAGTCCAGAATGCAACACAGTCAACCATGTGTAGGATGTTACCCTCGACCTTGACTGACTGTGCCAAAACGTTGTTTAGGAAATTGCCACCAAGTAGTGGATTCTTTTTCTAAACTCACCACAGCTTTCTGTGCACAGTTTCAAGAAATCAAGCCTCGTCCCAAGGACCCTATTTTGCTTCAGTATGTGGTCCAGGAGTGGGTTGAAACATTGAGGTCTTATGTGGAGAAATTCCATAAGGAAGTGATCCAGATGGGAGTATTCGATGAAAAAGACACCTTGGCTAATTTCCAAAGAAACTTGTAGGCGGGCAAACTATTCAGCTCTTTTGCTAAGCATCCACCAGAAACTTACAAAGAAGCCTACAATCGAGCTTTAGAACAGGTAGACATAGAAGTGCAACTCCGGATCAAGGGTGAACATGATGAAGCCCGGCTGGCCCCGCGTCCTAGGAAGGAGGCTCTAAAGCCTATACCAGTCAAGAGATTCCAAAATCACTCCCCAAACAGGTCAACCTACAAGCCGCTTCCTATTCCCTAGTACTAGGAAAGGTACCCGAATAGAAGGTCCCTTCTCAAGAGATCGCCTCCCAGGGCGGCCTCTCTGAAAGAAGTTGCCCGGGTAGCAAGGGAGGAAGATGTGTATAATCACTACACCTTCCCCTATGCTTTAAGAGAAGTCATCTACCTCGCCATCTGGGAAAAAGGCATACTCAGGAAGCCGGGTCCCATGAAATTCCCAGCTAATAGGAGGAACCAGTACAAGTATTGCAATTTCCAAGAGGATGTCGGACACAACACCTCAGAATGCTAGCCTCCACAATTAGATCGAAGGATTGGTAAGGGGAGTCCTGCTGACATAATTTCTACAACAGGTACGGGATAGCATCAACGAGGGGAAATAGGTATAAAACGGGATGCATGAGGCGGCAGATAGAATGAGGGATGGGGAGAATGATCTGATGCAGCAGATCAGGTGATTCATACCATTAGTGGATGCCCCAACTTGGCTGAAACTTCCAACAATTTTAGGAAGAACCACACAAGAAAGATTCCCAGACTTAACGCAGGTCATGAGATATTCAAGGTCAGCAGTGGATCCCGAGATCCATCCCGCTCTACCAAGATTTTCTTCATAGAGGAAGATGTCTACAATACAGTCTAACCACATGACGATCCTATGGTAATCTCGGTACAGATTGCTAACTGCCGGGTTCACCGTGTCTTGATCGATAAAGGAAGCAGCGTCGATATCCTATTTAAGGGAGCTCATGAGCAACTTAACTTGAAGAATTCCTGCTACAACAACTGCACCTCGCTTTTGAATGGTTTCATAGGGGACTCTGTAATGCCCATGAGATCCAAAATCCTACCGGTGGTAGTCGAAGAAGCTCTACTTCAGCAGAACATGATGACAGAGTTCATCGTGATGGATACCCCGTCTGCCTACAATGCCATTTTAGGTAGGCCCTTCCTCTCAGGGATTAGGGGGGGTACTATCCGTCTATCACAATGTCCTAAAATTTCCAGTGGTAACAGAAGTGGGAGAAGTCAGGGGGGACCAATAGGCAGCGAGCAATTGCTATGCAGTATCCACCAATCCCGCCGCGCTTGCCAGACAGTGCACACACGTGGCCAGTGAAATAAACCTAGATACGCAGGAACAATGTCATTATGACATGGAAGAAGGAGAGGTACTAGACATAGTCATAGAAGAGTAGGAGGATGAAGAGCGGAGTTGGACCAGTGGTCGTCCCGCAGATCAATTAGAAGACATACCCATCATGAGAGAATATCTCACTAAGGTGGTGAATGTTGGAGGGGGATTAGAGCCCGAAGTTAATGAGGACTTAATAAAGCTTCTTAGAGAATACAACGATATTTTTGGTTGGACCCATGAGGATATGCCCGGCATTCCTCTTAGCTTGGCCACTCATAGACTGGCAATAGACGCAACCGTTAAACCAGTGAAATAGAAACGAAGACACTTCAATGCCGAATGGAACATCGCAATCTAGGAATAAGTGGACAAACTCCTAAAGGCCGGGTTCATCAGGGAATTCCGATATCCTGAACGGATTGTCAATGTGGTCATGGTAACCAAATGTAACGGAAAATGGTGGATGTGTGTGGACTGCACCGATCTCAACTGGGCTTGCCCTAAAGATAGCGTCCCGCTGCCTAAGATCTACCAGCTCATTGATTCTACCGCGGGAAACAAGCTTTAAGCTTCATGAATGCCTTCTCGGGATATAATCAGATCATGATGCATCCCTCAGATCAAAACAAGACCAGCTTCATCACTAGTCAAGGCCTCTACTGTTATAAGGTAATGCCATTCGGACTTAAAAATACAGGTGCTACATACCAGATAGGAAAATCCATGGAGGTGTACATAGATGGCATGATTACAAAATCTTTGGAGGCCGGGTAAAACCTAGAAGATTTACGCCAAACTTTCTAGGTAATTAGGAAGAACCAGATGAGACTGAACCCGCAAAGTGTGCTTTTGGAGTAGCGGCAGGAAAATTCCTAGGGTTCATGGTACATGAAAGAGGAATCGAGGCCAATCCCTAGAAGATGAAGGTCATCCTAGACCTCAAGTCTCCCACAACACTCAAGCAGGCACAGTGATTGACGTGCCGAATAGCAGCATTGAATCGATTTATATCCTACTCCACCGATAAGTGCCTTCCGTTCTTCAAGATTATCAATCAGGGAAAGAAGCTAAAATGGGGTGAACAAAGCGAGTTGGCTTTCCAAGCCTTGAAGGAATACTTGGCCAGTCCCTTTCTACTGGTCAAGCCCCTCACGGGAGAAGAGCTCCAACTTTACCTAGCCGTCTTAGAAGCTACCATTAGTGGGGCCTTAGTGAAAGAATACAGTGACGGAATACAGAGACCGGTGTACTATGTGAGCTGTGATTTCACCAAGTCTGAAAAATATTATACTGTCTTGGAAAAGCTCGCCTATGCCTTAGTAACTACAGCCAGAAAGCTCCGGCCCTATTTTCAGGCACACACTATCGTGGTAGTTACCGATCAGCTCTTACGACAATTCCTCCAGAGGCCAGATGTATCAGACAGGTTGGTTCTATGGGCCTAGAGCTCACCCAATTTGACATCAAATACAAGCCAAGGTCCACGATCAAAGCATAGGCCTTAGCCGACTTCGTAATAGAGTTCAGCGTAAATCCGGACCCAATTATCAAGCTCGACCCCAGTCCGAATCAAACCGATCTGAGCTGGCCTGAAGACAACAAGACCTGGATTCTATACACAGATGGGGCATCAAGTCAATCAAGATACGGAGCAGGAACAATTGTGATAGACCCAGAAGAGGTTGAATGCAGTCACTACTTCAGGTTCGAGTTCAGGGCGACTAATAATGAAGCAGAATATGAAGCCTTACTAATAGGAATGAGAGTAGCTGAAGCCTTAGGGGCTGATTTCCTCCTAGTCAAGAGTGATTCCTAATTGGTGGTCAACCAGGTGTTGGGGTTGTACCAGGCAGAAGGTGACAATATGGTAGCATATCTGGCTAATGTCCGTGAAGCTATGTCAGGATTCAAAGACGTGAGGATGGAACAGATACCCCGAGAGAAAAATCACCGGGCAGATGTTCTAGTCAAGATCGCAGCAGGTGAGGGTCATACCTTACCAAGGGGGGTACCCTTCCATCTGATACCCTGATTCAGTATAGCTAGGGGGTAGAGATCCTACCAGTCAACCGATTCCCTTGTTGGATGGATCCAATAGCGGACTACCTCTAAAGTGACACTCTCCCTGTACATCCAGATCTAGCACGCAAGCTGAAGAGAATCGCTACCTGGTACTGCCTTGTAGACGGATACCTTTACCGCAAAAGGAAATCCCTCCCTCTACTTAGATGCCTTCACCTAGATGATGGTACCTAGGCACTTAACGAGGTACATTAAGGGGATTGTGGTAATCATGTAGCAGGCGAGACACTAGCCTACCAGATACTTATAATAGGCTACTTCTGGCCGACTATACATCAATGCAAAACAGTTCGCACAATCACGCGAGGCTTGCCAGAAGATAGCAAACCTCCATCACCTCCCCCCGGAAAAGCTCTCTTCGATCAGTACACCTTACCCCTTTGCTATCTGGGGACTAGATCTAATCAGCTCACTTCCTACTGCACCTGGCCATGCCAAACATGCAGTAGTAGCAATAGACTACTTCACCCGTTGGGTGGAAGCTAAGGCACTTGTCAGGATAACTGAAGAAAAGACCACCAGTTTTGTCAAGGAGAATATCGTTTGCTGCTTCGGTACCTCGATGGCCATCATAACTGATTTGGGAAAGCAATTTGATAATGCCAACTTCAGAGAATTCTGTGAAGATCGAAAGATTGATCTCTGATTTGCATCAATGGCACACCCTCAGACTAATAGGTTGGTAGAAGCTACCAACAAGACAATTAAAAAGCTCCTAAAAAAAAGCTCCAACAGAAGAAGGGGTTATAGGTTGAAGAATTATCCAATGTGCTATGGGCGTACATGACCGCCAGGAGAACTGCAACAGGGAAAACCCTTTATTCATTGGTATTTGGAACTGAAGCAGTCTTGCCCATCAAACACAAGCTTATATCTTTCCGGATTCAAAACTATGAACCAGAAGATAATGAGGCTGAGTTAAGAGCCAATCTGGACCTATTCTAGGAGAAACAAAACAGGATCACCGAAAGAGTAGTAGTGTACCAGAGTAAGATAGCCCGACACTTCAACAAGAGAGTGAGGATCTGCCATTTCAAAGAAGGAGACTTGGTTCTCAGAAAGGTAACCCAGAGCACCCCGAAAAGGTCCGATGGGGTACTAGCCCCTAACTGGGAAGGCCCCCTACCTAATTAAAGCAATGCTCTAGGGTGGCGCATACAAGCTGGAAAACCTAGAGGGATACCCGGTGGACCACACATGGAAAGCTGATCACCTCAGGAAATTCTACCTTTAGGAATTCAACCTATATCGATTGGAATATACACCCCGATTTTATATTGTACTATTTAAAAAATTCAATAAAGTCAGTTATCTCTCCTACATGATTCTCCAATGATCACTCTGCAAGCTCCCCTACATAATTCTTCTATAGCTCATCTTGTCGCCTTGGTCGAGGTATAGCCTCTTCCGAGAAGCTTGGTACTAAAGGTGGCATAAGTTGCCTACTAGGACGGATAATTCTTGCCATTACTGAATCACCTAAAGACTAGGAAATAGCCTCATGGCGCTCCTGCTGCCTTGGTTGGGGGTATACCCTCCTTTAAGAAGATTCTGATATATCAAGACCAGGAAATAGCTTTAAGGCGCTCTTGCTGCCTTGGCCGGGGTATATCTTCCGCTGGGAAGCCTGGTGCTAAAGTGGCCTAAGTTACTTATAAGGACAGACCATCAAAAGGATCGGGATACCTTTTTGGGATGCCCGGTTCCTTACTTCTCCATCTCTTCAAGAAGAAATAACATTAGGGCATTCAAGCTACCTTGGTCGGGGTATACCCACCTCCGAGAAGCCTGATGCTAAAGCAATCTAAATTGCCTATCAGAATAGAATCTCAGAAGAAGCAGGATACCTTACCAAGATACCTGATGGCTTGCTTCTTTTGAAGACACTTATAGCTGAAGCAGGCTTGATTATCAAGCGGGATATCCAGAACCTCAAACAGCTACATATTTATTAAAAACCCACTAAAGAAAGGGACGTGTTCACCTGCTAGATCCCGTTGGTGTTTTCAACGACAAGGTACAAGATTGTTATATGGCTATCAAGTATCCTAGTCAAGAGGCAGGTCTCCAAATTTAGTTTCGTTCATTTATAAGTCTGAAAGTTGTAAGATTTAAATTTATAAGTCTAGGTTTTTCTAAGTAAATTTCTTTCTAAATCAGAAGAGCAAGCAAGATACTATGTGTCTTAGTAAGAGAAGAAATTTTTATTGACCGGGACAGGGAGCCCAACCCCCAATTACGGGCTACATAAAAAATAAGGGGGGGGGGGGGGGGGGGGGGGTAAACAATAAAACAAACAACATACATCACCCCGCTCTCCCACCGCCAAGCCCCGTCCGTCTCGCTCGTACCATTACCGCCTACACGTTCCCACCAACCCCTTCAATTTCTGGTACCTCGGGCGTAGCAGGAACTCCTTCCCCCCAGCTAACTCAATCATGGCCTCTACATGCAGCCTACTGATCCCCGTGAACCTCTTCTACCTCGGTCCCAACTGGAAATTTCAATACGTTGCGATAAATAGACAAAACCCCCTTATACCGAATAGGAAAAGTCTCCCTAGAATCGCGTTGTAGGTGGATGGGGTGTCAACCATAATGAATTTTGTCATTATGTTTTGCTAAAGTGGCACTTTTTCGATTATCATTGGCAACCTATGGGATCCAATCGGCATCAACTAGTCTCTTGTAAATCCATATAGAGGCGTGGTACAATTGTTGTAACAGGGGTTCTTCAGGTTGAGTTTATCATGAGCCCCTTTAAATAGAATGTCTACACTGCTCCCAGTATCAATCAGGACACGGTGGACCTAGCAATTGGCTATCTAAACCGTAATCACCATTGGGTCGTCATGTGGTTGAACTGCATTGTATACGTCTTCCTCCGTGAAAATAATATGGCTTGCATGTGGAAGGTTTTGGGATCCCGTACTAACCTGAAGTATGTTGCTACTGGTAAATAGTTTAGGAATCTTCCTAGCATGATTTTTCTTGGAGTTGTTGGAAATTCCTTCTAGGATAGGGCCTCTACTGATAGTATGGATGACTTGGATTTGTTGCATCAAGTCCTTTCCTTTATCTTTTCTTCTCTCCATTGCTTCCTGCATTCTTCCTTGTACCTCCGTCCCCATCTTAATTCTATCCCACACTTGTTGCAAGAATTCGACTAAAAGTCCTCCTCTTACCAATCCCTCAACCTGGTTACGCGTAGCATTCCGATGTATTGTGTCCTATGTCCTCGTGGAAATCACAGTATTTGTAACTGTTCCTTCTGTCTATCTGAGCTTTCATAGGGTCTGGCTTCCTGAGCAGACCTTTGTCACGGATTACAAGATATATGGTCTCCCGGGAGGCATTAAGAGGAGTGTAGTGGTTGTACCCGTCCTTTTCCCCCGCTATTCGGGCTACTTCCTTTAATAGAGGGGTCATTCGGGAAGGACTTCTTCGTGTGGGGTATCTATCCCAATGTTGAGAAAAATTTGGTGGTCTATACGTAGACCGGATGGGAGGAAGATTATGTACTCCCTTAATTGATACGAGGCTTTGGAACTTCCTTTTTAGGACGCTTAGCAGATCGGGCTTCGTCATGCTCGATCTTAATCCTAAGTTGTTCCTCTATCTCCATTTGTTCTAAAGCCCTGTCATAGGCTTCCTGGTAGGTTTCAAGTGGATGCTTGGTGAATGATCGAAACAATCTCCCAACCCACAGGTTTCTTTGAAAATTTGCTAGGGTCTCATTCTCGGTGAACACCCCCATTTGGATTACTTCATTCTGGAACTTCTCTACACAAGACCTCAGCATCTCACCCCGCTCTTGGATTATGTATTGTAGTAGGATGGGGTCTTTGGGACGGGGTTTGATTCCCTGAAATTGCGTACAAAAGTCTGTAGTAAGTTTAGTGAAGGAATCTACACTACCTGGGGGCAATTTCCTGAACCAAGTTTTGGCATGATCTGTTAGGGTCAAAGGAAACATTATGCACATGGCGGACCGGGTAGCGTTATGAATTTCCATCTGGTGCACAAAGCTTTCTAGTTGGCTTACAGGGTCTTCCGATCCCGAATATTTCTAAGATGGCATCTTGAACTTGGGGGGTAGCTTTACCTCCTGGATCTTTCTTGAGAAGGGCGCGTTCATTTTCCCTAGGGGATTCTTCCGGGTACCCCGATGCTTACCTCTCTTCAATTCTCCCAATTTCTTGCCATTCTAGCCATCTGATTTTCTAGGCGCTTGGATTTGTCTTGTCTGAATCTGGCTTCAAGGCTGTCATTGTCCGAGGTTTCAGATTCAATAGTCACCCCATGTGCTCCTCCTTTTAAGGAGGGTTCCCTCTGAGATTTCTTCTAGGCTTGCTACTCGCCTCAGCATCGGGCTGTAAATCACGCTCCTTAGCTATTGGTTCAATAACTGATTGGTTCCTCCTGGAAGGGATATCTGCCACCGATCTAACTTGACGGGGTCTGAAATCTGTAGGGTAATTTGGAACTAGAAGGGGTGGTCCCAACCTGTCGAAGACCGGTACCCGAGTACCCGGTTCGACCTCTCTCACGGTTCTAGGTACTTCAAAGGGTGTCCCTTAGGCTATCATTTGGAGTCAGATGCTCTCCACGTAGGTTGCAGCTTGCTGTTCCAGGATATCACGATTGATTTCTTCAGCAACAGGAGCTTGAGGCACGGAGCCAGCATTTAGTGGGAGAGCTGGTGCCGAGTTGTTATTCCTCGACCCTCTTCCTTGCTTCTGGATTCTCTGAGTGGAAGCGAGAGAGTAGGGCTTTGAGGGGGCGGGCAGCCCCTAAGAAGATTGGAGTCTTATCTTCCTACTGGCTAGGTAGAGCTAGGACGGCTCTTTTGTAAATGTTGGGAAAATTCCCCACAGACGGGGCCAAAAAGTGTTACCAGAAAAACGTCACCGGTGTGTGTTTTCGAATAACGACTTTTAAAAGGACCAAGATCACAATAGACCATGGCCCGGAGAGGTATCACGTCACTCGATACCTGTATAATATCAGTAAAACAAACTAGACACAATAGTGATTATAAGTAAGGATAAACCAACGTCTATACTCATATATTTATAGAAAGTGAAATACAACTCTTTGATCGAATCAAACTAGACACCAATGCAATAACGATTTATGATCTATTATATAGGAGGATTTTGACACCGTTGGAGAAGGCTAAATTGTATTAGTCGATAATTAGAAGAGCTCTCTATGGGTCTCTCTCTTTTTCCAAATCTCGGATCCTCTTCTCCAAACACATACGTCCTTCTTTATTTCCCTCCTCCTACCAATCAAATCCCCCTAATTTAGACCAAATTGATTGACCGTGTTATGATATGGCAAGGGACCCAAGATGGCCTAATAGTAGAATCCCATGATCCTCTTTGCAGCGAGGTTCCCGGATGATGGAGTGGTAAGGTACCACAATGACAAAATAGCAAGGAAACAAGATGGCATGGTAATGAGGTGTCCAGATAATAGGATAACATAATACTTAGGCATTATGGCGATGCACCTGGACCAAGTAGGACATCCAGACGTGGTAACAGGGTACCTTGATGTGGTAGTAACGGTTGGGGTAGTGGTAGGATGCCCAGATTTGGTAGCAGTGTACCTGGCAGAATACTTGAATTTGGAAGCTGGGTACCTTGTCATAGCAGCGAGGTACCCAGACTGTCTGGTATCGAGGTACCCAGACTGTCTGGTATCGAGGTACCCAGATGTCGTGGCGGGGTACCTTGGATCTTGTAGTAGCATGGTATATCATTCTGGCCTTCTCTTTTAAAATAGCGGGATATTTCTTGCTGTCTCCTTCTACTTCTTTTCTTGGTGGAAAATTCTTCTTTGAACCCCTACCATTTTTGGTGGTTAAAAACATGATTGTTATGAAAAAACAATTAACATATGTAATCTCAATTCACCACCCTTAGTCTACAAAACATATACCAAGAAACAATGTATCTCATATAAGAGTATATTCAATGAAGAGCAAATTCCACAAGTTGTACTTTGAATATTACAATGTAATTACACTAAGTTGAACTTTACAACTTGATATAAAATATTGCAAGATGCAATGTTCAAACACTTACAATATACAAGAGACAAGTGTTGATATTAAATAATGTGTGCATATCTTTCTTTACCAATAACTTGTTTACAAGGATGTGAGGAAATGATGATATTAAACAAGTTATATTAATCATACATATAACTATAAAGAGATAGAGATAGAGACATTTGACATATGTGGTAAACCTCCGAAGAGGAAACGTCCACGGGTTGAATCCACAACCACCGGCAAGCAATCCATTATGACGAAAAGGACTTACACAGTCAAGGCTATCAACACATGATATCCACTCTAAGCTATCAACTCCTAGTCTACCCTCGGGCCTAGTGAACCACCTAGCCTACTTTTTATCCGAGATGTGTCCTACACCTCTAGGAAGCAACTTCCTATCCAAGACGCTCACGTCTCTAGGAAGATTCCTTTGCTTAGCTATCTAGATCACAAATGATCCTAGTCAAGCTTCCTTAGCTTAACCATCCGGAGTACCAAACTCCTAGCTAAGACTTTTGCTTAGTTATCCGGATCCTCTTGACCCTAACTAAGATTCTTTGCTTGGCTTTCCAGAACTCTTTCCTAGCCAAGTCTTCTTGCTCAAATTAAGGCTTCACTCACCTTAACAAGAGACTTACACCTTTTTAAAGGCAAATTATCCAAGTGATGCAAATGCTGCAAGCACATTCAACATAAGACATATGATCAATATGAACTATGGAAACTAGAATTAGACAATAAGCACACAATGTATGATATTCTAGTTTAACAATCCAAGTGATGCAATCATACAAGATGATGCATGAACATATGAAGTGTATGGATCAAGTACAAATCATGTAGACATAGACTTAATCATGTGAGCACACAAGTCAAATATTGTCTTGTCGTAAAATCATGAATTGAAACTTAGAGCATGTGAAACACCTAACACATGTGATTCCTAGTTTCTTTCACAAAGCTAACACTTGAATAAATCATATACATGAACCACATATTCAAGATATTAGAAACATATACACAAAAAATGATAGAATCATAAAATATGATCAATGAATATTCTAGCAAGTATTCAGAGCAAGGATATAATGACTAATTAATTAAATCCTAGTTAGCTCTAAACACAAAATCAAATGTGCTAACCCTAAAGTTGTTCAATAAAAGGATCCAAGCACATGCCAAGGTTATTAATCATAAAATGAGTCAATCAAAACACAAATAACCCTAGATATAAAGCTAATCACAATACAACTCACAAACATGTGAAAACCTAGAATTATAGAAAACTAGTTCATATTCAAGTCTCTAATTAGACTAGATTTGCTTTGATTTGAAGCTATCTTTCTCAATAGCTTTCATCAAACATACACATACATATAGAAAAAGAAAACCCAAGGTAATTGAAGATCATAAAAGATGAAATCACAAAGTTTAGTTCAATACCTAGGAATCTCGTGCAGTTTTGGTTTTGAGGGTAGAACTATCACAAAACTCGATCAAACTGCTGTAAACCTTTTTAGAGAAGATACGGGACTTGAATACAAAGATTCTTCAACTTGCATCACTCAATTTGGAGTCTGAATGAGAAATTTATGGTGTTTGGAAGTTGGGAAAATTTGAGAGAAAATTCTGCACTCTTTATCTTTTTCAAATGTTCTTCTTAGAATGAAATGGGAGGGAATGAAGAGTATTTAAAAGAATTTAAGAGAGGGAAAAATAAGCCAATCAAGGGCTGCCACATCACCTCCACGTGTGGCAAGCGTGTGGCACATATGGGCAGAGAGCAGTCTTGGCCATGTGTCACACGTGGCACACCAAGTTTGGCCTTTGGCCAATCTCGCTCCTCTCGCGCACCTCTCACGTTCTTCGGCTATATTCGGGTGTCCAAACTTCAATTTCAAATCCATCTTTGGATTATGAATCGTGACTCCCTCAAGCACAACAAAGCCTACAAAACTTTGCAAAAAGGTTGAGAATTCATCTCAGAAAATGACGACGAAGACAACTCAACGAATGAGAACGTAAAGTAAAGTAGTGTAGCTACATCGTTTGGACTCGAAACCTAATGAATGAGTAACCAAAATGACCGAGACTTAATAAGGAATCATATAAGATCATGTTCAAGTCCAAAATACAATAAACACAAACAAATAAACACAATGTCATACAAGTATGTCATATCTAAGCGATAGTGATAAAACATGCAATTATACAATGTTTGTCTATGTGAGACCAATGCATGAGCATACTTAAATGTGTGTGAATGTGTTATGCCAAATTTTTGCACAACGATGCAGAGACACACATGAATGAATTGGGTATGTGTGCGCTTATGCCTTGTAAGAGGAATAAAAAACTTGATACCATAGCATCCAAGTATGCGATTTTCCTCTTGAAGACGATATTTTCATAAGACGTCGCTTTTAACCTTTGAGGCTTCTTTTCTCCAAAAATCAACTAAGCAACACCTATTACAAATATAGAGAGTTTTGCAATGGAATCTAACCAATACAAATCAAGGATCTTACAAGCTGTTTGCTTTTGGACCTGCTATTGAACCACAAGAGATATCGCGGAAGGCGCAGTTGGTATTTGCTTGTAAATCGGCCTCGAAAAACTGAAAACTCTGGCAACTCTCTCAGCCATTCCGCTCAAAGGGGAGTGTGCTGCATGAAGATTAGGGAGTATAACAAGAGGATTCGGCTGATACCCCGCTGGAGTGAGAGGAAGGGTATTTGTAACTTGACTGGATCTGGGTAAGACACTAGTACTAGTAGAAAAGAAGAAGGAGGAGGAGAAGAAGAAACAAGAAGTGTAGCTGGAAGTGCTGTGGAAAGGGTAGCTTTAAAAACTATCAGTTTAATTAGTGTACCAAGTAGACAAACTAATTAAAGTAAAAAGAAGCATGAAGTAGAAAGCTACATACACGAATAGGCTAGAGAGATTTTAAGGTATCGGTTAACCCTGACACTATCAAAAGGATCAGAAGTAGGATATATCATGTTTGTATAGAACCGAGCTAGGATTTTCTTGAAGATGCTCGATGACTCCGCAGAGATTTTCCCTATACCCCACTTATCCTACTCACTGAATTAGGTGGGAACCAAATGCTCAATCCCATAATTGAAAACCAAATCACCCCAATCTCCTCATACCACGACCTACTCCTCACGCCAAGGATGAGGATATTTCACGATGGCTCAAGTGACAATGAACTTCAAGGGGTTTTTCGCCCTTAAATAAAATTGGTCTTTGGGGCCAGATTTTATAGCCGCCACTTGAAAGATAAATTGAATCTCATCATATCCCGGCTCTCTCACTATGCCATCTATCTCATATTGTTCTTTCCAAAGCATTAAGAGCTCGACCAAGTGCTTCTAGAACCCTGGTGAAATCTGTAACGGAGCAAGACCAAGAGTGAGTAGTGCCTTACGGAGAGTGGGGTGGAGGGGTAGCCGGACCCCACATTCAAAGACCATATAGATGGGGACTTGGCTCTTGGCCGGGGTATGCACATCATAACCCCGATGTAGAAAAGTAAGAGTGATGGCATCTGGAATCTGGTACTCTCTCCTCAAGCGGGCTAGGGTGTCCGTGGTGCAGATGGAATCGAGGACAACTCGATATTCAAGCAGAGGAGTAAGAACCCCGGTCTGGCCACCTATAATCGGGGAATCCACATGTTCATCTTCATCGTCGTCTTTATCTACATCCTCATCAACGAGCTCGACTAGGTTGTTGGGTTTGTTATTGAAGCCCGAATCGATTCTAGGGTTCCTAGTGGAACGGCGGCACTAAATCGGAATGATGCTTTCAGCGGTTTCACCTTCTTCACGGTCACTCTTCCTCGGATTTAGTGGGTTGCTCTCGACTGAAACATCCCTCTCCATATCAAAAAGGTCGTCGATGCTATCAGAAGGTTTTGATGGAGTCGCCATGGCAGAAAGTAGAAGAAGAAGAAGAAAATCTCAAAGCAAGTTTGAAATTTGAAATCAATGTGAGAAGAAGGAAAAAGGGTAGGATATTTATAGAAGGGAGTGGGCAGTTACCGAAAGGGAACATGACTTAATGACCAAGAACATGGGTATGGCGGTTTCGAGGTATTCACGCCCAAAACAGCCAATTTAAACAAATGCACCATTCCGAGTTTGACACGTGTATAGCTCATTTAATTAGAGCGTGCTCGATAAGGATTTCCTCCTAGACGGTAGAAGCCAGCTAGACAGGCTGAAAAATCCTTCAAGTATTCCAAGTATCTTGACTCCAACCCCAACCATGTACCGGTGTTCAAGTTAGGGGGGACTTTTGTTAACCGCTAAAAATGACAGGGGTCTAAAGGCGGATTTTCCATCCAGATTTGAAGAAGGAAGACATCACAGAAAAGTATCTCGGTACCTCGCTACTAAATCGACCGGTACCCCTCCACTAAGATGACCTGATACACTTTCTACTTATCCAGATCAAGATCAAGGATGCCTAGACCCCAAGATACTAGAAGACACGGAAACCAAAGACCTAAAGACCCCGATACTACATAGTCCGGGTACCGGCTACTAAGCTAAAACTGGTATCCCAATACTCGGCGTACTGATACCGTGGTCCAGTATGAGGCGGGATACCTAGATACCTCGATCCCTCTTAAAACTAGCCTACCAAACAATAAGAGCATCAGAGTAGCAGGCTATCAAGGTAAAACCAAGTACACCAACATCAAACTACATAGGAAGACGGAATACGCCGATGTTTAAGTAATAAAGAGAATGCTTCTTTCCCGCCACTCAAGAGTTCCATTCAAAAACGGAGTCAACTCTTTCAGTTTTGCTAAAAAAGGGATCACTTGATTCCAGGGATAAATCCCACGATCCTCTCGCCTATTACTAAGGAACATCCCGTAAATTGCTAAACCACTAGACTGAATTTAGGGGAGTGTGTAACAAGGAAATAAGACCTATAAAAGAACGTGATTCTCAGTAAAAAAAAGGGGCTTGGACTTTTCAACATGAATCCAAAAAACCCTAAAGTTTTCCACTTATCTACTCATATGAATTCGTCATCGCCGTCTGGGTTAGAAGCTTCCACTAGAATCGATCGAATCCTCCATTGCATTCATATTATACTTTGATTTATTAATGAATTGTATTTCTCTCTATTATAATATGATATAGTGATTTTCTTTCACATTTATCCATCATTATATCTAGCTTATTTTTACTAAGAAAACATAGGTATTGAACTACGTGGTACCCCTCCGACCGCGGACTACCCCGACCCGGTCTTAAAAGTTGTTAATTGGAATTCCATCCCTTTGGCAATATTCCATTAACACATATACTTTTGAACAACATAAATTATGTTGTTACATCATCTTTTACTGACATAAATCAATGATTTGATATATGCATCTCCCTCCAAGGTCAATGAGCTGATCAAAATAAGTTGTTTTTCTTCCATATCTTTATTTTTTACTCCTACTTATATTCACTTGTAGATACAGTCCAAGCAACTAATATACAAAGAATACTTGAATTTTTCAATTTCGATATTTTTAAAATAAATATAAAATCCAAATAAACTAAAATGAATATTTATTTTTTAATAAATATTTTAGCAGTATTTTTACTAAATAAAATGATAAAGTTATATAAAACACATAAAAAAAAAAATTGAAGATATTATTTGTGTAGCAAACTTGTTATTGCTTAAAAAAAAATCAACAATAAAAACCCACAAAAGAGATTTCGAAGACACACAATATTTCTAAACATAATTATCAATTTAAAATGGTAAGAAGAATGATATTATAGACCTAGAAAAAACTTTTTAAGATACTTCTTGTTTTTTTTTTTTTTTTCCCATATATTCATGTGATAGTCTTGAATATAAAACAAACAAAAATTAATAACATGTTTGTCAAAAAAAAAAAAAACTCACTTAAAAATTAAATACCTCGTGTAGAAGGACTGCATGGTGACGATGTGGGTGGTGTGGTGATGAAATCTGAAAATTTTAGACGGCGTGGTGACAAATCTAGAGTCTTTAAACGTCATGGTGACAAAATCTGCAGAATCGACGACATGGTAGTGAAACTGAAAAAAATAAATGGTGAAATTTCGAAGTTGAGCCAATGGAAAGTAGAAGGATGGAAAACAAAAAGAAATTGAATTGGAAGAAAATTAGAGTTGTGATCATTTTATACAAGTGAAATGATTGTGTGCACTCAAGAGTATGGTTGACATCATAGCAACTAGTAAGAACATGACACGTGTCACTTTGGAGCCATTAATTAACTTATATACCAATTTATTTTTAAAATAAATAATTCCAATTACATAATCTTTACCAAAAATAAAAATTACATGATGAAAATTCTCAATTGAAATTATAATATAAAAACATTAATTCTAGCATTTAAATTTTTTTTTTCAATAAGAATATTCTTTTTTAAATATATATATATATATAAATACTGAATTTTATTTATCTTTCTTATTAACAATTTATTCATTTTAAATGTCAACCCTTCTTGAGGGATTTAAATATCAACCATTCTTGACGGTTTTTAAATGTCAAAATATTTGAATTTCTAAACATAATTATCAATTTAAAATGGTACGAAGAATGATATTATAGACCCAGAAATTTTTTTTTAATATACCTGTTTTTTTTTTTTTTTTTCCATATATTCATGTTATAGTCTTGAATATAAAACAGACAAAAATTAATAACATGTTTGTTAAAAAAAGAAAAAAAAAACTCACTCAAAGTTAAATACCTCGTGTAGAAGGACTGCATGGTGACGATGTGGGTGGTGTTGTGATGAAATCTAAAAACCTTAGACGGCATGGTGACAAATTTGGAGTCTTTAAACGTCATGGTGACAAAATCTGCAGCATCGGCGACATGGTAGTGAAACTGAAAAAAATAAATGGTAAAATTTCGAAGTTGAGCCAATAGAAAGTAGAAGGATGGAAAGCAAAAAGAAATTGAATTTGAAGAAAATTAGAGTTGTGATCATTTTATATAAGAGTAATGATTTTGGGCACTCAAGAGTATGGTTGACATCATAGAAACTAGTAAGAACAAGACACGTGTCACTTTGGAGCCATTAATAAACTTATTTACCAATTTATTTTTAAAATAAATAATTTCAATTATATAATCTTTACCAAAAATAAAAATTACATGATGAAAATTCTCAATTGAAATTATAATATAAAAACATTAATTCTAACATTAAATTTTTTTTTTCAATAAGAATATTCTTTTTAAATATAGATATAAATACTAAATTTTATTTATCTTTCTTATTAACAATTCATTCATTTTAAATTTCAACCCTTCTTGAGGGATTTAAATATCAACCCTTCTTGACGGTTTTTAAATGTCAAAATATTTGAATTTCTAAACATATAATCAATTTAAAATGGTACGAAGAATGATATTATAGACCCAAATTTTTTTTTTAAGATACCTTTTTTTCCATATATTCATGTTATAGTCTTGAATATAAAACAAACAAAAATTAATAACATGTTTGTTTAAAAAAAAAAAACTCACTCAAAAGTTAAATACCTCGTGTAGAAGTACTACATGGTGACGATGTGGGTAGTGTGGTGATGAAATCTAAAAACTTTAGACGGCGTGGTGACCAAGGAACTTAAAATCGATATATCCACCGATATATCCACCGATATATCTATATTTTGGAGGGACTGATATCGAAACAGGGGTAATATCCCATATCTAGCAAATATCCATTCGATATCGAAATATCCTTAAAAATCTCCCGATATTCCCGAAATATTGTGAATTTCATCCCGAAATCCAGGGATATTTTGCAAATTATTTTTTTTAAAAAAATTAATCTTACGCACTTAAATTATTGTTCAAATAATCTATATTGAAAATTATTTTAAAAGAAGCATTAACAAATTTATAAAATTTTCAAACACAATAGTCAATAGTAGAATTATTGCATGGCATTGTGATGCAAGAGTCAAGAAAAGTCCCAAATACCAACAAGATGCATTAAAACAACAAAGAGGGAATACTAAATGGATTATAAACATTATACAAAACCGTTGGGATAAAATGCTTAATCACCCACTATATGTTGTAGGTAAATTTTATTTCGGATTGTTTGTTATTCATAATTAATATTTAGTAGTATTTAATTATTTTTACTAAAATTAATATATTCTTTATTCTTCTAGCTTACTATTTGAACCCAAAGTACCAATATAGAGACAATATTGGGGATAGTTCAGATCTTTTGAAAGCCATACATACTGTCTATTCGCAATTAGACCCTGAAGCTGCAGGGATTACTAATTTTGGAAATAAGGTAAAAAGTTACAATTTACAATCAATTTTATAATTCTAATATTATAACTTATTTGCATGGGAGTATTGTGTCATATACTCATATTTATATATATTATTTACATATTGATCGCATGAGTCATTAATGTAGCTCATATACTTTAAAGATGGAAAGAAAAGTTTTAGTAAACGAGTAGCCATAACAGCTAGAAGCAAAATTCAACTAGGTATATAAGTTTTATTACAAAAATCTATGTAATAATAATATCATTGAAATGGTATTCATACTTGTAATACTTAATAATTTTTATTGCAGCTGATTGGTGGGTAATGTATGGAGATTGTGCTCCATCATTGCGTGCAATAGCAGTTCACATACTGTCACAAACAACATCATCTTCTGCATGCAAAAGAAATTGGTCCAAATTTGCTTTAATCCACACAAAACAAAGAAATCGTCTTGCCTATTCTAAGCTTGAACAACTTGTTTATTGTTATTATAATATGAAGTTGAAACTTAGGGATATGGCAGCTGAAAAGGATAAAGTAGATGAAACTGATTTTATGGATCTACTTCAAGTAGCTACTGAAGCAGGAGACGATAATGAGAATCCTTTTTTTGACTGGATTAGACCTGCCTATTTGGATGATGATGAGGGAAACCATGATCCATAAATTGCTTTTCATGCTCGAGACATGAGAATAAATGTTGAACAAGTGATTAGAGAAGAAGTTGATATAGATTGTGGAGTTACTGTTAGTAGCTCTTCCGATGACCAACATACCTCTAATGGAAATAGTGGAGGAAAATATGATGGAGATGATAGAGATGATGGAAGAGGTTGGGATTCTGGTGCAAGAGGTTAGGATGCTGGTGCAACAAGTTGGGATGTTCGTGCCGGGGGTTGGGATGCTGGTGCAACATGTTGGAATGCTAGTACGACAGGTTGGGATGCTCATGCGGGTAATTTTGATCAAAATTGTGGTAGATAACATGGAGGAACAAGTCAAATTGATGAAGATTCTTTGAATATGTCTCACTCCTCAATGAGTATGGACACAGAAAATAGTTTTTTGGGTGATTCACAGACAAGGTCAGGTTGTCATGTACCATTTGGTAGTTCTGGTGGCTGTAGTTTATTTGATTATCCTTCTCCACAAATGCCATATGCAATACCTATGCATGCAGATTAACAATATCCACCAAGTTAGGTAAATTCAAACTACCCAATTCATGAATCAATTGGAAGAGATCAAGCAACATACGTGTGGCATATTAATAATTACCTTGAAAACTAGCTAGCATGTTTTCCTAGGAAAATTATTGTTCGAATCAAGATAGAAATGTATCTTATGTATTTGAACCAGCAAGGAATTCATTTTGGTTTTAAATTTCAGACATGCAGTGTATTATTATGTATGAATTATGATTTATGATAGAATCTTGGAAATATGGAACTATATATATATTTTATATTTTAATGATAAATTTGTTTATTAAATATTTAATATCTTTATATTGAATATAATATTGTAAAAGTGAAACAAAATATTAATCTATTAAATACTCAATTTTAAAAATTATATACAGACTCTATTTATGTTATAATTTATAATAAACTTATAACTATGCTAATTTATTGTTGAAATATGATTCATTTGATGTATAAGTACTTGGTTAAGCTTGTCCTAAGGTTTCATAAAAAAATTCTAACTTTAGATGTAAATATCCATCATTTTTTTATATTTTTTTACCGAATATCCACCGATATTGATAATATCCCCGATATATCCATAAATTTAGAAGCCCGATATCGATACCAATACCGATATTTTATTCCTTGGTGGTGTCAAATCTGGAGTCTTTAAACGTCATGGTGACAAAATTTGCAGCATCGGCAACATGGTAGTGAAACCGAAAAAAATAAATGGTGAAATTTCAAAGTTGAGCCAATGGAAAATAGAAGGATGGAAAGCAAAAAGAAATTGAATTGGAAGAAAATTAGAGTTGTGATCATTTTATATAAGTGAAATGATTTTGGGCACTCAAGAGTATGGTTGACATCACAGAAACTAGTAAGAACAAGACACGTGTCACTTTGGAGCCATTAATTAACTTATATACCAAACTATTTTTAAAATAAATAATTTCAATTACATAATCTTTATCAAAAGTAAAAATTACATGATGAAAATTCTCAATTGAAATTATAATATAAAAACATTAATACTAACATTTGAAATTATTATTTTTTTCAATAAGAATATTTTTTTAAAATATAGATATAAATACTAAATTTTATTTATCTTTCTTATTAACAATTCATTCATTTTAAATTTCAACCCTTCTTGAGGGATTTAAATATCAACCCTTCTTGATGGTTTTTAAATGTCAAAATATTTAAATTTCTAAACATAATTATCAATTTAAAATGGTACGAAGAATGATATTATAGACACAGAAAAAACTTTTTAAAATACTTGGGTTTTTTTTTTTTTTTCCATATTTTCATATTATAGTCTTGAATATAAAACAAACAAAAATGAAAACTTTAGATAGCGTGGTGATAAATCTAGAGTCTTTAAACGTCATGGTGACAAAATCTGCAGCATCAGCGATCTTGCAGTGAAACTGAAAAAGATAAATGGTGAAATTTCGAAGTAGAGCCAATGGAAAGTAGAAGGATGGAAAGCAAAAATAAATTGAATCGGAAGAAAATTAGAGTTGTGATCATTTTATATAAGTGAAATGATTGTGTGCACTCAAGAGTATGGTTGACATCATAGCAACTAGTAAGAGCATGACACGTGTCACTTTGGAGCTATTAATTAACTTATATACCAATTTATTTTTAAAATAAATAATTTCAATTACATAATCTTTACCAAAAATAAAAATTACATGATGAAAATTCTCAATTGAAATTATAATGTAAAAACATTAATACTAACATTTGATTTTTTTTTTTTCAATAAGAATATTTTTTTAAAACATGGATATAAATACTGAATTTTATTTATCTTTCTTATTAACAATTCATTCATTTTAAATTTTAACCTTTCATGAGGGATTTAAATTTCAACCCTTCTTGACGATTTTTAAATGTCAACAATCCTTGATAGTTAAAAACCATCAACATTTAATGATATTATCTGCAAACGTCATTAAATTTTGACATTTAAAGCAAACAAGTTGTTATGATGTTTTTTTAAATCCATCATTTAAGTTCGACGATTGAAAAAAAGCATCATAAATAAGTGCATAAATCATCTTTTTTCTAGCAGTGGATGATAAATGAAGAAACACAAATTTTGGTACGACCATATTGTCTCTAAATTAAATAATTGTGTTCGATGCAAAGAGATATAACAAGGCTTATTATTTGAGGAATATCATTTTATGTGGCTCAATGGTAAGAATATTCATTCAGTCTGATAATATTTTAAGTTCGAGTGTTTGAGTCACCGTCATTACAAGTTGTATAAAAGTAAAAGTCTTATTATTAAAGGACCCCATTGAATAATTATTGACAAATATCTATTCTAAAGGATGTATAAAGTTTTATTTTATTTTATTTTTTTTATTTTAAAGTAAAATATGTTCATAAAAGTATGATCTGTGAGGATGCTTTGTAATTGTCTGCAACACACAAAAGGAGCAACTTTATCATATATTTCTTTCTTCAATGATATTCTTCCAACCAATATTAGTTGTGCACATCTTCTTTTATATTGATAATTTTGATTCGAGTATCATCTTACAAAAAAAGAAAATGTAGGGAAATCTTTTCAAATCACACTTTTAGGGCTTGATCTATGAATTTTCCGGCTGAACCTTGACACCGATTATCAAGTTTTACCTTATATATAAACATGGAAATGTGCAAAGATTTCTTCCCTATTGCTACCCAAAAATGTTTCTCCTCACCCATTTACTTTTCACATCCATATCAAATATTGGAATGTTAACAATTTTCTTTCTACACTTTCTAAAATGTCAAAAACAACCTTAAATATTAAATGATGACTTTAATCAAATTTTTTTTTCTCTAAACCTATTTTATCAATTTTGACCCTCAATTAAATTCTAAAAAACATCCAACAAACACAATTTCTTGTTGTTTGATGAGAAGTAAACGGTTGGTTTGGGTCCGAAATTGAGCTGGTTAAATTTAAATGAGAAACTAATTTGTAAAATCACCAATCACCATGATCAAAAAGCAATTGATAATGGATAACAAGCCCTCAAACAAGCCCTCAAAAAATTAAGGAGTATAAATTGCTAGTTGCGAGTTATTTGTTTCAGAAACTAGTTTGATTAGAGTCTTAATTATGGTTTATGATGAATGTGAAAAATAGTTCTGCATTTTTTATTCAAGAAATAATTCAAAATTTCTATAATTAAATAATTATGTCCTTTTAGCTAATCCAATGTGCGGATATATATATATATATATATATATGAATTTTCCAATAATAACTTTTACAATGCATACTTTAAGCACATTTAATGAAATTATATGTAATCAAATGTTTTCCGATAAGATTTTTTGTATGCATCTTAATAAAATTAAAATACACATTTGGTAAAAATTTGGAAATTTTTTGTATTTAAGAACTATTTTTTTTCTTATATTTCCCAAATTTTAAATGTTTTATCTGCAAAACAATCTGAAAAAATTAGTACTTGCACCCCAAATTTTTTTAATTTTTTCCCATAAATGTATTTCAATGTTTTCACCATCCATACAAAAAATCAAATCAAGATTTAATATATTTCATGCAATTTCATCAAAGGTGCTTAAAGTGTGCATCGTAAAAAGTCTTCATTAGAAAATTACTATATATATATATATATATATTCTTTCTCCTGTACGTCAGTTCGACCTGATATAAAATATATCAATACCTTGAATGTGGGTCATTCGATTCATATGCTCTGAATTGGTATATATGCACTTGTCAATATTTCCCCATAATCTATGGCCCACATGCAATGCACTAATGTATTTTATAGAAAGATTATATATATATATATATATATGTATGTATGTATATGTGCGGTGGCTCAAACATAAACCCGATACATGATTTGATTAAATGAATGCTATTTTTATCAAACCACATTGGACTAGACTTGGAAAGGTACCAGTTCGGTTTCGGTTCCAGTTCCGATTCAAGGTTTAGGTGGAACCGGCGGTTCCGGTTTCGATTTTCACAGAACCGGTGCTTCTGAACCGCTCTTTTTTTTTTTTTTTTTAATAGACTTTTAAGTTACTAAGTTGTAATTTTAAATAAAATGAAATATATATATATGACAAATTACAAAATAAAATAAAATTTATTGGGTCACCCAAAAATAAAATAAAATTCATTGGGTCACCCAAAAATAAAATAAAATAAAATAAACAAATGACAAATTACAAAATTAAATTAAATTAAAATAAAACTAAACAAAATTACAAATTACAAATTACATTTCATTGGATATTTGGAAATTGGGTCACTCGAAATTCAAAAATAACATAAAATAAATAAGTGACAAATTACAAAATTAAATTAAAATAAAACTAAAAAAATGTAAAGTTATTAGTCTTGCACTTAATTTTTTCCACAATTAAGTTGTCTACGTATCCTCTTAGGGGGTTTAGAGGAATCAAAGGCCACGTAGTTCTCTTACCTTTTATTGCAGGTTTGTTGACGACGTGGACTCGTGATGATGTGATCCACATCTTCTATTCCAGCTCCGCTGCTCCACTTGTTGCTCCACTTTCATGTTTGTCATCTTTGAAGAAATCGTATGTTACCTCATGTTCAATTTCTTATTGTCTATATTGCGCCTTCGTCTAGTCATCTACACAAACCCGTATCTGGAGCGCTTTCTGAGTCAAGCATGAACGTCTTTCATCCAAGATATTCCCCTTGGCGCTGAACTCTTGTTCCACTGCCACTGTAGAAACTGGTGTTGAAAATTTTTTTTTGGCTATCATAGCCATGATTGGATAGTACTTTGCGTACTCTTTCCAATATTGTAATATATCAAATTTTCTCTCTGTTGTATTTTCTATAAACTCATAAGAAGCTTTTAGATAAGATTCAAGCTCGGAGTACTTGTCGGTGCTTGATGAAGAAGAAGATCTAGGTTTTTTGTTTTTTTATTTGATAATAGATTATACCCTAAATTCAAAAATCTGGAGGATGATGACAGTGGTTGTGCAGTTTGTATTCGTTTAACATCTAAGTTCAGTGAAGATCTATAAACTGTAAAATATTCACCATATAAAGCATACAATAATTTCTTAATTCTATCATAACATACATCAACATCATATTCCATTTTTAAACCTTGGGGGCAATAATAACCATTAAGATAATAACAAAAATGTTCTAATTTACAATGTGGATCAAAAACCATGGCAATTAAATAAATATCTGGCAACTCCTAATAAAAATCTAACCATTTTTCCTTCATAGCATTAACGGCTTCCGCTATTTCTATGTCGGATTCACAACAAGCAAATGCACTAGCAATATTTAGACTCTCAATAATAAATAAATGAGGTGTAGGATAATAAACACCAGATAAATTTGTTGTAGCAGTATAAAAGACTTTTAACAAATTGAAAACATTGTAACAAGCATCCCAATAAGCTTGATAAAGTTCAATGTGAGTAACAGGAAGTTGAATAAACGAAACTAATAAATTCCTATACTCATAACTTTGAGCAAGCAATTTATAAGTAGAATTTCAACGTGTTGGAACATTACGAGGAAATCTAACGACACATCTACCATTTTGTTTACAATATCTTGACCATGAGTTCATTGTAGAAGAATGTTTCCATAAAAATTGAAGCGCTTGTTTAATAGGTAGAATAAAATGTTCAAGAGTTTCTATTCCTTTTTGAACACATAAATTTAAAACATGACATACACATCTTTGATAAAAAAAAATGCACCACTAACAAATGGTTTGCATAAATCAATTAAAGATGGAATAGCATAAGTATTCCTAGAAGCATTATGTAAACCAATTGCAAATTTTTTTTTTTCAATTTTATACTCTGGAAAAATAATTCTAAGCATTCTAAAAATATTCTGAGCAGTGTGTGAATCATCAAAAACTCTAAATGCAAGAATTCATTTTTAAATATTCCATGCATCATCCATAAAATGGCAAGTGACACCCAAGTATGAATGCGTTCGCTAATAGTCACTCCATATGTCGGCATATATGGAAACATGACTGTTACAAAAAAAAAATTTCTAACTTTTTTTTTCTTTTACATAAATCTTTTCAAGTGTAAATGTGAGTGTGGATTTAAGATCACGGCATGCATCAGGGTTTAATTCTCGTCTACAATAATTAATAAAACCAACCCTTTCACCAAAACTGAATGATAAGTGTTCTACTGCTACCATTCTTGCTAATTCTTCCCTATTTTGTTCATTAGTATAATGAAATAATTGTTGGTTAGGAGTAGCGTACCTGAGAATTTGTATTTGTGACCTCGATCTGATCTCTACTTTTGGATGTTTGGTTTGAATATGCTTCCAATAAGTGTCATATCCTCCGGATTTGGACCACTTATATAATTTTTTGCAATAATTGCAAGCTGCTATATAGCTTCCATCGTTTTGCCTAACTTTCTTTATATGTTTGACGAAGAGATCAGATTTGCTCAGCTTCTGTATCAAATCACCCTCCTCTTCTGCTTCTGGTGGCTCAAAATCAAAATTCGAAGGTGTATCAATATCGGGCATATTTTCTGACTGGCTTGTCAAATTGGGGCGGGGCGGTGGGGGGAGGGGTTGGGTTTCATTGGGATCAGGTTCTGAAATTGTTAAAGGGGGAGTAGGACAGTTTAGGCTTAGGTCTTCAGTATAGGCTCGACGTTGCAGATAATCGTGATAGGTGGTGTCATTACGATTGATATTATCGACCATTTGACCTTTACCTTTCATCGAAATCAAATGCCTAGGACCGTCACGACCATGACCCCTTCCATTTAAACCACTTGCCATTTAAAAATAAATTTGGGAGAGAAATAGAGAATTGGAAACTTAGAAGAATAATACTAAAATAGTAGCCTAGTAAGTAGTAAACTAGTATTTGCAAATAAAATAAATTGTAAATAGATGAAATTGGAAACTTAGTAATTGGCTAATTGGAAATTAAATAAATTAGAAATAAGACAAATTGCAAATAAAATTAATTGGAAATAATATTAATTGCAAATAAAATATATTGGAAATAAAATAAATTTCAAATAAAATAAATTTCAAAATGAAATAAATATGAAAAACGTTGGAAACTTGGAGAGTTGGAGAGTGTTGGAGATTTGGAGAGTTGAGAGACAAATTAGAATTAGAGAATTGAGAGAATTGAGAGAATGAGAGGAAATAAAAGAAAAAAAAAATAAAAAGGGGTAGCCGTTGGGCCTCCAACGGTTAGCCCAAATATATATATATATATATATATATATATTTAAAAGGTTGGAACCGTCGGTTCGAACCGGAACAGAATCGGCAAACCGAACCGCCGGTTCCATTCCGGTTCGAACCGCTCGGTTTCGAAAAAATTAGAACCGAAACCGGAACCGAAAAACTGATTCCAGTTTCGGTTTCGGTTTCGGTTTTGATTTTTCCGGTTCTAGTTCCACGGTTTGAACCGGAATCTTGCCAGGTCTATATTGGACAGTCCAATATGTGAAATTTTAGTCAAAATTAAAAATTAAGGTTTTTTTTGTTTTTTTTGTTTTTTTGTTTTTGTTTTTTTTATTTCAGATTAGGGAGAGGATATGAATATATGATTCAAACCCTTGAACGTAGGTGTAATGTGAGGGGTTAACCATTTTTCTAACCTCGTTGTAAAACTATAAGAAAATAGAAAAAAAAAGTATAAGAGTATATGAGGCGCAACACCACTATTTTATTCATCATATAAGACTTTCAATTTACTTCATTTCTTACAAACCGGAGCTCATCACAATTTGAACAACAAAACCTCTCATTTATACTAGTTACTAACGAATCAAGAAAGACCACCCATAATGCCACCAACCTTCTTGCATGAAATCATATGTTGGTAAGCCCCCACGTGCACTCATGAAAGAAGCTAAGGTGGAATTCCACAAACTTCTACAACATTCCCCCTTGGAATTCCATCGTTTGTATTTTAATTTGCTAGGGAAAACTCAATGGGGCAAAAACTTTAGTAAAATATATACAATGATCTTAATCAAGTGGTACTGTTAGACATGCTAAAAACTGTCTCATTAAAAATCTTGTCATGAAAACCCAGTGAGAACCTGATCAAAGAGAAAAAGAGTACATTGCATATATGTCCAGAATTAATGTTTTCTTCAAAACTTTATACTTTACTAGAAAAAACCCAGTGGGATAAACACTTGAGTAAAGATATATATGGATCTACTAGATCAAAGTAAAAAATATAATGATCTTTTGGATCAAGGCAATATATATACGATGATCTACTAGATCAAAGTAATATATAAAATGATCTACTAAATCAAATGATTTTTGGGTGTGCTTAGAAAATTGTCTCATTAAAACACTTTATCGAGAAAACCCAATGGACAAAAACCTGATCGAAGAGAAAAAGAATAAAATGCATATATACCCATAATAGTTGATATACTTCATTTGATATGCTTCCTTTAATGGAACGCTCCCCCTGATAAAAATTATTTTGAAAAACAATCTTCTAGATTTCTGAGCTATCGAACACCGATGCTTGTTTCATAATATGAAATAACATGATAAATGATGGGAGGATGTAAGAACAAAAGTCTTGCTTCGTGGAGTACTTTCATATGGAATTGTTATTCGAGATAAATATATGCGGTTCAATAATAAAGCAATATATATATATATATATATATATATATATATTAGACAAATACTTAATATATGCACCATAAAATGATTAGAATAAAAATACCAAATATATAACTCTATGAAATAAGTAAGAGATATACTATATCTACTTCTAATTGCATCGTGTTGGTGTATAACTAGATCTTGCAAGTAGATAACCTAAAAATAGAACATCTGACCAGATATAACGTGTAGTCGATCGGATCTACAATTAATCGAATATTAGAGGTGGTACTGGCAACCTGTAAAACAAGAGAAATGTATATATATATATATATATATATTAGACAAATACTTAATATATGCACCATAAAATGATTAGAATAAAAATACCAAATATATAACTCTATGAAATAAGTAAGAGATATACTATATCTACTTCTAATTGCATCGTGTTGGTGTATAACTAGATCTTGCAAGTAGATAACCTAAAAATAGAACATCTGACCAGATATAACGTGTAGTCGATCGGATCTACAATTAATCGAATATTAGAGGTGGTACTGGCAACCTGTAAAACAAGAGAAATGGGACGTGGGTAGAACCACAAAGGGGGGTTTTCCCTTTGAAGGACTCTCTGACGCTCAAGTCAGAAATCGTTTGACAGGTGAAATGAAAGAAAATGACAGTAACAAACTAGTTTGCTCGATATATTGAGTCGAGCTTTAGGTCAATATAGCTTGATCGATGCTAGATATCAACGTTGACCTGCCAAAACCCTAGGGTTTCTTTGGATCGTTGTGTCGATTGGAGGTTGAGTCGACGCTGGGTTTCAATGAGTTGGGTAGATCGATGCCCAGATTGTTACCTTGACTCGATGTGGGTTGATCAAGGATTGGGTCATTTAACTCCGGAGGTCAACTAGATCGACCTTTGTTTGAAAAAGCATTAAATGAGAGAATTGCGGAGACTAGTTTGAGAGAGCTTTCGCGTGAGTAAAGTGAAAAAATCATGATCCTTTCTTTGAGAAAGGGTCTGGCTTTTATAGTGAAGCTCAGAGGCCTTCGTTACTCGACTCATTATGAGAGCGTGGATCGCAGGCATTCAATTGTCCATTTTGATTCATTTGAATCGGGCAATAAAGGCTTTGGAGCTATGTCGAGTCAAAGCGAAGATGTTGGGATTTATGCCCTAAAGCTTATAATATGTAAATGTTATAAAAACATGAATAAAAGAAGTTGTTTTTCATTTTATAAATATTGATTTATTGACATTCATACGCTTCTATCATATGTGTAAAACATCCGAGATTGCTGGATGTAATCTCAAACTAAGTATATTACTGTCATATACAAAAGGATTTAGTTTGAGATGTGTAATCTAAAGAGTCCATAGAAAGCAAATAAAGTTGGGTACTTTATTTGTGGTTAATCTACATTTCTGGTTCATTCCATAATGTATGGTGGTCTTATCCTAGACTACTCATATAGTGACATGAAAATGGAGGCACCTTATATGATGAAGTCATGTAGGATAGGGCCACGATCTATAAGAATCTCTCTCCAAGATTCGTTAAATGAAAAGATTCATATATATCGACAAATGATGGCTATATATGGGTGATCTTAATCCTAAGTGTCTTACTGATTCCTTCAGGTTGGATTATGGCTTTTAACATACCATGAGTGAGATAGGAGTAACATTTACGATCAATAACTCCGTATCTTGGAGTCACGATTTAGCTTGCAGCTAGGAAGATTTGAACACAATAAAGGAATCTCATTCTTGTGAAAAGTAGAGGAGTAGTTCCCTTAGGGGTTGATTTGGGGCTTGAACAACTAAGAGCGCTCTCCTTCTTCCGTAATGGAAGATAGGATATAATTGGTCATTAGAGAATCAATGGTACTTGAAGGAAAATATATAATTGGAGATGTATAACGGACTTTATAACCTAGCTCTAATTATGAGCTACTCATGGAAGATCATTCCATATGTAATAGCTACATCGATGGACAGTGAGATTTGAGTTTATGTAATATGTCTGCAGCGAGAGTATAGTCTTGGGTTTTTAGTAGAGTAACTCTAAAGTTAATAATCATGAAATATTAATTAAAGAGTTTAATTAATATTTCTAAGTGTTATTGGAGCTCAAAACTGTGGGTCCATTAGGTCCCTTGCTAGCCCTTTATGGTTAATGGTAATGAAGGTCACGGTTAATTAATTGGATAGTCCAAATTAATTGTGTCATGAAAGTGACACAAATGAATTCAGGGAACTAATTAAATAATATGATTATTTTGATTAGTATATTAATAATTTAATTATATTAATAATTGAGAATTATTAATTATGTAATTATTAATAGGAGGTTATAGGTTTGAACCATGACTAATACAAAAGGATTAAGAAATAATAAATATTATTTTAAATTCTAGATGTCACAGGTTCAAGTCCTAGGGGTGACCGAATTAAATTAGAATATAGAATCCTATCTTCACTTGGTCAACTAAACCCTAGGATCCTGGTATATAAGATATACTTATGAGGAAACAAAAAACAACCTAAACTTAATAAAGAAAAGAGAGAGGTGTGGCAAAGGCAAAAAGTAAAAAGTTTTTTTTTTTCTCATACAGGGGCCCACCGAACTAAAGGATAAGGCAAAGGGTTGTCTTATTGATTTCTGTAAACCTCCTTCTAGTCTTGTTTACATCCGTGGCATGCCTACACACAAGTTATCAGACCGCAAGTCATAGCTCAGAAGGATAGGTGGTGAAATCGGGATCAAATCTTCAAGAAAACAATCAGGTATGCTTTAAGTTTTTTATTTTATTCATTTTATTTTATTTTATTTTATTTTATGAACGTGTATATTCAAAATCCGGTTAAAGAAATAAGTTTTTTAAAGGAAAATTTTTGAAACCCTATATACATTCCGCTGCTATTTTAATCAAAACTCTAATTTTTCTGTATAGAAGACTATTCGGACCCATCGTTAGAGAAGATGATAGATGATTATCAGGGCGACCCTAGCAAAGTCGACCTACTCTCATTTGCCTCCGGATCTGACGTGTGCCATAACGATGGGGGGACATTAGCCGGACCTCCTTCTGATTTGAATGTCGGGGAGGTTGGTGTCCAGCTAGAAAAGACCGTGGTGGTTGGTTGACTAGCGACGCCTGGCGAATTTAATATGGAACTGCTATCGACCTCCAAAGCAGGGAAATTTTTTTATGATAATCCTACATTGAAACTATCACATGTTGATATCAAGGGATTGGAATTCGAGCTAGGAATTCCATCGTTGGTCAAAGAGAGGGTAGCAGTGCCATTTGAACGAGCGGACTGATCGATACAAGGATGGACCTGCTTTTACTTATTCCCTTTCAAGCTAAGTCTTAGGTTTCATATCCCTTCGCTGGCTCGCCAATTGCTAAATTTCTTCGAAATCGTTCCGACTCAACTTACGCCTAACGGGTGGAGGATACTTTTATCTTTGGAAGTTTTGATCGAGAGGAAGGAGTTAGACTTCTCTTTTGAGAACTTCTTGTATACTTACCACCTAAAGGAGCACGACTCCGATTATGGAAGATATTTGATCACTGCTCGACCGCATTGAGGTCATCTGATCTCCGAACTCATGACTAGGGATTCTGATTGGAAACCTAGGTTCTTTTTCGCCCAAGGAGAGGGTTAGATCGACCAGGAATAATGCTAGTGGGTGCGGTTTATTTTATGTGTATCTTAATTTTGACTTGAGAATTAATTATATTTCTCTAATTTTCAGTGGGTCTGGACGGGAAGATGAAGTCGATCCAGGGAGAGGACGACGTAAAAATGACTTAAAGGATTCTTTCCATCGAGCTGAAAGAGAATAGTTTGAAGGTCCTACTGGAGGAAGACAGTCTAAAGAGGAGTTCCCTGTGGAATCATACAACTTTCGCTCAATCAGGTAACTCTTATCCTTGTCTCGAAGATTTAACAAAGTACGCATGGATATGGCATGGGTTCAAGATTTTGTGTGGTACCCTATTTCTCGAACCCTTTATTGACGTTGAGTGGGTTTTTGCTGCAACCATGATGTCGAACCTGAGGCTTCTCTTTTCTGAGGAAGCCTTGTAAAGGTAGATGGACATAATCAAAAAGAGAAAGGGTAAGAAAGTATCCAATGTCCCCGCCCTATAGATGGTAGAGCCAACCGAAAATGTTGCCCCTATCGAGCAGTCTTGTCCCCATGCAAAGAAATCAAAAAAGCTTTCTTGTCCTGATAAGGAGAGTTCGAATGACGGCCTAGTTATCAAGTCTCCTTTCGATGTATCTATCTACTCAGATCTCGGCTCCATACTGAAGCGGGCCGATTAGCTATTATTCCCTAAAGACGAAGCATGGAGCCGGGATTCGAGTAGAAGGAGCTCTTCCAATGCCAAGATGAAAAAAGAGCTCGAGGAGGCTGGATTAGCTGAGGCTAGGGCCAAAATGTCAATGAAGGGAGCGATCGATAAGCTCGCAGGGCTCGAGGAGGAGAATGCTCGATTGCGGGCCTCTTTTAAGTCGAGCGAGGATAAACTATCCCTGATTTATGGGGGGCTAGCAGATGCTCTAGAAAGGCTCGACAAGGCTGCTGATGAGGCTATGATCAAGACTAGAGGTAAACTTATGCAAGAGTATCTGCTAGGTCATACTGACACCTGGGATCCTGACAAGGACATCAAGGTGTGGGAGCAGTGGAAGGAGCTGAAGGTGCAACAACTTGATGATGAGGGGGGTGACGATGGAGGTGATGAGGAGGCAGTGCTCGAGCTAGGGAAAGGGAATGAAGCTGTTGAAGGACCTGTGGGAGACAATATTGAAGAAGCTCAACATAATGAAGGTAAACCGTGATAAAGACAGTTGACATATATTTTGTAATATTTCTGTAGTATTTCGAACTTTACCTCCAATGATTCGATCCATATTTTGTAATATTTTTATAGTATTTCAAACTCTTAATTTTCCGAACTGCTGTTTTATTTACATGAATTGAATATGTATTTTGAATTTAACTTATACGAGTTGAGCCTGTATATTGAACTATGAGCACATTTAATAACTTGAATAGAAACTTTATTGAAAAAAAAAATTCATTACATAATAGTAGCTTGATGTTTTTAATAACTTGGATATAAACTTTATTGAAAACTTTTCATTACATAATAGTAGCTCGATGGTGAACTAACTTTTACAACGGCTCGACGTAGAGCAAGTATTTTCGTGAATTTTAGAACAATGAAATCAAAAGGATGAACTTTTACAATAGCTTGAAAGTGATGGTTCTACATCGAATGGATGACTTCTTGCGATAACTCAACGTAGAGCATCTTGATCATGAGGGATCCATTCTATTTTTACAGAGGTCAAGTAATACATGTTTTAATCCCCTAGTGCAAGTTTGTTCATTGTGTCGAAGGGGCTTGTACTTAGAGATTCGGATCGCGTGACCTTTGAACGCAAGATCGTTGCTTTGATTCGACCTATGGAAAAGATAAAAGATCCCAAAACAACTTGGTATCTACAAGGCTCTTGAGCGCTTTGCAATTGACAACCTTCATTTAGTGAGGCTTTTTGTTATAGTGAGCTTAGATTTGCACTTAACTGCACTCATGACATCATCATTGCTCTCGATAATAAATGTTAACATTGAATTCGGGCAAATTTTAATCGAGTATAGAAGCAATGGATTTAGAAATAGTACCGTTTTAGGTGAACTGTGTTACAACTGTTGTTGATTTCACCTCCAACTTGAGCTCGAATCTTGAAAGCTTCATGCCTGATCACTTTTGTTATTTGATAAGGGCTTTCCCAAGTCGAGCCAAACTTCTTGGTGCCAGGTTTCTTAGTATTTTGGAACATTCTTCATTGAACCCAATCGGCTTATGTTAATGTTCAAGCTCAAACATCTTTGTTGTAGTGTCGGGCAACCCACTGTTTATATTCTGCAAGTCTGAGTAGGGACATGTCTCTCTTTTCATCGAGCAAATCAAGCTCAAAAGGGAGTAGTAGATTATTCTGTTCTTCGTTTAGCTATTCGACTCTTACTGAGGTTACATTCTGTTCGACCAGTATGACCTCTTCTGTTTCGAATGCAAGTGAGAAAGGGGTGGCCCTAGTCGATGTTCGAGTTGTTGTTCAATTGGACCACAAGACCTCTAGCAGTTTATCTGCCCATAATCCTTTTGCCGCTTCTAGTTTCTTCTTCAGAGTCCCCATTATTGTTTTATTCATTGATTTAGCTTGACCATTCGATTGTGGATATCGAGAAGTTGAAAAGTGGATCTTAATCCCCCAATCTTTATAGAACTCTTGAAAATCGAAGGAGATGAACTGTAATCCATTGTCGGTGACGATCTCTTTAGGAACGCCGAACCTACATATAATATTTTTCCATTGGAATTTTTTTTTACCTATGTGTCCTTAATGCTCTTGTACGACTCTGCCTTGACCCATTTTGTGAAGTAGTCTATCATCGCTAGTACATATACTTTGCCTCATTTGTTCGAAGCTAGTAGTTTTCCTACTATATCTATCCCCCATTTCATGGAGGTAGTATCGAGCTGAGTTTCTCTGGAGGAAAATGGGATACTTGTGCGTGTCGTTGACATCTGTCACACCTTCTTACTTTATGTCGCACAGTGGAAAAAAGTAGATGAAAGATATAGGTTTTAAAATTTTTTATCATCTTGGACCTTTTTGTGTACACAAATATGAGGAGGGATTTGTTTTCATACCTTTAAAGATCTCTCCTTCATTTCTTTTCAATCCTTCACCATTAAACTTTCCGAGCTATGTCCCGCGATCCAACAACTATGTGCGTGGGAACGTCATGGATTCCGAAAGTACTTGAATGGAGGCTTCAGAGATCCGGAAGACAACCCCTTGTCTTTTTCCTGGAATTTTGCCAAGCTTGAGCAAAAGAAAAAAAAAATTTCTTTTTTTTTTTTCTTTTTTTCTTCTCCTTGACTCACTCTCTCAATCTCTGTATTAGGGTTAGGTTAGATTGTTTCCTGATAGGTATATCTTATATACCAAGATCATAGAGTTTAGTAAATCAGGTCAAAATAGGATTATAAATCCTTTTCGATTTGGTCACTACTAGGACTTGAACCTTTGACCTCTATGAAGTAAATAAAAATAATCTCTATTATTTTATTCCTTTGCTTTTGTTAAGGTTCGAACATGTAACCTCCAAATAACAATTAATAATTCTTAATTAATAATATGTCAATTAAATAATCATATTATTTAATTATATTTAATTAATCAATTAAATAAATAAGTAATTAATTAATCATATCATTTAATTAATTCCCATAATATATCCAAGTTACTTTCGTAACATTATTAATTGGACCATCCAATTCACCGTGAGCCTTGTTACTAATAATCGTAAAAGGCTAGCAAATAGAGCTAATGGACCCACAATTTTCAGCTCCAATAATACTTAGAAAAATTATTTAATCTCTTTAATTAATATTTCACGATTATTAACCTCGAAGTTATTTCATTAAAAACCCGAGGTTGCACTTTCGTAACTATAGATGTTTTACACAACCAAAATATCAGTTTCCGTTGATATAGCTATTACATACGGTATGATCATAGGTCATAAAGTCTGTTATACCTCTTTAATTGTATCTTTTCATTTAAGTATCATTGATTCTCTAATGAACAATTATATTCTTCCTTTTTTTACGGAAGAAGGAGAGCGCTCTTAATCGTTCAAGTCCCGAATCAACCTTTAAGGGAATTACTTATCTACTTCTCGCAAGAAGGAGTGGATTCTTTTATTGTCTACATACCTTCCCAGCCACAAGCCAAACTGTGATTCAAAGATACGAAGTTGTTGATCGGGAATGTTACTCCGATCTCACCTATGGTATGTTAAAAACCACTATCTAACGGATCTTAGTGATATATTCATATAGATCATGGCCCAGTCCTATATGATCACATCATACAAGGTGCCTCCATTCTCATATCACTATATGAGTAGTCTAGGATAAGACCATTGTACATTACGGAATGGACCGCAGCTATAGATTAACCACAAATAAAGTACCCAGCTTTACTTGCTTTCTATTGACTCTTCAGATAGCACGTCTCAAACCAAATTCCTCTGTATATGACATTTATAACTCAATTTGAGATTACATCTAGCAATCTTTAGCACATATAATATAAACGTATGAGTCATATTTATTGAATGAAAATACTATTTCTTTTATTAATTGATTTATTAAATTTACAAATTACAAGCTTTAGGGCATAAATCTCAGTACTTACAAACTCAAGCTCATTAGATCTCATGGTTGGCCAATAATATCCCGCTGTAATAGCTCGATCGGGATATTCTAGAGCAACAGGCCGCTGCTTACGTAGAAGCCATTCGACTCAGAATGATAGCTCAAGTAATCCCCTTTGAAGCAGTTGGAATCGCAAGAGACATTGGCCCAAGTATCTGAGTACCAGTATTTGACCGACTGGGACCATCTCCACCGAGGAGGGTCCAACCCTCGGCAAGGCCAATAGGAGGGAAGAAAGATCCACAGCCAGACTCAAAAGGAAGTGCCAGATCCCGAAAAAGCCCTAGAAGTAGGCACCAAAAAGGCAACGAAAGGAAGTGGTTGTTGATTCAGAAACCTCGGATGAAAAAGGCTCGGTGGCCCGATCCGAAAATGTTAAATCCCAGCGCCTGGAGAATCAGATAGCTAAAATGGCTAAGGAGTTGGAGGAATTAAAGAAGGGAAAGCACCAAGGAATCCGGAAGAACCCCTTAGGTGAGATGAATGCACCATTCTCCAAAAGAATTAGGGAGGCGGGGCTCCCCCCCAAATTCAGGATGCCCTCCGAAAAGTACTCCGGAACAAAGGATCCTATCAGTCACCTGGCAAGCTTTGTCCACAAGATGGAAGTCCAGAATGCAACACGGTCAGCCATGTGCAGGATGTTCCCCTCGACCTTGACAAACTGTGCCAAAATGTGGTTTAGGAAATTGCCACCAGGTAGTGTTGATTCTTTCTCTAAGCTTACCACAGCTTTCTGTGCACAGTTTCAGGGAATCAAGCTTCGTCCCAAGGACCCTATCTTGCTTCAATATGTGATCCAGGAGCGGGGTGAAACATTGAGGTCTTATGTGGAGAAATTCCATAAGGAAATGATCCAGATGGGAGTATTCGACGAAAAAGAAACCTTAGCCAATTTCCGAAGAAACTTGTGGGCGGGCAAATTATACCGCTCTTTTGCTAAGCATCCACTAGAAACTTACCAAGAAACTTACAATCGAGCTTTACAACAGGTGGACATAGAAGAGCAACTACAGATCAAGGTAGAGCATGATGAAGCCCGGCTAGCCCCGCATCCTAAGAAGGAGGCTCCAAAGCCTGTACCCGTCAAGAGATTCCAAAATCAGCCCCCAAACAGGTCAACCTACAGGCTGCCTCTTATTCCCTCATACCAGAAAAGGTACCCAACTAGAAGATCCCCTCTCAGGAGATCGCCCCTTAGGGCGGCCCATCTGAAAGAAGTTGCCCGGGTGACAAGGGAGGAAGATGTATATAATCACTACACCCCCCTCAACGCTTTAAGGGAAACCATATACCTCGCCATCCGGGACAAAGGCCTACTCAGGAAGCTAGGTCCCATGAAAGTCTCAATTGATAGGAGGAACCAGTACAAGTATTGTGATTTCCACAAGGATGTCGGACACAACACCTCAAAATGCTACAGCATCCGTAATCAGATCGAAGGATTGGTAAGGGGAGGCCTGCTGACAGAATTTCTACAACAGGTACGAGATAGCATCAAAGAGGGTAAACGGGTACAAAGCGGGATGTAAGGGGCGACAGATAGAAGGAGGGATGGGGAAAAAGATCTGATGCAGCAGATTCAAGTGATTCATACCATTAGTGGAGGCCCCACCCTGGTTGGAACTTCCAACAATTCTAAGAAGAACCACCCAAGAAAAATTCCTAGACTCAACGCAGGTCAGGAGATATTCAAGGTCAGCAGTGGGTCCTGTGATCCATCCCACTCTACCAAGATTGTTTTTGCAGAGGAAAATGTCTACAATACAATCCAACCACATGATGATCCCATGGTAATCTCGGTACAGATAGCTAACTGCTGGGTTCACCGTGTCTTGATCGATACAGGTAACAGCGTCGACATCCTATTTAAGGGAGCTCATGAGCAACTTAACTTGAAGAATTCTTGCTACAATAGTTGCACTTCACTTTTGTATGGTTTCACAAGGGACTCTGTAATGCCCATGGGATCAAAAATCCTGCCGGTGATAGTCAGAGAAGCTCCACTTCAGCATAACGTAATGATAGAGTTCATCGTGGTGGATACCCCGTCTGCTTATAATGCCATTCTGGGTAGGCCCTACCTCTCAGGGAATAGGGGGTACTATCAGTTTTTCACAACGTCCTAAATTTCTAGTGGGAACAGAAGTGGGAGAAGTGAGAGGGGATCAAAAGGCAGCGCGCAATTGCTATGCGATATCCACCAATCCCGCCGAGCTAGCCAGACAGTACGCACACATGGCCAGTGAAGTAAACCCGGATACACCGGAACAATGTCGTTATGACATGGAAGAAGGAGAGGTACCAGACATAAACATAAAAGAACAGGAGGATGAAGAGCGGGGTTGGACCAGTGGTCATCCTGCGGATCAATTAGAAGAAATACCCATCAGGGGAAAATATCTCACTAAGGTGGTGAAAGTCGGAGGGTGGTTGGATCCCGAAGTCAAGGAAAACTTGATAAAGCTCCTTAGAGAATACAACGATATTTTTGCTTGGACCCACGAGCAAATGCCCGGCATTCCTCTTAGCTTGTCCACTCACAAGTTGGCAATAGACGCAACCATCAAACTAGTGAAATAGAAACGAAGACATTTCAACGCCGAACGGAATGCCACAGTTTAGGAAGAAGTGAATAAACTCCTAAAAGCCGAGTTCATAAGGGAATCCCGATATCCCGAATGGATCGCCAATGTGGTCATGGTAACCAAATCTAACGGAAAATGGCGTATGTGTGTGGACTACACCGATCTCAATCGAGCCTACCCCAAAGATAGTTTCCCACTGCCTAAGATCGACCAGCTCATCGACTCTACCGCGGGAAACAAGCTTCTAAGCTTCATGGATGCCTTCTCGGGATACAATCAGATCATGATGCATCCCTCAGATCAAGACAAGACCAGATTCATTACAGGGCAAGGCTTCTACTGCTATAAGGTAATGCCGTTCGGACTTCAGAATGCAGGTGCTATATACCAGCGTATGGTGAATAAATTGTTCAAACAGTAGATAGGAAGATCCATAGAGGTATACATAGACGACATGATTAAAAAAATTTTAGAGGCCGGGAAACACCCAGAAGATTTATGCCAAACTTTTCAGATAATTAGGAAGAACCAGATGAGACTGAACCCTATAAAGTGTGCTTTCGGGGTAGCAGTAGGAAAGTTCCTAGGGTTCATGGTACATGAAAGGGGAATTGTGGCTAATCCCGAGAAGATCAAGGCCATACTAGACCTCAAGTCTCCCACAACACTCAATCAGGCACAGGGATTGACAGGCCTAATAGCAGCATTGAACCGATTTATATCCCGTTCCACCGATAAGTGCCTCATATTTTTCAAAATTATCAAATAGGGAAAGAAGCTAAAGTGGGATGAACAAAGCGAGTTGGCTTTCCAAGCCTTGAATGAATACTTGTCTAGTCCCCCTCTACTGGTTAAGCCCTTTATGGGGGAAGAGCTCTAACTTTACCTAGCCGTCTCAGAAGTTGCTACTGGTGGGGCCTTAGTGAAAGAATGCAGTGATGGAATACAGAGACCGGTATACTATGTGAGCCGTGCTTTCACCAAGTCTGAAAAAAATTATACCCTTTTGAAAAAACTGGCCTATGCCTTGGTGACTGTAGCCAGAAAACTCCAACCCTATTTTTCAGGCACACACTATAGTGTTAGTCATCGATCAGCCCTTACGACAATTCCTCCAGAGACCGGATATGTCAGGCAGGCTGGTTCTATGGGCCCTAGAGCTCACCAATTTGACATCAAATATAAGCCAAGGTCCACGATCAAAGCACAGGCCTTAGCCGACTTTCTAGTGGAGCTTAGCGTGAATCCGTACCCGGTTACCAAGCCCGACCCTAGTCTGAATCAGACAGATCTGAACTGGCCTGAAGATAACAAGACTTAGATTCTATACACAGATGGGTCATCAATTCAATCAGGATGCGAAGCTGGAACAGTTGCGATAGACCCGTAGGGAGTCAAATGCAGCCACTGCTTCAGGTTCGAGTTCAGGGCTACTAATAACGAAGCAGAATATGAAGCCTTACTAGCGGGAATGGGAGTAGCAGAAGCCTTAGGGGCCGAATTCCTCCTAGTCAAGAGTGATTCCCAATTGGTGGTCAACCAGGTGTTAGGGTTGTACCAGGCAAAAGGAGACAATATGGTAGCATATCTCGCTAAAGTCCAAGAAGTAATGTCGAGATTTAAAGGTGTAAGGATGGAACAGATACCCCGAGAGAAAAATCATCAGGCAGATGTTCTAGCCAAGATCGCGGCCCGAACATTTGCCCGGTAGGTGAGGGGCATACCCTACCAAATGGGGTACCTCTCCAACTGATACCCTATGCCAGCATAGCTAGGAGGGTGGAGATCCTACCAGTCAACCGATTCCCTTGTTGGATGGATCCTATAGTGGACTACCTCCGAAGTAACACTCTACCTGCAGATCCAGACCAAGCACGCAAGTTGAAGAGAATCGCTACCCGGTACTACCTTGTGGACGGATACCTTTACCGCAAAGGGAAATCCTTCCCCCTACTTAGATGGCTTCACCCAGATGATGCTACATGGGCACTTAATGAGGTACATTCAGGGAACTGTGGTAATCATGCAGCAGGCGAGACACTAGCCTACCAAATACTTAGAATGGGCTACTTCTGGCCGATTATACATCAAGATGCAAAACAATTCGCACAATCCTACGAAGCTTGCCAAAAAACAACAAACCTCCATCACCTCCCCCCGAAAAGGCTCTCCTTGATCAGTACACCCTACCCCTTTGCAATCTGGGTACTAGATCTAATCGGCCCGCTTCCTACTGCACCCGGCCAGGCCAAACATGTAGTGGTAGCAATAGACTACTTCACTCGATGGGTGGAAGCTAAGGCACTTGTCAGGATAATTGAAGAAAAGACCAGTTTTGTTAAAATGAGTATCGTTTGCCGTTTCGGTACCTCGATGGCCATCATAACTGATCTGGGAAAGCAATTTGATAATGCCAAATTCAGAGAAATCTGTGAAGATTAAAACATTGATCTCCGATTTGCATCAGTAGCACACCCTCAAACCAATAGGTTGGTAGAAGCTACCAATAAGACAATAAAAGAAGCTCCTAAAGAAAAAGCTCCAACAGAAGAAGGGGTTATGGGTTGAAGAATTGCTCAATGTGCTATGGGCGTACAGGGCAACCAGGAGGACTGCAACAGGAGAAACCCTTTACTCATTAGTATTCGGAACTGAAGCAGTCTTGCCCATCGAACACAAGCTTATATCTTTCCGTATTCAAAACTATGAACCAGAAGATAACGAGGCTAAGTTAAGAGCCAATCTGGACCTACTCGAGAAGAAACAAAGCAAGATCGCTGAAAGGGTAGTAGTATACCAGAGTAAGATAGCTCGACACTTCAACAAGAGAGTGAGGATCTGTAACTTCAAAGAGGGAGACTTGGTTCTTAGGAAGGTAACCCATAACATACGAAAAAGATCTGACGGGGTCCTTGCTCCTAACTGGGAAGGCCACTACCTGATTAAAGCAATGTTTCGGGGTGGTGCCTACAAGCTGGAAGACATGGAGGGATACCCGGTGGATCACACGTGGAATGCTGACCACCTTAGGAAATTCTACACTTAGAAATTCAATTTACATCGGCTAGAATACACACCCCAATTTTACATTGTACTATTTGAAAAAAATTCAATAAAGTCGGTTATCTCTCCTACATGATTCTCCAATGATCACTCTACAAGATCCCTTACCTAATTCTCCTTGCTGCCTTGGTCGAGGTATACCCTCCTCCAAGAAGCCTGGTGCTAGAGTGGCCTAAGTTGCCTACTAGGACTGATAATTTTCGCCAATACTGACTCGCCTCAAGACTAGGAAATAGCCTTATGGTGCTCCTACTGCCTTTGTCGGGGAATACCCTCCTCCAAAAAGATTCTGATATATCAGACTAACAACCTTGACTCGTGGCCTTAGTTGCCCACCGTATCCTCAAGACCAGGAAATAGCCGTAGGGCACTCTTGTAGCCTTGGTCGGGGTATACCCTCCTCCAAGAAGGATCTGATACACCAGACTAAGGATCCGGATTCGCGGCCTTAGTTGTCCACCGCATCCTCAAGACTAGGAAATAGCCTCAAGGCGCTTCTGCTGCCTTGGTCGGGGTATACCCTCCGCCAGGAAGCCTGGTGCTAAAGTGGCCTAAGTTGCCTACTAGGACAGACCATCAAAAGGATCAGGACACCTTTTTAGGATACTCAACTTCTTACTCCTCCGTCTCTCTAGGAAAGAATGACATTAGGGTATTCAAACTACCTTAGTCAGGGTATACCCACCTCCGAGAGGCCTGATGCTAAAACAATCTAAAATTGCCTATCAGGATAAAATCAGGATACCAAGCCGAGATACCTGATGACTTGCTTCTTCTGAAGATATATATAGCTGAAGCAGACTTTATTATCAATCGGGATATACAGAACCTCAAACTGCAGCATACTCATTAAAAACCAACTAAAGAAAGGGATGTGTCCACTTGCTAGATCCCGTTGATGTTTACAACGCCAAGTTATAGGATTTTTATATGGCTCAAGTATCTCGATCAGGAAGCAGGTCTCCAAAGTTAGTTCCATTCGTTTACAAGTACGGAAGCTGCAGGATCTACCCTAAATCAGGATCTCTCCTAAGTCAAGATTTTTCCTAAAGTCCATATTTTTCTAAGTTAATTTCCTTCTAAATCAAAAGAGCAAGCAATATATAATTTGTTTCAACAAATAAAAATCTTTTATTGGATAGACGGGGTGCCTAACTCCCTCTTAAAGGCTACAAAATGAATATATATATATATATATATATATGAAAGACAAGTCAGGCGTCCTCCTTCTCCCCCAAGTTCTCTCCCTAACTAGCTGCTCCTTCCCTGGACACCTCAGCTGCAGTATCAGGCTGGGTCTCCTTGACTGTAGGAACCATAGATCCAGCTGAAGCATTTACTTCTCCCTCGATTGCCAAACTACTCTTGTCTGCCTAAACTTCTGGAACCCCGGTTCCATCTGTATCTTCTTTTTCCTCCTCTACTAGAATAACTTCTGAAGGAGGCACGGGGTGCTGTGTTTGTCCTTTCTGAGTAGAGGGAAGGTTAGTCTGAGTAGAAAGGCTAGACCACCGGCCTGGATGGGTATCGTCATGTGGAGAATCTTTCTGAGCCTGATCCTCACCCACATGTTGGGCAGCCTTCGCCATGATCTGTCCTCGGTCCCAGTTCAAGATCGCTTGAAGATCAAATGGAGGAGGCAAAGCCGTGGCCACCTCATAGCAGGCAGTGAAATACCCATCTTTAAAGGAAGGACGTTCCTAGGCCTCCAAGTTCTGCACTGTCTCCCTTAAAATACGGTTTTCATCCTGTAACAGCTTTTTCTCAATTTTTAGGTATTCCCTCTCCTCACGCCGACGTAAGGACTGGACTATTTCGGTATCCAGGCAACGTAGGTAGCGCTGTGCCTCCACCATGGCAGCCTGCCGACCATATTCAGATGCTTTAGCCGTCTGGAGTAGAGGGGCCACGCTCTACTGGACTTGAGCCAACTCCTACTGGGTATCCTCTGGCTTGGCCTGAAGCCCTGTGTAGGCTTCCTTCATAATCAGCAGCTGTTTCTCCATGGCCAAAGCAAATTTAAAACCCTGCAAGAAGAAGAAGAGTCAGTACCTATAGAAAAGAAAGGAGAATAACAAGGGGAGAAGTAGAATGCTACCTCAGCCAACATAGAAGCCCTTTTGGCCGCTAGAATTTATGTAGGAAGTTTTGCCATGTTCATTAAGCTCCCTCCAAGGTAAGATGCTATGAACCGAGATACCACCTCGTCCTAGGAAGCACCTTTTGACCTCGATCCCGAAGGAACATCAGCGGCCGGATAGGAGGTAGGAGTAGCTTCCTTCTTTGTAACTCCAGGCTGCTCCTTGGAAGGCAATACTATTGGAGGAGGATTAGGAGAAGTGACCACAGCAGGAGGAGCAACAACCTTTCTGGTCTTCTTTTGGGGTTGTTCTAAGGAGCCCCGAGCCTTGGCAGCTCGAGCCATCATTGACCTTATGGATTGGCGTCTCAGGGTACGAATAAAGAGGCGAGTAGGAGTCCTGATGAGCAATCCCACAGAAGCAGAAAGAGGCGAAGGGACCTTGGCTGGAGGTTTAGCCAAAACAGAAGGAGGGATAAGGACCGTGTCAAGCTGAGTAGTTATGACCTAGGTAGTACTAGAGGGAGAAGGAGGAAGAGATGGGACAGGAGAGGTAGAAGAAGTCAAATCCACACCTCCTGTCCATCTCCTGAATGAAGTAGGAGAACCGGTCACCAACGGGGTATCAGAGACTATTAAAAAAAAGATAGCTTAGTAAGGAAGGGAGAGTAAAAAATGTACATACATGAACAAAGAAGACAGATGAAGTTTCTATACCTGGAAGCTTGTAGGAGATCCTCAAAGACTTCTCTAGTCCGGCTCCTTCGAAGGGATCCAAAGTAGGATATTTCACATTATGTACCCCCTTTTTAAGATCTTTCCCAGAATATCCCGGGATTCTAGAGAAAGCACCCCCTTCACCCATTTGTTTTTAGCTATGAATTGGGTTGGGACGGGGTACTCGAATCCCCCAATATAGGTCGTATTCCCCCATTCGCCTTTGACAACGAACCACTCTTCCTTCCATAGCGGAGCATATTTAACATTCACACCAGGAACGATGAACTTTATCTCGTTGGAGGCCCTTAAATAGATTTGACCCCGTGGTACTAAGTTCGCTATCTTAAATAAGTAACGCAGCTCGTCAAAGCCCGACTCCCTGTCTATGTTATCCCTCCCACACTGCTCCCTCTAGAGCACTAAGAAACCCGTCAAATGCTTCCAGAAACCCAACGAGATCTAGAGAGGTGCCAATTCTAGAGCAACCAAAGCCCGACGAAGGGTCGGATGAAGAGGGAGCCGAACTCCGTATTCAAAAGCCACTTTATGGATGAGGAGGACATCTCACGGCGGGGTGTAGACGTCATATCCCTAATGAGGAAGGGAGAGATCGATGTCATCAGGGATTCGATACTCCTTCCGCAGCTTAGCCAGGGTCTCCACCGTACACACAGAATCGAGAATGATACGCCCATCGTGAAAGGAGGTGAAAGAACCGGTATGCACCAATGAAGATGTGCCAATGACGGTTTTGCATTAATCGTGCCAAAACGGCTTGTTTTTGAAATCCGCAAGCCTATCACCATCTGACAAATGGCTAAAACAAAATGATTACCAACGTATCTAGGAGGGATTTCCTTCCCGGCTATGATACCTAACCGGACAGCTGACAGGCAAGGTAGAAAATCCTTCAAGCAAAAATGGAATCTTGACTCCAATCCCGATAAGACAGCGGTGTTCAAGTCAGGGGAGACTTCTGTTAACCACTAAAATTGGCAAATGACCAAAGAAGAATTTTCCACCCATATACAAGGAAGAAGCACAGGCCGAGATATCATCTATGTACTCCTAAAACGAAGAATACTGGATCGAATCTGGGTACCTACCTCCTCCGTCGGAGTAACCCCAACAAAGCCTAGCAATCCCGATGACCCCTAAAACGTTCCAATGCGGAGTTCAACTCAGAATCCTATCATGGAGCTCAATGAGGTACCCCGCTACTACACCGGACAGGTATCCCATTACTAGATCAACAGAATACCCCGCTACTCCTTCAGCAGGGTACCCCGTTGTCACATCATAAGGGCATCCAGATACAACTTCAGCTGAAATATCCCGCTTCTACATCCAACCGGGTACCCCGCAGCGAGAGCAACTGAAATCAGAATACCTCTTTGACTAAGCACCTAACTAGGAAAACATCAAACTAGCAAAAGGCGGGGTACACAAGAACCCTGATGAACCCAAATACCTCCTGGGATCTTCTCGCCAGATAACCATAAGAAATACTCACAGAATTATGTATCCATAACCACACCCGCAGCGAGAGCAACTGAAATCAGAATACCTCTTTGACTAAGCACCTAACTAGGAAAACATCAAACTAGCAAAAGGCGGGGTACACAAGAACCCTGATGAACCCAAATACCTCCTGGGATCTTCTCGCCAGATAACCATAAGAAATACTCACAGAATTATGTATCCATATGTTCACACAGACAGGTCTTAAAGCTCCAAGGTTAGGGGAATGAAACGCGGTCGTTCATCTCCCAATGAAAAAATAGACTTCTTCCCACCTCTCAAGAATTCCATTTGAATAAGGAGTCCACTAGTACCAGAATCCTCTCAAAAAAGAATCGCTTGATTCGGATAATTAAAACTCCTACAAAATTGTCTCCTATAAGGAAAGAAAGTCTTGGGACTGCCAAAATCCTAGACCGAAATTGTAGGAATGCATGGCAAGCAACGAACATATATATACGACATTATATTCACCAAGAGGGGGACCAAAAATTCGCCTCCCCAAACCCTACACTCGTCTTCAGTTCTACTTATCGACAAGCACGACCATGCCATCTCCATCACCTAACAGAAACCTTGAATACCGCCACATATCGCCATAGCCCAAATTTCATCAGTGTTATCCATGTTTTTATCAATAAAATCGTACATGTTAATCTTTTCTTGGATGAGTTTTAGTTTTGTTTGTCATAAATCTTGTTGATATCGAACTACGTGATACCCCTCCGACCGGGATCTATCTCGATCTTGGTCCTTAAAGTTGTTATTTGGAGATTCACCCCAGTGATAATTTTCCATCAACAGAATCCTTTGGACATCCTTTGTTCAGGTCGATGAAATCAATGCAGACTATCCACTTCCTATTTTTCTTTTTTACAACAGCTACATTAGCCAACCTGTCATGATAGTTGACCTCCCTTACTGATCTAATGTCGATCAGTTTATAGACTTCGTCATTAATCACTCGATTTTGCTCTGGGGTGAATTTCCTCCTTTTTTGCTTCACTGGTAGATGATCTAGGTCGACTTAGAGTCGATAGACCATGACTTCAGGTTCGATTCCAACCATATTAGCATGCGTCTATGTAAAAGAGTCGTTGTGTTGTTTCAAGAAATCGATTAGCTTATCCCTAATTGCAGGATCGAGCCTCAAAACTAATTGAACCTTGTGCTTTGAGATATCGGGATGGATCTGTACTTCGTCGAGTTTTTCTACTTGAGGTTTATCGGGATTGAGCTTTGGACCAGGTATCTGTAATTGCTACAAATCGAGCTTTTTTTCTTTGAGACTTGTGTGATAAAATTCCCTAGATGTCTTCTTTTCTCCCCTAATTTCTCGTACTCCTCATTTGGTAGGGAAACATATTTGTTAACCACCAAAATTGGCAAAAGACCAAAGAAGAATTTTCCACCCATATACAAGGAAAAAACACAGGCCGAGATACCATCTAGGTACTCCCAAAAAGAAGAATACTGGATCGAATCTGGTACCTACCTCCTCCTTCGGAGTAACCCCAACAAAGCCCAGCATTCCCGATGACCCCTAAAATGTTCCAACGCGGAGTTCAACTCAGAATCCTATCACGGAGCTCAATACCCCGCTACTGCACCGGACAGGTATCCCATTACTAGATCAACAGAATACCCCGCTACTGCTTCAGCAGGGTACCCCGCTGTCACATCATATGGACATCCAGATACAACTTCAACTGAAATATCCCGTTTCTACATCTAACCGGGTACCCCATTATGAGAACAATCGATATCAAGATACCCCGTCGACCAAGCATCTAACTAGGAAAGCATCAAACTAGCAAAAGACGGGGTACACGAGAACCCAGATGAACCCAAATACCTCTTGGGATCCTTTCGCCAGATAACCATAAGAAATACTCATAGAATTATATATCCATATGTTCAGACAGACAGGTCTTAAAGCTCCAAGGCTAGGGGAATGAAATGCAATCGTTCATCTCCCGATGAAAAGGTAGACTCCTTCCCGCCTCTCAAGAATTCCATTCAAATAAGGAGTCCACTAGTATCGAAATCCTCTCCAAAAGGAATCGCTTGATTCGGATAATTAAAGCTCATACAAGGTTGTCTCCTAAAAGGGAGGAAAGTCTTGTGATCGCCAAAACCCTAGACTGAAATTATATGAGTGCATGGCAAGCAACATGACCTATATATACAACATTACATTCATCAAAATATGGATAGAAAAAATTCTGCTCCCCAAACCCTACACTCGCATTTAATTCTACTTATCGATAGGTACGAGCACGCCATCTCCATCACCTAAGGAAAAACATTGAATACCGCCACAGATCATCATACCCCAAAAATTTCATCAGTTGTATACAGGTTTTTATCAATAAAATCGTACTTGTTAATCTTTCTTTGTATGAGTTTTTTAGCTCGGTTTGATAGGAATCTTATTGGTATCGAACTACGTGATACCCCTCTGACCGAGATCTATCTCGATCTTAGTTCTTAAAGTTGTTATTTGGAGATTTACCCCAGTGATAATTTTCCATTAACAATAATGTTTGGTGAAGGTTTGAAGGAACTGCTCGAAGCTTATGAATCTATGGTCGACCTACTATCACGTTGTACATCGATAGACAGTCAAGCACAAGGAACTTGGTTTGTACGTTCACCCTTTCTACGTATACTGGAAGAAAAATCTCATCTATCGTGCTCTTGGCTTCTCCACTGAAACCTACCAAAGTAGTTGAGCAGCGAGTGATTCCGAATTTGTCGATTTGCATTTCTCTTAGTGCACTCAAGAAGAGAATGTTAGTGGAACTGCCATTGTCGACTAAACAACATTTGATGAGATAGTTGGCTATAAATAATGAAATAACTAATGCATCATGATGTGGGGAAAATAAATTCGAGTTATCAGTTGTGCAAACATAAATAACCATGTCCACCAAAGGGTCGTTATTACGGAAAGGTCTCAAATCCATGTTTGATACTTGTCAAGTATGTCTCTTGGCTATAGAATGTGAAATTCCACTCATCACAGATCCATCCGATATGAAGTTTTCAGTGCGTTCTAAACGTGGTGGTTCCAACAGAGAGTCCTTCCCTTTGCCTTTCTGTCGTTCATCTCGTTTTGTTGAGCTAAAGTGGCTTTCCCATTACCTGTCTGAATCTCTTTGAGTCATCCCTGCTTCAGCAGTTTTGTTACTTCTAGTTTCAGTGCGATGCACTCGCCCATTCGATGTTCATGGTTGTCATGGAACTCACACCATCTGTTCGAATCTCTATGTTCTAGAGGCGAGGTCATTTTGGGGGGGCCATCTCACAGAATTTCCTATACCTCTTAGGATATTTACTGCCTTTGTTGGCTCAATACTTAGGTTGTAATGAGGAACTCGAGCCCGTTGTCAGTTGTTGATTCGAGGCGGCCTATCCTACGATTGTCTCCTTTCATCTGACATGCCATGTTCGCTGTTGTTTCGTCGATCGTTCGACCTCTTATCCACTCGCTGATCACGCATGTAATCTTTTAGTGGTTAAGTTGGAGGTCGATAGTTCGCCTTGTCTTCTTCCCACTTGATTTGGGCCCAAGCTTTCTCCAACACATCCTCCATCATCCGACATGGATACTTGGTCAACTCTTTGTATATGTCTAAATCGTACTGTACCCCTTTCTTAAAATGAGAGATTGTAGTAGCGGCGTTATAGTTAGGAATCGATACCTTTTCTTTATTGTATCGGCCTACGTAATCTAGAAGTCACTCACCTCTTCGCTGGGTAACTATATAGAAATATTCTAATTGCTTCTTCAATTTTCTATTGCTCACAAATTGCTCTACAAACGAGTCTATCAGTTGGGCAAACGAACTGATCAAAACGTTCAACAGATTGGTATACCATTGGAGTGCTGAACCGGTGAGGCTCAAACCAAATCCCTTACACATGCAAGCTTCCCTTTGATCTATGGGGATCGTAACTGTGAACATACGCTGCTTATATTGCGTGATGTGATCGTCTCGATCCGTCGTATTGTTTCATATTTGGGAAACTGAATTTCCTTGATATCTCAATGAGCGCGATCTCATCCACGAAAGGCGAGTCGGCAAATTTATTTGTAACGCTTCGTTTAATGGGAGCGGGCACTCGTGGGATACTTTGGATCATAGCCTCAATCTTTATGAACCTGCGCGCAACTTCAAGGTCAAAAAATAAGGGATTCGTTTTTACCATTTTGAAATTTGTGAAGCGTTACTGGTTCTAATCCTTTTGTGTTCCCAACGGGGTCGATAGATCAGCTGGTTGAGCATTTGCATCCATTGCCAGTATTTGTTCGTTAAGGTCGACGAGCGAATCCATATGCAACCTCATGGATCGACTTTCTTGTCACCTCATGCTCTATTCTAGGCCTACCGTTGTCTTGCGCGATTGACTATTATCGACTGTGATTTGTTTTGGTGTAGTCTGCATGTTGTTAGATAGATGATCGAGCTTTCCCTTCAATTCCAAGTTCTTGGCTCAAACCTTCTCGTTTTATTTTTTGAGGCTTTGCAACTAGGTTGTGTATTCTGTCATTTGGGCTGCAAGGGCCGCGAGCCGTGTCTTGATGTCTCCAGAGTCAATCATCGTCTTTATTGGAATCGAGTTACGTACCATATTAGGAAAATTGATATGACCCCACGGTGGGTGCCAAACTGTAGTTGATCAGATCTACGATTAATCGAATAGTCAAGGTGGGCACTGGTAATCTGTAAAACAAAAGAAAAAGGATATGGGTCGAACCACAAAGAATGGTTTTCCCTTTAGGGGACTCTCCGACGCTCAAGTTAGAAATCGTTTGATAAGTGAAATGAAAGAAAATGAGAATAACATACCAGTTTGCTCGATATATTGAGTCGAGCTCTTGGTTGATATAGCTTGATCAATCCTAGATATCGACATCGACTTGCCAAAACCCCGAGGTTTATTTGGATCGTTGTGTCGATCGGAGGTTGAGTCGACACAGGGTTTCAATGAGTTGGGCGGATCGATGTCCAGATTGTTTCCTTGACTCGATTTGGGTCGATCAAGGATTAGGTTGATCAACTCCAGAGGTCAACTGGATCAACCATTGTTTGAATAAAGCAATAAATGAATTAAGACAATTGTGGAGACTAGTTTGAGAGAGCTTTCGCGTGAGTAGAGTGGAAAAATCAGGACCATTTATCTGAGAAAGGGTCTAGCTTTTATAGTGAAACTCACGGGCCTTCGTTACTCGTCTTATTATGAAAGCATAGATCATGGGCATTTGATTTTCTGTTTTGATTCATTTGAATCGGGCAATGAAGGCTTTGTCAGGCATTGGGTTTGTGCAACGCCTAACTTGATTGTAATTTAAGCCACCATTTGACCACGTGTTTTTGATGGTCTAATACTTTGATGGATTAGGCTTGGCTTTAGGGGCCCATGCTGGTTCAATTTGTTGGTCCACCCTAGACCTGATAAAAGTTCATTTTCATGCATCCAAAGCCCATTTTTGAACTTTATTGAATTGTGGTCCTGTTGATTGGGCCATGTATATTTTTAACCACTACATGACAAAACGACAATTGCATTAAAATATGGTACTTCGGGACTAGTATTCCATTGGATTTATGCTTGATCTCCTAATCGAGACAATTTATTATCTTTCTAGATCTTTATTTCAAATTTTATCTTCAAGTATTCAATAGATTTCAAGAGCTCTTTAAATATATCTTCAACATATATTGCTAATATAGAAAATTCAGATTCCGATTTCGTTTTGAAGGTACATGGGTATATAATATAATTAATATACTTTTTTTTTTTTTTTCAGTGAGATGGTTATACCACATCCGCCCAAGTTTTTTTTAATCACTACAATAAATTATTCTTTTCACCACACCTCATTTATCACAAGCTTGGAAAGCTTGTGCTAGAAGATCAACATTTACCATGGGCCATTAAATGCATGTGGTTGATATTCAGTTAAATATTTTTAACCACGGGTCTTTAAATGCCTATGGTAGATAATCATTTAATTACCACGGGCAAAAAAGGGCCAGTGGTAAATACTCTTAAAAGGAATTTAAAAAAATAAAAATAAATAAATAGAAAACCCTAATTTCACAATTTCACACACGCTGTCGTCTTCTTTACTTCTCTTTATGCTTTCACCTTCTTCACGATTTGAGTTCGTCTTAGAGTTGAGCTTCGAGCTCATCTTCAAGTTTCCTCCTCTTCAAGCTTTGTCTTTGTCTTTGGCATTAAGCCTCATCGAACTACAAGCCTCGTCTTCGACTTCAACGTCTCTCACTTGTCATTATACTCAAATCTTTGTAAGTTTTTTTTTTTTTTTTTTCTTTTTTCAGTTGTTCGAAAGTCTTTGTACCAATTTATCTAGTGTTACGGACATTAGTTTTTCGTTTTACTTGTTAATTTTTGTATAATTTGATGTGTATTATTTTTTTTATTACTAAATCAATTCACTATTTGATTTGTGAAATGATTATTTGATACCATTATATAGTCATATCTGATAACTATATAATGGTATCAAATATGTCAAGAAATTGTCTTGGCAGTTCTAAAAAATTGTCAAGAACTGTTCTCAAAACCTGTCAAAAAAAAAACTATCATAAATGACAATTTTTTCAAATTTTTTATTTATCTTTAATAATTTTTTAAAACTTTTATTTCATATTTCCAACACCAAACAAAATCCCGATATGAATTTATTTTATAGTAAGATATCGGTTTTTGGACAAACCGATATTGGATAAGTAAAATTTTAAATTTTTTAAATCATTTACTTGTGCAAAATTCAAAAATAATATTTTTTTAAAATTTGTTTATTTATTTTGCACCATCTTGTTTCATACTAAGAGACACGTTAATAATTCAATTACTTATATAAATTAGTAATCTGAGTCTTATATTTGTTCATTAACTTGCAAGAATCATGTTGAGAAATATCTCCCATATAGTGAGAGTTGTATTCTAAATCATGCTTATTACAATTAATGTCATGAGTCTCCTATATGTCATGTTTGGTTGGATGAAATTGAATAGAAAGAAAACCATTTCATTTATTTGGTTTGTTAAAATGCAATGGAATGGAGATTCCACCATTTTGGTGGAATGGGCATTCCATCCAAAAACCAATGGAATGCCCTTCGATTCCAAACTAAAATTTAATTCAGATATACCCTCATATGCCCCAACTCCATTCCAAAAATACCCTCATTTCCAAAAATTATATATAATATATATTATATATTATTACATATATTATGTATATTATTATTTAATATATTAATATATTATATATTATATTATTATATATATTATATATTAATATATTATATTGTATAATATAATATATATATATTATATTATATAATAGGGGTGAATTCATAAAGAGCCAAACAATTTATTGGTTTACTGTTTTTGGCCACTAATTTATATTTTATTGTTTTTATCACTTTTGATCACTTTTGGACAAAATTATCCATAAATTTTACTTCACCTGACATGTAACTTAGTTACATGCCCTTTGATTCCAAGTTACATGCGAGTTGATTTTTCAAGTTATATATCAGTTAAGTTTTAAATTACATGTCAATTGACTTTCAACTTACATGTTAATGATTTTCAAGTTACAAGCTAGTTAATTTCCAAATTTTTGGATGGGTGAAGTAAAGACAAAATGGAGGACAATCTTATCAGTTCAAGGCTAAATGTGATAAGTATAATAAAATATAAATTAATGGCTAAAAACAATAAACCAATAATTTTTTTCTTTACTTCTTAAAATCTTGTCAATTCATATTTTATTGTTTTTATCACTTTTGATCACTTTTGGACAAAATTACTCATAACTTTTACTTCACCTGACATGTAACTTAGTTACATGCCATTCAATTCCAAGTTATACGCGAGTTGATTTTTCAAGTTATATGTCAGTTAAGTTTTAAATTACAAGTCAATTGACTTTCAACTTACATGTTAATGATTTTCAAGTTACAAGCTAGTTAATTTCTAAATTTTTGGATTGGTAAAGTAAAGACAAAATGGAGGACAATCTTGTCAGTTCAAGGCTAAATGTGATAAGTATAATAAAATATAAATTAATAGCTAAAAATAATAAACCAATAATTTTTTTGTTTACTTCTTACAATCTTGTCGGTTTATATTTTATTGTTTTTATCAATTTTGATCACTTTTTGGACAAAATTATCTATAAGTTTTACTTCACCTGACATGTAACTTAGTTACATGCCATTTAATTACAAGTTACATGGGAGTTGATTTTTCAAGTTACATATCAGTTAAGTGTTAAATTACATGTCAATTGACTTTCAACTTACATGTTAATGATTTTCAAGTTACAAACTAGTTAATTTCCAATTTTTTGGATGGGTGAAGTACAGATAAAATGGAGGACAATTTTTTCAGTTCAAGGCTAAATGTTATAAGTATAATAAAATATAAATTAATGGCTAAAAACAATAAACCAATAAATTTTTTATTTACTTCTTACAATCTTGTCCGTTTATATTTTATTGTTTTTATTGCTTTTGATCACTTTTGGACAAAATTACATATAAATTTTACTTCACCTGACATGTAACTTAGTTACATGCGATTTAATTCCAAGTTACATGCGAATTGATTTTTCAAGTTACATGTCAGTTAAGTTTTAAATTACATGACAATTGACTTTCAACTTACATGTTAATGATTTTTAAGTTACATGCTAGTTAATTTCCAAATTTTTAAATGGGTGAAGTAAAGACAAAATGGAGGGCAATCTTATCAGTTCAAGACTAAAGATGATAAGTATAATAAAAGATAAATTAATAGCTATAAACAATAAACCAATAAATTTTTTGCTTACTTCTTGCAATTTCCTCTATATAATATATATATATATATATATATATATTATATGTATTATATATAATATATATTATATTATATATTATTATATTATAATATTAAATAATATATAATTATATATAATATACTTTTATATTATATTATTATTATCCATAATATATCATGTTAATATGAATGTTTTATAATTTGGGGTATTTTGGTCAAAATATAGTTAACTCCATTAAATTCCGTTGTTAACCAAACAAAATAATACTGATTCAGAGACTATTTCTAAAGTTTCAATCGAACAAAAAACTTAATTTTCCTTTCCTTTCCATTCTCATTCTCATTCCACCATGTTACCAAACGTGACTATAGAGTATTAACCAATAACTCGACTATATATGTTTTAAAAAATATAATTTTATTAAAAGTTTAAATAAATATTTTTTAATATATGTCTATCGTGGGAATTAGAATTTTGATTAATTGAATAAACTTAAATTTATCTAACAAGGTTTTTTTTTTTAAATTTATTTCTAACAACTTATATAGGTTATATATAAATATTATTCAATTGTTAACAAATCAAATCTTGTAGTCAAGTGGTACAGACATACAACTTTTGACTTGAGGTCTTAAGTTCAATAATTGTCATTATTATAATAAGTGGGCGGCGGCAGGTGGTCCGACTGGCTGTGGCAGGTGGTCCAGTTGCCGTACGGCTGCGACGATGACGGGAGGTGGTGTATAAATATAAAAAATGTTATTTAGTTAAATATTAAATAATAACAGTTTTTAATTAAATAACATCTTTCTTAACATTGGTATTGTTGACAGATTTAAAAGCTGTCAAGAAAACTTTTCTTGACAGGTTTTAACCGTCAACAATGCTAGTATTTTTTTATAGTGGATGTAGGTTTTGTATTGGGCACTGGGAAGCTCTTGTTCAAGGTTTGTTCTTGTTCTGCAATAATAAAACTAATATATTATCTTATAGAGATCCAAGAGTAATTTTTAATGATTCATCCATGCTTTGGGCCATGGAAATTTTGAAGATCTTGAGTTTATGTTTGTCCTAAAGTCTTCTACCTGTCTCTATATATTCAAGCATACAACTGTTGGCATTTGGCAAGACTTTGTGACATTTGTCGCTATCATTTATCTAACTTGATCTGAAATTGTCCCTATGATAATTACATCATCTACTAATTACATCATCTACCACAGGCAATGCTCGTTGTCGAAAAGCGTGATTTTCCATCACTACTTCATAGACCACGGCGCATGCCCGTGGTTGATACACATATACCATAGGTAGATTAATCCATACAAGGATTTTTATAGGTTTATGATATATAGATTACTAAATCTCGATTTATATGCTTCTAGCATTTTAAATCCTTCAGGGATTCTCATATAAATATATGTATTGAGTGCTCCTTATAATAAGCAATCTATACATATATACAATGCTTTTCAAGTCTTTTAGAGGAAGCCAAACTTATTTAAATTCAGAACGTAATGGTATTCATCACTAGTGAATACATCTCATAAAAATTAATACTAGATCTATTCGAGAAACTTTGTGCTACAAGTCCTGCCTTATATCTCATGATCTCGTTTTTCTCATTACGTTTCCATATAAAAACTTATTATTATCCAACTGATTAGACATCTTCAAGTGTCTGGACTGTTGGTCCAAATACTTCACGTTTGGCTAATAAAGTCAATTCTATTTGAATTGCTTCTTTCCATTTAAAGAGTGAGCAAGTCAATGACGAAGTACAAGTTGTGATGGTGAATAAAGATGATAAGTGGTGGGTCAGAGACGTATGCAAGAATATATAAAATAGCATGTCCTCATATATAAATTGGTAATTGTGTTTGTAATATTAAAGTTCTCACAATTACCTAGAGACGTTTGATAGATGATTTCGTTGATCCATTTTAAGTTTGAGTACACGAGAAACTAGATGTTCAACATCTCTCCCAACTGTTTTGCAGTATTCATTGAATGTCTTGGAAGTATGATGCAGTAAATTTTTCAATTTAATAAAAGTTTGTTCATAGGGATCGAGAATTCTATCAATTAAAGCTAATTAATCTATGAACTCTACTCTAAGTGTGGAAGATTTAAATTGCAGAATGCTTGCCTTTGAAAACAACGAATTCTTTGAAAATAATGCAAACTTGTAATTAAAAGCTAAAGGAAAAACTAGGCACACAATGAATGACATATATGAGAGGTACTAGGGAATCGATGCAACCATTCTCGGACCATTCTATGCTTTACACCAATCTCATTAGGTACATCAATTCAATTTTAGGGCTTTTTTTAAGATATTAAAATTATGATCTAGGGTTCTTCCCATTACTCACACAAGGCTATGTGACAAGCAATAGTTAAAACCCTTGTTTTACACAACAATATAAGCCAAGTTAACATACCAAGGCCATGCATACATCAACTTTCCCATTCATTAAGCTTGTAACTAAGATTCAAGTGAAAAGGTCAATATTCACACCTAAACCCCAATTTCATAAATAATCTAAACCACCAACCCACATCAATTGAAGCTACAAAATAATATGAGAAAGTAGAGTAGAACAATTAATTCAATAAATGAGACAAAAACCGTATTGATTAAGAAAAAAAATCTAATTCATTACATAGAGTTGCTCAATAGGGTTACATCAATCCTCTATATAAAGTTTAGTTACACATCAATGAAAAACAAAAACAAGAAAGAAGAGATGTAGAGAAAACTCATATTGGTCATGTGAGCCTCCCTTTTGTCTTCATATTCTTCTTCTCCTTTCTTCAATATTCTCCAAGGATGGGTGGATTGATGATATTAAGTAAGATTAATGGATGAAGGTTTTGGCTGTTTTTTTTTTTTTTTTTCTTTTTTTTTCTTTTCTTGTGTGTGGATATTTGAAAGAATAGGAAGTATTTATAGATTTTCCACTAAACTAGGGCTTCATGTTCTCCTGATAAATCTCGGATTCGCACGACCGTTGTCTTTGCCATGACCTAGGCACTTTCATGGCCCGCAGTCTGTTGAGCGGTGAGCCTATGGGAACTTTGGCAATTTGAACCACGGTTGGTGAAGTTGCCTGAACAGTGGCCTACACCGCGGACGAACACTGGTATGTACTGCTGGCTACGCCGCGGTTAGGGTCTTTGCCTGGCCTGCAATTTATGTCGCGGTTCTTAACAGCTTTCCCCTTTTCTTCTCGTTTTCGCCCCAATTTCTCATTAAAAACTTCCAAGCACCCTCTCTAGAGAAAACAACATACACAACTCACAAAAACTTTTAAAACACCTACTTTACTTGAGAAACAGCTTATTACATAGGAAATATGGGCGAAAAACATATATAAAAATAGACCAATCAAAGTAAATTCACTAACATTATACTAACGCATTGACTAAATTGGATAATATGGAAATTGGGTCCAAAAACTGATAATCTATGCAAGTAGTCTGGACAAGTTTAATAATTTTTGATAATCTTACGCATCATTTTAGATCCTGGGTGACCAAAACGATCATGTCAAAGCATAAATATTTTTGGATCTAAGAACTTTTGGTTCATGACTGCATAAATCTCTACACAATATAATATAATCCAAATAAGAAAACATGCAGCTTCTTGCCCAAAACATGCACATATATTCAACATTCTTATCATTTATTGTATTCACAACATCTAGTTGAGATGTGTAAATTTCTTCCTCAAATAAATGGCATGATTACATAACAATTAAGAAAAATAATCAAATATCAAAGAAATTAAATCATAGATCATATTAATTTTTTCGAACTTCTGGTTCAACTAGGAATTGTAGGTTCATACATAAAATTCAGAAAACTTCAAGTTTTGAAAGGAAATTACAATTTGACTTTCCAGATGAAATAACCATAACTTGATCAATTTCAGAACTTCTAGTTTTGATAAACTTTGATATTAAAAATTTTAATATCAAAATTGAAATTGAATTCAGAGTTTCAATTCTGATTAGAACTTCAGGTTCAAAATTTAAGAACTTCGGATTCAAATTAAATACTTTACATTCAAATTACGAACTTAAAGTTTTATATTGAATTCAAATTCAGAACTTCAGGTTCTAAATAAAGTATGACATGCTTGTATATAATAATGAATCTAAATCTTCAGGTTTTTAATGAAATTGAAATTCAGAACTTTAGGTTCTGATCGGTTCGTAAAACCGCGCTAATTTAAATATCACAATAATAAATCTAGAATCTTCAGGTTCTGGTTAGTCAGCCTAATCGAACTCAGTTTAAATTGCACAATAATAAATCAAATGCAAATAAATCTAGAAGCTTCAAGTTCTGATTAGTTGGCCTAGTCAGGCTCATAAATGGCATATCAATAAATAAATAAAGTGCATAATAAATAAATCCAAAAACTTCAGGTAGGTTGGCCTACTATGTCAATCTCATAAATTGCGTATAAATAAATAAATACGAAATAAAATTACATAAAAGTAAATAAATGTGTAATAATAAATAAATGTGTTATAATAAATAAATCAAGAAACTTCAGATTTTAGATGGGCGATCAAACCGTTTCAATATAAAATTGTATAAAAGTAAATAAATACATAATAGTATAAATCTAGAACTTTACATCGAAATTCAAAACTTCAAGTTTTAACTGAATTGGAATCCAAAACTTCAAATTTTGACTTTATTAAAACTCTTATTATTCAGAACTTCCAGTTCTTTTATTTTTGATTTTATAAATTTTAGATTGCAATCAATAGAATATTGAACCATAAATAAATCACTATTTTAGAGGTCCCTTTTATTTACATATAATTGTGCTAATTACGCGTCGTAAAACTATAAGCAAATAGAAAGAGAGTATAAGAGTATACGAGGCGCAACACCACTATTTTATTCATAATATAAGACTTTGAATTTACTTCATTTCTTACAAACCGGAGCTCATCACAGTTTGAACAGCAAGACCTCTCATTTAGACTAGTTACCAACGAATCAAGAAATGCCACCTATAATGCCACCAACCTTGTTGCATGAAACCATATGTCGGTAAGCCTCCACGTGCACTCATGAAAGAAGCTAAGGTGGAATTCCACAAACTTCTACAACAAATAAAAAAATAGAGCAATTGGTACCTTCACGCGTCTCTTCCAGCAGTGGGAAACACACAACAACTGTCTTTGATGATGTAGATGTAGAACTCGGTAGAAGAGAATACAATGTTCCAAATTCCAAATATGTTAATGATTAATCAAATTAGGCTTTCCTTTCCTATCCCTTTTTTTTATTTTTTTTATTTTTTTATTTTAATGGTGTTATTTTCATTATTTAATTTAAGATTTTTTGTAAGACTAGAAAAAAAATTGAAATTTATAATAATATTTATTTAACCCTTACTTACTTCCTTCAATGGTTGATTGTCCAAGTTTACTTCCTATTCAAAATTATCCAATTATTTGTTCTTGATTTAGTGTTTACAAGATGAATATCAATTTAACAATCTAAAAAATAAATAATTAGATATTATAGTTTGTCAAAAAATATATATATATATGTATTAACTATCATAACGATAAATGGATAAATTAATAATTAATAATTAAAAAATGAAGACATATCATTATGTGGAGAGGTGGTAATTCTCATTCCGTTTTAAAGGGTGAGTAAAAATGAACTCATACTAAAAGGTATACAAATCCTACATAGTAACCGAACCCTTACTAAAATACTAAATTTAGTTAATATAACATTTTCTTTTTGATTTATACTTATTCTAACATTACTTTTTTTTTTTTTTTTTTTTTTAAGAATAATCTAACATTACTTATATAACAAGAAACAAAATAGAACCGCCAACAGAGTGCGTGTTAAACTGTTAATTACGTGAGGAATTGAGAAGTGGACACGTAGACCGTTGGTCTTGGCTGTCTATATAACCAAAACAACTATCACAAGCCACACCACTTTCACTTGTAATATTAAGCAGCAGTTACTACAGTCTTCAAAAACAACTCACTTTTGTTTTGTTTGGTTGAAGAAGAAGAAGCAAAAATGACAACAGCTACTTGCATAGACATCCTCTTGGCAATCATCTTGCCTCCTCTTGGTGTCTTCTCCAGGTTTGCTTGCGGGGTACGTTTAATATTCTATACTCATCCTCTCTGGTACGGACGTCTATATTTTTGAATGTTTAAACGATCCTTGAAATATATACATGAGCATATAAGACCTTTTTTTGCTTGTTTGTTGTTGTTGTTGTTGTACGTGTTTATGTGTCTAATCTGATTGAAAATTTGAGTGCAAAGATTTTTGGTATAATTTACTGATTATTTGAAATTTGATACGATGATGAGTGTAGGTTGAGTTCTGGATCTGTTTGATCTTGACACTTTTGGGCTGGATCCCTGGAATTATTTATGCTATTTATGCCATCACCAAGTAGTTATCTTCTTCCACAGAGACATGCTAACCGGTTCTCCCTACTGCGGATGCTAATCTAAACTACACGGTGCGTGCGAGTCTTTCACCCTTCGTGAGTGCTCGAGTCGTTCAACTCATATAAGATACACAAGTACGGGTTATCATTCACGCGGGATGCATATTTAAGACCTAAATAGATAGAAAGCAATAAACAAGCATGTTACTTATACTAGCAATTTTCGATTGATTAAACTAAATGTGATTTAACGGTATAATTATACTACGATGTGAATTGATTATGATTATATAACTACAAACTCTTGATTCAAATGCTAGATTAAGGGAACTGCTAGGCGAAAGATTCATTCAAGTGGAAACTTATTTAACTAACCAATCTTCTTTAAGCACCTTCACTAAGATCCTAAGCATACATTCGTTATTACAATTGTAAATCACTAATCCATCACTTAACAACTTAAGTCTAGAGAAGAGATCAAAGGAGAGTTGGTAGAGATTTCCTACTCAAACATAAGTCATGAGGCAAAGAGGTAATCTCTACAACATGGATATAGTAAGTTACACATGCATTAAATGAGAGACAACTGGTTGAGTCGACCACCAAACATAAAAAGGCCATAAATATACACATACAACTTCAAGATAGTGAATAACACAGTTATTTACAATAATTACATTTAACCCCCAACAAAGAGGGGTTTAGCTACACAGAGAATACAAAGAGCAAGAAAGTACAAAAGAGGAAAACATCAATGATTGGTAACTTTTGTGATGAAGAATGTTCCCCTTTGCAATCCAAGCAACAAAACTCTTCTATGGAAACTTGAAGTAATCTAAACTAAGGTACCAAAATGGTAAAATGGGTGTTTGGTTGTCTATAAAGTACCAAGAAAACTAATGGGAGGTTGAAGAACACACCCTCTAATTAATGCTTTAGATCTAAACTGAGTGTAAAAAGATAGATCCCTTAAATGTGGGTGGTTGCTTAAATCTGGCTGGTTGGAATCATTAAATACATCAAGAGTGTTATGAGATGTGATGTGTATGGGGGAAGCAATTCAAAGGGCAATGAGACTAACTTGGTCGATTTGATGGCAGCTCAGGTAAGTGGGAACCAAAAAGGGGTGATTTGATGGGCTAGCAGCGGTTGAATCCACTTGCAGCTTCGTCATACTTCTCTGTGGGTTCATTCCCCGTTGATGCAACCCGCGGTGTTACCTTTCCCCTTTGCGCGGACTCTTTCTGGAGCTTTATTCACGCAAGACAGGGAGTATGAACTTGCCAAGAGTCTCGCGGCTTTACTCTAGTAGGTCTGTTCCAGCTGTGAAAGAATGTTGGATCTTCTTCTATTCTCTGCGGCTTTAGTCTCGTAGGTTTATTTCCGTCGGACAAAAGGACTGAACTCGTTGGAATTTGCTTGGAAGTTCCCTGCGGCTTTACTTCACAGGAATATTCCCACGGGACAGGGAGTGTGAACTCGCCTGATGTGTTCTGCGGGTTCATTCCCGTGGAGGCAGAGATTCTTCCATTTTTTGCTTTCTTTACCTTGTTTTAGTCACTCTGGACCAAAATGAAGAAAATAGGCGTTTTGATTTTAAAATAAAATTGCAGGGGAATAGGGTTTCAAAATTATTTCCTTTAGAAAACATATTTTGGGACCGGATTTTGTACACACACACATATATATATATATATATATATATATATAACTTGAAGTATACCCGATTATTTTCTTAAAGATTTGATTTCGATTTCACCACCAAGCCTTCTAAGCTATGACCCGCGGTCTGATAACTTGTGTGTGGGCACGTCTCAGATTCAGACAGGACTAGTTAGAGGTTACAGAAATCAAGAAGACAACCCCTTGCCTTCTCCTTGTGTTCGGCTAACTCCTGTAAGAGCAAACAAATCTTTTTTTTTCTTTATTTGCTCTGTCCGCACCTTTCTTTTTTCTGTGTTAGGTTTTGGTTGTCTTGTGTTTCCTGATAAGTATCTATTTATATTAGGATCCTAGGGTTCAATTCTCCAAGTCAAAATAGGATTCTAAATCCTATTTTAATTAGGTCAACGTTAGGACTTGGAACCTGTGATCTCTAAGATTTAAAATAATCTTTATTATCTTTAATCTTTTTGTATTAGTCATGGTTCGAACCTGTAACCATCTATTACTAATTCTTAATTATTAATATAATTCAATTATTAATATACTAATCAAATAATCATATTATTTAATTAGTTCCTTGAATTTATTCGTGTCACTTTCGTAACACAATTAATTGGACTATTCAATTAATTAACCGTGACCCTTGTTACCATTAACTATAAAGGGCTAGCAAGAGGACCTAATTGACCCACAGTTTTAAACTCCAATAATACTTAGAAATATTAATTAAAACCCTTTAATTAATATTTCATGATTATTAACCTCAGAATTACTCCACTAAAAACCTGAGGCTGTACTCTCGAAACTGCGAAGGTATTACATAGATTGAAATCTCAGTGTCCATCAATATAACTATTACATATGGTATGATCCTTCACGAGTAGTTTATAATTAGAGCTAGGTCATAAAGTCCGTTATACCTCTCCAATTATATCTTTTCCTTTATGTTGAATTCTAAAATTAATTAATTCCTAAAGTTTAGGGATTAGTTTCTGTTAGAATATAATCAATTAATTGAAAAGATTATATAGTTGACTAATTGATTGCTTGATTATTAATTGATCCCTCCAACAAAAATGACCTCTAATAGCATGCAATGAATGCTATCATAAACGAATAATAGTATTTAGAAGCATGTTGTGTTAGCCCATGCTATAAAAGGGGAAAAAGTCCTTCCCTTTTATAGCATTTGATAAATGCTATCAAAGAGTTTTGTAGTATTTGCGATATGCTACCAAGAATGCTATAAATTCTTTTTGATAGTATTCATGTGATGATATGCACTCTACAGAAAAGTTACATCGGTATAATTAATAGCTTTTTTATAAAATTTCAATAACCATTTGATAACATTTTCAAAATGCTATCATTTCAATTACATTAAACAAAAAATATATATATTTAGTTTTATTAATTTTTATTTTATTCATCTATATTTATAGAACAAAAAGTATTATGGAAACTTACATTTGATTCACTATATTTCAAATATATACAAATTACATTGTCCAATATTACAAATAACAAAATATAAACTTCTATACACAAAGAAGGAATCTTCTTTCAAAATGCAAAAATCTTCTTTTATTGAGTTGTTGTTTAGGAGCCTAATTTCACTATTAATTTCTTTGTAGCACAAATCCTATAAAACAAAATAAAGAAAAATAATTAACTTCACAAAATAAATAATAAATATTCAGATTTCAAACAATTTGTGTTCCAACAAATTTCATCATGAATACTATCTACAATTAGTCCCTCAACAAATTGAACCAAAAACCAAGAACAATATTAATAAAAATATGCAAAAAATGAAATAAAATGTTACTACCAAATCCTATTATGAATTAAACCAAACTCTATTGAAACAAAAAATTAATTGATGTACTTCTTGTAACTCTAATTTACCCTAACTGAAAAATACAAACAAAACAAATCACAATTTAATTAAAATGATATCAAGCATTGTCTTATACATAAATAATTTTTTTAAAAAAACATAGTATATAAATAAAACTCAAATTTAAAGAACTCCAACTAAAAAAAATAGTTTTTTTCCTTTAAAAAAAAAAAAAAAAAACTAATTGATTATTTGTTTGTAGTAGAAATAGTGACAAACATGAAATGATTCATAATAGAGAGATCAAACATCTAATAGAGGTAGGAGAGATTTAAGAAAAATAAATAAGGAAGATGGGTGTGAGTGGAGGCTACAACAAGCTTGGAGAGGATAAACAAAATAAAAGATAGGGTTTGGAGTCTTAGGGAATTTACAAGAGTAAATAAATGACCTTTCAAAATACAAGAAGTGTAAATAGAGGGAAAAACAAAAATTTAAGCGGAAGTTTTCCCTCTTCTACTTCTTAGGTAATATTTAAATTTAATATCTTACCAAAGCATTCCATAAATGCTACGAAATTAATTTTAAAAAGTTTTATAATTTTATAACATATCATAGCTTTTTTAAAATGCTATGTAATTTAAAAGTTTAATGTTATTTTATTGCATCCATAAAATGCTATATTACTTAAGTTAAGATGCTATAAAATATAATTGTTATTTTTTTTATAGCATTGTGCTATAAAATGCTATAATAAGTATATATTTTGTAGCATTCTTAAAAAAATGCTATAATGACATGCTATAAAATGTCATATTTGTTGTAGTGTTATTAGATTGTATAGTTGACTAATTGATTGCTTGATTTGTGTGAATGATTACTTGATTAGTGTAGTTGACAATTAGCCTGATTGTAGGGATTATAGATTGTAGATTGATTTCCTAATTGTATTTCCTCTATATAACCCCTTCTATGTGGAGAAGAATAAAACAAGGAAAAATAGAGTTTTCCTCTCTAAGAATTCTTTGTAGAGTTTTTCTCTCTATAATTCTTTACTCTTTACAGAGTTTTCCTCTCTATAATTCTTTATGGTATCAACGCAGTAAAACCGAAACCCTAGTCTCCTTTCCCAGTTATGCAACCCTAATACCATATTCGCTCTTATGCCAAAATACGGCCCAGCCACCGAAATGGCTACCCAAAAACATATCTTTGAAGTCAAACTTCCAAACAGCCTTGGAGCAGCAGACAATTCTCATCTCCCCATTATAACTCATAAACTGAATGGACAAAACTTTCTCCAATAGTCTCAATCTGTCATGATGTCCAACAGCAAGGAGAAGACATCATTCGAAACTACACTTTTTAGCAAAGAGTAGATCGAGTTTTTTCAAAAGATGATCAGCCACCCGACAACATCTTCCATTTCGATCCCAATTGAGAACACCATAAGAACTGGATCTGCTGTCGATAATTTTCCATCTTCCATCTTCCATTCCGTTGATCAAAAAGGTAATTTTTCTATGGCTTTGAGCACCGAAATGAAGAGACACCATCCTTGGATAGTAGACTCCGGCGCATCAGATCATATGACCTGTAACGCCCAAGTTCTAGAAATTTGATGGTTGGAATTGCTGATGTATCATTGTCTAAAGTGGCAAGAATATGATCAGTTAGTATTACCAATGACCTGTCTTTAAATCTGTGCTTTTGGTGCCAAATTTAACTTGTAATTTGCTGTCCATTAGCAAACTCACCAAAGACCTAAATAGTGTTACTAATTTTTTTCTCCAATCGTTGTGAATTACAGGACTTGGAGTCAGGGAAGATGATTGGCAAAGCTAAGGAATGTGTGGGGCTCTATCTTCTTAACGGTCATAATAATCCTAAAGAATAAGTTCAAGCTGCAAGTAGTGTGTTATCTCCAATTCCTCCAGCCTTGTCAAATAACAATAGTGTAATCATGTTGTGGCACTATAGGTTAGGTCATCCCAATTTTCAGTATTTAAAAGGTTGTTCCCAACATTATTCGATAATATCAAACCTAAGATTCTTCAATATGAAGTTTGCCAATTATCCAAACATGTGAGAAGTAATTATCCAATCCAATGGTACAAAACATCTAACTCATTTGCAATCATTCACAGTGATATATGGGGACCCGCTAAAGTCAACAATATCTCAGGATCTCGGTGGTTTATTTCATTAACTGAAGACCATACTCGTATAACCTGGATATATTTGATGAAAGAAAAATCAAACATGGGTACTATCTTCAAAAATTTCAACAGCATGATCCAAATACAATTCCAGACAAAAATAAAGGTGTTTAGGACAGATAACGCCAAAGATTACTTCAATTCTTTACTTGGCGAATATCTGATGGATCAGGGAATAGTTCATCAAAGTTTATATGTCGACATACCTCAACAAAATGGGATGGTTGTTGGTTGCAAAAGAGCACACAAAAATAATAAAAACCTTGCAAGTGCACAAGTCGTAAACAATAGCACAATTTGTAAGCAAGGATCGTTCCCACGAAGAATTAATTACTTACGGAAATTATGAGTTTGAATTAAACTAAGATCAAGAATGCAGCAACAGAAAATATATTTAGAAAAAAATCAATAAGGAGAAGCTAGCTAGAGCTCCCCATCCACCACTAAACATTCATCTGATTCACAACAATAATGGAGTTTAAAGATATCAAACATGCTGAAGATATTCACGACAAGGTGTTGACATCTCACTCGAGTCGTATAGATTCTCTCTTAGTTAGTATGTAAGTTGCATGACATCTACATAAATACGTGTATTCCAAATTATAACCTAGCATGGGCATTTACTAGATTTAATAATAGGAATCCATTAAGAACAAATAGAATATGAATATCACATGAACCCTAAAATATGGTATTTATTCTAGGTGATTTACGAAACAATTTCCCTTAATTGACTTTATTTTAATTAATTGTTACAACCAATGATAGATCCATATGGTGTCCGGCTTGTATCCTTGCAACATAAATCCTAAAATCATGCTCCTAAGGTGATCAATCAAAGAAACATAATAAAAGAAAGACAATTATTATGGGGAAATTGAATTCATCATGTAAGAAAACTAATACTCCATTAAAATAATATCTATGAAATCGAAATCATGTTTAGGGCTTCAAGTTAGCCATAACTATGAGAAGTTTAGTTACACATCATCACTATGAAAACAATTAAAGACATTAAAACTAAAGAAAGGTAGAAGAAGAGTGAAAATAAAACTATCGAAGATATCGATCTTCGATCTTCAATCTTGAGTGTTGAATTTCTAAACCCCTCTCTTGAAAAAGCTCTTGGTATTTATAGGTGATACCTCTTGTAGATTCCCAAATTGCTTTGATGTAGGAGACCCATCAAGTAGGAAAGTAGAATTAAACAAGGAATGAAAATCCTTTTCTAATTTGTGTTTAGGAAGTTTTCCAAACATGTTTTGATCTCTTAAAGTCATTAGGATTTGATATAGGAAGCTTTGGGATGAATCTGACCCAATTCAAAGTGGAAATCTTCCAAAAATATGTAATTACCATTGCCTAGGCAATGTGCACGCTCGGCGGTCTACCCCACGGTGCTCCTTTGCTATGGACCGCTGCCTGGACCGCTTCGCATGCACAATGGTCTGAAAAACGGTGTTTTTCTGATGTTTACCGCTGTCTGGACAGCTCCCCGGACTGCTGCCCAGGCAATGTGCACCCCCGGCGGTCTGGCCCGCGGTAGGGCTTTCCAGCTCTGACCTTTAGTCACTAAATCGGCCATAACCTCCTCTAGAAAACTCGGATCAACGAATTGTAAAGTGAGTCAAAAACCAGACTTCCAGGGCTTTCCGAAAACATGTAGATCTCAACCTGGTTCGATCTGAGGAGGGAGATATGGTCTTCACAAGTTGGATGCACTGCTGAAGCATTTCTCCAAACCTCACTAAAAATCACCTTTTTGTCATCAAATTCACTCCAAAAGTTATCTTCTACACAAAGTCAACAAACACATTAAAACATTCAATTATGCTTAAGAACATAACATAAAACGTAGGAATTAGAGGTCTCAAATATCAACATTTATCGACCTAACAAATACCCCCAAACCTAGCTTTTGCTAGCCCTCGAGCAAAATCGAGACAAAAACAAAACAAAATACTCGACTCAAAAAGACTAAAATTAAATAAAAATGACAAGACAAATTCACATATCAATAAGAATCAAAACACACACAACAAACTTACTCAAAACAAAAATCATTCGATCAAGTACATGCATAATATCTCATGCCTCAGACATTCACCAAAATTCTCAGCTCGCAAACATCATACTCAAATACCATGGAGGGAATTCGTCTCAACTCTAAGTCCTCACAAGATGTCACTCAATTTTCACTCGGAACCTAGGCAACATTATCAACAATCATATGCGATTGAATTTATGCACAAGAAAATTTCAATTTTTATCACATATGAGTATATAGCAGAAAGAATGCTAAGATTTATGCAAATAGATCTCAAGAATAGAATCAAATATTAAGAACAAGATAGAGCACATACTTACCTCAACTCCCAAGCTAGAATCCCCAAAAGATCAGTTAGGTCTTTCTTTTAAGTTGTAATGGGACCATTGGGTGAATGGTTAATAGAAAGAACGGGAAAGGAAAATCAAAGAACCTAAGATCATGCCAAGAGATGTATCGTGATATGTCAATGCGTGGACATCTCTCCCTTGAATCTTCTTTGTAATTAGGCTTCTTCATCAATTTTTTCAACTTCTTTTTCAAGTAAATACTCAACTTGAATTCAACTTTTTTTTCCATCATTCTTTCTTTATTCTTTTCATTACTTTGCTCTTTCTTCAATTCTTGCTCTTCTTTTCTTTTTTTTTTTTTTTTTTTTTTTTTAGAACTTTTGATTCCTTTCTTTGCCTTGGTATATACATGCTTTAGAACTTACCCATGCTTCTCTTCTTCTTTTCTTCATCTTTATCTTGATCTTGAACTTCATCCTCTTTCACTTGACATGATCCCAAGCTATAGGATATGGCCAATATATATTGGGTATAAGGGATAAGGATTATGTGGGCGATGAAAGAAAAAGATCATACGTGTTTGGCTTCAAAAGGGCTAATGGAGCACACACAAGGGTAGGGAAATTTAAGGCCTTTTATGTAGGTTAGCACATATTGCCTAACATCACTTCTTAAGGTTCATCCAACATGAGAACAAAAGCAAAATATGTGATACCTTTAAAAGAATAGTTCATTAGTATCCAATGCAAAAACCTAATGAGATCAATCTAAAACAATGAAGAACATGAAGAGTGTATGGGAGTAGAAACAAATAAAAACCCTCTTAGTTTACGCAATTTAAGGTTGTGATTCTCACTAGGGTAGTCTCCACAATTCTTCCAAAAGCAAACAAGCATGGCATCCACTTACCAATCATCAAGATTCAGGCTTTAACTTCAAAACATGATACACTAACTATCAATGCAATCCTAAAGTCAAGAATTCATGTGCATAGCATGCAATTAGACTCAAATCAAATAGCAAAGTTGTCAAAAACGACACAAAAACAAAAACACAAAAATTGACTCAATTTTGAAAACAAACTCTGCTGAAATTCTGATCTGACCTAAGTCCACATTCAAGTGCGTATCTCTAAAGATACTCAACGATATTTGCTCAAATTTTGATACATGAAAATATACAAGTAAACAAACACTTTTCATTCAGAAAATATTTCAAAAATCAATTTGGAAAAGTGTGAAAATAAGTGATGAAAAAAAACTCACTCGCGGATTCGCGAGACAGAGCATCGCTCTGACTTTTGGTCGAAAAATTGATCATAACTTTCAAAATACAGTCCAAAAATTTTCGTTCTTTATATCGTTGGATTCGTATCGAAAAATTAAAGAACCCGACATGGACGGAAAAATTTACTTCCTTGCCAAAAGGTACAGTTTTAAGGAAAATGTTTGCCTAAAAATATCTCCAATAGAACACAAAAACACACATAAAAAACATGCAAACTAACCCCACACCCCCAAACCTAATCTAAAAATTGTCATCAATGTATGAACAAGAAATAGAATGAAAGAAGTAGGGAAGGAGGAGTGACAAAAATAAAAACAAAAATAAAAAGGAAAGAAAAACCTGGGATGGGTTGCCTCCCACCTAGCGCTTAGTTTAACGTCTTAGCTTGACACATTCAGCTCATCATCCATTCATCCCACCAGTAGGTGCGACCAAATCGACACCTTCTTTTTCTATCTCAAATGGCTCAAAATATATCTTTAACCGACTAGGTCCACCATGCTCAACTTCCTTGAGTTCATCCTTTTTCATCCACACTTGCCTTACCTTGTTACTTCCATGATTTCGACTCCCGTTATTCCAATTGTATTGTCTAATATATTTGTAACACCTTGGTCGAATGTGACCCTTCGTATTGCAATAATGGCAAACGGGGACAAATCTAGGAAGATTACTTTCTTGGTGGCTATGATTAGGTGGTGAAGCTTGCCTTTTTTGTTTGTTTCTTCTCCTTATTCTCCTCTTGATGATGGACTTACTTGACTCATCTTCACTCACTTTGTCGAGATGAACTCTTTCTGGTTGCTTCATCATTTCAATGGTTAATGACTTGATCTCTTTATCAGCCTTTGCAAGCTTGGTAATGTTGTCGAGCTCTTTATTCTTCATAATCTCTAAGGCTCTATCTCTCTGTTCAATCTCAGCATTTATAAGCCGCATTCGTTGGTCAAACTCATCTTTGAGTTCTTCCCACTCTTGGGCAAACTTCTCAAATTTCTTCAAAGAAGATTCTCTTTCTTTTTCAAGAACTTCAATTCTTGCCATCAAATCTAAATAGGAGGAAGTGACTTTTCGATTTTTTACCTTGTCAACCACCTTATTTGACTCATCCTCTAAACTTTCCATGAGTACATCCAAATCTTCATTGGATAAGACTGATAGATCTTCAGATTCACACACCTGCACTGCAAAGCAATCAAGAGCACCGACCGGTTGCTTCATAGATTCAAAGACATCAATTTCATAGAACTCAGTGGAACTTACACTTGTTTCTTGATTTTGCTCTTTTCGTGGCGACAAACATGACCACGGATCACACCATAGTTCCCGCATGAGATTTGATGCATCTTCCTCTGTTTCTAAACCATGAATTAATATCCTCTCCAATGGAGTTTCCCCTTGTGATGTTTCAATTGCCTCTTGGACCAATTCATCCACGATATCTACAGAAAAGCAAGCACCCTTATCATTAGGAAACTTAAAAGCATCAAATACATTGAATTTTACCGTCTCCTCATTCATTGACATCGTAAGTGTGCCTTCATAGACATTAATCATCGTCTTTGCCGTCCTCATGAATGGCCTTCCAAGGATTAAAGGAAGATCTCTTCCGGGAGTAGGTGCATCCTCCATCTCAAGTACTAGAAAATCGGCTGGAAAAATTAATTCATTGACCTCAACAAGTACATCTTCTAGTACTCCTCTTGGGTATCGAAGGGATCGATCCGCAAGTTGTATGCTCACCGAAGTCTCCTTGAGTTCACCTATTTTCAAAGATTCAAACACAGAGAAAGGCATTAAATTAATAGAAACACCTAAATCAAGTAAAGCCCTTTCAAACCTTTGGGTTTCGATGATGCACGGAATTGTGAAACTCCCTCAAAAGCACAATAGAGACTTCTTCATTTAGAGTCACTGTTTCCTTCTCTTAGAATGTTCTCTTGTTGGTACACAATTCCTTGAAAAACTTTGCATAATTTGGAATTTGTTGAATAGCATCCAGTAGTGGAATGTTGATTTATACCTTCCGGCAGGTGTCAAGGATATCTTTTGTGTTTTTCTCTCTTTTTCCATCCACAAGTCTCCCTAGATATGGTACTTGTGCTAAAATTTCAGCACTTGGTTCCTCAGCCATTAAATCCTTCTTCTTTTATTGTCGGTCTTTTTGAGGTGTTCCCTTTATCTCTTAAGGAACTTCTTTGTCTTCAGCCTCCATGTTCACTTTCGTCTCTTCCTTTCCTTTCCCCACTTCTTTACCACTTCGAAGAGTGATTGCCTTTGTAGACTCATGATTTCCTCTTGGGTTTTGGATCACTTGGCTTGGTAGTCTACCTTGGTCTCTTTGGTTCAACGAAGATGCTATATGCCAAATTTGGTACTCTAAATTCTTGATAGATTGCCTTGTTTCCTGCATAAAAGATTGGGTACTTAGCGCTAAAGATTGAGTTAATTGAGGGACTTACCTTGTCTTGGAGGTTGTTGAGGTGCACTTTGATGGGGTACGAATTGATATTGCGTCGGTGGTGGCATCAATGCATTTTAATTGTTCTTCCATCCAAAATTCGGATGTTGTCGCCAACCCGGATTGTATGTGTTGGAGAATGGATCATTCTTTTACCTTTGTTGTTGCAAATAATTTGCTTGTGCCATCTCCTCCCCATCGCCACCTAAACTCGGACATGTCTCCGAAGAGTGTCTCGAATTTATGCATACCGCGCACACTTGAGAATTCGGGATCAATTGTTGAACCATCTTTGTCAATTGGGTAATTTGGGGTCCATAATCATTAGCACCCACCTCATAAACTCCAGCTTTCTTCAGAGGAATTCTTCTGTAGTTGAATTGTTAAGAATTCTCCGAAAGTCTCTCAATTATCTCCTTAGCCTCTAATGCATTTTTATTCATCAATCCTCATCCACTTGTAGCATCAACCATGTTCCTCTTAGAGTTAATCAACCCTTCATAGAAGTATTGAATGAGATAATGTTGTTCTATCCCATGGTGTGGACAAGAGTTGAGTAGACGTTGATAACGCTCCCAATATTCATGAAATGGTTCACCATCGAGCTGCTGCACTCCCATAATCTCTTTCCGAATTTTGTTTGTGCATTGTGCTGGAAAGAATTTTGAAAGGAACTTGGCCGCTAGATCGGCCCATGTTCTGATGCAACCACTTGGTAGTGAGTAGAGCCACTTCTTAGCCTTGTCCTTGAGTGAGAAAGGAAAAAGTCTCAAACGAATTCCTTCATCATTCACGCTTCCGTTAGTAAGAGTGGTGCATACTGCATAGAATTCCTTGATACGGATGTGAGGATCCTCCCCCGATTTTCCATAGAATGTTGGGAGAAGATGGATTGTACTGCTATTGATTTTCTCAAAATTCATGTTGGGCGGAAGAATAATGCATGACGGCTGGTCCAAAGCCCTAAGAATTGTGAAATTCTTGAGAGGTCTTGTGAGATTGTTCAATGTCACTTAGACAACTGCTTGGCCTTGCTCTTGGACAGCCGCTTGATTTGGTGGAATGTGCCCATGTTTTGTTCTTGGTCTCTTCGTAGTTGATAGAGAGTTCTTTCGATCTCAGGATCTTGTTCAATAGGATGAGAATCCATAGAACGACGACCGTTCATAAACCTACAAAAAGAAAGTAAAACTAAAAATTACTAAAAATAAACAAAAACAAACTCAGAACTAAAGTAAGCAATTTATTCCCCGGCAGCAGCGCCAAAAACTTGTTGGTTGCAAAATAGCAAACAAAAATAATAAAAACCTTGCAAGTGCACAAGTCGTAAACGATAGCACAATTGGTAAGCAAGGATCGTTCCCATGAAGAATTAATTACCTATGGAAATTATGAGTTTGAAAACACTAAATTAAGACACTCTATGACTCTCAAACAACTTGAATAAAACACAACTCACACACACAAATGAGGGGGTTTGAATTGGTTATTAGAAACTAAGAATTTGAATTAAACTAAGATCAAGAATGCAGCAGAAAATATATTTAAAAAAATTTCAATAAGGAGAAGCTAGCTAGAGCTCCCTATCCACCACTAAACATTCATCCAATTCATAGACAATAATGGAGTTTAAAGATATCAAACATGATGAAGATATTCACGACAAGGTGTTGGCATCCCACTTGAGTCGTATAGATTCTCTCTTAGTTAGTATGTAAGTTGCATGGCATCTACATAAATACGTGTATTCCAAATTATAACCTAGCATGGGCATTTACTAGATTTAATAATAGGAATCCATTAAGAACAAAGAGAATATGAATATCACATGAACCCTAAAATATGGTATTTATTCTAGGTGATTTACGAAACAATTTCCCTTAATTGGACTTTATTTCAATTAATTATTACAACCAATGATAGATCCGTATGGTGTCCAGCTTGTATCCTTGCAACATAAATCCTAAAATCATGCTCCTAAGGTGATCAATCAAATAAACATAATAAAAGAAAGACAATTATTATGGGGAAATTGAATTCATCATGTAAGAAAACTAATACTCCATTAAAATAATATCTATGAAATCGAAATCATGTTTAGGGCTTCAAGTTAGCCCTAACTATGAGAAGTTTAGTTACACATCATAACTATGAAAATAATTAAAAACATTAAAACTAAAAAAAGGTAGAAGAAGAGAGAAAATAAAACTATCGAAGATCTTTGGTCTTCAATCTTGAGTGTTGAATTTCTGAACCCCTCGCTTGAAAAAGCTCTTGGTATTTATAGGTAATACCTCTTGTAGATTCCCAAATTGCTTTGATGTAGGAGACCCATCAAGTAGGAAAGTAGAATTAAACAAGGAATGAAAATCCTTTCCTAATTTGTGTTTAGGAAGTTTTCCAAATATGTTTTGATCTCTTAAAGTCATTAGGATTTGATATGGGAAGCTTTGGGATGAATCTGGCCCAATTCGGAGTGGAAATCTTCTAAAAATACGTAATTACCGTTGCCCAGGCAATGTGCACGCCCGGCGGTCTACCCCATGGTGCTCCTCTACTATGGACTGCTGCCTGGACCACTCCGCATGTACAACGGTCTGAAAAACAGTGTTTTTCTGATGTTTACCGCTTCCCGGACCGCTGCCCAGGCAATGTGTACCCCCAACGGTTTGGCCAGCAGTAGGGCTTTCCAACTCTGACCTTCGGTCAGAAAATCAGCCATAACTTCCTCTAAAAAACTCGGATCGATAAACCGTAAAGTGCACCGAAAACTAGACTTCCGGGGCTTTCCAAAAACATATAGATCTCAACCTGGTTCGATCTGAGGAGGGAGATATGGTCTTCACAAGTTGGATGCACTGCGGAAGCATTTCTCCAAACCTTACTAAAAATCACTTTTTTGTCATCAAATTCACTCCAAAAGTTATCTTCTACACAAACACATTAAAAAATTCAATTATGCTCAAGAACATAACATAAAACGTAGGAATTAGAGGTCTCAAATATCAACATTTATCGACCTAACAGTGGCATAAAGGAAAAACAGACACCTCCTCAAAGTGGCCAGATCCTTTATGTTCACTACAAACGTTCCTAAATATTTTTAGGGAGAGGCAGTCCTTACGACCACATATCTCATTATTCGGATGCCATCAAGAGTTCTCAAATTCCAAACACCCTGCCAAGCCATTATTCGCTCCTACCCAAATACTTAAATCATCTCATCCCTACCATTAAGTATTTGGGTGAACAACATTTGTTCATATACATCAACATCATAGAAGTAAGCTTGATCCAAAAGCCATCAAATGTCTCTTTCTTGGTTACTCTCCTACTAAAAAAGGTTACAAGTGTTACTCGCCAATCACTAGGAAATTCTACGCTTCTGTGAATGTCACCTTATTTGAGAATCAATCATACTACCCAAAAACTTCCATTCAGGGGTAGAACTCAGCCATACAAGAATGTAGTTTTTGGCTTGACACTCCAATTCTTTCATATGAAACCGAGTTAACCATCTCTATACCTCTAGAAATCGAGCCAAACAGTAACAACTCCACTCCTGCCCATACACAACCTTCAGTTGACAAAGAGCTTATTATTTATTAAAGGAGGAAAAGGCCTCAAGAAGAGATAGAGGATCGCACACTGCTTGAGCAGAACCATGAATCCAATCTAAGTCCAAGTCTAGATATTCCAGGTAACAAATCTCAGACTGATATTTTTGCTAATGATGATCTTGATATTCTTTTTGATTTAAGGAAAGGTGTGAGATCTTGTACATAACATCTAATCTACAATTTTTTTCCTACGATGGTCTATCATCAAAATATCCGGCATTTGCTACTAATCTATCCAATATAGAAATTCCATGAGGTATTCATGATGCTCTAGAAAAATCAGAATGGAGGGCTACCATACAAGAAGAGATGAATGCTTTAACAAAGAATGGTACTTGGGAACTCTCAGATTTGCCAGAAAGGAAGCGACCAGTAGGATGCAAGTGGATTTTTATTGTTAAGTATAAAGGATTCACCCAGACCTACGGCATCGAATACCAAGAAACTTTTGCTCCTAATGCCAAGCTAAATACTTTTCGGGTTTTGTTGTCCTTAGTAGCCAATCTAGATTGGCCTCTTCATCAACTGGACGTGAAAAATACCTTCCTAAATTGTGACTTGGAAGAGGAAGTGTACATGGAAATTCCATCGGGTTTTGAGGCATGAAGCAATGTTAATAAGGTCTGTAAGCTTCGAATGTCTCTATATAGTCTCAAGCAATCTCCAAGAGCATGGTTTGATAGACTCATAAAGACAATCAAGAAGCATGGGTACTCTCAAGGACAAGCCGATCATACCCTGTTCACAAAATTTTCTCCTACAAGGCAAGTTGTTATTCTCATGTTTATGTTGATGATATTATTGTGACAGGTGATTACACTAAAGAAACGGGTTGTTTAAAGGAAGTTCTTGCAAAGGAATTTAAGATCAAAGATCTAGGATCATTGAAATATTTCTTAGGCATGGAGGTCGCTCGTTCGAAGAAGGGTATTGTGGTCTCCCAATGCAAGTACATCTTGGACTTACTAAAAGAAACTGGGATGTTAGGATGTAAGCCTGCAAACACTTTAATTGAATCAAGTTATAAAATCGGTTTCAAAGAAAACAGTCATCCGTTTGACTCTAGGAGATATTAACGACTTGTAGGAAAGCTCATTTATCTCTCCCACACAAGGCCGAACGTAGGCTTTCCTGTTAGTGTCGTAAGTCAATTTATGAACAAGCCCAATGAAGAACATCTTGAAGCAATTTACCGGATTCTAAGATACTTGAAGATGAATCATAGTAAAGGAATATTCTTTCGAAAAGGAACAAACAAAGAAGTTGAAATCTACTCATATGTGGATTGGGCAGGATCCGTTACAGATCGAAGATCAACTATCGACTATTGCACCTATGTATGGGGAAACTTGGTGACTTGGCTTAGCAAGAAACAGTCTGTTGTGGCTAGGAGCAGTGCCGAGGCAGAGTATAGAGCTTTAGCTCAGAGTATATGTGAAGGATTATGGCTGAAAAGGTTACTTGATAAGCTAAGGATTTCAACAAGAGAAACAATGAAGGTGTTTTATGAAAATTTGGTTGCAATAAGTATTGCTAAAAATCTTGTCCATCATGACAAAACTAAGCATGTAGAGATACATCGTCATTTCATCAAAGAAAAGGCTGAAGCTAGAATACTGAGCTTGATTTACACACCTACACACCTTCAAGTAGCAGATGTTCTAACGAAAGCTCTTCCAAGAATAAAGTTTGAATAATTGACTTCCAAGCTAGGAATGATTGACATCTATTCCCCGGCTTGAGGGGGGGTGCTGAGTTCTGAAATTAATTCCTAAAGTTTAGGGATTAGTTTCTGTTAGAATATAATCAATTAATTGAAAATATTGTATATTTGACTAATTGATTGCTTGATTATTTCTTGATTAGATTGAATAGTTTACTAATTGATTACTTGATTAGTGTGATTGATTACTTGATTAGTGTAGTTGACAATTAGCCTGATTGTAGGGATTGTAGATTGATTTCTTAGTTTGATTTCTTTCCCAATTGTATTTCCTTTATATAACTCCTCCTATGTGGAGAAGAATAAAATAAGAAAAATAGAGTTTTTCTCTCTAAATATTCCTTATAGAGTTTTCCTCTCTATAATTCTTTACTTTAAATACCATTTATTCTCTAATGAACAATTATATCCTATCTTCCATTACAGAAGAAGGAGCGCGCTCTTAATTGTTCAAGCCTCGAATCAACCTTTAAGGGAACTAATCATCTACTGACTCACAAGAAGAAGTGGATTCTTTTATTGCGTGCAAACCTTCCTGGCCACAAGCTAAATCGTAACTCCAAGATACGGAGTTATTGATTGGGAATGTTACTCTGATCTCACCCATGGTATATCAAAAGCCATAATCCAACCTGAAGGAGTCAGTAAGACACCCAAGATTAAGATCACCTATATACAACCATCATTTGTCGATATATATGAATCTCTTCATTTAACGAATCTTGGTGAGAGATTCATACAGATCGTGGTCTTGTCCTATATGATTTCATCATATAAGGTGCCTACATTCCCATGTCACTACATGAGTAGTCTAGGATAAGACCACCGTATATTACGGAATGGACCGCAGCTTTAGATTAACCACAAATAAAGTACCCAACTTTATTTGCTCTCTACGGATTCTTTAGATTTGACGTCTCAAACTGAATCCTTCTCTATATGACACTCATATACTCAGTTTGAGATTACATCTAGCAATCTTGGATGTTTTGCACATATGATATAAGCGTACGAATGTCAATAAATCAATATTTATAGAATGAAAAACAATGAAAAACAACTTCTTTTATTCATGTTTTTATAACATTTACATATTACAAGCTTTATTGCATAAATCCCAACACAAAATGCCCTTGAAACGCCAAGAATACCTGAAAACACTTATTTACAATGTTAAACACCTAGAACGCTCAGAAAACGGTTACAAAAGTCAAGTAAAGGGAGCTCTAAATGTGAACATTTGGAGTGCGATCATTGGCTACACCGCGGTTAGGGTATTTGCCTGGCCACAGTTTATGCTGCGGTTCTTGACAGTTTTCCTCTTCTCTTCTCGTTTTCGCCCTAATTTCCCATTAAAAACTTCCAAGCACCCTCTCTAGAGATAACACACAGCTCACAAAACCTTTAAAAACACCTACTTTACTTGAGAAACAAGCTTATTACATAGGAAATAAGAGCGAAAAACATATATAAAATAGTCCGATCAAAGTAAATTCACTAACACTATAATGACGCATTGACTAAATTGGATAATATGGAAATTGTGTATTGATAATCTATGCAACTAGTCTGGACAAGTTTGATAATAAACAAACAAGTGACCATATGGAAGATGCGTTAATAATAACCATAAAATAACGAAATGATTCACTTGGTCAATGAATATATCCACATATACCCCCTTGAATTATAGGGATTCAAAACGAACTTTAAAATAAGATAGTCTTATTACTAATCTCCATTGTAAACATTTAGTATATATATTCTCATGGAATTTAAAGAATCTTTCGGCTCTTTAATTGATGTTCATAATAATTTAAAGAATGAGATGGTCTTGATTAAAACTCCTATTATTCAGAGCTTCCGGTTCTTTTATTTTTGATTTTATAAATTTCAGATTACAATCAATACAATATTGAACGGTAAATAAATCACTATATATATCTCATTTAAATACAATCGTTCTGATCTATAAGCAAATAGAAAGAGGATATAGGAGTATGAGGCGCAACACCACTATTTTATTCATAATATAAGTCACAAGACTTTGAATTTACTTCATTTCTTACAAACCGGAGCTCATCACAATTTCAACAACAAAACCTCTCATTTATACTAGTTACCAACGAATCAAGTAATGCCAACCAACCTTGTTGCATGAAACCATATGTCGGTAAGCCTCCACGTGCACTCATGAAAGAAGCTAAGGTGGAATTCCACAAACTTCTACAACAAATAAAAAAATAGAGCAATTGGTACCTTCACGCGTCTCTTCCAGCATTGGGAAACACACAACAACTGTCTTTGATGATGTAGATGTAGAACTCGGTAGAACAGAATACAATGTTCCAAATTCCAAATATGTTAATGATTAATCAAATTAGGCTTTCCTTTCCTTTCCTTTCCTTTCCTTTCCCTTTTTTTTTTATTTTTTATTTTTTTTATTTTAATGGTGTTTTTTTCATTATTTAATTTAAGATTTTTTGTAAGACTAGAAAAAAATTGAAATTTATAATAATATTTATTTAACCCTTACTTACTTCCTTCAATGGTTGATTGTCCAAGTTTACTTCCTATTCAAAATTATCCAATTATTTGTTCTTGAATTAGTGTTTACAAGATGAATATCAATTTAACAATCTAAAAAATAAATAATTAGATATTATAGTTTGTCAAAAAATATATATATATATATTTTAACAACAAATAAATAAATTAATAATTAACAAATTATGACATGTCACCGTGCGGAGAGATAGTAATTCTCACCCCGTTTTAAGGGATGAGTAAAAATGAATTCACATCGAAAGGTATACAAATCGTACATAGTAGCCGAACCTTACTAAAATACTAAATTTAGTTAATATAACAGAGTGCGTGTTAAACTGTTAATTACGTGTGAGGAATTGAAAAGTGGACACGTGGACCGTCGGTCTTGGCTGTCTATATAACCAAAACACAAGTCACACCACTTTCACTTGTAATATTAAGCAGCAGTTTCTACACTTCAAAAACAACACACTTTTGTTTGGTTTGGTTGAAGTAGAAGAAGAAGAAGCAAAAATGACAACAGCTACTTGCATCGACATCCTCTTGGCCATTATCTTGCCTCCTCTTGGTGTCTTCCTCAAGTATTCTTGCGGGGTACGTTTAATATTCTATACTCATCTTCTTTGATACGGACATCTGTATTTTATTGAATGTTTAAAAGATCTTTGAAATACATACATGCACATATAAGAACCTTTATTGTTTTTTCTTTTTTTTATTTTGTTGTTGTTGTTGTCCGTGTTTGTGTCTAATCTGATAGTAAATTTGAGTGCAGAGATTTCTGTGTATAATTGACTGATTATTTGAATTTTGATATGATGATGTGTAGGTTGAGTTCTGGATCTGTTTGATATTGACATTTTTGGGATGGATCCCTGGAATTATTTATGCTATTTATGTCCTCACCAAGTAGTTATCTTCTTCAACAGACAGACTTCTCTGTAAGCTCTCTCTCTCTCTCTCTCTCTCTCTCTCTCTCTCTCTCTCTGTGTGGAAGTGCTTTTGGAAAATTAGCTCTTAATTTTGTCGACTGTTTTGTTTGTATACCTAGCAATCAATTGGTTCTATATATATATATATATATATATATATATATCTTTCATAATAATTATCACCATATGTTGTTATCTTTATTTATGAGAAAATAAAATCTTCAGTCCATGTCATGTAATCGGCTGTATCCGTATTGGAGATATGATTATTTCTTTGATATTAAAATAATAATACGATTGAAAAAATAAATTTGCAAGGAAAGCATATCTTATTGATTACTAATTTGTTTATTTTTTGTTGGACAGGGGGAGTGATATGATAAAAGGCTGTGTCTATTATTAGCTTTAATTTGTAACCTATTGATGGACAGTTTTTGTTTTTATCATGATTTGTGTGTAGTAGTGTAGTACTGGAGTTGGATCCATTATTGTTCAAACTATCGGTCGAGTGTCCCCGGATTAATAGATACCCTTTAAAAAAAAAAAAAAAAAAAATTGCATTTAGCTCTCTATTGTTTTGATTTGATATAAAGTACTTTGATTATCAAGTGGTTGGTTCAATTTTATTTTTTGTCATTTGTGATTGAGATAGATGACATGGCCGACAGTTTTGAGATAGCTTAAATCTTTTCAGGTAAGACTCTTAGAATGTTAAATTTAGTTGAAACTTTTTGGCTATAATAAGATGGTGATTACAGTAACTTTTTAAAGACACTTTAAAAGAAGGAAGCACGAAATCAAAAATTTAGTGAGTTTGTACAAACTAGCTTTTTGAAGTACTTTTTCGGTTCTGAAATATTATGTAATATATTTTGTACATTTATGAAATTATCAATTTATACGAAAGTTGGAATCGTAATTTTTACAATAAGTTTTAAAAAGAAATTATTAATTATGAGGGTTTATTAATTTTTTAGATTAATCTGAGTCGGGACAATAATTTTTTATTAATTAATTTAAAGAGGTTATTAATTTATAGGATAGTAATTTACAAGGGTTCTATTTAGAGATGTACATTTTTCCTTGAGGTTCTAATTCTCCGTGTCTCCATCCTTATCTCTATTTGAGGAATTTTTTTAGGGGAAGATAGGGAAATGGGGGATGAGGATGAAAATCATCCCAAATGGTGATGTGGATGGGGATGTGGGGACCCCTCCCTTTTCTCATTTTCTTCACAATTATATTGAAATGGATTCCCTTATTTCCTTAAAACATATATAAATATAATTATAATATATATTTTTAATTTTTTTTTTTTATTCTTTGAAAACTCTAAACTCCCAAAGTATATATACACATTTTATATAAAATGCACTAATGAATTTTATTTTATATTTGTAATGGATTATTTGGTTTTTTAGTTTAATTTATAAATTTTAGTCAAATGGGGAAATGGGGAGAACGGGGGAAATAGAAAAATGGGAAAAAAAAAAAAAAAAAAAAAAAAGGGGAAAAAAAAAACGGAAAAAATGGAAAATTGGGGATGAGGGGACCTATATCTATCATCATTCTCCAAATGTACATCTCTAATACATAAAAATGGAAATGTTCAAAGATCTCTTCGACCTCCCTATTGGCTATTGTCATCTATAAATATTTTCTCCTCACCCATTTACTTTTTGCATCCATATCAAATAATATTGGAATGTTAACAATTTTCTTTCTACACTCTAAAATGTCAAAAATAACCTTAAATGTTAAATGTTGACTTTAAATAATTTTTTTTCTCTAAACATGTTTTATCAAATTTGACCATCGATTCAATTCTAAAAAAACATCCAACAACCAACACTATTTCTTGTTGTTTGATGAGCAGTAAACGGTTGATTCGGGTCCGAAAGACATGGAGCTCGTTAAATTTAAAATTTAAATGAGAAACCAATATGCAAAATCACTATGATCGAAAAACATTGGTAATGGATTACAAGCCCTCACCAACTACCTACAAAATTAAGGAGTATGAATTGCTAATTGCAGAGTTATTTGTTTCGGAAACGAGTTTGATTAGAGCCTTAATTAGGATTTTATGATGGATGTGAAAAGTAATTATATATATATTTTCAACAAATAATTCAAAATTTCTCTAATCAAATAATTATGTCCTTTTTTTTTTTTTTTGAAATATTATGATGGATGTGAAAAGTAATTATATATATTTTTTCAAGAAATAATTCAAAATTTCTCTAATCAAATAATTATGTCCTTTTTTTTTTTTTTTGAAATATTATATAAATTAACGTTTTTATAAATTAGGGTTTTCCCGAGGGGCCGGGGTTTACTACCAGACCAATCTTATCTCGTTCAATATCCTTTTAGCTAATCCAATGTGTGAGATTTTATTTTATATATATCATATGCGGTAGCTCAAACCTAATCCTGAGACATTATCTTTTTTCACCAAACTACAATAGATGGTATAATATGTGGAATTTTAATAATAATAATTTTTATTAAAAATTTAGATATTTTTTTTAGAACAAATTACACTAAACTTCCATGGGGTTTGCTCTTTTATACATGGAAACAACTTTACTGTTAATTGACACTCACCTCCTCTACCGTTAGGGTTTGACTGTTAAGTATACAAGTTAACCGTTAAAAAAATTATAAAAGACAGAAATACCCCTGATTCACCAAAAATCTAAAAGAACTAATTAAACCAAACTCCCATGAGGTTTGCTCTTTTACACACAGAAACAACTTTATTGATAATTGAAACTTACCTTCCCTACTGTTAGTCAAAGTTGGTCAAATTAAACCGTAGACCAATTTTGACTAGCATAACTAAGGATAGTTTAGTCATTTGAAGCATTTTAAATATATATATATATATATTGATTTTTTTTCTTAAATATATATATATATATGTATATAATTTGAATATAATTTTCAATGAAGATTTTTTCTTATTTTTTTAATTTGAATTTATTTTAAATTAGATTGGACTATCCTTTTCTTTAATGAAAAATTCCATTTTTTTATTCTTAATTTTCAGTTAATCTTATATTTCTTTCTAAAAACAAAATCTTAATTTTAAAAACATTTTTGTTTTCACTTCTTCATTTTAAAATACCTTAAAAAAAATCTTCATTTTAAAAATATTTATCCAATTTTTTAAATAAATATATATATATTTAAAATGCTTCAAATGACTAAACTATCCCTAGTTTTGATAGTCAAAATTGGTCTACGGTTTAATTTGACCAACTTTGACTAATAGTAGGGAGAAGAGTGTCAATTATCAATAAAGTTGTTTGTGTGTGTAAAAGAGCAAATCTCGGGGGAGTTTAGAAGAATCATTTCTTCTAGATTTTTGGTAAACCAGTGGTATTTCTGTCTTTTATCATTTTTTAGCGGTCAACTCCAATAGTAAAGAAGTGGGTAATGGTTTGAAAAGTAAATAACCATAACTTTATTGATAACGTAGGGGCCGTTCGACCAATCTTCGATGATCTTCGATGATTACATGTTGTTTACATATGTGAGATCGACTTGACCGTTTTGATTACAATAGTTATTGCATACTTGCGTGTTCTCGACATAGGGTCGACTCGATCATTTCCATTACAATAGTTATCGCATACTTACGTGTTCTCGACATAGGGTTGTCTCTAGTGTTATTGCCCCAACTTCTAGTGTGCTAAGTCGATTGTGGACATTGGGAGTTGTAGTTGATCCTTGAATGCAAGATGTTTACTTGTCGATGGAATCCTTGAATGCGGGACTTGGATGAGTTGTGTCAAACCTTGTCATAGATTAAAACTTGTCAAGATCCTGTAAGACAACTTATTTGCTTGTCGAATGTCGAAAACTTTTAGTCAATGTAGCTTGTAGAATGGCTTTTTGCTAGAGTAAATTGTTTTGGTGAGCTCATATTGCACTTAGTTGCACTTAAGGCGTCATCATTGCTCTTGTTTGTCGATTCGCTAGTATACGGTGTATGAATAATGAATTCAATAATGTAATAGCAAGAAACGAAATAAATAAGAGTTAGAAAGATATAGTTTTAAGAGTAAGGCATTCTAGTTGTTGTGGATTTCTCGACCGTTGAGGTCTCGCAACTTGTATGCTTATCGTCCTTTGACATATGTTATTTGGTAAGGTCCTTCCCAGGTCGGATCTAGCTTTCCTGTCCCTTGTTCCATGGTATTTTGAAAAACTCTCCTTAACACCCAATCTCTAATTTTGAAAGTTCTGATTCTCACATTTTTGTTGTAATATCAAGTTATTTGCCGTTGGTATTTTTGTATTCTTAAAGCAACTTGCTCTCGACGCTCGTCGATGTGATCTGGTTAGAATGCAAGTTCTTGGTTATTCTATTCGTTAGAAGGGTTCTCACTTCTAGCGGCCACGAGTATTGTCACGATGGGGATTACCATTTATGAGCTGTAAACGAGTGAGAAAGGTGTTTCTCCTGTCGATCGATAAAGAGTAGTTCTGTATGACTAGAGTATTTCAAGCAGTTTGTCGGCCCATTTACTTTTCTCACTTTCGAGACACTTCTTTAAAGTGTTGATGATGGTTTTATTGGTTGACTCTACCTGTCCATTAGCTTGAGGGTAGTGGGGAGTTTAGAAGCTCAACTTTATTTGGTACTTGTCGCTGAAGTTTTGGAAGTCGAACGAGATGAATTGAGCGCTGTTGTCAGTCACTATCTCTTTGGCTACTCTAAATCTACAAATTATATTTTACCAAATAAAATTTTGTACTTATATGTCGGGCACGTGTTGTAAATCTCCTGCTTCGACCCACTTAGTGAAGCAATCTGTTAAGAAAAACATGTAGACTACTTCACTAGGGGATGTTGGGAGTTTACCAACAATGTCTATTCCACATTTCATAAAAGACCAATGGGCCGAAATTGAGTTCAACATACTTAAGGGGAAGGTGAGACACTTGTGTAAATCTTTGGAATTTGTCGCAAGTTTTCACGTGGTTTTGAGAGTCGGATCATATTGTTGGCTAGTACTACCCATATGTAATTGATTGATTCGATAAACTTTTCGCACCGAAATGGTTTCCGCTTTCTTCGTACTGTAGGCTTTTAAGGACGTCGTACACCTCGTGTGGGGTGAGACATCTTAAGTATGGGCCTATAAACGACTTTTTATATAGTTTACCAAAGAGAATTCAGAATTTTGCCGCCTTAGCTTTAATTTTCCTTGCTTCATTTTTATCTCTTGGTAGGATGTCAGCTTGCAAATAGTTTATTAGGGGTATATTCAAGTTAGGCTGTAGTCGACCTGCGTTATTATTTCTTTATTGTGTATTACGGGTAATTGTAGATATATAATGAGGATTGACTTAGGACCATTGGTCTGAGTTGTTAATCCCAAGCTCGCCAGTGCGTCTGCTCGAATATTTTGACCTTGGTACCTGCAAAATAGAAAACTCGTCAAAGGTCGATTGTAGTTGTTTAGCTTTGGCCAAGTATGCTTTCATCCTTTTATCTTTGGTTTCATATGTCCCATACTTTTGTCGAACGACTAGTTCAGAGTCGATTTGTACCTGTATATTTTTATCCCCATGATTTTTGCTAGGTTGAGCCTAGCAATTAGTGACTCATATTCGGCTTTGTTATTTGTCACACGGAACCCACAATGGATTGATTGTTCCAAATTTTCCCCTTGTGGAGATTTGAGTATGAGCCCTAGCGCGCTACCTTTTATATTGTTCAAGCCGTCAACAGATAGATCCATGTTCCGCTTGTAGAACTTTTCGTGAGAGCTATTAACTCTTGTTCACCCTGCAAGTTCTCACTGGGGGTGAAGTCTATAATAAAATCAACGAATACTTGAGATTTCATTGCTGTCCATGGCTGGTAGGTGATGTCATGCTTGCTGATTTTGACCACCCATTTCCTCAATCGACCTGAAAGTTCAGGCTTATGTCGTATATTTTTAAGTGGGAAGGAAGTCAATACCTTGATTGGGTGGCATTAGAAATACAGTCTTAGTTTACGTGCTGCTAGGAAAAGCGCTAAGGCCAATTTTTCAAACTTGTTGTACCTAGTTTCAGCGTCGAGTAGAGCTTTACTCACATAGTACATTGATGTTGTGAGCTTTCATCTTCTCTGACTAGCACGACACTCACTGCTATGTCGGACATTGCCAAATATAAATACAAGGTTTCTTTGTCTACATGCTTCGACAGCAACGAGGTTGAGGCTAAGTACTCTTTCAGGTCTTGAAGGGCCTTTTCACATTGTTCATTCCATTTGAACACCTTGTGTTTTTTCTCAAGGTGTTGAAAAAGGGTTGGCATGGTTCGGACGACTTGAGTTTTTAGACGTTTTTGATGTTCATCAACCTAATTAGGTCGGGGTTGGCTTTGATCTTTCTTTAGGTCACTAGATAACCTAAAAATTTTCTGGAAGATACACCAAAAGAGCATTTAGTGAGGTTTAGTTTCATACCGTATTTGTCGAGCATGTCAAACGACTGCTTCAGGTTATTTATGTGTTGTCGGGCGATTAAGGATTTGACTAGCATGTCATCAATGTAGACCTTCCTTGTCAACCCGAGTATTTCAACGAACATTTTGTTGACTAATCATTGGTAGGTTGCACTTGCATTTTTTAAACCAAATAACATATTTTATAACAAAAAATACCTCGTTCAGTGATGAAGGCTGTTTTTTCTTGGTCATTCTGATGCATCAAAATTTGAACTATCCGGAGAAGGCACCCATGAAACTTAGAAGTTCATGTCTTGTCGTGGCGTCGAACAACATGTTAATACGTTGAAAGGGAAATGGATCCTTTGGATGGGCCTTGTTAAGATCCGTTAAGTCGATGCAGATGCGCCATTTTCCATTCACTTTCGTTAGCCAGTTTGGATATTTCACTTCTCTGACTAACCCGATGTCGATCAGCTTTTGCACCTCTTCGTTGATTATTTTGTTTCTTTCTGATGCAAACTTCCTTCTTTTCTGTTTTATTGGTGGGTGGTCGAGGTCTACCTGCAAGTGATGGATGATTATCTCTTGGTCGATCTCTACCATGTCTGAGTGTGACCACGCAAAACAATCGTGATATTCATTTAAGAAGTCAATCGGCTACCTTCGGATTGTTTTAGGTAGTCTGGACCCTATTAACAATTTATGCTCTAGATTGTTAATGGAAAATTATCACTAGTGTGAATCTCCAAATAACAACTTTAATTACCAAAATCGAGATAAATAATGGTCGGAGGGGTATCACGTAGTTCGATACCAACATGGTTCCTGTCAAACCAAACTAAAACTCACACAAGAAAAGATTAACATGTGCGATTTTATTGATGTAAACATGTATACAACTAATAAAATTAGGGCTATGGCGATATGTGGCGGTATTCAAGGTTTTTGTTAGGTGATGGAGATAGTGTGCTCGTACCTGTCGATAAGTAGAACCGAATGCTAGTGTAGGGTTTGAGGAGGTGAATTTTCGATCCTCCTTCTTAGTGAATATAGTGTCTCATATATAGGTTTGTTGCTTGCCATGCACTCCTACAATTTCGATCTAGGGTTTTGGCGATTCCTAAACTTTCTTTCCTTCTAGAAGGCAATTTTGTAGGAGCTTTAATTATCTGAATCAAGTGATTCCTTTAGAGAGGATTTTAGTAAAAATGGACTCCTTATTTGAATGAAATTCTTACATGGCGGGAAGGAGTCTACCTTTTTATCGAGACTTGAACGATCGTGTTTCAACCCCTTTACTTTGGAGCTTCAAGATTTGTCTGTCTGGACATATAGATTTGAAACTCTGTGAGTGTTTCTTATGGTTATTTGGTGAGAGGATCTCATGAGGTATCTGGGTTCTCATGTACCCCGCCTTTTGCTATTTTTTATGCTTTCCTTGTTAGGTACTTGGTTGATGGGGTATCCTGATAGCAGTTGTTCTTACAGCGAGGTACCTGGCTGTATGTAGAATCTGGTTGCCTGTCTGATGTGGCAACGAGGTACCCTGCTAATGTAAGGGCGAGGTATCCGATTGATCTAGTAATAGGATACCCTGTTGATCTAGTAGGGGTACCCGTCGGATGTAGTAGCGGGGTACCTCACTAAGCTCCGTGACAGGATTCTGAATAGAACTCCGCATCAGGATACTTAGGGGTTATTGGGATTACTGAGCTTGCTGGTTTGATTTGATGAAGGAGGTGGGTATCGAGATTTGATCCAGCGTTCTTCTTTCTAGGGGTAGCTAGATGGTATCTTAGCATGTGTCTTTTCTTTGTATCTAGGTGGAAAATTCTTCTTTGGTCCTTCACCAATTTTGGAGGTTAACATAGATATTTTGGGTCGATCGACATTTCATCAAGTTCATCCATATTTGGTCGACTCGGGCGTAGACTCTTATAATTGTTATAATTGCTCTTTCTTCTTTTTCATGGCCTTCTGGTAGCATTCTCTTACGGCTTTCTGTTCGCTTTTGATCTCCCGCACTCCCCATTTGGTTTGATCATCTGATGGTAGGTCGACGGGACTGCTTTCATTTCGTGTATCCATGGTCTCCCTAGAATATCATTGTATGGAGATTGACTGTTGAGCATCTAGGAAGTTGATATAAAGGTTTACTCTTTCCGCATAGGCTGATAGTACGATTTCTCCTAAAGTACTTTTTATTCACTACTAAATTTGATTAGTGTTGTCGATTGACAACTTATCTTAGATTCTTCGACCTACATTTCTCTAAGTGCATTATTAAATAAAATGTTACAAGAACTATCATTTTTGATCAGAATTCTTCTGGTTAAACAATTGGCAATATGTAAAGAAATGACTAAAGCGTCATGAGGAAGAGAAAACAAATTTGATTTATCGGAGGATTTGAATATGATGGTCTCATCGATCTTTGATTTGTGTTCCCTATCAGGCTGAATCTTCGAGTTCGAAACTTGTCAAGTATGCCTTTTTGCAGTTGAGTAACTCACACCACTGACTTCTGATCCACCTATAATAAAATTGATAATTCTTTCTTGTCAATGTGGCTCTAGTGCGCTCTCGTCTCGACTAGTTTATGTTACTTCTCGTTGTGTCGAGCAAAGGTTCCTTTTCCCTTGTCGATCAAATATTCCAGCGAATGTTTGCATTTTAGGAGTTCAGCTACCTCTAATTTAAGGGCGATGCAGTTTTCTGTTCGATGACTGTGATTATCATAGAACTTGTATTGAAATCTTACATCCCGGTGTTTTGGGGGAGCGTTCATCTTCCTTATCCATTTGACTGTTTTCCCATGTCCTTCATGACTGCCATGAGATCGACAGGTTTGATGTTAAGGTTATACTCTAGAACTGGGATGTTCGATCTATCTGTTCCTGGTTAATTCTATCCTTACTGTCGCTTGTTGCTTGGTACGTCATTACTGGGTTAATTGTTGTGTCGTTCCCCTGTTGGATAGGGTTCGACTCTCTTGTCAACTGATCTTCGATTGACACGATCATTTTTTCTATTATTGGAGAAATTATTGGCTTTTTCGACATAGTTGGCCTCATCCTCCTCCCATTTGATTTGGGTCCATGATTTTGCCAATACGTCCTCCATTGTCTTGTATGGGTATTTGGTGAGCTCATTGTAGATGTTGGATCGAATTTGAGTCCTTTCCTAAAGGCAGAAATTACGGTCGCCTGATTGCAATATGGAATCTGCCCTTTTTCCTTGTTGAAGCGTCAGACATACGTTCTGAGGTTTTCGCCATGCCTCTGGGTTATAGTGTAGAAGTCGTCCGACTGTTTTTTAAGCTTTCGACTACTCGTGAAGTGTTCTATGAACGTATCTGTAAGTTGCGCAAAAGAAGTAATGGAGTTGTTAGGCTAATTAGTATACGATTATAGGGTGAGACCGCTAAGGCTGCACCCAAATGCTTTACACATGCACACTTCTCAAAGGTCGAGCAGGATCGTTGTGGTGAACATGTGCTACTTTGTATTGTGCTTTGTGATTTTTTGGATCGGTCGTGCCCTCGAACTGCTTCGTGTTTGGAAAGCTAAAATTTTTTGGTATCTCGACCAAGGCGATTACATTGACGAATGGGGAATCTGCAAAACTGTTTATCTTGCTTTTCTTGATGGGGCTCTTCATTTATGCAAACTTATGAGAAAGCTTTAGGTCAGCGAAAACGTGTAGACTCGAATTAGATTTTACCAATTCCAGGGTCGACTGTAGTAACACAGGGGTCCTAAAGGCTTTTTCTTGATGCGAACCGCCACTTAGGTTCGGTTCCTGTAGTGTTTCTTACGGGATCGACACATTAGGTGGATTTGCTTCAGCTCGGACAGTCTAGGTTATGGTATGAGGGTTCGTCCCTTCGCTATTATTCATCTCTAGCATTTGAGAGTTCGTTACTGGTGCGATAGGGGATGTCCTGTTAAGATCTTATACGGCGTCGAACATTGGGATTTGGGGCGATGGTGTAATGTTGTTAGGTGCACCTTCGATTATTGCTCATAACTTTACGTTACGAGTTCAGATTGTAGTGTTTTCCTCTATGAGCACTCACAGCTTATTAGCGTTTGCGGCCATTTCAGTAGTCAACACGGTGATCTGCTCTTTGACGGTTGATGTGTTTTCATCTCCTAACATCTTGAGAGAGTCGTTCACTTGATTCGACTGGATCGTTATGAAGTCGCTATGGGCCCTATAGTGGGCACCAAAGTGTAGATGGTTAATCTACAATTGTTGTGGATTGGATCAGATACGAGTAGGCCCAAGTGACTTGATCTAACATTTTGAACCGAGTGTATCAATTATTCCTTAACCTGCAAGAAAGATAAAAATAGATCAAAACAAGACAGAAAAAGATAGCAAATGAGATGGTGATGATCGATTTTAGCCTTAGATTTGTTGGGCTGAGCGTGAAAGTAGAGTGTCGCAAAAATGGGTTAATGAATGAATTCCGATGACAGGAGTATGTTTTGGTAGAATTTTGGCACGCAAGAGCTTTAGAGAGACAGAGAAAATCCGAGAGCCTTTCCCAGTGAGAGAGGTCCTATTTATAGACTCTTTCATGGAGCTGATAGTTAAGGATCGTGGAGAATCCAATCCTCGAACTCTTGGTTAGATTTTTGGGGATTGAGCGATGTTTGAATCCTTCAAATAGCTTCTGTTATTATCAGATAACTGTGTGGTAGAGTTAGGATGAATGTTTGACTAAGTCAAACTAGGATTCAACTAAAGTCTCTTGGGTCGACTCGAATCAGGTGGGCCTAGACCGGTTCCAACATGAAGTTGGTTGTGGGCTTAGATGCTGGGCATAAGGGCTATTTTTGGCTACCATAAGAGGTTTATCATTGATCTAATCTAATTTTGTAATAAAAATAAATAAATAAAACAAAAACCACGACCCAAAAATAGAGCACACGTGAATACTTGAGGGAGGAGGGCTAGTTTACGTTTCAAACTTTTATATTTCAAGTGACAGTTACATCACATGCACTGTGTGTGCCAGTCAGTGTTCACACATTTCGTGTAATAATTCCATTGATGCACCAAATTGCAAGCCTCCATCTTTACCGCTACTCCCTCATGCTGTGACAACCTACGAGTAGTCGGATTCTGACAACTAGTTGGTACCTTCACACGCCTCTTCTAGCAATGGGAAACACCAAACACACAACAACTGTCTTTGATGATATAGAACCGTAGAAGTATAACTCAGTAGAAGAGGATTAAATGGGAATCCAATGTTCCAAATTCCTAATATGTTAATGATTAATCAAATAGTGGTGTTATTGGTACACCCATTGCTAAACTATTTATAAACAGTTTTTTAAATTATTTATTATTCTTTTTTTTTTTCCTTTATCAAATTACTTAAATGACATACAATTTTTATAAAAAAAAATACCGTACAAAGTAAAAGTTATAAAACCCAACTTTTCTTATTTCAAAACTCTAATTATGACATAGATTATTTCAAATCGCTGAATATTTACTATTTTTGTTTATATTTTTTTTCCGATCTCGATTTCATGTTTCCCATATTTAATATTTATTGATTTCATTGTTTCACATGTTTTTTTTTTTTTTTTTTTTTTTTAATTCCAGATCCATGTTTGCTATTTTATTTTCTCTCGATTTATTTTCTTTCAGATCTTCTAGGCATTATATGATTTATATCAATATTTTTGTAGATTTTATTCCGAATCTTCCAAAGTTAGTTTAATGCTATTTACAAAAATAAAAAATAAAAAATAAAATATAAATACAACAAAATCGCACAAAGAATTACAACCAAGAAAATCTAGGGCCCGTCCTGTAAGTGTTTTCATGTATTGTTTTTTAAAAATAAAAATGAAAATGAAAATGAAAACGAAAACAATATTTTTGGTTTCAGTTTTGAATTCTGAAAACGTGTCTGGTAGCGTGTACTAGAACCTGTATCTGAAAATGAGAATGGAAAAAACACGTTTTGTAGATTAACCGAAAAAATTTACAATTTGTTAACCAAAATAATTTTCCTTTATTAATTACACAATATATTAATTTCCTGTTCTTCGAAATATACTAATTGTACATACAAAACTCCTCCATCCCAAATCCTAAAAGCCATCCAAATCAATTCTTGCGCTTGAAGGAGCAGATTGAAAAATTTTAGGGGTGAATTCAAGAATTTTAGGAGCAGATCTGAACATCAGTAGTATCTCCACTGTGAAAGCTAGCATTCCAGCGAGTGCAAACAACCTAAAAAAGTGAGTTTGTTGATCCCCATCTGGCCCTCAACATCACTTGGATCCCCTTCAACATTTTTGAGATAATCAAATTCAACCATAACAATTTGGTTTGAAGATGAGTCAATTGATGTGGTGTTAAATAGGCCCACCAGCTGAATTTGTAGGGATTTGAAATCCAACAGGAGCTAGGAAAAATGCAAGGCCATGACCATAAATTGGATAGCCCAAAGTGTCGATTGAAAACGCAACAATATAATAAAAAATTTATGCCACCACCATGTAAGAGAACACAAAAACGAGAAATACAGCAAACCCTACTAAACTATAGACATATTACAAGAATCCAAGCATACCCAGATGAAGAAATCGAGCTGTTTATATGAAGAAATCGCGTTTAATATCTTTGGATTTTTTTATTTTTTTTAATGAAGAAATCTGGAAAATAAATTTAAGGAGAAGGAAGAAATCACGTTTTATATCTTCATATTTCTTTTTTTTTTTTAATGAAGAAATCTGGAAAATGAATTTAAGAGGAAGAGGAAGAGGAAGAGATCGGTGGGTCGATCTGCGCTTGGAGGAGCAAATTGGCGGCGAAGAAGGAATAGATCGGAGGAGGAAGAAGAAGAAGAAGAAGAAGAAGAAGAAGAAGAAGAAGAGATCGGTGGGTTGATCTGCGCTTGGAGGAGCAAATCGGCGGCGAAGAAAAAGTAGATTGAAGGAAGAAGAAGAAGAGAAAAAAAAAAATTCGAATGAAGAAGAAGATAAAAATGAGTTTTTTTTTTTATTTGTTGATAAACAAAATGAAAAGCAAAATGAAAACATATAATAATTGTCTTTCAAAATTTTCGTTTTTTACACTGGTTTTGTTTTTCATTTTGTTTTTGTATTTTAAAAACAAAATGAAAAACGGTTAACGAGCACAAATCTGAAATCTTTTTTGGAAAACAAAAACAAAAACAAAAACACCCCTTTTTTGCTCCACCGGACAGCCCCATAATCTCTGACGAAATGAAACTATGCCAAAACTAAAACTCAAACTCAATCGCTAAAAAGAAAAATCATCAGATGATCAATAACACACTCACAATCTACTATAAACAATCCAATCAACTACAAAAGAAAAAAAAAAAATCGCATCTAATAAGAATGGTTTCATCATGAAAGGAAAAGAAAAAACAAGTCATGTGAATGGATGTGAGAAAATTGTATATAAAGATTAGAGATGAAGTGTATTTTTATTTTTATTTTTAAAATATATATATATATATATATATGGTGTATTAAGTTTGAAAAATATGTAAAAGGGTAATCCTGAAAATAAATAAATAAATAAAAAACTAATAAAACCATTTAATTTTATGTAATTATATCAAAATTTTAAAAAGTAGGGTATAAATAGTTCAGTAGTGGAGGTACCAATAGCACCACTCTTAGTCAAATTAGGCTTTTCTTTTCATTTTTTTTCTATGGAGTTATTTTCCTTATTTAATTTAAGATTTTATGTAAGACTAGGAAAGAAAAAATATAATTTATATCAATATTTAACCCTCACTTCCTTCAATGTTCGATTGTTGGAGTTTACCTCGTATTCAAAATTGATCCATCTATTTGTTCTTGATTTAAAGTTTAAAGATGAATATCAATTTAACAAATTTTTTTTTTTTTTTTTTTTAACAACAATTTTATTTATAAAAGGTAAGAAGGCAACATCACACAACAAGAAGCTACAAACTGACTCAAGACACCACAAACCCACCAAACAGACAACCAAACACACGAAAAGAACAAAAGCAACAAGAAACCCAGCCTAAAACACGAGCTGAAAAATAGAGTGATCAAGAAACACACCAAAAAACAAAGATAAACCACACAGCAGTAGGAAACCAAAACTCCATCAGCTCAACAAACCCAAGGCACAAAAGCCACACCACATAACAAACTCTAAACTAAAGCTGACCCCAACACCAAAACGACACAAAATCACCCGGTAGTCTTGTTTTTGAGTACCAACATTTTCACCAAATCCCGGAACCTATTATCGTTCACCCCATTTCTCTTGACGATAATGTCTAGTGACTCATTTTTTTTTTTCCATTGAAGTTGAGACCGAGGGTCAAAATCAATTTAACAATCCTAATAAATAAATAATTAGATATGATATTAGATATGATGGTTTTGTCAAAAAATAAAATAAAAATAAATGGTACAATGAAATTGGTTATTTGGTTTAATGATATATTGATATGATTCTCATATTTATACTAATAAGGTTGAAGGTTTGAGTCAGCGTGGTTCTCCTAAATAGAATTAATTCTTATAATTTATTTATTTTTAAAGTTAGATGCAGTTAGAGTAATGAACAAAAATAACATTAAAATAGAGAGAAAATGCAAGTGGATGAGATTGCTGAAAGAAGAAAGGATTATTATTATAAAAATATATATAAAAAATAGAGTAGGAAATAAAGAACCAGCACATGGGAAGTTGCACGTGGCACATTCTAATCGAATAGAGTGAGCTGTATCATATTACCAAATTTCAAAGGCAAAATTCAATTTGAATCTTCCCTTGGTTTATAACTTATTAAAAAATTTAAAGCTTATCTGCAGTAACAGAAACAGAAGTTTACTAACGAGGTGAAATTGTTCCGGTGTATATCCTTCATACATACATTACGAGTTTATGGATTATTATTTTTTCTTACATGACAAGAAACAAAATGGAACCGCGTACAGAGTGCGTGTTAAATTCTTAATTAGGTGTGAGTAATTGGGAAGTGGACACGTGGACGGTCGGTCTAGGCTGTCTATAAAACTGAACAACTCTCACACCACTTTCACTTGTAATATTAAGCAGCAATTACTACACTCTTCAAAAACAACACACTTTTGTTTGGTTTAGTTGAAGAAGAAGAAGAAGAAGAAGAAGAAGAAGCAAAAATGGCAGATGAGGGAACAGCTAATTGCATCGACATCATCTTAGCCATCATCTTGCCTCCTCTTGGTGTCTTCTTCAAGTTTGCTTGCGGGGTACGTATAATATTATCTACTCATCTTCTCTGGAACAGACGTCCATATTTTATTGAATGTTTAAAAGATCCTTGAAATATATACATGCACTTATAAGACTTTTTTTTTTTTTTTTTTTTTGTTTTTTGTTGTACGTGTTTATGTGTCTAATCTGATAGTTAATTTGAGTACAGAGATTTCTGGGTATAATTGACTGATTATTTGAATTTCTATATGATGATGTGAGTAGGTTGAGTTCTGGATCTGTTTGATCTTGACACTTTTTGGCTGGATCCCTGGAATTATTTATGCTGTTTATGCCATCACCAAGTAGTTATCTTCTTCGACAGACAGACTTCTCTGTAAGCACTTTCTCTCTCTCTCTCTCTCTCTCTAGAAGTGCTTTTGGAAAATAAGCACTTAATTATGTCAGTTTTGTTCTTTTGTATACCTACCAATCAATTTTATTTTTTTGAACTGACCTACCAATCAATTGGTATATATATATTTATCTCATATAATAATTATCACCATTAATTCTCCCTCTATATGTTGTTATCATTATTTCCGAGAAAATAAAATCTTTACTGTCCAATAATATAATATCGTGTGATCTGCCGTATCGATCTGTACGGAGATGTGAGTATTTGTTTGATATTAAAATAATAATACGATTGAATAAATAAATTTGCAACGAAAGCATATCTTATTGATTATTAATCTGTTTATTTTTTTTGTTGGACAGGTGGGGAGTGATATGCTAAAAGTCTTTACCGATTATTAGCTTTAATTTGTAACCGTTTGATGGACGGTTATTGTTTTTATCATGATTGTGAAATGTGATGTAGTAGTGGGGTTGGTTCCATTTATTGTTCAAAATATCCATCGAGTGTGTTTGATAATGTCCTTCGTTTATTAATTAATGAATTTGATTCTTGTTATGTAATTGTAATCAGCTCTATTGTTTTGATTTGATGTAAAGTTGTTTACAAAGTTTTTTATTTTTGAACAACAAGTTGTTTACAAAGTTGTTGGTTGTGTCATTTGTGATTATAAGTTAATAAAAATACAGGCGATATGAGGTTGATTTAGTAGTATCACATCTATACTACATGGTTGTGATTTGTTGGTTCAAATCAACAAAAACATGAAATTATGTAATTTTTTTATAATTTTTATAAAAGTTGATGTTGATAGATTAATTATCTTTTTAATAAAAACAAATTGTTTTTACTAAAAAGCAGACCAAAACAAAATGTGGAAGTTGCCACGAAACCATATATGCCCTACAAACCATAATAACAACCAACATTTTGAATGTATCTGTGAATTTGCATTTCACCATCACACAACTCATTATGCTCCATGTGAAACCGACTTTACCTTTTTTTAAAAGTATGTATGTGCGAAGCCTATCATATAGCAAGAAGGACAAAATGTCTTAAGCTTGAAGTCGAAGAAATATTCAATTAATTTAGGGGGGGTGTTGCTTATGGATATTTGAAAGAGAGATCGATCACAACCTTATCCATTTTAAAAATGATATGAAACACCACATATACAATTTAATTATATATATCCACAATTGATCAATTTTAAAATATAAAATATAAAATATAATTGAACTTTATCTTTCCAAGAGGAAGACCAACATCGCTTGGCAGTTGGCAAGCACACTTGGCCAATAGGTATTGAACTTTATCTTTCCAGATCATTTCCGGGGGGTGGGGGTTCACTTTTCAGAGAAAAATTTTAAAAAACGGTGATTGTTTGCTTTATTGGTGTAGGTTAGTTTTAAATTAAAAAAACATTATTCCAATTTTATGTATTACACACTTTTTAGGATTTGGTTTCCTATATATCTAAAACTTGTCTAACCTCTATATATATATATATTTGATTATTATTTTTTTCTAGTTTTTCAATTAAGCAATTTCATTCTTACTATTAAAATTAAATTCTTCATATTCTTCGGTTCATCTATCAGAATAATTTTAGATACCGGGAGGGGTGGGGAACGGTGATTTTTTGCTTTATTGTATTTTAAGTGATGTAGCCGTGTAGGCAGTCTGGCGGTGTAGGTTAGTTTTAAATTAAAAAATATTATTCCAATTTTATGTATTACACACTTTTTAGGATTTGGTTTCCTTTATATCTTAAACTTGTCTAACCTATATATATATATATATATATATTTGATTATTATTTTTTTTCTAGTTTTTCAATTAAGCAATTTCATTCTTACTATTAAAATTAAATTCTTCGTATTTTTCGGTTTATCTATCAGAATAGTTTCAGATACGAGATTACAAATCAATAAATATTTTATATTTTTTCAATTTTTTTATATTTGTAACTTTCTTAGGTTATTAATATGATTTTTTTAATGAATTCTTCTTTAATATGTATATATATATTCTTGGTTAGTTTTCTTTTGCTTATGGTTCCTTTGTGTTGCGTTGTAATTTTGAGCTTGTTTGCTTTTTGTGGTTGTTGGTATTGTTCTTTTCTTGCCTTTTTGGCTGTTAAATTATATTGGTTGTTATATATAAATATATATATATATATATATATATATGATTTTGCTATATTTATTATATTAATTTTTTATTTAAACATTTATTTATTTAAATTAATTAAAAAAAAATTATTTGATCTTCAGATGAGTAAGCCATCAACAACTGATAGATTTTTCACAAGAATTAAAACCTCAGAAGTCGGTTTATCTTCGTCAACATCTAATATCAATATTCCAGTTTCTGAAAATTAATCCACAGAATCTTCAACAAATGATATTAACCAAGATAATAAATCTTTGGTGCGTGACCTAGGATTACGTCGACAAATATGGGATTATCCTGTCAATGAACGTGAAGAAATTCGTCGAGCTTATATTAAAGCTGGTCCATTCCAACCCATTCTTGACCATTATTACAAATTTGGACGAGATTCTCATAAACGCAACTTCCAGAGTTCTTGGTTTACATTATTTTCTACATGGTTGGAATATTCTCCTACAACAGATGCAGCTTATTGTTTACATTGCTTTCTCTTTAGTAAGCCAACTAAACACCTTGCAGCAACCGCTTTCACTGTTAATGGATTTAAAAGTTGGAGAAAAGTTAGGGATGACAACAAGTGTGCGTTTATAACTCATGTAGGACAAAAAGATAATCATATGACCCCTCACAAGATTGCTGAGAGAGCATCTACAGACTTAATGAACCAGTCTCAACATATAGAAAGAGTGGTCAAAAAGTATAATTCTCAAGAAATTGCAAACAATAGGCTTAGAGTCAAAGCGACAATTGAAGTTGTTCGATGACTTGCATTTCAAGGTTGTGCTTTTAGAGGTCATGATGAGAGCTCATCTTCAATCAATCGTGGAAATTTTCTTGAACTATTAGAATTATTAGCTTCAAACAATGAGAATGTTGGAAAACTTGTATTAGATAAGACACATGTTACACATCACCGGATATCCAAAAAGAGATTCTACAAGTTTTTGCAACTAAAGTAAAAAATGAAATTCCTAAGGAAATTGGAGATGCGAAGTTTTGTATAATTGTTGATGAAGCTCATGATGAGTCAAATAAGGAACAAATGTCTATAGTTTTGAGATTTATTGACCAAGATGGTATTCTATGAGAACGGTTTTTTGGACTTGTTCATGTCTCGGACACTGCAACATTGACTTTAAAAAAATCAATATATTTTGTATTATCTAATCACAATTTAGATATTCAAAATATTCGAGGGCAAGGCTATGATGTTGCAAGTAATATGCACGGTGAGTGGAATGGGCTACAAGCTTTGATTTTAAAGGATTGTTCGTATGCTTATTATATTCATTGTTTGGCACACTAGTTGCAATTGGCACTAGTTGCAGCATCAAAAAAAGTTATTCCTATTTATCATTTTTTTACCAAGTTAACTTCTATTGTCAATATTGCCAATGCTTCGTGCAAGCGTAATGATGAATTCAAACATGCTCATGCTGCTGAGATTGCAATTGACATTGATGAGCTAAAGAGCGGGACCGGACTTAACCAAATTGGCACTCTGCAGAGACCAGGGGATACATGTTGGAGTTCTCACTATAAGTCAGTTTCTAGCTAGATAAAAATGTTTAGTGCAGCATGTGCTATTTTAGTTAAAATAGTTGATGAAGGAACTACTTTTTCTCAATGAGGAGAAGCTGATGTAGCTTATGAGGCAATGATTTCATTTGAATTTATCTTCATCTTGTATCTAGTGAATGATATCATGGAGATCACTAATCTACTATGTCAAGCTTTACAACAAAAAACTCATGACATTTTAAATGCTATGCATTTTGTTTCATCCACTAAAAGACTTGTACAACAATTGAGAGATACTGGATGGGATGCATTATTTGCTAAAGTACGTTAATTTTGTGAGGCACGCAACATAGATGTTCCAGATATGAATGCTCGTTATGTTGCAAGACGAGGTCGAGCTCGCCAACAACAAGCAAATTATACAATTGAGCAATATTACCAGGTAGATATATTTTATGCTGTAATTGATTCTCAATTACAAGAATTAAATAATCGATTCAGTGAGCAGACAATTGAGTTGGTAATTCTTAGTACAGCTTTGGAACCTCGAGAAGGATATGAGTTTTTTTAGAATTGATGATATTTGCAAATTGGTAAACACGTTTTATCCACATGACTTCGCTGATCATGAGAAGTTGTCATTGAAAATGCAACTTCAACATTATGAATATAATGTAGTTCAACATTCAGAATTCAGAAATTTGTTAACTCTTTCTTCCTTGTGTCAATGGTTGGTAAGGACTAGAAGATCAACAATATATCTACTTGTTTACAGAATAATTGTGCATGTGCTTACTCTTCCAATGTCAACTGCAACAACTGAGAGATCATTTTTAGCTATGCGTATTGTCAAGACTAGGCTTCGCAACAAGATGGAAGATGATTTTCTTATAAACTCTTTGATCATATATATTGAAAGGGAAATCGTAGAGAAACTTAGTATAGATTCAATTATAGATGATTTTAGAGATTTAAAACAGCAGTGGGTTCCATTTTGATTTATAAAAATGGTGTCTATTTTGTTTATTAATTTATTTATTTTAGCATTATATATGAGACTAGACGCTATTATATTTGTTTTTTTTTTTTCAAATTTTTTTTTTTAAATATTAGCATATTTGTCTATCGTTAATTTGAAGAAAAAAAAATTGTTTTTGCTCCCCCCAAAGAAGAAATCATGGCTTCACCCCTTCTAACATCCATCATATAATTAACATAAACTTTATAAAAATATGTAAAAGCATAAATTAATTAACTAATATAAAGCTATCTAGTTTATTATTATAATCAGATATCATAATTAAGATGTTTCACAAATTCATTGGGAAGTTGGAAAAGAATACGTAGAATTTTAGATGGAAGGGAGCTTTTTACACTTGTGGGTTGATCAATGCTCGCAAAAATACACAAAGAAAAGAATAGTGGGTGTGGATATTGACACCCATAAATATGATAAGCACATCTATATTTATAAGTACATCTATGTCTAAAATTTAAAATTAAAATATTACTGTAAACACTCATTGTAATGTCAATAGTACCCTTATTTAAATAAATGTTTTCATTTTAATACAATTTATTTATAAACCCTCTTAAGTTATTAACACACCCAATTTCACAAATAATAAATTCTTAAGCTCTTCACGCTCGAAAACACAAATAAAAACAAAATTAATCTTTTTATATTATGCAAGACTTGATGTTGTAAATGTATGAGAACTTAGTAAGCAAAATATATATATATATATATATATATATATATATATAACTAAATATAAATAAAAAAAAAGGAAAAAATATAATAAAAAAATAGCAATGAAGAAACAGAGTTCTCTTCCAAAAAAAAAAAAAAAAGGAGTTCTTCTAAGTTTTTAGATAAAGAAAATATAAAATCAAAAAGTTCACATCAATTTTAAAAAAACAAAAAAATTCTTCTCAGCGTCAACTTCAACAATCTCAGGATATATATATATTGGATCATCTTTTACATATTATGTTATTCAATAATTCAACAAGAAAAGCTAAGGATATGATATGGTGCTAATTTTTTTTTTTCTTTTTTAGGTAGAACTCCTATCCAATTGTAAAAAAGAAATGAAATAAGGAAAAACTATGAACAAAATGTTTAAGCAACAAATAGGCTACCAAAAATGGTCTAAAGCAGAGGTAGTTATTACAACTTCTCACGTTGTTCCAAGGCCACCGTTTCAAATATCTCATGTCTAATTATCAAACCTAACATCCTATCCAATGCTATGGTGGGTCAGCTTAATCCAAAACTTAATTGTTCCAATGAGCATCAACTCACAATTGAATCAAACTTGGTAGATCTACGGCTATGCAAACTAAGCAATCCACACAAAGCACTACTTGTTTTTTGTGACAGATTTTTGTTCGAACGCAAAGCCAAGTTCTAGAAGACCCATTTTCCCTTGAAAGATATCTAACAATTGAGGTGCCTATCCTGGTCACAAACGTATCCAAGAATCTCTAGTCACAGTTTACCAATATAGTAGATAAAGGAATTTCTTCATTGATCAATCCCTTCAAAACCAAAACTCTAATAACTAGACATCGAGGTATGATCCTCCTCTCCAAATTAAGATTGAGAACAGTTGGAACTTGAATGACATCCGAGGGCTTCCAACCCATCTTTTTTACAAGAAAATACATTGTGCTCATAATATTTTTATTAATTATTTCTAAAGTAGGGTTTATCATCAAAATTAGGGTTTGTCATAAGGTTTTTTTTTATTTTTATTTTTATTTTTATTTTTTTTTAAATAAAGAGATACAGTCTAAGATATTAGTGTAATTAGTAGGTGTATATAGTATTTGGTTTATTTTTAATTAAGCTAATTTGTCCTTATTGATAAATTTCTATTAGGATATTTTTGTAATTAAATTTTTTTATTAAAATATGGGTGTGCTTATCATATTTATGAGTGTCAATATCGGCAACTAAGAATAATATATCAAATACTATTACCGCGGTATGAATAGATTATTTCGTAACATATAAGAGAAATCAAAATGGATGAGATAAGGTTGGTTCTATACAAACTAATACTCCTTGATTAATTGATTAAATTGAATTTACATGAGTATATATATACACCGCACAGAATGTGTATCACGAACACAATAGAAGTAGTCTACTACTATTAAAACTCCTAAGCTGATAACTATTAGTTAAGATAATTACAACTACTAAAGATAATACAACAGCAAGGGAGCAACAGTAAGATAGAAGGAAAGCCTTCAAGTATGTGTTGGAGTAGGACTTGTATGAGGCTTCAAATCAAAGGTAGAGTTGGATTGAATATCCTTAATACGCCCCCGCAAGATGGTAGGCATTTCAGAGACACCAATCTTGAATCGTAAGAATGCAAACCTTGTCCTGGACAACGGTTTGGTAAGCGAGATAGCTAGCTGGTTCGCGAATGACACATGTGATACCCGAATTTGTCCCCGTTGAACTCTGTAACGAACAAAGTGAAAGTCAATTTCAATGTGTTTCATTCGAGAGTGGAAAACTAGATTTGAGTAAAGGTAGGTGGTGCCAATGTTGTTGCAAAAAAATTATAGGTGGAGTGGTGATGATATAAGCAGCTCACACATGAGGGAGGACAGCCATAAGACTTCAGATGTGGCAAGAGCGAGCACTCTGTATTCAGCTTCAGTGGACGAGCGGGCGATAACTTTTTGTTTGCGAGAGAACCACGAGACAACATTTGACCCAAGGAAGAGAACATAAGCACTAGTTGAGGTACGATCATCTGGGTTACCTGCCCAGTCCGTATCAGAGAACACATGCAAGGTGATCGGCGAGTCACGGCGCAGGAGAAGACCACAGCCGACCGTCCCTTTCAGATACCAAAGAAGACACTTGGCATGGAACCAATGCCCGGTTGTGGGTCGATGCATAAATTGAGCTAGTTTATTGACTGCAAATGCTATGTTAGGGTTAGTGAAAGACGGACATTGGGGAGCGCCAATTACTTGACGAAATTCAGTGGCATCTGTGAGAGAAAGGTCATCAAAGAGTGTAAGTGAATGATCAATGGGAAGAGGAGTAGCCACCTGTTTGGAGTCAGACATCTTGGTGCGGGTGAGGAGATTAGTCACATACTTTTGCTGAGAGAGAAACAAACCTGCCGAGCACGGGATCACCTCTACTCTAAGAAAATATGATAGGATGCCAAGATCTTTAACGGAAAAGTGTCGAGCAAATGTCGCAACAAATGTGTCAGTGAGAGCGTCGTCATTACCAGTGACTATGATATCATCAATATATACTAACAAAAAAATCACACATCTGTTAGTATTAAAGATGAATAGGGAGGTGTCAGAGTGAGAATTAACAAACCCATTTTGGAGAAGGAATTGCTGAAGTTCATTGTACCACGCCCGAGGTGCTTATTTAAGGCCGTAAATGGCTTTCTTGAGACGATAGACATGGAGTGGCAACGTAGGATATGTGAACCTGGGTGGTTGTGCCATAAATACATTCTCATCTAAATGACCCTGAAGAAATGTGTTGTTGACATCTAATTGGCGAAGAGACCACCCTCGCGAAACCGCAATGCTTAGTAGAACTCGGATTGTGGTAGTTTTGACCACGGGACTGAAGGTGTCAGTGTAGTACACACAAGGCCACTAGTGAAACCCTTTGGCCACCAAGCAAGCCTTGTATTTTGAAATAGAGCCATCCAGAGACCTCTTTATGTGAAATACCCATTTTCATCCCATCGTATTATGTGACGGGTGACATTCAACCAAGTCCCACGTTTCATTCCGAATAAGAGCATCAAATTCTTCAGATATAGCATGTCTCCATTCCAAAAATTTAAGAGCTTGAGACATACTTGTGGGCTCGGTTTGAGTATGTGAGAGAACATATGTGAGAGATAGTTTCGTGAGAGGCTTGTGTATATTATTTTTGGACCTTGTCACCATGGGATGGGTAATGATGGCTACAAGTGGAGGGGCAGCTGAATCGGATTCTGGAGGAGTTGCTGTTCCAATATCATATACAGCGACATGAGGAGTTGGTGCAGCGATAGGGGCTACTAGTGTGCTGTTGGTCATGGCAGAGGTGGCACGATTACTGACAGTGATAGCAGAAGGTTCACGGCAGCTTGTAGTGACAATTTCAACAGCAGTATGGGGTGCAGCGGCAGTTAGCTATGAAGGTAATGAAGTCACGGCTTGTGCTTGGGAATCTCGGAGGGAGTTCTAACGAGGCATGTCATGCATAGGAGTGGTCACTGTGAGAGAAGGAAGAGATAATCAGAGATTACATGTGGTGGGGCTAAAACGAGGAAAACTCTTGTGTAGTGTGTGGTATGGGAAAACTGACTTAACGAAGTTGACATGACGTGACACAAACATACGATCGGTCTCAAGGTCTAGACAATAGTACGCGCTTTGCGATAATGAGTATCCGATGAAGATGCATGTTTTTGACCTAGACTCTAACTTGTGATTATTGTATGGTTTAATCCAAGGATAACACAAACACCCAAAGACACGTAACTTGGCATACGACGGACTCATACTAAATTTTTTTTTCAAAGGGCGACATCATGTGTAGTAGGGGTGTGGGCATCTTATTAATTAGGTACATGGCAATTGTGAATGCATGAGACCAGAATGCAAGTGGTAGTGAGACATAGGTGAGAAGTGATAAACCTATCTCAACTATGTGTATGTGACGTCGCTTAGAGACACCATTGTGTTCCGACATGTGAGGTGGTGTAGTGAAGTGAGAGATGACATGGTGTGCAAGAGTATGTCTTAGTTCGATGTATTCACCACCATTGTCACTGTATAGTGAAATAATGGAGTTTTTTTTTTAAAAAAAAAAATTCAACTAGTGATTTAAAACGAATAAACACTGCATGGACATCAGATTTATTTTTCAAATGATACATCCACATGTATTTGGTAAAATGATCAACAAACAGCACATAGTACTTGTAGCAATCTGTAGAGATAATTGGAGAGCTCCAAACATCTGAATAGATGACTTCAAGCGGTTTATGACTAAGAACAGTTGATGTTGAAAAAGGCAATTTATGAGTTTTATTAATATGGCACGCACAACATGGATTGCTAGGTTTATTCGACGATACGACAGACAAAACTTTGGAATTCACTAACTTAGAGACAATTTTTGATGATGGATGGCCTAGGCGGTGATGCAAGTCAGGAATTGTAGCTTTGACACTAGAGAAGGCGATGATGGGGGGTGTTTCCGACCGAGCATGAGATGGCCATTCGTAGACTCCATTCCTAATCCGTCTTTGCATGAGTCATGCCCTCGTACGAAGATCCCTCACAACAAAAGAAAATGGTAAAAATTCACCATACACTTGATTCGAGACACAAAATTTTGAGACCGAAATTAGATTATGAATCATACTTGGCACACATAGAACATCAGTTATTAAAAAAGATAAGGTTTTAGAGGGTAAGCGGAGAGATCCAATGTGTGTGATATTCAAACCTGAGCCATTACCAATCATGATATCATCGGAACCATTATACGAAGAGTGCATGGAGAGATTTTAGAGGTCAGCTGTGACGTGGTGAGATGCACATGAGTCGAGTAGCCATTCAGGCATGGTAGTCATCAGTGCAGCGAAGTTGGCGCGCGGCTGCTGGTTCGGCGGCTATCGTTGCGGTTGAAAGGGCTGCTGTTGGTGGGGTCGAGCTGATGTAAAATTATATATCAGGCATCTTTTGGCAGTGTGTCCTTATTCTCCACAAAGTTGACAGAAGCCCCTATACGGTTGTTACCCAGTTGGTTGATTCCGAGTGGAATTTATAGAGTTTCCAAATGAGGAATTAGCTGACCTATTTGAGTTGTTTGGAGTTGGATCAGCCGACTAGAATGCCCTATTGTTGTTGTTGTTGTTATTCGGTCGGTTGTAGGATGATTGGTGGCCACCAGAGTGGGGTTTTGCAGCATAATTAGTAGTGATGGGTAGTCTTTGATTTCTTGTGATTTCTTGTTTCAGAACGGTCTCTGAGTTTATAAGTTTTTCATGGAGTTCTTCAAATGTAATCGGTGAGTCACGGGCACGAACAGCTGATGATATATCTATGAATTCATCACCTAGGCCATTTAAGATTTTTACTATCAAGTCTTCAGGATTTTCAGGTGCGTTAAGCATGGCCAGTTCATTTGTGATACTCTTTGCATGTTGCATGTATTCAGTGATGTATTGAGTACCTTTTGTGATGTTGGTGAGCACCCCTTTGAGATGCATGATGTGTCCTTTAGACGGTTTGGCATAGATGTTGGCGAGTGCAATCCAAGCATCATGGGAAGTTTTGGCGGAAGCGATAAATGGGATGATGGACGGGGATATGGAACCAAGTATTAGGTTTAGCAATAGCTGATCTTGTCTAATCCATACATGATGGGTTGGGTTAGGTGCGGTATTATCGCCAGTTGTGATGGTAGCCAGAGGGCATGGTCGTTGGTCGTCAACGAAACCTATGAGGTCAAACCCTATAAGAAGAGTATGAAATTGAAGTTTCCAAGAGCGGTAGTTTGTTGCTGTGAACTTCAACAGTGCTTGTGCAGCTATGTTGATAGAGATAATTGTGTTTGTAGAAAGGTTCATGTCGTGAGACGTGGAGGAGGAAGAGATGATCGTTACTGAGTTGGAGGGAGAGGAAGCGGCAATGGTCATGTTGGATCGGTTGGACTCTTTTGAGTTAGAAGGGTTCTGATACCATGACCAAACTAATACTTCTTGATTAATTGATTAAATTGAATTTACATGAGTATATATATATATATATATATACACTGCACAGAACGTGTATCACGAACATAGTAGAAGTAGTCTACTACTATTAAAACTCCTAAGATGATAACTATAAGCTAAGATAATTACAACACCTAAAGATAATACAACAGCAAGGGAGCGATAGTAGTATAGAAGCATAGCCTTCAAGTATGTGTTGGAGTAGGACTTGTATGAGGCTTCAAATCAGAGGTAGAGTTGGATTGAATATACTTAATATGTTTGTGGTAAACCCCTCACACTGGTACCACGATGTTACGGGTTGGAATCCTCCCCCTCTTCAAAAAATCCAGAATTTATATAGTTTATATAACATATAAACCCCTCACTTTATGTGTTGGGTCAATCTCCCATTCAAACAAATGATATTATATATACATTGAAAATCAATGATTGCACTGTTGGGTTTGATGTATGAGCAATGACCGATAAATCTTTTAAGTTAATTTGTCTTTGTATACAATCTTTTCTGCCATCCTTTTTGTCCTTATCTTAAAACGAATCGGATTAAGATAAAAAATATATAAATAAAAAAAAATAGGGGATATTTTGAACAAATAATTACATGCAGTGGTGGAATTAGGCATGACTAGGGTGGGTTAGGGTGGGCTACAAGCCCACCCTAACATTTATATTTATATTTATTTTTATTTAATAGTTTTAAATACGTCACGTTTAATTCTAAATATAATTCAATCCAATTTCGATTCTGATTTAATTTATCTTATTTTTCTTTAGAGTTATAATATTTAAACCTCTAAAAAACTGTATGTGCACCTCTTTGTATAAACAGCCCATTAAAATTTTTTAAAATCTTATATCTTGTAAGCACACCCCACACATTACCAAATATGTCCTTTCTTCTAATTTTTTTTTAAAAAAAAATTATATTGCAATATAAGTAAATAAATCATAAATAATTAAAATAAAAAAACAAAAAAAATTAAGAAAAATCACACCCATATTTGGGAGGAGGCGGTGGCTTTCTCCTCTCTTGAAAAAGAGAGAAGGTTATAGCCTTCTCCATCTTTCAATCTGTGATGGTGAAAGGGAGGAGGCAGCGGCTTTCTTCTTCCTTTCATTCAAGATTGGGAGAAGGCAAGTATAAGATCTTGGTTTTTATTTTTTATTATTATTTTTTTTTATTCCTTTATTAATAAAAAAATATTTTTTATTTTATTCCTCTCTAAATTTAGTTTAGTTAGTCAATTTTTTTTTTTTCAATATCTTTTATTTAAAATATTAATAATTTAATTTAAGGTTAATGTTGGAATTTTGAAAATTTCTAAATTTGGGGTGTACATCCAGTTTTAGAAGGGTGTAAATATCGTCACTCTTTTGTTTATCTTAATAATAGTCCAATAACTTAAAAACATACATCAAACTCATTAAAGTCTATTGTATTTCCTTAACCAAATGAAAGATCAAATTGAGAATTTGTAACCCTTTACTGACTCAAAAATCAAATTGAGAAATTTTAACCTCTTAACAACAAACCAATAGCATAAGTTTTACTTTTAGTTTATGTTGTAAAATTAATTTTTATTTTCGGCTATGAAAGTTGTCAAAACATCTTTCCATAACAAGATCGATGACTACTTTCTTGATAATTGTATGATTGTTTATATTGAAAGAGAATTTATTTTTACAATTGATTCGGATTCGATAATAGATGTTTTTGCTTCTTTGAAGCCTCAGAAGTCAAAATTTAAGTAGAATCTTATTGTATTTATATTGCATGCGCATTTCCTTTCTATTTTCTTATGTCTTTTCTTGGTTAGAATATTTATTTGAGGATACGACTCATTATGTTCCCTGACTAGGTATACTTTTTTTTTTTTTTTTACACTAATAAAAATTCTCTTGTACCGTTGAGACTTGCCGTCAAAATGATGTAGTATAATTTTTTATCTATATGAAATTGTTCACAGCCCATCCTGAAAAAAATTTGTAGTTTCATCCCTGAATACGTGGACATAAAAAATAGAAAAAAGAATGATATGTTGTAAATTAAAATTGAAGCAACAAATAATATGATAGAAATAAAACAAGATAGAAACGAGATAATAAGTGCATGAGATTATTAAAAAAGGATAAAAATGAGATGAAGAAGAACAATAACATAAACATTAAAGGAGAAGAATTACTGCTTCAATATTTTATTGATGTGAGGATCCCCGAAAAAACAATTACAAACAAATTGAACTTATATTTAAAGAACAAGAGACCCAATCACGTTACAACACACATTTGCCACAATTCAAAATGCATGAAGACAAAGAATGTAAGGCTTCCATGTGGTTTGGCTTCTTCAATAAGCCAAGAAGGAAATATGCGGTGGAAAGCCACCCACGTGTTTACACACGTGTTGTAACATGATAGGGTTTTTCTCACTAGATCATATCCATATATCTCTAAAAACAATTATTAGACATGGTCAATATATATATATTAGAGAAGAAATTTCGATTGCTTAACAGATTCTCTGTTCTTATTATCTCATTAGAACAACGTATGCATACATATATAGCGATTATGCAATTTTCATGCATGTTGCCACCGGTCACCACTTGCCATGCCCTACGCATCATGGTGGAAATATTGAGAATGTGATGGAAACCACCAATTACAACAATTCTTAGATTTTTCTTTTCGGAAAAAAATTCAATAGTTAGCTATATATAATATATGGTAGTTCACATCTATATATAATCCCAAACCTTCCATTCAAATTTGATATTTTGTTGAATATTTGTTGAATTTGGGGACCATCTTGTGGTAGCTATGCATGGTTCATCTGCCTTGATGAGAAGTTGAGAACCCGTGAGAAAGTCTTGTCCTAGAAATTCAAATGGCATGTAAATCTCACACAACTTTCAAGATGTTTTTTATTTTATTTATTTTATAAAAAAAATAAAAATCAATATCTATTGTATGAATTAAATTAAACATAGTTTTAGTTCAACTTTGTTGTTTTGTTATTTTTATATTTGAGTTATATAGATTAGTAATATTTGTTGAAGTCATTTTAGATTTTCGGAATTTTAATAAGACAATAGTTGATATATCGATTATTTAAGAGGCCTTTGAGCTCTGATATAGAATTTGAATATATAGGTGGGGTTCCGCCAGCAGGCAATGGACTTCATTTCAATGTTGGTAGGTCCTCAAGTAGTAACCCTGGTGATGCTGGTTCTCAGAGATTCAAGTGGTAAGGTTGTTTGTTTGTTTTCGTTCTATGTGGGGGCTGAAGATTCAATAACGGCCGAAGTACTTGCTATCCACAGAGCGTGTCATTTGATATCTTCTAAGCCTCATTTAGCTGGTAGGTCCATTACTATCATTAACGATTCGAAATCAGCTGTCTCATGGGCTAATGGCAAGGATTTTTGAAGTCTCAAGCCAGTAAATTTGATTTATGATATCAGAAGTGCACTGCAGTGGTTGGTTGGTCTCTCAATTTGCTTCAAGCATAGGGGTTCGAATTTTTTTGCGGATAGTTTGGCTAGTTTGGCAAGTCATAGTGGGGATAGGCTTGAGTGGTGTGTCGAATGATTGGGTGTGTTTCAGTTTTTGGTTCAGCTGTTTCTATTCTGCTGTTTTGGTGTTGTTTTCAGCTGATGTGTTTTTCTTTTTCTATTTTTGCTGTGTACGCATTGGTTTGGTCCTCTGTTTTGGTTTGGGACTGATGCTTGTATTTGTTTAGTGATTTGTTGGGCCTCTTGGGGGCCTATTTTTCTAATAAATTGGGCTTTTAAAAAAAATAATAAATAAATAGAATTTGAATATAGTTAATTATAATTTCTTTTTGTAAACAAGTATAATACAAAAGATTTAAGGAAAAAAAAAAAGTGTTCTACTAGAAGTTTTGGATTGTATACATTTTCGTTTTCATACAATCCTAAAACTTAAATCTAAACTAACAAAGTAATAGAACATCATCTTTTTTATTTTTAAAAGTTGGAAGCAAAGTATAGATAACAAAAGATTTTTATTTATTTATTTATTAATAATTACAAATAATTCGGGCGCTTAGCAGATAATGATTAGCTAGCAGGCATAGCTAGAAAAATATTTGAGGGTTAGTTAATCTAAATTTGATTTAAAAGTCCTAATATTTTGAACTAATTACTAAACAAAATTTTTCTTTGTAATAGTCAAATCAAAATGATATGAGATAAATTTCATTAAAAAACATCAAAGATATACCTAGTTAGGGGGATATAATGAGTCTTACCCTCAAATACATACCATATGCAAGAAAAAAACACAAATATATATATATATATATATATATGCATTATATAAACAACAAGATATTATTGAAGTGGTGCACAACCATGTTTCAAAACATAAAAAATATCAATTATTGATTCTGAATCAATAATATCATCAAGTTCTCTCTCAGTGTAAAGGACTATATAACTTGCAAGAAAGTCGTCATACATCTTGTTGTGAAGTGATGTTTTAACAAATTTCATTGCTGAAAATACACATTTGGTACTAGCCGTGGAAATAGGAAAAGTCAAAACTAAATGAATCGGTTTATCAATCAAGAAAAATAAATGTGACTTTCTTGTTTTTAAGAGCCCTCAACATAATTCACAAAGTGATGACGTTTTTGAAAATTTTGGATGAACGAGCACATAATTCATAAAATGTTGTAATTGTCTCTTCAAATCATAAAGCTCTATTTTAGTGATATCGTGAGGATAAAACTTTTTAGTAAAACTACATATATCAATCAATGTTAAATGACTCAGAATGATTCGTAGAATCCAAAACAGAACTGAGAACAATAAGTTCCATTGTTTGATATGAAAATCTAATATCTAACTCCATCCAATGAAAATCAATAACAACATTGAATATATTAAAATGGTTATAATGCTCGACTGTAATATTTTTTTGCTGTTGAAATGAACCAGTTGTACCCTCCAATATAGCGAGCACTCATATCTAGCTTGTCAATTCCGTGGTCTCCAAAAATGATAATACCGGATTGCTAGCTCCCATTCATAGTTTAGCACAATGCTTGGAAAAGTGAAACAGAAAGAAAAACAGTGGTATTCTATGTCAAATGTCGAAAGAAAGGGCTTACTTATAAATTTTTTATTTTAGCTTTGGTATTTTAACTTTTTTATTTTTTATTTTTTATGGATTTATTGTGCTTGTTTACTTTTAAGTTTAGTTTATTAGACTTTTAAATAAATTTATGAGGCTTAGTTTTAAATTAAAGATTAAAGTTTTGCTATGGGCAAACAAATAATTGAATATTGTTATAAAAGAATGAAGAAAAGATGAAGAACAATGAAGAACAAGAGAGAGAGAGACAAGAGATGTGAGAGAGAGCTTGTATCTTTATATAGATATCAGTTGATCAACCCCAAACCATTACAATAGAAGCCATACAATATATATAGGCAATCAGTTGCTTAATAATGAAGATACAAAGTGGATAAGGCAAGTTGATGCAAGTGGAGAGAGGCGGTTGTGATATGTTGGAGAAAGGTTAAGATATTTGGGGAGATATTTATAGAGAGATGTTATGTGATATTTGTTAGGATATTATGTATATAACACATGTGGTAAAAACTATATATATTATAACACTCCCCCTTGGATTTATACCACATGTATTAATTTCTAGGGAAAAATCCAATGGGATAAAATCTAAGTAAAATATATACAATGATCTCCTGGATCTTGGAATGCTAGATATTCTCAAAACTATATCGTTAAAAATCTTGTCAGGAAAACTCAGAGGAAAAACCTGATCGAAGGGAAAAAGAGTATAGTGTACATATGTCCATTCAGAACTTTGCTCGCCTTGATTGTCTTGTTAAAAACTTTATTAGGAAAACCCAGTGGGACAAAACCTGATCGAAGGGAAAAAGAGTACACTGCAAATATGGCAATAGTTAATGTTTTCTTCAAAACATTTCTAACATTTATACTATGCCAGGAAAAACCAAGTGGGATAAAAACCTGAACAAAGATATTCATTGATCTGTCAGATTAAAGTAATATTTATGATGATCTTTTGGATCAAGGTAATATATATACGATGATTAGTAAGATCAAAGTAACATTTACAATGATATTTTTGATCAAGATAACATATATACGATGATATATTGAATCAATGTAATATTCATGATGATTTTGTGGATCAAATAATTTTTAGGTGTGCTTAGAGAATTGCCTCATTAAAACCTTATCAGGAAAACCCAATGGGATGAAAAACCTGATTGAAAGGGAAAATAGTACAATGCACATATTCCCCAATATGATTAATAAACTTCATTTGATATGCTCCCCTTGATGAGATGCTCCCCCTGATAAAAGTTCATTTAAAGCAATCTTCTAGATTGCTAAACTGGGGTATGCAGATGTTTATTTTATGAAATAAAATAACATCATAAATGATTGCAGGGAGTATAAGCAAAGACTTGCTTTATAGAGTAATATCCATATGGAATATTTTCAGAATCTTTTCAACATATTTTGATTGATGGACAAACATTCAATTTCATCCATACTCGACTTTCAGGTCGAGACAATATTTTATTTCCCATGTCTTTCATTTTTAAACTCATTTAACAAAAATTCAAGAGTTTTCAAGAGCTCTCCAGGAGCTCCAATTAAATTCATATCATCAACATATGTTGTGAATATAGTAAATTCAAATTCTGATTTCTTTGCGAAGACTCTTGGGTATATAATATAATTATTATATCCTTATTTTATCAGATATTCACAGAGATGGTTATATCACACCCGTCCAGATTATTTTTAATCCATATAAGGATTTTTCTATGTTCATCAAATATAGATTACGAGATCTCGATTTACATGCTTCTAGCATTTTAAATCCTTCTGGAATTATAAATATATGCATTGAGTGAATCATATAGATAAATAATTACTACGTCTGAAGACGCATTTCAAGCCTTTCAAGGGCATCCAAATTTATTAAAAATTCAGAACGTAATCGTATTCATCAATAGTGAATAGCAAGTTTCTGTAAGAAACCCTGTATTACGAGTCGTGCCTCATATCTCACGATCTCGTTTTTCTTATTACGTTTTTGTATAAAGACCCATTAGTATCCAACTAGTTTGACATCTCCAGGTCTCTAGAGTACTATTGGTCTAAATACCTTATGTTTGGCATATGAAGTCAATTCTTCTTAAATTGCTTCTTTTCACTTAGGCCAATCATGCCTTTTGTATACAATCATTGATATTATGAATATTATAATTATCGTTTATAATTTAAGTAGCGCTACTGTGTATAAAAATACATCATTAATGATTGTTTCTTTATGATTCCACATTTCTCTCATATGATTTATAGAAATTTTTTCAATTTTAATATACTTGAATCTCTGTTGAGATTTCTTCCATTACAATGGATTTAGTCATTTTATAGACTAGTATAGAAATTTTATCAATTTCAATATACTTGTATCTCTGTTGAGATTTCTTTCATTTTCAATGGATTTAGTCATTTCATAGACTTGTGTCTCATTAGATATATCAAACTCTTACAAAGTTGATTTAGAGAAAGTGGATTTATTTATAACTCGAGTTTTGTTTACATTAGGATCCTGATAACAATACCTATCAAAAAGGTTTATAAGCTTATGAATTATAATATGTATCAGATGATTTATTTGTTGTTTTTACTCTGGTCATTCTTTAAGAACAATCACCCGGCTAGGGTTTATAAGATGACAACTTATAAAATCTTGTTACCTTTAATATATCAAGTAACAAATTAATAATTATCTGATGATCAATTATCTTTCGTATTTGAGTGATACAAAGATTGAAATGAGACACATTTATATATAAAGAACAGAACCGGTATCTCTATTTTGTATAATAGTAACTTTTTATTTACTCTTTCTGGAGAAACTTTCCATTTGAAAATTAATCAATATAATAATATACAGATTGTGTGTAAAAATATAAACTATCAGAAGTTTAAATGATCTAATTGGAGATTAATTAAAATCAATATTAATCTCATAATGATATAGAATTCTTATCTTATATCATACCAGAGATGAAATAAGGAGATATACTACACAATAAAATATCTTAAAAATGTGAGCAATTTAATGACCAATTACAATTATAATGGTAAATACCGATGATAGGTAGTGAGTCATAGATGAATGCATCAACATATAATATAGAATGTCTCATATAGAAATCGGTAATTGTATTGAAATAATAAAGTTCTCATAATTACCTGGAGACATTTGATAAGCGATTCCGCTGATCCATTCTGATTATGAGTACATGCGAAAATTGGATGTTGAACATCGATCTCAACTGGAGACGTTTGATAATACATAAACATATGATCATCTTGTAGATAAATCAACTAGAACCATAAAATAATGAAAGGGTTCTTTTGGTGGATGAATATGTCCACATATATCCCCTTGAATGATAGGGATTCAAAACCAACTTTAGAATGAAATGGTTTATTTGGTGGATGAATATTTCCACATACATTCTTTTTTCTTATCAGCAATATAATTTGAAAGATAAAGAACGCAGCTTTTCTATAATCAGCTTCTGACCTGAATCACGTACAGATATTCAACATTCTTATTATTCATGATCTCAATATGACATTAATAAAGTTATATGTCTTTGATCTAAACAGATTCCTTTATATTGTTTGACAACAATATCATAGCTCTTTCAGAGCTTTCTATCAGATCCGTTGGACCTGATATATTATTTAGTATTGTTTGATAACAATATCATGGCTCTTCTAGAGCTTTTTATCAGATCCGTTGGACCTAATACATTAATAACATTTGCTCTCAGCAAAGTCGAATTCATAAAATATTTCTAACTCCGCAGAATTATATGAGTCATTGCACTCTCGACAAGACATATATTTTTCCTTTTAGAAATTTTATAGACATTATGTATAATTTCATTTTATATCTTATTTGGATGGCATTTTATATATCATCTGAAATGATAATAATTCCCCCATCTCATCTGAAATGATAATAATTTCCCCTCCTTTTTTGTTTTGTTTTTGTTTTTGTTTTTTTTTTTTTTCAAAAAAAGATATTACAAAACTGCACCTGATTTTATAAAATTACGAAAAGGGTCCCTCAAAATTTTTATTAATTATAAATCAATCCCAAAACGCACTAGGCTGGTGTGAAAAATTGACGAAGCCCACCGACGAGGTGGCGTTGACCTAAGGGTGATGGGTCTGGGTTGAAACCCAGATCGAGGTTCGATGATACCAAAACAGATGATCTGATGATCCAACACTTATCACATTCACATGTTCATCAAGTTCATCTACTGTCAAGTAGACTATTGATCTTAGAATTCCCCTTTTTTAGCAACTCTAAATTTTGTTCTCCAGGAGTATCAAACACGAATAAAACAGATAAAATATTACATCCAGTTTTATTATACGTTAGGATTTAAATGAAATGGATAAAATATTAATTTTATTATATGTTATGATTTTAAATCCTTTATATGATACTCACACCATCCTGTTGGATGTGTATATCTTTTTTCTCAAATGATTGATATGTTAAGATCTTAAATTCCTTTTATGATACTCACACCATTCTATTGGATATGTATATCCGTTAGGATCTTAAATTCCTTTTATATGATACTCACATCATCATGTTGGATGTGTATGAAATTGATAAAATATTATTTTCAATTTCATTATACGTTAGGGTTTTAATTCTCTTTTATGATACTTACAATATTCTGTTGGATGTGTATGAAATGAATAAAATATTATTTCCAAGTTCATCAAACATTATGATTTTAAATCATTTTTATGATACTCACAACTTCCTATTGGATGTGTAAATCTTTTTTCTCAAATGAATGATATGTAAACATAACACTTTATATATGTGAGATAAAATAAAGTCATGGATCATAATGATTTTTCGAACTTCCGGTTCGACCATGAACTTCAGATTCTGATTGGATTTGAAACCTTAGGTTCCAAATAATGAATCATTCATGAATATAACACTGATCCAGAATTCCAGGTTCTTATCGGTTTTCAATACTGTACCGTATGACATTCATGAATATAACACTGGATCCATAACTCCAGGTTCTTATCGGTTTTCAAAACCGTACCGACTTAAATATCATAATCCCAGAAAATTTAAGTTCTGGTTCGTCGGTCTAACTAATCTCATATATTGCGTATAAATAAATAAATACTGATTGGTTGATTTATTTATTTATTTATTAACAATTTATCTAGAGACACAGCATAAGCCAGTCCTGAGACACAGCATAAGCCAGTCCTGAGACACAACATAAGCCAGTCCTGAGACACAGCATAAGCCAGTCTCATATGTTCTGTAAAATAAAAACAATTCCAGATGGCTGAGCTCACCTGTTATGTTTCGTAAATAAATAATTCCAGAACGGTATATATGTCCATAATTTAATAGTTCCAGAAGGCTGAGCTCACCTGTTATTTACATAAAAATAAATCCAAAACTATATATATATATATATATATATATATGTTCCGTTGACGGCAAAGCTATCTTGTAACGAAAATATATATAGATCCATAATATTGGGATGTGATTAAATCACCCATCAGAGATCCTTTTTACTTACATAAGATCGTGCTGAAGATCTGGATCTTCCATTGCGCCTAAAAATAGAGTTAATAAAGCTTGAACAAGTCAAACTAGTACTTACAAGCAGAATTAGCTGAAACTGATGGCACAGTTGCATTCGGAACGGTCGAAGCTGGAAATAGTTCCGACTCGGCTGAAAACGGGTGAAAATTGCATTGAGTTTGGCTAAAAACACTTATGGATTGAGTTGACTCGGGAATATTCTGTCAGACTAACGGAATATGCTTTGATGGTAACAGAATATTCTCTGATGGTAACGGAATATTCCCTGGCTTGCGATGTGGCGCTGACAAGGCGTATCACTGAGGTGGCGCGACTGTTCGCTGACGTGGCGCTACAGTGTCATCTTCTTCCTTAAAATTTGTAGAAAAAATCTGAAATTTTTTTCAAGGTTGACCGAACTTTGACCGAAGCTATAGAGTTTGTTAGTGCTCCGTTTGAGATACGGTCAGTGGCATTGGAATTGTATTTCCGAGAAGAACACAACGGTATCATCCAAAAAGCGATTCGAGCACTTCAAAATTTCTGGACTCTATCTAAACCAAAACTAAAACTCTCAAGAACTTTCTCTAGAACAAAACAAATTCGAGCACTTCGTGCTGATAACATGTTATAAAAGAATGAAGAAAAGATGAAGAACGATATATAATATTATGAAGAACAAGAGAGAGAGACGAGAGATGTGAGAGAGAGAGAGCTTTTATCTTCATATAGATATCAATTGATCAACCCCAAACAATTACGTAGAAGCCATATATATAGGCAATCAGTTGCTTAGTAATAAAGATATAAAGTGGATAAGGCAAGTTGGTGCAAGTGGAGAGAGGCGGTTGGGATATGTTGGAGAAAGGTTAAGATATTTGAGGAGATATTTGTGGAGAGATATTATGTGATATTTATTGGGATATTATGTATATAACACATGTGGTAAAAAACCACATATATTATAACAAATATAAGCTTTAACTATATATATTTACAAAATTAAATCAAACTTATTATTTAAAAAAAAAAAAAAAAACGTTGGGTGGGTATAGCCCACTGAAGCCTTTAAAGAGCTCCGCCCATACTAGATAGGGATGATAGCAGATTGGGTTCAGGCTGGTACCAAACCAAAGCCTGCAACAAACCGGTAAGTTTGTAAAATTTTGACATATTAACCTAATTGTGAACCCACAAAATATTTTGCAATTTTCTAGGATTGGTGATATTTACATCCCTAAAAAACTGTATCTACACCCCTTTTATAAGTTCACCCCATTAAAAATTTAAAAAATATGTAATTTGTAAATAAATCTCACTTAATAGCAAAAATGCCCTTGATTTAATTTTTATTCTATTGTATTTTTGTAAGTGCACCCATCTACCTTTATTTTTGTTATCTAATCAACTTTATAAACTTTATTATTATTCAAAAAAAAAAAAACGTTATCTAATATCGTTCACATTTGTTGTATATTTATCCATTTCACATTTGTTGTAAACATCTAAAAATTAAGCATAAGCTTTATTCTTTGCTCATTGAATATATATGAGCATCCCTAACCCACAATCTCTTAGCACTGAGGTAGCCAATAGCCTCATATCTTGTCTAGTGGTAATGTTTATATCCAATAGACATATATCTCTATCGATCTTCCCATTCGATAATGATAAATATATTTTAAAATTTATATTCTCACAAGCGAGGATATAAATTTAGTTGTACAACATATATGCAACTAATGTCCATTTATACCATGCTTATAAGGCTCATTTATTTAATTTTAAGGGGGTAATTTATTTTGTAAACCCCTTTTAAAATCTTTATTAGAACTCAAAAATACATTCCACTTGTAGGGCAATGTTTTCGTTATTTTAAAAGACATAGCTCATTAGCTCAATGATCAATACTCTTCATATTGCTTCAATAGAAGCATAAAGGATGGAGAAAATTATAAATGTATTTCTTTTAGTTCATTTTAATAATTTCACCACGTAATTCAATTGTGAGTGTCTTGAACAGTCTATGATTATTCAATATATCTTGCAGAGACATAATGTTTTTTGAAACAAGGGAAATAATTTTCTTTAATTGATATTAAACATACATAAATTATTGACAACAACCGATAAATAAAACAGGTTAATATATATATATATATATATATATATATATGAGTGGGTATCCCTTATTTTAATTCGGTAAGAATCACCATGAAATCACATCGATTTGAATGAATTTTGATCTGAATTTTTGTGTGGATTATAGGTTCATTGAAATTTACATATGAATAAAATTTGAAAAGTTTTCAGGTACTATAACTATTTATCACGATTATTTTAAATATATGAAAAATGGTTGAAATATAGGAAATTCATGAAAAATAGTTTTAGTGTGAAACAAATTAATGTGTGTTCAATATTAATCTGGGGGGGTGCGGGTTGGTGAATATATTTTAAGCGATTATTACCAGTTTTCTTGATTAGTCAATATTCACGAAAATGCCCTTACTAGTCAAAATAAACAACAAGTGTAATATGGTGCGGAAATATAAACAACACTTGAAGTAAACGTGGAAACCCAACCACTAGGAACAACCACGGGCTGTTATGTGCGTCACTCATGAACCTCGAATCCACTGATTGCAATAGCTTATACAACCTAATCCTGGTTTGACGGCCTAATCCTAGCCAATATCCCGCTACCACTAACCGCAGGCCTTTAAAAGTGGACCTAATCTAATTTGCTTGAGTGACCACCTAATCTCGGTGTAGCGACCTAATCCCAGTCAATCACACAAGACTTACTTTTTCCGAAGAGATAAAACATCCTATGTGAATATATGATAATATTCAAGGAACAAAAAAGGCTAGGGAACCTTAGATGCTTATCTAGAATGACAATATGACAATTAATTCATTCTTAGATATCAAGAGCTAAATGACATGTCAAATAGCTTAGCTAATCAAGATTAAGCAAACCCAGATAGCTATCATAATACAACACTCAATCAATACACCACAATCAATCTCTATTTTGTATCTAGAATATATTCTAAGAGCATACAAATGATAAAAGAGATGGCTTGTTAAGAAAGACGCTAATTATGTAAGATAATAGTGAAAATCTTACCAAGCAAGATGTGATGTTGCTAAACCATGTATGGATGCATCCTATATGGTCATAGATGATGCAAGATAACTTTTGATGCACAAATGAAAAACTTTGAGTGTTTAAAGGTAAGTTCTTGTGAATTTTTCTCTTGAAATATTTTCTAAGTGAAAAATTTGCTTTTTGGAACTCTTAGAACTGACCTAAAACAAATGAGGCATATATATAAGGTGTCAAAATGAAGTGACATCGTTTTGATAAGTTTTCAAAACTTATGCCTTGACCGCCTTACACCTGCTCTACGTAGGGCGGTTGTAAGGCGGTTCACTTAGGAAATGAAGAACATGTTCTTCATAACCGCTCTACGCGTAGGGCGGTTTTCAGACGAACTAGGGGTAATTGCTCTCGGGATTTTGAGGACCGCCTTACACCCGCTCTACGTAGGGCGGTTTACAGGCGATTAAAAAATCCACCAGTGGCACCGCTCTACGAAGGGCGGTCATAGAGCGGTCAAGAGCAAATTTGCTCTAACCGCTGTTCAACCGCCTTACGTAGGGCGGTTGTAGGGCGGTTTTACAGCACCCTTAAAAAACATGATGCATCAATGACATGACATTTAACACATAAGATGCAATCAAGTTTAATATGTAAAAAGAGAGATTAATAAACATTAATGCACACATAATAAAGAACCACAACATAAAAAAATAAGTATTATGCATGTGTTGTGAGTGTGTGTAACTACATCTCTTCAAGCAAGTAAGCACTTAGAAATTTACTTTTGAAGTGCTTGATCTCTTGAGGTCTTGAGTGGGTCTTGGTTGTGCAAAGTAGAGGTGGCAAGGTTCCAGTTCCGGTTCCCGGTTTGGGTGGAACCGGAACCGAAACCGGCCTAGGGCTGTTCCAGTTACGGTTTTAGAACCACCGGTTCCGGTTTCAGTTCCGATTGAACCGGCGGTTCTGAACCGGCCAAAATTTTTTTTTTTTACAAAATATTACATTTTATTTATAAAAAAATAAAATGTTAGAAAGAACATTGTAGAGTATTGAGCCATGACCTATAACCCTTTGTCCAAGTAATTATGTTTTCCATTCTCTTCTCCTCCTTTTTTTATAGGTTAGATATCTCATTCACTTTTCTATTTTTCCAATGTGGGATGTGGGATAAAAAGAAGTCATTAACTGATTTTTTTTTTTTGATACATTATTAACTAATTTCAAATATTAATAACCTATTGGAATCATTAACTTTTTTTTTTTTTTGAACTATTACAATATTCCATATTGTGATATGAAACTAACACAAAAAGAAATAATTGAAATATTTGTTAAAAATGCATAATATGACTTCTTATCCTTCATTCCATATCCCACATCCCACATCCTACATTGGAAAAATAGAGAAGTAAATGAGATGTTTAACCTATATAAAAAGGAGGAAAAGGGAATGGAACACATAATTGTTTGAACAAGGGTTATGGGTCATGGCTCAATACTTTACAATGTCCACTCTAACATTTTATTTTTTTATAAATGAAATGTAATATTTTGTAAAGTAAAAAAAATTATTAAAAAAAAAAAAACTGGAACCGGGCGGTTCAAACCGAACCGGAACCGCCGGTTCCATTCCGGTTCGAACCGCCCGGTTCTGAAAAAATTAGAACCGAAACCGGAACCGGCCTCCCCGGTTTCGGTTACAGTTCCGGTTTTGATTTTTTCATTTCTGATTTCGGTCCGGTTCCACTGTTGGAACCAGAACCTTGCCAGGTCTAGTGCAAAGCACCAACCATCAAATGCCTAAGCTACCCTTACAACAAACCCCGCTTGTGTTTTGTCACCGAAATTTGATTCACAATGGGTTGATAAGCCTCTCTATGAAAACGATGTCCAGGAGGATACCCATGGATTTTGTAGCATTTGTCCATTGTGTGACCAACCCACCCATAGTGACTACAAGTAGGACACTCCTTTTTCAGTCCTTTAGTGTTTTGTTTTCTTGCAAATTGGATGTGGTGTTGAGCTGCCAGTGCAGTTGTTTCGAGACTTGGTTGTCCTGTTGCAATGACATTTCTTTGTCTCTCTTCTTGCAAGATAAGGGAATAAGCACAATTCACAGATGGAAGAGGATCCGTTAGTAAAATCTGTCCACAGACTACAACATATGAGTCATTTAGACCCATTAAAAATGGTATGAGTCGATGTTGTTGTTGATATTCTACAATTGCCTTGTTCGCATTGCATGTGCAGATGGGAAAAGTTTGCAAATTTGAAAGTTCATCCCATAATGCCTTCAATTGTGTAAAATAAGCAATAACAGATAGTTGATCTTGTTTTAAGGAGATGATATCTCTTTCAATTTGAAAAAGATGAGGAGCATTAAGTTGAGAAAAACGCTCCTTGAAGTCGGACCAAATTTCAGATCCGCAATCTGCATAAATAACACTGCTTGCTAATTCTTTAGGAAGAGAATTAAGGATCTAAGATTTTACCATGTTGTTGCAGCGATCCCATAGGTTGTAATTTGAATATTTCGAGTCGGGTTTCTTGATCGAACCATCAATGAACCCAACTTTATTTTTCGCGCTTAAAGCCATAGTCATTGCTCTGCTCCAAGTCGAATAATCTTCACCGGTTAGATGTTGAAACACCAATATAGAACCGGGGTTGTTAGAGTGATTCAAATGATATGGATTGTTTGCATCTATAGCTCCAGCCATGGTGAGAAAAAAAAAACATAACAATTGGACAATAAAATAGAGAAAGGATTGTTGTCAATGGATTGATTGCCATAACAAGAAATAGCTGACGAAATTGCGTAACTATGTGCAACAAGAGCGCTCTAATACCATAAGACAAATGTTGAACTAGAAAAATGGTTTTTGTGTGTATTTCATTATACTACTGAACAACTAAATATACAAGCCTAAGTCAACTGCTATTAATACAAGAATCTGGAAGAAAAAGAAAGAAATAAAATTGAGATTATCAAGGGTAGAAGAATCAGGGACTAGAGAGATATTAGCTATTACATTCCTACTATAAAACAGAGAAATCAGCAATGTTGACCAACCATTCCTTATATGAAGTTTGAGAGATATGAAGAGAGAAGCTTAAAGCTACATCAATGGAGATTTTAAGAGACTACTTAACTGAGAGAAAGAGAGATGGTGTTCTAGAAAATATGATTCCAATAGATTAAATTCAATAATGATTAACACCAGCTTTTATACATCATCACATAGATTAATTAAGCTTGATCAACGTATTTTAATAACAACAAATCTCCTGATCATCAGGCAGACAATTAGGAAAATATTACAGTGATCAGCTGGTTCTCTTTTAATAGCTTTTGATTTTTGGTACCTCTAACCAACTGTTGAATATATATTCTGTTATATATATATATATGAAAATTTTCAAGTTAGTGCGTCATGATATAACTCTATCAGTGCGTTGGATGTGGACCATTAGATTTACATTCTTTGACTTCTCCATAATCTATGATCCATATGCAACTCACTGATGGAGTTATATTAGGACGCATTGAGGAAAAAAGAACTGTATATATATATATATATATATATATTGGTTCTCTTATAAGGGATCCTTTATTTTAATTTCTATAAGGATTTTGATGAAATCATATCCATTTTTATGAATTTTGATCTGAATTTTTTTTGTGGATAATATGTTCAATGAAATCTACCTATGAATAAAATTTGAGAATTTTTCAAGGACTACAACTATTTTTCTTGAATTTTCCTATATTTCGCCCATTTTTTGATGCCTTCATATTTAACAAAATCGGGATAAATAGTTATTGTGTTTGAAAAATTCTTAAATTTTATTGATAGGTAGATTTCATTGAACTTATCATCCATAAAAAAATTCATATTAAAATTCGAAGAAATCGATATGATTTCATCAAGATCCTTACTGAAATTAAAATAAAGGATCCCTTATGAAAGAACCACTAATATATATATATATATATATATATACTATTTTCCTAGTTTCATTACAAACCACTAATATATATATATATATATATATATATATATACTATTTTCCTAGTTTCACTACAAACAAATACTAGATTTATTGACAGTTAAAAATTGTCAAGAAAAATTTTCTTAACAATTTTAAAAATTGTCAACAATGCTAATGTCAAGAAAGATCTTGACAGTTTTTTTATTTTATATTTATACACCATCTCCCCCCCGCCTCCGGCCACCGCCCGTCTTCCAGCCCTACCCACTTATAATATTAGGAATTGAACTTGAGACCTCAAGTTAAAAGTTGTAAGTCTTTACCACTTGACTATAAGATTTGATTTGTTAACAATTGAACAATATTTATATATAACCTATATGAGTTGTTAGAAGAAAAAAAAAAAAAAACTTTCCTAGATAAATTTATATTTATTTAACAAATCAAAATTTTAATTTCTACAACAGACATATATTAAAAAATATTTGTTGAAACTTTTAATAAAATTATATTTTTTTAACACATATATAGTCGAGTTATTGGTCAATACTCTATGGTCACGTTTAGTTATATGGTGGAATGATAATGTGAATGAGAATGAGAATGGAAAAGAAGGGAAAACTAATTTTTGTGTTTGGTTGGAACTTTAGAATTAGCCTCTGAATCACTATTATTTTGTTTGGTTAACAACAGAATGAAACAGAGTTAACTATATTTTGACCAAAATACCCCTAATTATAAAACATTCAAAATAAAATGATATATTATGGATAATAATAATAAAATATAAAAGTATATTATATATATAATTATATATAATTTAATATATATTATTATATATATACTATATAATGAGTGAGTCTCTCATAAGGGATCCCTTATTTTATTTTCGGTAAGGACCACCATAAAATCACATTGATTTGAATGAATTTTGATCTGAATTTTTTTATGGATGATAGGTTCAATGAAATCTACTTATAAGTAAAATTTGATAAATTTTCAAGTACTAGAAATATTTATCCTGATTATTTCAAATATGAAGGCATCGAAAAAATGGACAAAATATAGGAAATTCAAGAAAAATAGTTTTAGTGCTTGAAAAATTCTCAAATTTTATTCGTATATAGATTTTGATGAACTTATTATCCACAAAATAATTTAGATCAAAATTCATTCAAATCGATGTAATTTCATCGTGGTCCTTACCAAAATTAAAATAAATGATCCTTTATGACAGACCCACTAAATATATAATATATTATATATAATATATATAATAATAATATATAATATAATATATATAAATATATATAATATATAATTTATAATATATATATTATATTATACACTATATATAATAATATATTTATATAATATAAATATATAATATATATTATTTAACGGTCCCATTCCTATCAGGGCATATTTATATAACTTTATCAGGATATTGAATGTGAGCCACTCATTTATAAAAGTGATTTGACAAGTGCTTACATACCAAATCAAAGTATGTAAAATAAGTAGCTCACATTCAATGTCATTATATAATTCTATCAGGGCATCCTTATATGAAAATTTCGGTATATTATTATATAATATATAATACATATATAATATATATATATAAACATAAATTATATATAATAATATATATTACAGTATATAATATATATATAATATAAATATATAATATATATTATTTAATATATTAATATATAATATATATAATAATATATAATATTATATATATTAATAATATATAATATATATAATATAATATATAATAACAATATATTATTTTTGGAAAGGAGGGTATTTTTGAAATGGAGTTGGGGCATATGAGGGTATTTATGGAATATAAATTTTAGTTTGGAATGGAAGGGCATTCCATTGGTTTTTGGATGGAATGCCTATTCTACCAATATGGTGGAATCCCCATTCCAATGAAATCACAATTCCATTGCATTTTGACAAACCAAATGAATGGAATAAATTTTTTTCCATTCCATTTTATCCAACCAATCATGGTCTATAGAAGACTCGTGACATCAATTGTAATAAGCATAATTTGGAATACAACTTTCACTATAGTAGAGATATTTCTCGACATACATCTTCTAATTTAATGAATAAATGTAAGACTTAGATTACTAATTTATATGGGTAATTGAATTATTAACATGTCTTTTAGTACGAAACAAGATGGTGCAAAATAAATAAACAATTTTTTTAAAATTATTTTTTTGAATTTTTTTAAAAGTGAATGATTTAAAAGCAAATTCATGAAATTTAAAATTTTACATATCCAATATCGGTTTGCTCAAAAATCGATATCTTACTGTAAAATAAATCCATATCGAAATTTTGTTTGGTGTTGAAAATATGACGTAAAAGTTTAAAAAAATTATTAAAGATAAATAAAAAATTTGAAAAAACTATTAAGAAAGATAGTTTTTTTTTTTTTTTTTTTTTTTTTTTTTTTTTTTTTTTTTTTTGTAGTGTTTTGTTTTATAAAACTAATATATGGGAATGAAGGAGGCTCCATGAATAGAAATGGCAAAAATCTCCTACCCGACCCAAGCCATCTGGGATCTGATTCGTTTGGGCCTAGTTTGGAGCGAGTAAAACGTGTCTCCGCTTGGACCGATTCAAACGTTTCGACTCGGTTTTTTTAATTGGGTTTGGATGTGTGAAACCATTATGCCCTGATTCGTCTCGTTTGATACGATTTTTATATAATTATTTTGAATATTTTTTTTGAGAAAATAAATTCATTAAGAAGAAACACGGTTACAAAAAGACTGAGCAATCACCCAGAACCAGATTCTCCACACTTACAGGGCAATCCTCCAACCAAACATTTTCACCTTCAGAATTCAAAGCAATCTTAGCCAATGCATTGGTGACACTATTTGCTAATCTAGGAACAAAACAAATAGGGGAAACATCAACCAAACGAAGAAGACAAATAATATCATTAACAGCCACACCTACAACAACGTACATGATCTCTTTCGAACTGAACATCTCCACAACCGCCAGGGCATCAGACTCCAAGGTAGCTGGTAAAAGCCCAAAATTAGTAGCCAACCAAATTCCTTTAAGAATAGCTATAGCTTCAGCAATTTTCGGTTGATAACATGCATCAATATTTTGACAAAGTGAAGCCATAACATTACCTTGATAGTCTCGAATAATCACCCCAATATGAACCCGAAAATCTTTAACACTTAATGCCGCATCCTTATTAATTTTGAACACACCCTTGTCTAGTGGTTTCCACTTTGGAGGTTCCCTAGCCAACACCCGATTAGGCCTTCCTCTGAATGAAGCAGTTTGAAAATCCTATAGAAAAGAATTGGCCCAGCCAAGCACGTCACTGTCCTTGAAGACCACATTGGAGTGCACCGCTTGGTTACGTCTATACCAAATACACCACCAGATCACATAGAGGAGCTCAAAATCCGAGCCAACAACATAACTTCTGTAGAAAAGAATGAAGTCTAGAAACGAAGCAAACCTGAGACCTTTTCGCCACCCCTATCCCTAAAGCAACTTCCCTCTCTAATCCCCCGCAAGGAAGAACAAAACCAAAGGGCGTGCAAAGTTGTTTCATCATTCTTCAAGTAGAAAGGACACATCGTATACAATTGGATCCAATGCATTACGATATTAACATGAGTTGGAATCCAGTTATTATAAGCTTTCTAAATGAAAAGCTTTACCTTTAGGGGCAAATTGAGGCGCCATAATAATTTCCACCAAGATTTAGTCGAGCTAAGCACAAAGGCACCCAGATTAGGGACTGAAGAAAGCATAGACCAATAACCACTACGAACCATAGAGCTCCCCGATTAATGAAAATGCCAACAGAAGGATGTCATTTGTATCAAAACCACTAGGAGGCAAACTAAGAATCGCCTCAGCCTCATCCGGAAAGAAAGATTGACGAATTAAACCACTATTCCACCCACCTAAGGCCAGCTTTAATTTGTCAACCATGGCCAAGGCACCCAAAATAGGCGGGGACTGCACCAAAAAGGTTGTAATACGCGGAATCCAGCGGTCTTCAAAAATACGTATGTACCAATTTCAATCAGCTCACGACCCCATACAAGGCTTTTCCAAAGAAAGGAGCCTGATTGAGTTTTTTTTTGCCTCCAGTAACGTCATCCGAATCTTTCCACTCACCATGATCGTTAGACAAACCATGCAGATGATTCCTGTGCTTTCTAGAAGCAGCTTTAGCATGGAAAATTTTTGTGTTGGAATCCCCCTCTCTCAAACAATTAATCCTGGATCATTGTCTCTAAAAGACCTCTTCGTAATGCAACAAATCATCCAACTCTTTCTTTGTTTTCCTAAACGAACTTCAATCACCAGATCCCTCCAAATTTCCTAATCGAGCCAACTCTTTCTTTTTAGACACAAGTTCCTTCTTCATCCTCTACTTATTACTCTTATTCCAAACAACCAGCTTCTTCGCATAAGCATCCAGTCGACTAACCACCACTTTCATACTATCCCTCCCACTAACTCTACCCCACGAATCACGAACTAACTTAGAACAATCCTTCTCCTTTGCCCAACATAACTCGTAGTGAAACCGACTCCTACCACAAAGATTAACCACCCTCTTCGAAAATCAAGAAGGATTAGTCTATGACAAGATTTCCAGTAATCCAAATTCTTAACTGAGAAGAACAGAAAAGCTTACTGCCACTCCTCACTTCCCACACAACGGTCCAATCTCTCATGAATAATTTGAGTACCCTCTCGACGGGTATTCCATGTAAACTTAGGTCCCAAGAAACCCAAATCACGTAGGCCGCAATCCACAAGAGCAGACCAAAAATTTTCCATCAGGACCTCATAATGAACAGAACCTCTAGTTTTTTTTGAAATAAATAAAATTTCTTTAAAGTCTCCACCAACTAACCAAGGTAATGGAGACATAGTAGCCAACCTTCGTAACAGAGTCCACCAATGAATTCTTTGAGCCGCAACAGGGTTACCGTAAAAACCAGTTAGTCTCCATCTTTTATCATCTTGAGAGATGACCACTGTATCGATATGATAACGTGCATAAGACAGTAAATTAAAATCAATTCCCTAATTCCAGAAAAGACACAAACCCCCACTGTTTCCCACATGATCCACCACCAACTTCGCTCCAAACCCCAACTTCACACGTAAATCCTCTATATAATTATGCTCTCAAATAGTTTCCATTAGAAAAATAATCTTCGGACGATGTTTCCGCAATAGAGATTGCAGGACCCTGAACGCTCGGTCTCTTCTTTCAAGCCCCGAGTGTTCCTAAATAAGGTTTTCATTGTGTCCGGCAAGCCGGGTCTCTAACCCGACTCGCTGATATCTCATTTGACACATTATCAAACTGGTCCCAATGTTTTGTTTCTTCCCACCCAAGTGATCATCCAAATTATCTCGCCTTTTTTTTTGAAGTCTGTGCATCCTTTACAAGGTTTGTGATCCGAATACCCCCCTCCCGTGCCCACCATTTCCATTTCCCCTTTCTCCCACTTTTACCTGTCCCCACCTCCCGAGAAACATCATTATCGACCCCTTCCAAAAGACTATCCTTCTCATATAGGTTTGTAAGGTCTCATAAATTGATTGGCTTATTTCGTGAACAAATCACATTTGAGGTTGATGTAAGGGTAGCTTAGGCTTGTGATAGTTGGTGCTAGACACAACTAAGACCCTCTCAAGACCTCAGGAGAAGAAACACCAAAGGTAAATTTCTAATTGCATACTTGCTTTGAAGAGATATAGTTGCAAACACTCACAACACATGCAAAACTATTATTCTTGTAGTCTATAATACCTTTGATGAGCAATGTAGCTCATTTCCTCTTGAAGACACCATTTTGCATGAAGAGTTGCCAAGTACTCCTTGAAGCGTAAATCATCATCAAACTAAGACAACTAAACATTACAAGATAAACAACGTTTTGATATGGAATACATACCAACACAATCCAAAATCCTAACATAAATGCAGTCTATATAGAGAATAACAAAATTCTTGTGTGAAATTTGAGAGATATGAAGAGAAGCCTGAAGCTAATTCATTGGAGATTTTCAAAGATTACTTAACTGAGAGAAAGAGAGATAGTGTTCTAGAAAACATGATTCCCATTGATTAACCTTAATAATGATTTTTTTTTGAACAACCAAATATATTTAAGGCCATAGAGGGCCACATGCAGTTACAAAGAAGAAAACCTAGCCAGGCACAGCGCTAGAAGCAAAGCAAAGAAAACACAACAAAAGCAGCCAAGCAGAACAACAGGACCAAAGGCCAAAAAACACTAAAAGGAAAGGAAACGCAGCAAAAAGCAAAGCCAAGAAGCACAACACTGAAACACAACACAACCTGCACAAGCACAAATCAAATATCTCCCCACTAAATGAAATCCCTACCCATACTGGAACCAAACTTGGCCAAATTATCCGCGAAGGAATTCGATGCTCTCGAACTGAAGGAGACAATTATGCAGCCTAAAGTCTCCAAGTAACCGCGGATATCATACACCATATCCATGTGATAAAGGCTCCCAAAACCTTCATCATTGATTCAAAAGACCGTAACCTTTGAATCGCTAACGATGACAATATCCCGACACACCATCGATGAGTTAGAGGTGCAAAGCTGAGCCGCCTTCTTAATAGCCATAAGCTCTGCCTCATTGGAATCCTGAAGCCCCACATACATAGAGAAAAGACACAGGACTTTGCCATTATTATCTCTCAACATCCCACCAATTCCAGCGGATCCCAATTTGCCATGTGCCGAGCCATTAACGTTGAACTTCAACCCATTAATACTATGAGGGGTCCAAACTTCCAACTTGTTCCACTTAATCGTTTTAGAATCAATGTACCAATCTTTTAAATTGAGAAGGATATGAGTGATAGGATGAGTGGAGCCCTTGCCGTAGAATTTAAACCATCAAGCAACTTTAAGCTTCACAGAATCAGCCGCTAAACAAACAATAGCAACACCTTTATTGAACACCTTTTTATTCCTCACCTCCCAAATAGACCACACAACCGCGAAAAATAAAGATTTCCAAGCTCTATCATGATGATTTGTAGGGCTTAGTGTTGCCCACCCACCTACCCAATCTGTTATGGATTTACTGAAGTAACAATAAACCCCTAATCACGACATACATGACGTCCAAAGTCTCCAAGCCCAGTTACAGTGAAGAAAGAGATGGTTGATAGTTTCCAACTTTTTCACACAATGGACACATTAAGTTGGCGTTCTGGATCAAGCTAATCCTGTGCAAAATATTGCCCACCAAAAGTCTTCCTTTTAAAAGTTGCCACACAAAGACCTCCACCTTTGGTGGACATAAACCTTGCCAATTGAACATATCAAGCCGAGACTCATTATTAGTTGAATCATTTATAGACCAATATCGGAAGCCTTGTGGATCAAGTGACTTAGGCCTTCAACCATAATATTGAATAGGAAAGGAGATAATGGATCACCTTGTCTCAAGCCTCTTTCCAAACCAAACTAAGGCGTCAGGTTCCCATTAATCATAACCAATAAAAGTGGCGTCGAAATGCAATTATGAATCCATCATCTCCACCTGTCACCAAACCACATGTTTACCATCATAGAATCCAAAAAGCCGTAATCCACACTGCTGTAGGTTTTTTCAAAGTCCAATTTCATTAAAAGGCCTCTTTCCTGATCCTTTTTTCATTTGTTGATAATTTCCTCGGTAATGACAAAACTAAAGATATTTTGACACCCTTTTACAAAAGCCAATTGAAATTACCCTATGATCGAAGTCATCACCCTCTTGATACGATTGACTAGAACCTTAGCCAAGATTTTGTACATTGCACAAATCAAACTAATAGGCCTAAAATCTCCCATCATAATCGGATTCTTTGTTTTCAGAATTAAAGTTAAGAAAGTTTGGTTTAGATCCTTCACAATTGAACTATCTTTATAGAATTCATAGAGAGAAACTTGCCTCCTCTCTAACAGAGACACATTGCATGCTTCTAGAGAATACCCTTTCTTGGACTTACTTGAAGCCTAGCTCCTTGCCAAGTCTTCTTTACTTAGTTAATCCAAACCCCTTGCTCTTAACTAAGACTTCCTTACTTGGTTAACCGGATCTCACATCCTAACCAAGACTTCGCTTGGACTTACTTAGAGGCCTCACACCTCTAAGCCAAGTCTTCCTTCTGCTTGGACTTACTTAAAGACCTCACACCTTTTAGCCAAGACTTCCACCTTTTACAAGGCAAGTGATCTAAGTGATGCAAATGATGCAATCCCAAACAACATAGAACATATGATTAATATGAGCTATGGAAACAAGAATTAAGCAATTAGCACACAATATATGATACTATTTAGGATCCAAGCAATACAATCACACAAGATGATGCATGAACATATGAGATGTATGGATCATATACAAATCATATAGACATAGACTTAATCATGTGAGCACACAAGTCAAATATTGTCCAGTCATAAAACAATGAATTTGAAACCTAGAAAATGTGAAACACCTAACACATGTAATTTCTAGTTTCATCCACAAAGCTAATACTTGAATAAATCATATACTCAAGATATTATAAACATAAATAAAAAATGCTAGAATTACAAAAAGTGTTCAATGAATATTCTAGCTAGTACTGAAAGCAAGGTAATGAATAGTCAATTAAATCCTATAAGGTTCTAAATACTAAATAAAATGTGATAATCCTAGATTTATTCAATTAAAATGATCAAATCACAAGACAAGGTAATTAATCATAAAATAGATCAATCAAGGCACAAATAACCCTAGATATCAAGCTAAGCATAATACAACTTTCAAACATGTGAAATTCTAGAATCTTAGAAAACTAGTTAACATTTGTCTCTAATTAGACTTGATTTAGCTTTGATATGAAGCTATCCTTCTCAATAGCTTTTATCAAGCATACATATGTTAGGATTATGCTCAATGGCACGAGTGTAATGTTGTAATTAACAATCTTTTTCATATTAATAAAGAGATTTTTGGTTTAACAAATCGTATAGCATTTATAGTTTATATTATAATTGTCAAAGTAAATAATCATAAGGTCTAAAGACTATGGGAAAAGAAGAATTGTTCGTACATCTGGATATGTATGTGGTAGACACAATTCTTTAGTTAGTCTTGAATAATGTTCACAACTTAAGTTAAAGGTTGGGCACCTTTATCTTGTTAAAGTTGTAGAATTCTTTTGCTAGCATTTGAGTGGGATCAAATGAGATATGATGAGTCTAAAATCATCGGAGTGTCTTCGAGCAAAAGGATCTAGTGCACTGGGTGCATTGAACTGGATCACAATGAAAAGCTTTATCTAGAACCGTCAATAGATAATAGTCTTTTCATTATCAGGACAATCGGAGAGTCTATCTTAATCCTGAGATAAATGATGGACTTATGGTTGCAAGTGATATCATTTGAGTTATCAATGAGTACGATTATATCGCATAGTCTATCCTCGATAGTTTGGTGATATTCATTTGTTAATCGATAGAGGACTTCATTTATAGATATGGACATCGTGGCTCCATTTAATTAAATGAGAGTATAATATCATCATATGGATGTTTTGAGGTAATTGGATATTAAATCTCAACGTTGAGTTTTCGATAGTGTCTATTGAAAACATGGCTTCTGGACAAGTCAAAATATCCAAGTTCAAAACGTGGTCATATGAGTAAATATGGTAACTTGGAGAGTTATAGGCGGTCTATGAACTCTTGGCGATTACTGATATTAATCACGAGGATACACTATCTCCAATATGATTGTCTAGGGTATGAATGAGGAGCATCTTCCTTTTCTATCTTTATTTAAGAGTTCGGTTTTAGCTCTTTAGTGGAATGAGTTAAAATTAATGGATCGGACCTAAGTGAATCATTTGTTGATTGTGATTAGGTTATGTCTATTGAAGCTTAAATTTAGATGGCCCGCCAAGATCCCCAATCCACACGGACTTGCATGGATCACTTGATATATTCTACCGGACCAATTTAAGGGTCCATCTAGAATTGCATTTAATATATTAAGAATATAATTTGCACATTATTTAAGTAATAGGCTGCTCAATTATATTAATATATTAATGAAAGACATGTGGGCTTGTTTCTTTTAGTAAGAATGGGTCTGGTTCACATGTGGGCTTTTTATTTAAAGTCCAATGGATTAAATGAAATAAGAAAATAATGTTAGGCCCAATCTTAATCAAGTGGGGCGGCAAGGTTAAAATTTTAACCTAAAATATTATTTTGTTTCATTTGTTTTAATTAAATAAGAATTAATTAATTTATTGATTAATTGTTTAATTAAAGAAACAAATCTTTCCTAAAAGTAAAAGACTTGTTTGACAAGGAAATAAATAAATTAGTTTTATTTATTTAATCAAATAAGGAGTCTTTTTATTTAGTCAAAATAAAAGAATAAAAATCAAGGAGTTCGATTAGGGTTTGAAGTCTATTAAGTTGAAAAGAATTAGGGTTGAATTTAAGTCACCCTATATAAGTGACATTATAGAATTCGGCCAACTCTAATCTTAGACTACATAGAATTCGGCAACCCTAAAGGAAAAAGAAGAAAAAATTCGGCCAACCTATATATGTGTTCTTATAGGGTTCGGCCACCACAATCCATTGTGCTTGAGTTTTTTATTTCTTTCTTCTTCTTCTTAATTCCAAGAGAGAGTTTTTATTCTAAAAAGACAAAAGAGAGTGTGAAATTATTCTTTGATAGTATACTATTGCTTAATCATCAATAAGCTTGTGTATACGATATCGATCTAGGTTCACGCGAGTTTCGATCATTAGATTGAGAACTCAAAAGTGACCGGAATAATTTTTGACATTCTTTTGATTGTTTTTGTGACTAACAAAGAAAAGAAAGTTTTTTGTTTGGTCCATTCACAGTTTTGCAATTCAAAGAAAAGGGAGACCACGCTCCTAGGTGATCCACGTTCGTGCTCGGATTGAAGGTCTTGCGGATTACCATCGACGTAAGTCAATCGGATCACGCGACAAAAGGTAATTTACTTTTGTTAACATATATGCATGTTTATTGATTAAAAGGGTTTAAGGTTCATAAAGGAAAAATTTGAAAAGTCACTAAATCGTTTTTAGTATCGCTTCCGCTGCATTTACCACTTTTATTTATTATTTTTTCCCAACAACATACACATATGTAAGAAGAAAACCCAAGGTAATTGAGGATCATCAAAGATGAAATCACAAAGTTTGACTTAATACCTTGAAATCCCGAGCTGGTTCGGTTTTGACATTGAACTCCTCTAAAACTCAATTAAACAGCTACAAACTCTTTTGGAGAATGTAAAGGACTTGATTACGAAGATTCTCCAACTTGAATCACTCAATTCAAAGTCAGAATAAGAAAGTTATGGTATTTGGAAGATGAGAAAGTTGGAGAGAAAATTCTTTCCTCATGGTCTAAATTGTTATCCGATCCAACAAACCTTTGACTTCCGTCGGGTAACTGCTCCTATCGACCGTTGTAAGATATTACTATTCTAACCCGATTCATGATGCTGTCAAATTAATCATCACAAAGCATTAATGAAAATTCAGGACTACAAACTTTTTTCAAATATTACATTTACAAAGGCTATGGTGAGGATATTGAAAAGTCTCAGAGAAGACATGAAAAGGCTCATAGATTTCTTTAAAAGGCTCGATTAAATCACATGAAAATGCTCAAAAATTTCTTCAAAAGGCTCGAAAAATTCTTCAAAAGGCTCGGATAGTGAATGAAAAGGCTCGGGGAAGACATAAAAAAGCTCGAAAATTCTTCAAAAGGCTCGAATAGTGAATGAAAAGGCACGGGAAACACATGAAAAGGCACTGGAAACACATGAAAAGGCTCGGATTGTGAACACATGAAAAGGCACGAGAAACACATGAAAAGGCACGGGAAACACATGAAAAGGCTCGGATAGTGAACACATGAAAAGGCACGGGAAACACATGAAAAGGCTCGGATAGTGAACACATGAAAAGGCACGGGAAACACGTGAAAAAGCACAGGAAACACATGAAAATGCTCGGATAGTGAATAGATGAAAAGGCTCGGGTAACACATGAAAAGGCTCGGAGATCTAAAAATTCTCACAATGGCTGGTCTACAAAATGTGAACAAATTAAAAGAAGAAAGTTCAAGAAATATTACCTTATTTTATAAGTTGAAGATGAAACTCGAGGCAACCACAAATCTTGAACTTTTATTTGTAGATAAAGAGAGAGAGAGAGAAAAAAAAAATCAGAGAGAGAGAGTCGTTTTTGTTGGAAGTGTGGAGAGAGAAAAGAACAAAGAGAATAACATAACTGATTATCTAAGGGCAATTTTGGTAGTTCACCATAATATGTGCCTTTTAAACTTAACTTATTAAACCACTGACAATATCACCAAATGAGCTTGAACAGGTGACATTTCGCACCATTTCCACTATATTTTAATATATTTTAATATATTTTAATATATTTTTTAATTGATTGCTTATATGGGTGTTAAAATCAAAATTTCGATATATATTCAAGGGAAAATTCTCAAGACAACTCTAGGGAAAACCCCTCTGGGCCATTCCAAAGAAATCCTTAGAATGTCCAATTTGAGTAGAGGTGACCATGGTTCGGTACGATTGAAACCATGGCTTTTAGAATTGGACCAGAACCGAATCTGGTTGGATTCTTTAATTTGTGGAACCGGTCTAGAACCGCTAATTCTAGTGCGGTTTTTTTTTTTATTATTATTATAAAAAAAGTAAAAGGAAACTTAAATAGTTAAATCCCTAATTCAAATGATTTAATTGCTACAATAAAAAAAAGAATAATTCTCTCATTATTGTCAATTGATTTCCATTTTTGAATTTAAGGATATCAATCACAGGTGATTATTTCTGTTTTAGTTTTATTTCAAAATTAAAAGGAAACTTAAATCCTTAATTCAAATTATTTAATTGCTACAATTAAAAAAAAAATTAATCACTACTAGAAAAAAAGATGATTTATGACACTTATTTATGATGTTTTTTTTTCAACCGTCAAACCTAGATGATGGTTTTTAAAAAACATCATAAAAACTTGATGGTTTGTTTTAAATGTCTAGATTTATTGACGCTTGTAGATAATATCACTAAATGTTGATGGTTTTTAAAAACTATCCAAGATTGTTGACATTCAAAAACCGTCAAGAAGGTTTGAAATTTAAAATAAATGAATTGCTAGTAAGAAAGATAAATATAATTTAGTATTTATATCTATATATTTATAAAAAAATATTCTTATTGAAAATTTTTTTTATTCAAATGTTAGTGTTAATGTTTTTATATTCTAATTTCAATTGAGAATTTTGATTATGTAATTTTTATTTTTGGTAAAGGTTATGTAATTGATATTATTTATTTTAATCTTAAATTGATATATAAGCTAAATGATGGCTCCAAAGTGACACCTGATGTTCTTACTAGTTGTTGTGATGTCTACCATACTCATGAGTGCACACAATCATTTCACTTATATAAAATGATCACAACCTTAACCCTAACTATTCTAACTTTTCACAACCACACCTATTTTTCTTCCAATACAATTTCTTTTTTGCTTTTCATCCTTGTACATTCCATTGGCTCTACTTTGAAATTTCACCATTCATTTTTTTACTACCAGATCGTCGGTGCCCCATATTTTGTCACCATGACATCCAAAGACTCTAGATTTGTCACCATGTCATCTAGGGGTGTGCAAAAAACCGCCGAACCGAATCAAACCGACCAACCCAACCCATAAAGTTTGAGTTGGTTCGATTACAAATATAAAAAATTGATGGTTCGGATTGTCTTTTGGACAAATCAATTAAATGTGGTTCAGTTTGAGTTGAGTGAAATAATTCACCAACCCAAACCTAACCACATATTTTAGAAAGTAAAACTAAAATATAAAATCCATCTACGTTTTTTATTCAGTCTAGGTTTTATAACATTTACCGATTATTTTAAGCTTTTATAGTTTATTTATTTGTTTTGATACAATTTTTTTGATTAATTTATTTATTAGGGTTTCAAAAGTATAAATGCTGTCAAACATGTCAGAGTATATATACAGTTCAAATCTAAGGGTCAGTTTGGTATTGCTGTAACTTTTATAATAATCATTGTTAATTGTGCTGAATGAATAATTAGCTGTGAAGTTAATCAACAGATTTTTGGTTAATTATACTTTTAAAACTACTGTATAGTTCATAAGCAGTATATGTATGTTTGGTAATTTTATTTCAGAAGTACTGAAATGAGTTACAATGACTAAATAGACATGATTTTATAACCTTATTTTATATTTTTCATTAATTATATATATTAAATCATTATTTAAGTAGAATATTTAAATTAGAAAAAAATTCCATAAGAATAATAAAAATATTTTTAAAAGATTTTATACATCAAATCAATATTTAATTAAAGTCTTTAATTTTAATATGAAATAAGGTATATAAATGATTTTAATTTGATTTTATAATGATAATAATGATATTAATTATATTTTTAAATATTCATTAAATGCTGAAATAGATTATTTCATAATTCCTTTCAAAAAGTAACCCCTCACCTACTTCTCAAAACCACTGTCAAAACTTGTCAGATTATCAATTAATCACTTTTGGAAGTTTTACCAAACATCATTTTATATTAAAATTATAAAATAAGTTGATTTTAACTTCTCAAAAGCAATACCAAACTGGCCCTAAACCGATAAACCAATCCAAACTAACCCATTTTTTATTGATTTGGTTTGAATCGGTTTGAAAAATCACATTGGTTTGGTTTGGATTGAAATATAACCAAACCGAAAACGCACACCTCTAATGTCATCTAAAGTTTTTAGATTTCATCACCAAGCACGGCTTTTGAAGTCGTAGAACTTCTTCACCACACCACCCATATCGTCACCACACAATCCTTCTACACGAGGTATTTAATTCTCTCATTATTGCCAATCCATTTCCATTTCCATTTTGTCCCCTTATTTCAATTGTTAAATTGTTCGACTCCTTTCATTCGAAAACAACACACCAGACAATCAAAGCAAAAGACAATCACAACTCTTCCATTGCTACAAAAGAAAAAGTGTTCTTGTTTATTTCGTTCTTGGATTTCAAGTGTACTTAATTTTCTTCTATCAAGTGGTAAGTTCAGACTGAATTATCAGTTCATCGGTATAGTCCTGTTGTAAACACGTAATAATTTTTTTTATTTTTCAAACCCTTTTACTATAAACTATAAATACCCCCTCCCATTTCATTTCTCGTCACTCTAGTTGTTTCTCAATTCTCCAATTCTCTCTCAATTATTCAATTCTCTAATAATTATTTTTTAAATTTATAATTATAATTTTCTTTTTAAAAGGTCTACTTCCTATTGGAACTGGAACCATCGGTTTCGAACCGGATTTGAACCGAACCGGAACCAAAGTCACCTCTACCTACGAGATTCCCTCAGGACCCCATTTCATGAGAAGATGCGCTTGATGTCTCTGTGGGGAAGGCCCATCAACACTATTCAAGGTAAAATTCTCACTAAAATACATGGAAAATGAGCCCTCAAAAGAGGCTTCAGAATCGCTTCCTCAAGGGAAGTTCACTAGAACTATTTATCCCGATTTTGTTAAATATGAAAGCATCAGAAAAATGGGCAAAATGCAGGAAAATTCAAGAAAAATAGTTTTAGTGTTTGAAAAATACTCAAATTTTATTCATAAGTAGATTTCAATAAACTTATCATACATAAAAAAATTTAGATCAATGTTCATAAAAATCTATGTGATTTTATCATCAAGGCTCTTACCAAAATTAAAATAAGGGATCCCATATAAGAGACTCACTAAATCACTATTATATTTATATATTAATTTATTTTTTTACTCTTTCATTGTAGGAGTTGAACTCCATTGGCTTTTTATCTTTTTACTCTTTGATGGCTTGTAAGGAGTTGAACTAATTTGCTATTTAATTTGGGCTCAAAACCGGCACTAACAGAGAGTTGTTTGTTGCAAAAGGAAGTCTTGTTGCAGAGGAAGAAATGGCGAACAGAGAGAAGCCTAGAAGTTTTTTCGTGGAGAAAAAATAAATGGCAAACAAAGAGAAGCCTCGAGTTTTTTTTTTTTTTTGGCAGAGAGAGAAAATGGCAGAATGAAGCCAAGGATAACAGCTTGTTGGAGAAGATAAATGAAGAGAGAGACGGTTGAGCCGACTTTTACCCTCATAAAAACATAAAAAATAAATAAAAAAAGAAGCTTTTTACTTGTAATCTTTTATTTTTTACTTTTTGTTGTAAGACGATCTACCATTGTATATATCATATCCCACTTCTTATAAACATCTAAAATACGTAAGTATGGAAATTTATTAGAAAACAAAAATTAATATATGATTATGGTTCTAAGTATAGTTACGATAAATTAATTGCTATAAAGTTGTAATGACCAAATGATTACTCGATATATATATATATATATATATATATATAATTATTCTTATTTGCCCATAAAGGCAACAAAGTGAACCAGAAAGAACCTGGAAATAGAACACATATATGATGTAGCTGATATAGATATTTGTAAAGGTATCAAATTGTGGTGATGATACTGAATCAATTTAAGTGATTGAAATTAAAAAAAGTTGTATATGGACCAGGATTGGTCAGCAAGTCTTGTATTTGGAATTTGTTTTGAAGCCTCTTTTGGTGAGCTTGAATTCAAATGAAATGAAGTTGGTCTTTCAACATGATTCTCCTCAAAAGTTAAAGCATTAAAAAGAGTAAATTTTTTGTATTTGCATTCTTTCTTGTAACTTTTATGGTGTGGCTGCTGCTACTATCTTGACCATTCATCAATGCTGGATCTTCTGGAATTAATGGACACTACTGAACCTGTTTCTTTCAACATTGTTTATGATTATAGTCAGTCAATTTTTCAGCAATCACAGAACACCATGAATTAACAAAGGTGTAATTCTATTCCTAGCTATACACTCTATAAATGTAATTTTTGTCTTTAATGTAGGGGCATCCAATTCCTTTTCTGAAAAATAGTTTTAGAAAACTAAGGTCTAAGTTGGAGTAGTTTCAGTAATAATTTGGATTTACAATCCAAAAAACTAAGATCTAAGTAACTGTACGTTTTGAATTACAATCAAACAAAATAACTAATTTTCTATTGAAATTATTACGTGCAGATGTCGTATTTAATTCAACTAATAGAAAAATTCAAATGGTTTTGATATTATTGTTTGGTTTTGTTTTAGCGGTGTTCATTCAGTCTGATAATGTACTAAATTCGAGTCACCGCCACTGCAAGCGGTATATATATATTAAGAAAAATAAAATAGAACTATACAACCTCATTCCTTTGAAAACATGTTACTTTCTAAAGAAAAAAGAAACTTTAAAGACAAGAAACATGTTTATATAGATTAGCTTTGGCTTGAACTAGTAACTAAAAAGAGTGCCTCTATATTATTATAAAATTTAATTATATATTTTAACTAAGAACCCTTGATTTTGTGTGGATTTATGATCAGAGAAGTTATTCACAGTCCATCACAGCTTGCAAGAGAGGAGATATTTATATAAGTTAATTGTTTCTTTAATTTAGTGCTCACAACCTGTGAGAATCTGAATTTTTTATTCAATTTGCGAATGAAAAAGAAATGGCTTGCTTTTGATATCATCATTAAGAGATGGTTAATATTTCTGATGGAACATATCAGATATGCACTTAAAATAACCAAAAAGTATATAACCAAAAATATCTGAAGATGATTAAATTAATATTCTTGAAGCTTTTGTTAAGAATTTGTCTAATTAGACAAGTTAAATCTAAATTAAAGAAAGAGTAGTTTATGTTATAGGGAATAATAATAATTTGAAAGACTGAACATAAAAAGAAAGTACAAATTGAAAGAACCAAATTACATAGTGGGATCAGTACAAAGGAAATTTGTAGGGTTTATAATGATCAGTTGTTTGAGGCAGCACATGATATTTCTAACAACAGAACCCCAAAAAAGGGTATCTGAAAAAAGTATTAACTTTCAATAGCATAGATGGTCTCCATTTCATACAGCTATTCAAAAAGGCAAAAACACCACTAGCACTCTTCTATGTATCATTTATTACTTTTAGTCTGTCATGCATCACCAGTGATTTCTTTCAATTGATTCAAAAAGACCTGATGTGTTAGCTAGTCCGACAAGAGCTCTACAAACATAACCTAACTCACTTGATAAGACGTTTCAGCAGTGGTTGCTACGGTTCGGTTTCGGTTTGAAACCGGCGGTTTCGGTTCCGTGGCCACCCTAAACCAAAACCGTAACCGGAAAACCGGTTTGGTACACGGTTTATAACCGGCGGTTTTACGGTTTCGGTTTCGGTTTGGTTTAAAAACCGACGGTTTTGGGTTCGGTTTTGGTTTTTCAAAAAAAAAAAAATTCAAAAAATGTCACGTGGCAGCTTCTGATTAGTCGATGTTTTTTTAAATTTTTTTTTTAAAAAAAACCGGCTGTTTAACCGCCGATTTTTGGCGGTTTTTGGAAGTACCCAAACCGAAACCGCAACCGGTTCAACCGGTTTCCGACTGGTTTTGAAACTGTCGGTTCTGGTTTCGGTTTTGGGGCGGTTTTTGGAAGTACGGTTTTGGTTAAACCACGAACAAAACTATCGGTTTAACCAAAACCATGGCCACCTCTACGTTTCAGTCATATTCCATCTTCACATATCAGAGTCGGTTCTGACTTTTTAGAGGTCCAAGGTGAAAAATATGAATTGGACCCCCTTTATTCAAATTCATAGTTTGTGGATATGGTACGAAATGTCACATTTTCAAACTCACTTGATGATATTGTCAGTGGTTTAATAAATAAGTTAAGTTTAAAAGGCACCTATTATAGTGAACTACCAAAATTGCCCTTAGATAATCAGTTATGTTATTCTCTTTGTACTTTTCTCTCTCCACACTTCCAACAAAAACGACTCTCTCTCTCTGATCTTCTCTTTCTCTCTCTCTCTTTCTCTTTCTCTCTCTCTCTCTCTCTCTCTCTACAAATAAAAGTTCAAGATTTGTCGTTGTCTCTAGTTTCATCTTCAACTTATAAATAAGGTAATATTTCTTGAACTTTATTATTTTAATTTGTTCACATTTTGTAAACCAGCCATTGTCAGAATTTTTGGATCTCTGAGCCTTTTCATGTGATGCCCGAGCCTTTTCATGTGTTACCTGAGCATTTTCATGTCTTCACTATCCGAGCCTTTTCATGTGTTTCTCGTGCCTTTTCATGTCTTCACTATCCGAGCCTTTTCATGTGTTTTCCGTGCCCTTTCATGTGTTTCTCGTGCCTTTTCATGTCTTCCCTATCCGAGCCTTTTCATGTGTTTTCCGTGCCTTTTCATGTGTTTCCCGTGCCTTTTCATGTCTTCACTATCCGAGCCTTTTCATGTGTTTTCCGTGCCTTTTCATATGTTACCCGTGCTTTTTCATGTCTTCACTATCCGAGCCTTTTCATGTGTTACTCGTGCCTTTTCATTCACTATTCGAGCCTTTTGAAGAATTTTTCGAGCCTTTTTATGTCTTCCCTAAACCTTTTCATTCACTATCCGAGCCTTTTGAAGAATTTTTTGAGCCTTTTCATGCGATTTACCTGAACCTTTTGAAGAAATTTTTGAGCACTTTCATGTGATTTAATCGAGCTTTTTGAAGACTTGTCCGAGCCTATTGATGTGATTTACCCGAGCCTTTTAAAGAATTTTATAAGCCTTTTCATGTCTTCTCCGAGACTTTTCAATATCCTCACAATAGCCTTTGTAAATATAATATTTGAAAAAAGTTTGTAGTCCTGAATTTTTATTAATGCTTTGTGATGATTAATTTGACAGCATCATGAATCAGGTTAGAATAGTAATATCTTACAACGGTCGATAGGAGTAGTTACCTGACGAAAGTAAGAGGTTTATTGGATCGGATAACCAGGGAATGTATGTGTCAAAGGATATGACTTACGAAGAATTGGTGGCGATCGTGCATACCATTGTGAATTATGATGTAAACAAATTCAATGTTGATTTATCATCAATATCAATTGTTCCTGGCAATACATGTCGTACATTTATAAGAAATGACAACGATGTGCAGTTTATGCTAGGGGAAGATTGAGTTATCCCTCAAGTATGTGTCAATGTTACTGAAAGGACAGCTGGAGATGTGATCGGGAATGATATTCCTTCTCTTAAAAATACCCAACAATTAGGATCTTTTAGCGATAGAAACCGAGTGTTCACCCAAAGAAGTGCCACCGAAGGTGAAGGAAACATGTGTGGTGTCCCACCGGTAGCGGTCGACCATGAAGATTTAGTTGAACCTCAATTTGGCGATGTGTTTGGTTGTCGAAATGAGCAGTACAATGAGTAGAACAATTACCCGAACCTTGAGGTGGATAATGAGGCAAATAATGAACATGTTAATGATTGGGTTGATGATCTACAAAATGTGGATGAAGACCCTGCACAAATTGAAACACGAGGTAGACATGTACAAGGAGTTAGTTGCACTCCACTTGATATGCCTAGGCCTTCCGAGGTCCGGTATAATGTAACAACATCTGCAACATGGGTTATTCCCGGAGCCGATTCATACTCGTTTGGTATTGATACAACCAGCACCTTGGCAGCGCTAGAACCTAGAACCATGATTTATAAAGGTTAATTTTTTCCGAGTAAAAAGGATTTGAAGAGGCTAGTTAGCCATTTTGCAATGCATCATAACTTTGAATGGAAGGTGAAAAGGTCCAATAAGACAACTTTACATCTGGTTTGCATTATTGACGAATGTACATGGAAATTAAGAGCGGTGAGGAGAGATGAAGGGACATACTTTCAAGTTAGAAGTTTTGTCAACAAACACAGTTGTCCCTTGGAGGAGATTCACCGTCGCCACCGACAAGCTAATGCAGTCATAATCGGAGAAGTCGTTGAACCTAGACTTCAACAACATGATGGGCGTCTCATGCGTCCTAAGGACGTCATCGTCGATATGAAAATAATGTATGGCATACAAATCATGTACAGTAAGGCACACAATGCCCTACAACATGCATTATCATTGACCTATGGAACGCATGAAGAAGCTTTCCAACTCTTGCCATCTTTTGGATACATTCTGGAACAGTAAAATCCTGGCACAATTATAGACTTACAGTGCACTAATGATGATAAATTCCTCTACTTTTTCATGTCGTTAGGGTCCTCAATTAAAGGTTTTCGGAGGTGTATACGTCCTGTGATTGCAGTTGATGGTACCCATTTGAAGGGAAGATTCAGGTGTACAATGTTTGTGGCAACTGCACAAGATGGAAACGAACAAGTGTATCCAATTGCTTTTGGGTATGGCAGAAAACAATCTTTTATGAGAGTGGTTTTTGGAATGCTTGAGGGGTGCCCTTGGTAATATAGATGATCTGGTTTTCATTTCCAATCGTCATGCAAGCATTGAAGCAGGGATTTTTAAAGTGTTCCCTTATGCAACTCATACCATATGTTACTGGCATTTTGGTGAAAATATGAAGAAGCAATTCCATAGAAAGGATGTTGTTGACATAATGAATGATGCAGCTAGGTCGTAAAGTGAATTAAAGTATAATCGTCACATGGAGGAGTTACGTAAGCTGCACAAGGCTGCATTCGATTATGCCATTGCTGCCAGTCTTCACAAATGGTCCCACGTACACTGTCCCTAATAAAGGTACAGGATGATGACCACAAATGTTGCAGAGTGCATAAACTCATGCCTAAATTCGCACGGCGTTGTGTTGTTTAAATCATTAAGCTTTAGTTGTTCATTTTCATTGTATTTTTTAAATAGTGTTGCAACGCACCAAATTGTTCACAGTGGGTTGGAATTGAAAAAAATTAATTGATTAATGAAAATAATAAATGAATATGTTATGTATATCAACTACAACTCAGGGAACAACCCATATATACACCATCTATACAACAGTGTTGTGAAGTGAGTTACAATAAACCTCAACAGCCATCTTCTCTTGGATGGTACCTATATCCTCTTCTTTCCAGTCGAACTCTTTCTTGTTTTCCAACAAGTACTCTGCCAATCTCAAAGTATGGGCACCATAGTTACCGCTACAAATCACCATATGAACAACCATTAGAATGGAATTTAATTAAAACCAAGTGAGATAGAATAAAATGTTGAAACAGTCACACCCCTGATGCTGTTGGGGCACCCTACGAGATCCGTCCATGATACTCATCCGGAAGGCCTTCTACGACAAACTGTATGTCGCATCATCCTTCGTTCTGTTGGAGTGAAACCCGACCTAATGCAACATCGAGGGTATACACCAAAGTAGGCACGCGACCTGCTTATTCCTATAATCCCATGTAACCTCCTGTCTGAACAGGTATAACAGGTAGATCTTCCCTTGTGTGAGGTCGACGCTGGCCAATACCCAATGGTTGCGTCCAAGGTTGCAAGATATCATAACCTGTTAGTGTTTCAACATAGTGTTATATGTCTAAAATCTAAACATAGTATTAAACACATTGAAACCTTGTAATTTAAACACTCACCTAATCAACTGCGTGCCATGGCTGGTTTCCAGATGGGACCAATCCTCGGACCGTCTTCAGGTCATCATCGTTCCACTTATGTTTCAGCATAGACCACTCCTTAGGGGGTGCGGCCACCCCATTTCCGAACAGCTGCTCCCACTGAATATCTAACCATGACTGTATATAGAAAATTAACCACAATGTTAGGTAATAGATCTATTAAACACATCAATGCAAAAATGACAACTGTACAGTACAAAAACTTACATAGAACTGGGAATCCATTACATTGACCCTCTGAGCGTAGACAGTGGGATATGCTCGCTAACGCTTCCGTAAAATCAACAAATACGCATCGATGTGCTGACAATGTAAACATTTTATATTGTTAGGATTCTACCATTACTGATTAAAACATTTTATATAACATGACCCTGCTGATCAGATACTGTGTTCGCAGCATGTGCCTCCGTAGTAGGTGCCTGCTCAGTATGGTCTGTAGGTCTGTCCCATGCTGATGTGTACCTATCCTACCTGTGGGAGTAAAGTCTCTGTAATGGTCATCGAATGGTGGACCATAAATACGGGACTGCGATGTCTGACCCTGACCCTGACCCTGACCCTGAAACGCCCTAATCATATCCAACAACTCCTAATGCTGCTGATCTCGCTTCTCATCACTCTTTTGGACAGCCTTCATCACATCAACCCGTAGAGATTGGACAGCATCCATCACTTCAGCAAATTTACGGTCCTAGCCCTGAAACTATTTGAAACTCTGTCGGCACTTAAACTGTTCACTGGATTGAAATTAAATAATATGGTTATAATATTTTTTACATACCTATGGATGCTCCCCAACGCCTCCTCGGGAATCACCTCCAGGTCGAGACTGTCTGGGCATAGTGAATCATACTCGCCTATGCTTTTTAAGACTCTCACCGCGACCCTCCGGATCTAAATCACCCTTAGGTCGAGGCTGTCTAAGTAAAGTGAATCGTACCGGCTGACGCCTCACAGGACTCCGACTACCACCCTCCTAATATGAACCCTCTGTATCGTTGGGTCTGGAATACGCACCGTCCCTATCACTGGGTCCGGAATAAGGACCCTCCCTATCGCTGGGTCCGAAATACGCACCTTCAGTTTCACTGGGTCCGGAATACGCACCCTTCGTATCACTAGGTCCGACACTCATATGTCATTCGTGCTCCGGGACGTGACCAGGTATATCAGCAACATCGGCATCATACAGACTGCCTCCCAGGTCTATGTCTTCGTAGTAACGTTGAGTCATCTCAACACTCGTCGACACAAATTCACACCGTGCAAACATCTAAAATCGGAGTTAGATCATTGTAATTGTATACATACTAAAAACTATGAAAATTAACAACAACAATACTTACCCTTTCAGTGAAAATGCCATCCAGTTTTCTCCCTCACGGTCGCTGACTCAACTCCCATTTCAGAATACGTGGGGGTGGTAGCTCAGAGATTGCCCTACGGGTCCCACATTTTTTATTCCCAAGCTCGAGGATAACCTCAAACGCAAATATCTGTGTAATATATAAGTACGATAAGAAGTAAATACATTAGTTATATAAAAAATATATATAATTCAAATACGAATTCAAATTTTAAATTCTCACCAAGATTGCGTGCGGTAGACCATATATGTTGTACATCTCAGTTGTGTGTACGTTAGCACCCCTTTCTTGCTGTCGTTGCTCAAATCGCTCCCGTCGACCATCCAACGCATGCTTGAAACAAAAAATTGACCGCTTATACACGTTTGCGCCCCACGGGAATGCATCAAAAGCGTCCAAGTTCTCCACTAGCCTCCACTGCCATACTGGAACTTTATCTCGCTCATCTACCCCCATAAGTATCCGGTTTAGCATAAACAATAAGTATAACTTTACCGCATCGTATTGCTCCACAAAAACACCAATCCGCAGCACCGCTCTCAACTCTTCAAACTCGATGTCTCTACCCTGGAAGTACCGCTCGTGTATGCCATTCTCTACCATATCATACCTTGCCATGTCGGGAATGACTCCGAACTTCAAACCAGTGATTAGACAGAACTCAACCTTCGAAAACCAGACCGAATGCTTTCCTAACAAAAATCTCATCTCATCTTCTGGCCCATCGTGATGCAACTCGCACAAGAGCAGCCGATGGACAATCCCAGCTGAAAAATGAATCTCACGATGCATCTTTAGGAAATTACCAAAACACGACTCAGTATACCGACGTCGGTCTTCGATCCTCAGATGTTCAAGTACACTATTAAGTGCATTGTCGAAATCAACCAGGTCATCGAAATGGTCATGCCGTATAATTTTTCCCTTGAACCATTCTCCCACTGGGGTTTTAAGCGACTCCTTTAGCTGATTCCTTATCTGCATTCATAGAAACAAAATCATATGAGTTCATGAAAAGGCTCGAACAAAAAGGCTCGGGTAATGTATCAAAAGGCTCGAACACTTCAGTAAAAGGCTCGGGTAGTGTATCAAAAGGCTCGGGTAGTTTGTGAAAAGGCACGAACACTTCATTAAAAGGCTCGGGTAATGTTTGAAAAGCCTCGAACAAAAAGTCTCGAATAACAATTCAAAAAGGCTCGATTACAGTTCAAAAAGGCTCGAAATAAAAGGTTGAAAAAGGCTCGATAACAGATCTAAAAGGCTCGAAATAATGTTCAAAAAGGCTCGAAGTAAAAGTTTCAAAAACATTGTAAAAAAGGTACAAAAAGGCAGGAAATCACTTTAAAAAGGCTCGATAACAGTTAAAAAAGGCACGACAACAGTACAAAAAGGCTCGAAATCACTTCAAAAAGGCTCAAAATCACTTCAAAAAGGCTCGAAATCACTTCAAAAAGGCTCGATAACAGTTATAAAAGGCACGATAACAGTACAAAAAGGCTCGGAATCACTTCAAAAAGGCTCGATAACAGTTCAAAAAAGGCACGATAACAGTTCAAAAACACTCAAAATCACTTCAAAAAGGCTTGATAACAGTTAAAAAAAAGCACGATAATAGTACAAAAAGGCTCGAAATCACTTCAAAAAGGCTCAATAACAGTTAGAAAAGGCACGATAACGGTACAAAAAGGCTCGAAATCATTTCAAAAATGCTCGATAACAGTTAGAAAAGGCACGATAACAGTACAAAAAGGCTCGAAATCACTTCAAAAAGGCTCGATAACAATTAAAAAAGGCACGGTAACAGTACAAAAATGCTCAAAATCACTTCAAAAAGGCTCGATAAAGATTCAAAAACACTCATAAACCCAAATCTTCATCGTCTTCAAAAGAAATTTTTTTCTTAAACTAAAACACTAACCTAATCTCATCAAACAAACATAATGAACAACAAATCAAATCAAACCTAATCTACATCAAATATACAAAACTTATCTAGAACAAAAATGCATGAGAAACAAAAACTTACCAGTCTCTTTTTTGTTCGCCCTTCAGTTCTATTCGACATCAGTACTGTAGCGCCGTCGCCGGTGGTTCGCCGTCAGATTTTGGTCCGCTAAAGCACTGTTGCGCCGTCGGGGTTTCTCTCTCTGATATTTTCTTTCAACGTTTTAAAAACAGACAAAGCAACAAAAAACGGGGTAATTTTGTCTGTTCACATAAAATTGTGTCTTTTAAACTTAAATTAGTAACTTGGTGCCTGTTCCCCAAAAAGCGCCCCAAATGGTGACATTTAAATTTTGAACCCTTCATAGTTTTATATGTCACATATGTGTAATAAATGTCCTAGATTTTGATCGTTACGTACCTAGATCATTTCACATGCTAGCTCTTGGCAATGCACCTCAACCAAAACCCTTATATTGTCATTAATTTGTCAATAACATTGATTTTTGTTAATCAACATTACAAGGTAGCTAGATTATCAACTTGACAGAATATATACAATTATGGTAAGATTCCCCACTGTAACATAAAATTTTGTAAATGTACCTTGTTTGCTATTGATGCCAATAAAATCAAAGCCTTTACATGGAATGGTACTTGAGAGAATAATATAATTCATATATCCCTTGCCATCCATTTTCAATTGGTTCATATCAATCAGTCTCATTCATTGCCCCGCAAGAGTGGAAGCATCTCCCCAGGATGTGTCTTACCTGCAGCTTTATATTTATATATATTCATGCTTTTCTTTTCTTTCTTTTTTTTGTCAGTTTCCTAAAGTAATTTCATTTCAATTGGCTTTTCAAATCGACCAAGGGTACAATTTGTTATAGCTTAATACTATTATTTGGATCCTTGCTTACAAGTGTATATCTATGAAACCCAATATTTCATTTCAATTAGCTTTTCATCAAATCGACCAGGGTCCAATTTGTTATAGCTTAATACTATTATTTCGGTCTTCATTTACGAATAGTGAAAGAAATAAACACACTGCATGCATTCAAAATCCATCGAATTAAAACATATATAGAGACCTAATTAAAAAAGAAGTAGAAAGACAAAAAGTCTAAAAAGTGAGTTGAGAAACCAAAAAACATGTAAAATGACAGGAAGTACAATAATGTGTGTGCGGAAGAAACCACAATCCCTCTTCGTGGAAGATGTAATACTGTAAGATTCCACAACTGGATGCCTTCAATAATATGCTTTTTTTCTTTTTACAAGAATCTCACTACATACTGCTACTAGCTAGCTACAATATAACAGTATACTTTTCATTGATTAATTAATTAATTAGCAGCTTAATTATCCACTAATCAACCCAACTAATGAAGAACCAAATTATAAATCCAAGAACAAGAGCTGATCATAATGAACTTGATCAATTCAAGTAACATGATTTATATCGCCAAGTTTGTGTTATATTGTAAGTCTACAACTCTCTTTCACGGATTTCCCAAAATTTAATTAATTACCATTTTGAATATATTTATCATATATATATAACACACGCTTTAGTCATGTAGTCAATTTGTCTAAAATATAACGAATATTTAATTAAGATATGCATTATATAAAAAAATATATATAAAAAAAATTAAGATAGGCAAGAGTAGTACACATGATGTAACAAATTTCTTTTATTACTTTAATTTCCATTTTTGAGATTTGACAAGCTATACACATAAACATCATTATTAGAAACAAATAAACCAAAAAGAAGAAGAAAAAAGAAAAGAAGATAGAACAAATTACATGAAATTAATAAATAGCTAATTAACTAGATCATGATCAAGATATATATCCGCACAGCCGTTTAGACTTTTGCCTGGTAAACAGCATGATGTTCGGATTCGAAGACTCGAGTTTCGTGGAACCTGGCAATGAAAGCTGAAGCTTTCTTGTCAATTCCAGGCTCTGCAAAACGTCCACCCTTGTCTTCATCGCTTGGCCATATTTTTCTCCCTGAATCCTCAACTGCATAGTTGTAATTATCATGATGATCACCTGATCTTCTAGGCCTCCTTGATTTAAAAATGCTAAATATTGAAAACTTCTTCTGATTCTGCTGCTGCTTGTTTCCAGCCATTTTAAGAGAAGCTTTTTGAGAAGAAGACAAAAAAATAAAATAGAACAAGTTTTTGATTTGAATACCATCCAATGCAGGCTCACTTGAATTTATAGTAAAAACTCGTGCCTGGTTGGGTCCCATTTCTAGTGGGAATCTTGAGTTAAGAAAGACAAGTGTAAGGTTGAGATGATATGATCAAATAATGATCAAACAATAACTTGATTGGAAATGACATTATGTTGGAAAACATTTAGGCAACATCACATGATGATCTTTAATTTTTGCTTTAGAAATTGACTAAAAAGAAACCGTTGGTTCATTTGGTTTGTTCTATAATTTCTTTAAACCTTCTAATGTGGTCTCTTGAAAAGAAATCATTGAACTTGAACCCACCTACCCCTTTCTATGATATCTCCAATATTCTCTTCATTTTTTATTTTTTTTTGGGGGTTCACTAATTAGATTAATCTTGCTAATTAATTAATTAATTATACTGTTCAGGAACCTAACCCAAAACCTAATTTTCAGTACCTTTTAGACCTTCCTAAATTCTCTTCTCTTCATTTTTCTCTCTTTTACTAATCATGGGTTGGTTACTTTGAATATGGGTTTGATTTTGATTGTAAAAGTTAGTATAAATCATAATTAATAAACCGTTAAAGTTTCACCTATACAAATACATTAATAGATGTATATATGTATAATTCAATTGATATAATAGATTCCAAAAACATGTTTCAGTGATGATTTCGCAATCTTTTACATATATATATATATATATATATGTATATTTATATATAAGCAATTATGATTAGACCTAAAAATTTTCGTACGGTGAACTGATTATCACATGAAATTTCAAGTCTACTAGTCCTGGCTAGAAAAAGAACAATATATATAGACTATTTTTCAAATCAAGTCGGACTTGTTTATTTTTCGTTACTGATACATTGATTATCTCATGTGATAATTAGTTGTTTAACACTTTTCACTAATTATTATCATATGAGACAATCAATGAATCCGTACAAAAAAAAAAAAAAATAGACCCCGGTAGTGACAAAGAATTAATTTATATATATATATATATATGGGTTGGGTTATATTAGGACTCAAATCAGCTATCAAATTTTGGTGTCTTAATTTTTGTCCAACCAACCATATTGGGATATATGTGCACATTTATAGATTTTTTTTCAACTTCTTCCATAAATGTGCACACATGTCCCAATTTGGTTAGTTGGATACAAATTAGGACACCAAAATTTGACAACTGATTTGAATCAGTTATATTAACTCAAATTTCTAACTTAATTTTTTGACTTCAATATTTCAACCACCTATTTGCTTATATGTTCTTTAATCCAATGATTGAGATATTGAAATCAAACAGTTGAGTCATAAATTTGAAGTGATATAGCTTAATATAAATATATATATATATATATTACGGCACAAAATGTGATTAAATTAGCTAAAAATTAATCGAAGCTTTCAAAAATAATATGATATAATCGGACCAATAACGTACATTTGATTTTTCAGCGTATGGTTCACGAAGTAAATATATAATGTTAGATACTATATTTGATGTTGACGCTAAAAGCATAAAACACGTTTTGTAATTGCTTTTGTTACTGATTAACATAAAATTAATTTAACAAGAAAGAAGAGTTTTGTTAATTTCCACAACTTAATTAATCTAATGATAGGCCGGCAGTGTTATATTATATATATATATATATATATATTGATGAATCAAAAACAAAGTACAGAATTAGATTAATACCTTAAAGTATAGGTGAAGAACCTGAGAAGATAGTCAAAAGTCACTTAAAAAAGTGGTCGTTTTTTAATATTTTGGTTCATGCACTGTTTGCTAGGGTTTTGTTATTTTAAAACAAAGGTTGCATTTCTGAGATAACGATCGATCTATAACACTATACGATATTGTTCGTTTTGGAGATATTTAACCCAAAAATATTTAATTGTATTCAATATGTAATCTATCTGCTAACTCAATTCGTTTCTTCTATATGGACCTCTATATTTCTTGATCATCAGATTCGATAAATTCAAATGATTTGTGAATAATTGCTTTCTTAGTGCAAGGGAAGCTGAATATTTGCTTTATTTTTCAAAATTGCATGCAAGTTGTCTAGCTTTTAGGGTTATATTTTATAAAACAGTTGAAAAACACAATCAAAAAAGGGCCAGAGTTTGGTATGCCACAACTTGTACTCTAAATCACGGAACATAATTTTATTCTTCAACTTTTCTTTAACATTTACTTTAATATATATGATTAATATATAATTTTTTTTTCTTTAATCAATTAGCTGTAATCAATCTGATTGATTAATTTATATGATTTATAAGAACAATATTGTAGCATGAAAAGTTCATAATTGTTGGATATCGATGGATTTGTCTAATTCTTAAATAAGCAAATACTCCAAAGATAGAAAATGAGTATTAATAAATGAGTTTGGCCAATTATTGGTAAATGCATAGTTTTTTTAAAAAAAATCTTGAGTAATAGTTAGGTTGTTACGTATAAAATACGTACCTATAGTCTAATCATGTTGGTAATATTATGTTTGGTTTGAATAATCAATTATTAAACCATTGTTGGACCCATGAGTATTTTCTTAAATTTTAAACTATATATTAAGATTTTCTCGAATCTTTGACCACCGAAGAGAGTGGATAACTAAATTTTGCATCAAAAAATATCGGTCACAACATTAATGGATGAATTCAAAATAAATAAATAAATATGCATCAAGACCATTCTACATGGCACACCCAATTTTGGTACCAAGAGTTTGGATAATTTGTGCAAGTACTTGGAATGGCCTGACCCCCCCTATAGGCCCAATTTCTAGAACCTTTTCCATACTAAATATCTAGACATAACTTTTCACTTGTAAATATTCAAATATTTTGTAAGAACATCTTGGACGTGTTAGGTGGGGACGTGGCGCAGGTAGGAGAATTATTGAATGAATTCACTAAATAAACAAAAATTTGCATCACGATCGTTTTGTCATAACCTACCCAAATATTTGCATCAAGAATATGTCCAACTTTGTGCCCGAGTTACTTCACATGGCCTGACCAATTTTATGTTGGGAAATTAAATTGATAAAAGCAAAAACGATATGTCTAATATTTGTTAATAACTAATAGTAATTAACTCTATAGCAAAAAAATAAGATGAGAGAAATTAAACAATTACACAATACAAGATATACGTAAAAAACCCTATATTAAGGAAAAAACTACGAACGGTCAGGACGACAGAGAAAGTTATACTATATGATAAAATTATTACAACCTTATACTCAAGGATTCTCTTTCACACCTCAACCCCAAATCACAGAGCCTTACCAAGTCCCCAAGGTCACAATCGAGCTTTACATCACGACTCTCAGCTCACAACGCTCATAAAATCTTCACTAAGAACCCCATAATATCCCATAGATCTCCCCTGATTATCACTCATGGATCTCTTACTTGATCCACTGATATTCACCAGATCTCTCCCCGGATATTCCTTAGGGTCTCCCTGGATCTCACCCACTCTCTGATATTACACGGTGTTCTTTTTTGCTCCACACAAATCACCTATTTACGAGATTCTATTTATACTAGTTACAGAGAGTTTAAACCTACAAGGAAATCCATCTCCTATACGTACACGACTTACTTGTTTCACATAAATACTATTTCCTTTTATGACAAGTTTTCTTGCAAAGAGAAATCATTTTCCTTCAAGCACAAGAACTTCCAAAAACAAACTACTTCCTTTCCGCTAATTTCCTGTTCCACGCATGCTTATAATTGACTACAATTCGGGTCACGGTTGAGCACTAGCTTCCTAAACCATTACGAGTCATACGTTGAAACAAACCCGAAACCGTTGTCAAGTCGTCACAGCGTTTTCCTCACCGATGTCAAACCCACAGCGCAATGGATAGCGTTTTTCTCTAGAATAGGATCGCTATCCTTATCGCTATGCAATTGCACAGTGCAAGGCACAACGCATTGGACTGTTGTGGGAACCGCTGTCCATCCCACAGCATTACCCACATCGATTGTCAACCACCTTCATTTCTTCGATTCTTCTTGGTCTTCAAACCTCCCTCAAATACCATATCCAACTTCCAAATGTTTTCCCATATTTCCAGAAAGTTCCACATCAGTTGAGTCTTGTTTAGTTGACATTGGATTCACTTAAGAATAAGAGTCAAAACCTAACATTCTAGAACTTTTTCCTTGTAAATATCTAGATATTTTGAAGAGACACTATAGATATGGAAGGTGGGGTAGACTTGCATTTATGGATAAATTCCCTTATAAATATCTATATATATTGTAGGAACATTCTAGATGTGTTAAGTTAGGTAGGAGCATTTATGAATAAATTTACTAAAAGACAAAAATTGTATCCAGACCATTCAGTAAGAGCCCCCCAAAGTTTGGTGCTAGAATATTTCCAACTATAGGCCCAAATACTCAACATGGCTCAAGCCCATTCTTTAGGCCCAATTTCTAGAACTTTTCATTTGTAAATATATAGATATTTTGTAGGAATATTCTATGTGTGGTATATGGTGAAAATATAAGAATTAAATGTCTAAATAAACCTAGAGAGAGGTGAATAGGTTTTAACTAAATCAATCGCCAACTATTTCGGTTTAATCAATATTAATCTCAAACACCCCTAATCTCTAACACAAATCATCATGAAAAGGAAGTGTGGAAATAATAGTATTGACACAATAATTTGTTTTACGTGAGAGAACCCCAAAAGGGTTATAAAAAAAAAAGGGTAAAACATTCACAGGCATAATTGCCAATAGAACCCTCAAATCCACTATTTGCAAATACGATTGCAATCTAGGTTAACCGAATCACACCTATATGATTATTAATCCGTTTTTGCTACCCGCGGGCTTTTAATAGTGATTCTAGGCTCTTGCTTGTAAACTACCTAAGGTAAATACAAGACGTAACTCTCATAGATAAGAGATATGCAACTTAAAGTGAATATGAACAATATTCAAAGTGCATAAATACAATGTCAAACATTTAAGCTTATCTAGCCATAGATAAACATGTCAAACATTCCTAGATATCATGTCGCTATATGACATGCATACAACTTAGCTATATGTGGAAATAAAAACCCTAGATGAAATAGCTATCACAAACAAAGTTCAACACACAACACAAAAAACTAAACTTGATACTAGTTAAGTCATAAATGAGCTATCTTGTAAAGCAAGAACACAAATATAGATGAAGACGATGTTCTAACTATAAGTCATGTATGATTAAAGAAAACCCATGAAGAACAAACCTAGAAGATGCTAAATGATGTATAAAGCATGAAAGGATGATAGGTATTTGTGTTTTGGTTGATAAAAATCAAGTCTTGATGACTTTTTTTTGAAGACGCTCTTTAGTTTTCAAAAGTTGTAATTTTCTCAAAAAAACGATCTAGGAACAACAAGATATATATATATATATATATAAGCCCTAGATGAAGCGACAACGTTTTAGAAAAAGATTGTTTAGATTCTTTCATGTGCGCTGGTCGAGTAGCGCACGACCAAAGCAGAACCTCTGCCTGAGATGCATTGATGTGTGCGTATGACTAGCGCTAAACCTCTGCCCATCTTGCGTGGGGGATGCACTGGTCGACCAACTCTAGTCCAATGCAATGTACGGGTGTTATATGGGTTAGGGGACCAACGCACAACACAATATTGCACATAACAAACTCAAAATGGTGCAAGTGTGAAGAGTGAAATGAATATACACAAAAGCAATGAACACACATGAATGCAAGAGAAGTGTGTATGTGCAACTAAATCTCTTCAATTAAGAGTCAAGACAAGTAAGCTACCTTCCTTGAAGTACTTGAAGTCCACAATGAGGTCCATTAGCATTTGAGGAGAATTCTTCAATCCTAAGCTACCCTTACATTTTTAAACCCCATTATAATTTTGTTAATGAAATAAGTCAATTGAAAAGTGAGGCATTTACATATGGGGTAAATCCATAGATATGAGCATTTATGGATGAATTACCTTATAAATATCTAGATATTTTGTATGAATAGGATGTGACAGGTGGGGTAAGCATGAGAATTTTTAAATGAATTCACTAAAAAAAAAAAAAAAAATAGGAATCAAGATTATTCGGTCATGGCCCACCCAAGTTTGGTACATGAAGATGTCCAACTTTGGGCCCACATACTTGACATGGCCCCGACTCGGTTTTTAGTTACATTTCCCTTATAAATATCTATATATTTTATAGAAACATTCTAGATGGGGTAGATGTGCAGGTATGAACATTTATGGATGAATTCATTTGTAAATGTCTAGGTTTTTTTGTAGAAACACTCTAAATGGGGTAGATGTGTAGGTATAAACATTTATGGATGCATTTTGATATAAATATCTAGATATTTTGTAGAAACACTCTAGATGGGTAGGTGGGGCAGAAATGAGCATTTATGGGTGAATTTTCTTATAAATATCTAGATATTTTGTATGAACATTATAAATGTGATAGATGGCATGAGGTTTGTATGAGCATTTATGGATGGATTCATTAAATTTTTTAAAAAAATGTATCATGACCATTCGATCAAAGCCCACCCAAATTTAGCGCTAGAATATTTCTAACTTTGGGCCAAAGTACTTGACCTATTCTTTAGGCACAATTTCTAGAACCTTTCCTTTGTAATATCTATACTTTTGTAGGAACACTCTAAATCTAGTAGATGTCGTAGATATGAGCATTTATAGATGAATTCCGTTGTAAATACCTAGATATTTTGTAGTAACATTCTAGTTGTGGTAGATGGGGTAAAGATGGCAACGAATCAAATCGAGGCCAAATCGGCATACACCATTCCCTAAACCTTGTTGGGGCAGCGTGCCTCATACACGGCCTGTGCCCTAAACAAGTTTTTGATTTTTGTCACATAACTGAACATGCTTGGGGTGGGGTGACCCTAATTGACCCATAGTGACCCGTTTCATTTTAAAAAATCAATGCTCAAACCACTAAATATACAAAATTTACCATACAACTAAATTTTAGGACACGAACTTAAATTTTATGATTAATTTAAAGTCAAAAACACTTAAATTAAAAAACATACTCAAATTTAAACATATAATTAAATTTAAATTGTTAGGTTTTAGTTTGGTTGGATTGATTCCGTAACCAAAACTCTCTTTTGTTTCTAACTTTAGTTGCTTTTGTTGTTCGATGTTGTTTGAGCTTCAAAGAGATAAGTGGCTTTGTTTGCGAGCAACCTATCCGAGGTTTGGAGCATTGAATACTATTTTTGTAGTAATTCCTAGTCCCTTAAAATGCATAGGTTGCACACACGCACACCATTCATATCATTTGTGTATTTGCATCATTTTGCAACACTTTATCACACACAATTTGTTTCAATGTTCATGCATATAGCATTTAGATTTGTTTATAAGCTTTTTGCATCATCTGTATGTGTTGTGGTTGTTCTTGTGTTTGAGCACATGCATATGACATTTAGATTAGGATAGTCTCTTGATTAATTAGGCTAGACTTATTTGTTGGTCTAAGCTTGATTTGTTCATCGATCTAGTCTCATTGGGTGTACTGATCTCACATTCTATGTGTTATGTCATGCATTTGAACACCTAGATCATTTATGTCTTAATTAGGATTAAGTCTTCCTAGGTCATTATGTTGGCTTGATTGAGCAAATTAGTGAAATCAACATAGCTAGCTAGTAAAAGGCATATGGGTTGATTGGACAAGATAACTCAATAAAGAATTAATCAACTTTAGAAGGTGTTATCTATTTCATCAACTAGCAAATTGTGCAATTTCTTGGTCAAGAGTGAGTGAGTGACCCATGTATGTTTTCTCTTTTGTTTTTTTAAAACTTTAAAATCTTGGTGTTTAATTTCAATTTCTCTAACTCTTTAATTTGTGCATATTGTTTTTGAAATCATTTATTGTTAGTGATTGTGATTAAGCTTTGTCTGAGTGATAATTAGTATATTGCAAATAGACTTGTGTCTAGAGTTGTCGAAAGGGTGAAATTTTAAAGATTTTTCAGATCGAGTTGGATAAATAGTAGACTAACAATATTTGCACCCCTTTAAAACTGTATATATACCACCAAACTTATATATTTTCATAATTCCACATGTTGAAGGTGTTTTTGGATCATTGAAAATTCAATCTGCTAGACAATTTAATATTAATGATGATGATGTTAAGAAATAAGAAAATAAAAGATTAAACATGCATAACACAAATTTTACGTAGAAAACCCTCAATCTCAAATGTACAACTTACTTACAAATCACAATGGATATTCAATTAAGTACAACAATATACAAATATAAAGTGTTTAAGTTACAGAAGCTTGGACACAAGGATTTATGTGATAAAACCTCCTTTCAGAGGAAATATCCATGGGTTGTATCCAAACGACCACAACACTATCCACTAGTTGAATATGTGTATGATATGTTCATAAATATGCTTTGCCTATCCTCTTAATTCCTATATTTTGTTCTCGTTTCTAAGTAAACACCATGTTTTAATGTTTCAATAAGCTTGTGCAGGTCCATTTTGATCTAATAAGAGTCTATGTAAGGAATTGGGCAGATTGAAGGCCGAAACGAGATGATTAAGAAAGAAAAAGGAGTTTTTTGCGGTACGCGTCGTCGAAACGTTCCGTGCCAGTGCACTCATTGAACAGCGAAAGTTCACAGAGAATTTCCATTGTTAGCTCCATTAAAGCGAACCGTAAAGGCGAAGAGCGGAAGTTCGTTGAGAATTCTCGATGTTGTCTCGTCAGATAAAACCGAGTGCGAATGAACAGAATGGAGCAGAAGAAATCCATAGTACGCGTTGTCAAAGTGTACCACGTCCGTTAAAGCATTATATCGTGAATATTCATTGAGGAATTCTACGGTTCGTTCAATCGATCTATATCACGAAAATGTACTGCGGGGCCTATGACAGCTCACCCAGATCTAGATTTTCATACCCTAATCCCCCTACCAATAAATATCTCACTTCTTTCTCTCTCATACCAGTTCCCAACCTACCACTGAGCCTCTAAACACCCAATACTATTCTTTCATCCAAAATCTTCACTAACTCACTCCATTCAACCTTCGATTCATCATCAAATCCTAAAATCCATTATCAAAACCACAAATTCCTTTCACCCATATAAGATCCATCATCACCCCTCACCATTTGGAGCAAGAAGGAAGATTGGGGAGAAGGAGCAATAAGTTAAGATAGCAAGAAGAGGAGAAGATTTCTTTATTTAGTTTATCGTAAAATATTCCTCCATTAAATGTTGTTGATTTACAATTATTTGTGCTTTTATTGAATACCCATTGATGGCTTGTAAGAGCAATATGTGCTAAACCCACTCTTACTAAGATTTGATAGAACCAATACCCTTAATATTTTTATAAAGACTTTATAATTTCTCATTTGTGCTTGTGTTATTTATGTTAACCGAAAAATATCAGAGATGTGGATTTCCTAATAACAACTATTAAACCGCGACATTCGTAGGTCACAGCTAGAGGGGTACCACGACTGGTACCAGTACGTTTCAGTAAAGATGAGATAAATGTAAAAAAAAATAAATAAATAAAAAATCCAAGATAGGGACAGGCGTGTGTATGTATCAAAAGAAAAAACAAGGGGATGGTTCTTTCCATTGATAAACAACAAATAACGTACAATTGAGTAGTACAATAATGGTACAATGGTGTTTTTAACACAATGGACGATGGCGAATTCGTGCTATTCGATAAGTGGAAAAACTCTTTCTAGTTCAGGCCCCCTTTTTCTTTAGAGAACTCTATCATTCTTATAGGTCCTAATTCCTATTGTCCATTCCTCTAATTTAGTCAATCAATTTAGCAATCAAAGGGACACCAATTAGGCGTTGATAGAGGTTGTGTTTAGGCACGAGGATTATCCCTAAAATCAAGTGGATTATTTCTATTTTGGAAGGATTTGATGAAGTTGACTGCCTCTGTTTTAAATGGTGTTATGAATGGTGGGAAAAATCAACTCTCTTCCCTTTCGCTAGATGTTACGCATGTTGACCTTCTTGTGGTGTGGTTCTACTCTTGGTGTTTTCCTCTTGGTATATCGATCTCTCTTGGATATCACTCTTCATACAGGGTGGATGGTGAACGTTTGGTTAGTTGGCTTAAGGAGGAACCATGGTACAAGGACACCGCTCATCACGGATCACGGTACCGGTGCTTTTTTGTATCGGGGAGTCGGGGCGATGCGGTGCGGTATCGGAACCTTCTAGACCTTATCTACAACGTATCCCGATACTGGGGAATCGAGATGACCTCAGTCCTGGTCCTGGTTCACATATAGCTTGTCGTTAAGGAATCTATCCTGGTTCCCTCATTGGTTAGCTCGGTGATCCCTGTAGCGTTCTTTTACTCCACTAGTCTTGGTAAGGGAGGAAAATTCTTCTTTGGACTCTTGCCTTTTTAAGCGATTAACAGAAGTCCCTTCCGACTTGAACACCTGTACTTGGTCAGGGTTGGAGTCAGGATATCCGTGACACTTGAAGGATTTTGCCCATCTTACCTCACTGGTTTCCACTATCTATGAAGAAGTTGTACCTGATTCGAGGTTGGAGTCAGGATACTGGAATTACCTGAAGGATTTTATTTACCTTGCTAACAATCACCATTTGAGAGGAATTCCTCTCTCAATACGTTTGCAATTAATAAACCTTCAACGTGTCTGGTAAGTATATGTCTGTTGTTTTAAAATGTAAGGTGTTGTCGATGTGCGTTTCCCAAAATAGTCTCTCCCACATTTTCGCGCATTAACCACTCGCAACTGTTCCATTCTGGTGACCATCTTCTCCCTCTATAAATCCTTTTCTATTCTTCACCCTACACTCTGACTGCTTCATTTCTACACAAAGTGTAGCCCCATTTCCGTATCATTTTGAGTTTGTTTCTCGGGTGAAACCGGGTATTTAATATGATAAAATAAGTGTTTCAGGTATTTATGGAGTTCAGCAGCATTGGAGTAATTTTGGAGAATCAGAGGTCAAAGTACAAATATGGAAAATAGATTGAAGATTCAATGATTAAGGAAGAGTTAAAAGGGCTTTTTGTAATTTACTAGCGAACGTATGCACACGCGCCACGTGGATTAGTGATGCGGTGCGTTTTTCATATGGGTCAACCCGACCCGGCCCAGATCCAGTCAGCCTAAGCAGATCAGGGCAGTTGCTGAATGCACCCCAGTCTACAACTAAATGCACCCTGCCACATCAGCCTGACGTCAAGGTCTTCAACCTTGAGTGGGTCATTCGTAGACCCGTGCGCCCGACCTGACTCGACCCGACCCAACCTGACTTGTAAGGCGACCCGGATTCCAACTTGGCTGTTTCAGCCATTTTTCGGCATTGTTTCCGGTGGTTTTTCACTTAGAACCGTGGCGTACCTCCTCCCAGTCCGTTTAGTACCCATTTCGAGCCTCCATGCAAAGCTTTTCTCCAAGCTCCAATTCCTTCAAGCTTCCATGGCTTCTAAGCTCATTCTCCGACCGCGGCAAGCAAGCGGCACCCGAGGCGACAGTAATGTGCCACGGTTGAAGTGCCGCGGTCATCCAAACCACGGCACAGTCGCGACAGAGACTTCTCAACTGTGCTGCAGTCCAGATGCCGCTTCCGTAAACCGAGAAAAACCCCAACCGTGGCAGCCCATATCTTGGTCCTTTTGGACGAGTTTTTAGCCCTATTTTGAACCCATATATATACACCTCTTGTTCTAAAGGGAGGAGGAGGAGAGACACAAAAAGGAAACCGAACTTCAAAGCTAAATCCGCCAAATACCCTCTCATTCCACCATCTCTTCCACCCACACATACACCCATCACTTCTCTTTACCACATCCACCATCACTCCATATATTGGAACCAAAAGAGAGTTGAAGAGAGGGGCAAAGGAAGAAGAGAAGATCTCATTAGTTTTCTCTAATCTTTATTCTCTTTATTTTCCTTTACATAGCCTTGTATTTAATTGATTTAATATATTGTATGGCTATACTTTGTGAGATGAGCTAAATATTAATTTCTAGGATATGGTGAAACCCCACCCTTGAATATCTATATGCATTGACCTTTGTTTATTAATTTTGTGCAAGTGTGGTTTGTATGGGTATTTTAGTGTGCTTAAAGCTTTCAATTGATTAATCTACTTTTGAATGATTTTTGTGGTGTGTTATGTACTGACTGGAGACACACATCACGTGCTCGATAAAATGTCCTCTATGCATGTCTAGAAAAGTAGACCTACTTAGGCTAGCGTATAGGATTCGTTTAGTGCACCAATATCCTTAATGAACCCATTCATATATTTCGAGTAATCGAGAGATAGGCTTGGGTATGATTTTGGGTGTAATCTATTCTACTCGACCAAGATTGTGGGTTAATATTAGGGTGCATGAATCTATGAATTATACAAACATAATTTGGGTGAATATTTGAGTCTAGAAAGGAAGTCAATAGAGGGTGTGGGGTGTAGTCAAGTCCTAGCATATTTCTCTCTATTATCAAATTTGATTTTATTTTGTGTTATTCTTCTTTTGCATTAGTTTAAATCCTTTTATTAATTTGGTTTAATTTGCATAATTAGTAAACCTTTCTTATATGATTGTTCGAATAGCAACTAGGCTAATCAATTTCGGTAATCGATCACTCGATCCCTGTGGAAACGAACTTTACTTACCATTGGTACTCTTCGACCTCGTCCTATTGTGAGTGTCACTAAAAGAGACTAGTCACACTCCACTCTTTGCTCATCGTTGCTTCCAAGATATTTTTGACATCTAAAACAAAATCTTTCCCTTCATCTTCACCAATCTTCCTTCCTCATTCTTTCACGATGTCCAAGGACAACCTTGAGAATATCTTTGAACACGGTGGTGACTTGGCCGATAGTTCTAGTCCGTTACTTAGTAGAAAAAGAAACCGAGATAGTGGTGACAATGTTGGAGGGTCTGCCCTGCCCCACCCCAATGTCGTCGTTCTAATAAGAACACGATTATAGGGGAAGGTTTTAGCAACAACTCTAATACCCCGGTCGAGATTAGTGATGACGGGTCGAACGAAGTGGTTGACAAGGTAGGAGAAAGACACCCCTCCATCGAAGACACCAATTGTAGCTGGTGGGGTTCTCAACCAACCCGATAACTTTCAGTGCATCCTCAACTCTACTTGTACTATCAATACTGTTCATCGTTTAAGGAAGGATTATAGGATTTCTTCTGACATCACTCTCACCGTTCCATACCAAGGGTATTATATATATTCTCCACCATCTGACCAGTTTCCCATTCATGTAGCTGCCTTTGAATGTGGGGTCAGACTATCTCTCCATACTACTCTTCGTCGGGCACTCCATCCCTTTAACTTGCCCCACTTCAACTGACGCCGAGGTTTTAGAAGAACTTGGCAGGGTTCTTGGTGCTCTGGACAGAGCAGTGTGAGATTGATCAAGTTGCAAAAGAGCTTGACCTTAATAGACTTCGGTATGTATTTCAAGTGGCGGGAGTGACACCTGGTCCTAAAGGCCAATTCTACCTAAGGACACATAATCCTCTAAAGTTTACGGTTCCTAGGGCCAAGAAGAAAAAGAGTCCATTGTGTAACAAATGGATTATTGCTTCTGACAACTGGGGTAGCTCGATCCATATTAGGGGATTGGAGTTAAGCATTCCCACTCAATTTAGTGGGAGGATAGAAAGGGAGAAATGGAGCATCTCTACTAAGGCGGAGGGTGTCTTAAAGAATATTATTGCTCAGTCCTACCAGAACTCCAAGTTCCCCGATTCTGAACCCTTCAATCCTGGTAGGGTAGATAGCTACCTTCGGATATCCCACGCTCATTTAGGTACGTAGCACCTTCTTCCATTTTTATATATATATTTTTTGAACTCTTTCTCAATACTAATTTCTTCTTTTGATAGTTTCTGCGGTGCCTCTTCAATATTTATCCCCCTCTCCGTTGAGACTAAATCCCTAGAGGATTTCTTCTATTACACTGCCCGTTTTCCCCGATTTAGGTGTTGGTGCCTCGTTAAGATTAGCTCATCTTACGATGGTCCTAGGTTCAGTTCTATCGAAATCTCCAACTTGTCCTCCTGTTCCATCCTTGACCACCCCCACAGCCTGTTTCAATCTGGCTGAAATGGCTGCCAGGCTTGCAAGGATGAGAGGCTCTCGTAGTCAAGTCCAAAGGCAAACGCCTCATGCACTCATCATTAGGCCTTCCTAACATGCTTCTTCCCCTCCTCATGTTGTGTCGGTAGATCATCTAAGCCGGGTGGACAAGGTAAAATATACTGATCCTCATACCACTTCTTCTACCGACCTACCTCCTCGAGCAAGCTTGCAGTCAAGGGGCAGCAGTCAAGATAAGGTCTTATCCCAGTTTAAAGCAGCGTGCCCTAGTGGCAGTCTACTTGCAATGTCTTCAATGCCCCTTAATGTACTGGTCACCAAGGGGGATGCACTCCTAGTTGACGTGTGGTCTCAAACTTTTTCTCTTTTCCCTCAAATCTTTTTTTTTTTTTTTTTTTTTTTTTTGGTACTTATCTCCTTCCTTTCCCTCCATACTCGACAGGCTTTCAAGCTCACGCTAGTGCTAAGACAATAGGCAACAACTCTCTAGGAGGAAGCCAATGCTGCCGAAGCGAACCTAAAAAGGGCCTAAAAGGATTTGGCTAGGGTAGAAGGAAGCGTATTCTAAATCAGGCCGTGATAGAGGCTAAGGATATCGTGGCTACAATACAAGTTGACATGGAGCGGTTGAAGCATACATATGATATGGAGCGGTTGAAGTCTATGCGTCGTGCTTTAGAGAGGAATGCCTTAAGGGAGGAAAAATGCCAACTTCTAAAACAGAACTAGGTCTTGCACGACACAATAGTTGCCTTGGAGGCCAAAGTGGTCGTTTCCTTTGGGGAAAGGTACTTCTTCACCTTTATTCAAGTTGTTGAAGCTCTCCCACCTCCTTTTGACCAAGGCTTTATTACCGGGTGGAATCAAAAGGAGATCATGGCTAAAGCTTCTAAGCTTTTGGAAGCTACTCCGGTCGAGGTAAAGTCATCTCAATTTGGCAATGCCTTTACTACTTCCCTACCACATGAGTCTTGCTCATTGTCCTGATCGATCCAAAGGAAACGAATGAAGAAGCATCTCTTAATCCCTCCATCTCTCAAGATGATCTGGTGAAGGAGGTGGAGGCTTCAACTGAACCGGTGAAAGAGGTGAAGGCTCCTACTGAACCAGGGGTATCAAGGGTTGAAGATGCCTCAATTGATCCAGAGGTGGCAGGGACCGGGGAAGTTATAGCTACTAGTACTGAAGGCATCGATCAGGTTGTAAGAGTAGAGAAAGAAGTTGATCCTTTAGTATGATGTATTATAAAAAAATATAAAATAAAAAAAAATTGTAGCCCGAAAGCAAGGTTTGGGCCCCTTTCATGATTTAATGGAAAATTCCCTTCTTTCATATATATTGTCTCTTGTATGTAGGTTAGATTCCAATATGACTTGGCTCATTAATATTTCCCATAATCATGTTAAAACTCACTTGAAGAGTTTATGCTAGTGGGCATCAAGCCTTCACCTCATCCAGAAACGGTATGGGAGATAATCTCATGTATTGTTGTAGGACTGTGATAGAAATTCCACAAATTGTCAGTACCAAGATTCCCGGTCATAAGACAAACTGATCCTTGTATGCAATCAAGGCTACTTTGGCACCAAGTCTTCAATAAGGCTAATTAAGGTACCAAGCATTCCTGCATAAAGAATCTTGGTCCTTAGGTGAACAGATCCTAGTAGGCAACTAAAGCCACTTTAGCACCAGGTCTTTCGCAAGGCAAATCAAGGTATCAAGCATTCTTGCACAAAGAATCTTGGTCCTTAGGCGAACTGATCCTGGTAAGCAACTAAAGCCACTTTAACACCAGGTATTCTATAAAGACGAATCAAGGTACCGAGCATCCCTACTCCAAGAATCCTGGTACTTTAGGTGAACTGCTCCTGGTAGACAATGAAGGCCACTTTAGAACCAGGTTTTCCTTGGAGAGATTGGGTTCTGTCCAACGTTATAGGAATGTCGTATAGGCTCTCATAGTCTTGAGGATGCGGCAAGCAACCAGGGCCACGAGTCTGGATCCTTAGTCTGGTAGGCAACCAAGGCCACTTATGCACCAGACCCTTCTTGGAGAGATTAGGTTCCATCCAGGGCATCTGGAATGCCATGTTGTTTTCCTGGTCTTGAGGTGATCATATGCGAAACCATTGAAAAAAAAAAAAGGAAATTTCTTTATTGATGATCTAGGCAATACAAAGTAACTCAAGGTGATACAATCTTACAGTGATACTAGTCTATGCTTAACCTGCCTCTTCAGCCTTCGGGTCTTCTTCCAACACTTGGCTGGTTGGTATATAGGTCACAAGGGCGTATTGTTTGGCCAATGTCGAGGGATTGTAGGATACCGCGTAGCACTTGCACGGTGCTTGTTGGTCTCCTTGGACTTTCCCTACCTCGCTTCCTACCAAAATTTTCAAGGTGTTGTCATAAATGGAAAGTACTCCCATAATTCCTAATAAGAAAGGTCTCCCCAAGATGACATTGTAGGCGGATGGGATATCGACTACAACAAAGTTAGTCATTATGTTCTGTTGGAGGGGTACTTCCCCGATGACCACCAGGAGGATCTTCGAGTCGATAAGCATCAGCGAGTCATCTATGAATCCGTATAGGGGGTGGTATAGTTGTTGTAGCATGAGTTCTTTAGGTTAAGCCTGTCAAGTGTTCCCTTAAAGAGGATATCGACACTAATCCTAGAATAAATCAGAATGCGGTGAACTTTACAGTTGGCTATCTGTACCATGATAACCATGGGGTCAACGTGCGGTTGCACCGTGTTGTAAACATCTTCCTCCGTGAATATGATTTGGCTTGAACAGTAAGGTTCCTACGATCCCTTGGAGACTCTAAGAACATCATAACCTATAGTTAGTTCAGGTATCTTCTGAGCATGATTCTTCGTTGAGTTATTGGAGGTCCATGCTAGGGTAAGTCCTTCGCTAATGGTATTGATAACTTGGATCTACTGCATTAGATCATTTCTTTTATCCATTCTCCTCTCTTCTGCTTCTTGAATTTCCCATTTGTACCTCCTTCCCAATCATGATGTTATCCCGCACTTGCTACAAAAATTCGGTTAGAAGACCAACCTTTACCAACCCTTCAATCTGGTTGTGAAGGCTGTAGCATTCTGGCCGCGGAGACTGTAGCATTCTGGTGTATTGTGGCCTACATCCTTATGAAAATCACAATATTTGTAGCGATTCCTATTATCTGCTAGGATTTTTATTGGACCGAACTTCCTGAGCAATCCTTTGTCTTGGTTGGCGAGGTATATGGCTTCCCGATAGGCGTTAAGAGGAGTATAATGGTTGTACTCTTCCTCTTCCCTTGTTATTCGTGCTATTTCTCTAGGTGGAGGTGCTACTCTAGGGGATGTCTTCCTCGCCGGGTAACGCTCCCAGTGCAGGGAAAAAGGAGGTGACTGGTAAGCAGATCAATTGGTGGGTTGATTTTGGATCTTCTTAAAGGGTACCGATTTTGGGACCTTTTTCTTTGAACGTTTGTCAGATCATGCTTCATCATGCTTGATCTTAATTCGGGGCTACTCGTCTATCTCCACCTGTTCTAAGGCTTTATTGTAGTCTTCCTGGTATATCTCAGGCGGGTGCTTTACAAATGATCGGAACAACCTACCAGCCCACAAGTTTCTCCTGAAATTAGCTAAGGTCTCTTTCTCTATGAAAACTCCCATCTGTATCACTTCCTTGTGGAGCTTTTCTACTTAAGATTTCAACGTCTCTCCCTGCTCTTGGACCACATACTGGAGTAAGATATGATTTTTAGGGCGGGGCTTGATCTCTTGGAACTATGCAAAAAAGTCCTTGGTGAGTTATGTAAATGAATATATGCTACTAAAAGGTAGTCTCCTAAACCCCGTCTTGGCATAATCGGTCATAGTGGAAGGGAAAATCATGTACATCGCCGACCAAGTAGCGTTATGGATCTCCATTTGATGTATAAAGTTCTCTAAATGGCTTAAAAGGTCTTCTGATCTAGAGTACTTCTTAGTTGGCACTTTAAATTTGGGTGGTAATTTTACCTCCATGATCCTTCTTGAGAACAGTGCATTCATTTCCCCCAAAGGGTCCTTTTGTATTCCCCAGTGTTTTCCCTTTCTCAGTTCCTTAATCTCCTTAACCATTTTGGGTAGCTGGTCTTAGAGATGGCTTAGTCCGCCGTTTCCAGACCGAGCTTCTAGACCTTCATGGTTTGATGTCTCCGACATTATGGTTACTTCTCTACGCTCTTCTCCTCGATGGTGATTTTCGTATAGGTTCCTTTCTAGCCCGGTACTACCACATGCATCGACCTGTGTGGGTCTCTCTTTTGCCACTGGTCTGGTAGTTGGTCGACCTTTCCTAGAAGGAATATCAAGAGTATATTTTACCTGTCGAGTTCGAAAATTCATGGGGCAGTCTAGAACCTAAGGCGGTGGTTGAAGCCTATCAAAGATCGACACTCGGGTACATGGTCCGACTTCTTCTATGGTCCGGGTTTTCCAAAGAGAGGGGGAATTCCCTCGGCGACCATCCGAAGGCGGATACTTTCTACAAAGGCGGCGGCCTATTATTCCAAGATATCTTGATGTGTTTGACAAATAGCTGGAGTTCGGAGTACAGAACGTGTATTCAATAGGGGGACTAGGGCTGGGCTGTAGTGTTTTGATCCCCTTCCATGCTTTAGAACTTTTTGGGTAGATGCTAGTGATTGGAGCTCCAATGGGTTGGGTTATCCTTGAGAAGATCGAAGCCTCATCTTCATGCTTCAGGGTAGGGCTAAAATAACTTTTTCTAGATATCAAAATGGGAGTTATTTCCTATAGACGGTGCCAAAAAGTGTTAACCGAAAAATATCAGAGAGGTGGATTTCCAATTAACAACTTTTAAACCGCGTCCTTGATAGGTCACAATTGGAGGAGTACCACGACTAGTACTGGTACGTTTCAGTAAATATGAGATAAATGTAAAACAAATTAGAGATAAGGACAGACGTGTATGTATGAAAAGAAAAAATAAGGGGATGGTTCTTTCCATTGATAAACAACAAATAACATACAATTGAGTAGTACAATGATGGTACAATGGTGTTTTTGACATAATAGGCGATGGCGAATTCGTGCTAGTCGATAAGTGGAAAAACTCTTTCTAGTTATGGCCCTTTTTTTCTTTAGAAAACTGTCATTCTTATAGGTCCTAATTCATACTGTCTATTCCGCTAATTTAGTAGATCAATTTTGCAATCAAAGGGACACTGATTATGCGTTGATAGAGGTTGTGTTTAGGTGCGGGGATTGCCCCTAAAATCAGGTGGATTATTTCTATTTTGGTAGGACTCGATGAAGTTGACTTCCTCCATTTTAAATGGCATTAAGAATGGCGGGAAAAGTCAACTCTTTTCCCTTTCGCTGGATGTTACTGCATGTTGACCTTCTTGTGGCGTGGTTCTACTCTTGGTTTTTTCCTCTTGGTATACAGATCTCTCCTAGGTATCATTCTTCATACAGGGTGGATCGTAAACGCTTGGTTAATTGGCCTATGGAGGAACTATGGTACGGGGAACTATGGCTAAGGTGGCACCCCATGGTTGGCCATGAATTCCCTTTTTTCCTTTCTTTTAAATATTCTCTTTTCCCTCTCATTTCATTATAAGAAGAAAAATTGAAAAAGAACAAGTGCTGAAATTTTCTCTTCAACTTTCTCATCTTCCAAACATCATAACTTTCTTATTTCAACTTCGAATTGAGTAATTCAAGTTGAAGAATATTCTTAATCAAGTTCCCTACTTTCTCCAATTGACTTTCTAGCCATTTGATCGAGTTTTGTGGTAATTTTACACACAAAACAGAACCAGCTAGGGATTCCATAGGTAATGATCTAAGCTTTGTGTTTTCAACTTTTAAGTCTTAAATCACCTTGGGTTTTCTTCTTCTATATGTATGTGTTACTATGATGAATGCTATTGAGAACGATAACTTCAAATCATAAGCTAATATAGTCTAATTAGAGACTTGAATGTGAACTAGTTTTCTAGAATTCTAGGTTTTCACATGTTTGTGAGTTGTATTGTAATTAACTTATTATCTAGGGCTATTTGTGTTTTGATTGACTTATTTCATGATTGATAGTCTAAACATGTGCTAGGTTCCATTAGTTGAACATATCTAGGATTAGCACATTTGATTTTGTAATTAGAGCTAATTAGGATTTAATTGATTATTGTGTATATACTTGCTAGAATATTCATTGATCATATTTTGTGATTCTATCATTTTTGTGTATGTTTCTAATATCTTGAATATGTGCTTCATGTAAATAATTTATTCAAGTGTTAGCTTCATGAATGAAATTAGGAATTACATATGTTAGGTGTTTCACATGCTCTAGGTTTTAATTCATGTTTTGTAACTAAACTATTTTGATTTATGTTCTCACATAACTATGTCTAGTTTCCATAGAATGTATTGATCACATGTTCTTTGTTGAGTGTTGGTTTGCATCATTTGCATTCATTGATCACACTAGGAAGTCCTTGTAAAGGCATGAAGTCTTGACTAGGACAAGTGGTCTGGATAGTCAAGTAAGGAAATCTTGGTTAGGACAAGAGGTCCGAATAACCAAGAAAGAAATCATAGCTAGGATCGGGAAGGTCCGGATAGCTATGCACGGGAGGCTTTCTAGAGACATAAGTGCCTTGGATAGAAAGTGGCTATAATTTGGTAGGCCCAGGATATTGATTAGACATAGACTCCAATAGAGAGTGTTACATAGGATATGTATTCACTCTTGAGGAATTTCTAATCTATCAATGGTGTTGAGTAGACATAGACTCCAATAGAGAATGTTTCCACACTTTTAAGGAATTTCTAATCTACCAATAGAGTTGGGTAGACATAGAGTCCAACAAAAGTAGATCATGAGTTGGTCACTTTTGAGAAATTTCTAATCTACCATCCAATATATATAGTACCCAATGGTTGTAGTTTCAACCCGTGGATGTTTCCTCTTTGGAGGTTTTACCACGTTAAAAAATCTCTTGTATTAATTCTTCCTATCTCTACCTTTCATTTTTGTATATGTGTATGTTTTAATCTTGTTTCATAGTCTTCATTCAAGAAGTATTTGTAAACAAGATTTTGTAAAGTGTGAGATGCAAGCACAACATTTGATCAAAATTGTAAATATCATTCTTTTGTATATTGACTTATATGTATATGATCATATATTGATTAGTACTTGTAGATATTGAACATAATTGTGAATACAAGTATTATTTGTTTTTAGTTTTAATATAATTCCTTAACTTGCAACTTATGGACTTAATAGACAATGTTTTATTGAAAATGCTTTTCTATTTTCTACACATGTTTTATGTTGTTTATGTATTGTGATTCAAGCAATCTTGAGAGACAAACTCTTGTTTGTTTTAAGGGATTGAAAAAGATATAAAAACCTATTCACTCTCCCCCCAATAAAGGTACGCTTTAGGTAATTTAACCGCGTTTGTATGTTTTAGCCCGAGAGGTGATGCACTCTACGTGCTTGACCAAATGTCCACTAGGTATCTGGTAAGGTAGAGATACACGAGGCTAGTGCTATGATTCCTTTATGTGTTACTAACATGCTTAATGAACTCATGCATATATTCTGTGATCATCGAGAAATAGGTTGTGGGTATGTATGGGTATAGTGTTTATTGCTCGAGAGAGAGTAGATACTAAATTAGGGGACACGAGTCTATGAATATACACTTGCAAATTTGAGTTAAATTGGGTTTTCTAGGGTTTAATAGAAGGGTTAGGTGAGATCAAGTGTTAGGGGGGTTGTATTCAATCTAAGTTTTTAACGACTTTTAAAGACTTTCATGGAGTTAAAAAGTTTAAGTCTATTCAGTATAAACTTTTAAAGACTTTATAAAAGTCATGTGGTCATTTTTTTTAACTTTTAAAATGAACAAATTATGAAGAAAAAAAATTACAAACATTAGCAATCTATAACAATAAAAACAAAAAAAAAAACAAAAAAAACAAAAAAACAAAAAAAAAAAAAAAAAAAAAAAAAAACTACTAAAACAATTATATAAAACAACTCCCCATCAACTATACAATTAAAGACAATAGATTTTTTTTTTTACCGCCATTTTCGAAGCAACTAAACAACTTTGAAACAAATCAAACGAATTATTTTTTATGTTAATTAAAAATAATAACAAAACAAAAACAAAAACCACTACTCAACCATGCCGATATGTCATAATCAAAGTCGCGTATGAGTGTGGCTTCATGTAATTATGATCAATATCAAACTACCCACTTTTAGGCATGGGTCTTGTTCAACAATTAAATACAGTTTTAGGTTTTGTCTTTAGTAACTTGAATTAATTTTTGGTAGATTTTTTATACCCATTGTCATACTTTCATAGAGATATGTAGATGTTAATACTATTGTCAGTTCGCTACCATTATTTTAAAAGAAATTTTATAATATTTTGACTAATAATTATGTTGTAAAATTAGTCCAACAGTTTTTCAGATGGCCCAATCAAGAATTAAATCAGGAAGGCCCAAATGCATGTTCCAGGTCCACAACTTAACCAGGCCTAAGTCTTCTCATTTCAAGTATAGGTGGCTTGTTTCTTTGAGCAAGCTTATCTAATTCAAACAGATAAGTTTAATGAGCAGATTACATGCTGAAGTGGCGTAGATTGATTGGATGATGTAGCCTGCATTGCTGAGTCAGATTATAAGGGATATATAAAGAATGAGATGAGGAGAGTGAGGGTTCAGAATTCATTGGTTAGGATTTTCATAATTTCTTCATCTTCTCTCTCGAAATCTCTCTCACAACAGAAAAGTCTCTCTTTTCTCTTCTGGTGAATCCAGTGTTCTTGAGTGATTCTTATTGTAATCTCAGGTGTTGTTATTGTGATTTAAGGTTTAAGAGTTGTATACTCTGTGTAAAGATTGAGAGTGATATCACTTGTGTTCTTGGCTTGTAATGGTTGATTAGGGTTCTTGGTTCTTTAGTGGTAACGGATCTGAAACTTTAGAACATATTGTGTATTTTTCTAGTGTTGATTGGGCATATTCAGTGTTTGTAAAGACTCTCATATAGTGGAAGAACTTCTCTGTGAGGCTCAAAATGGATGTAGGTCTTTTGACCGAACCATTATAAATTTATGTGTTCTTTACTGATTCTTTTGCTTTTATTCTTCCTTTGTATGTGTTATATTTTTTGATCTATATTTTTGTACACTAGCAATCTTCTCTGTTTGCAAGTGATTCTTGCTGGTTTGAGTATCACAAGAGAAAGTTGTTAAAGATTAGGTTTGAATATAATCTTGAGATAGTTTGGGAAGAATTGTTTGCTTCAGATCATGTCTTGTATGACAGTTACGGTTTTTTATTTGCTTGCTGAGAACAATATTGTTGTTGGTGAATATATATTCCTGTCAGACTCTTGTAAGTGAATCTTACTGTATTGTTAAGTCTTGACAAGAAGGTGTTAGAGGTTTTGTATAGTTATAAAATCCTAACAAATTACATAAATCAAATAAAAGTTTGAATAATTATATTTTACATACGTGTTTTGACTAATTTAAAAAAAAAAAAAATTAGATGCAAAATATAATAATAAAAACAAATAAAAAATTTAAAATCACGTATATAGGCATGAATGCTTTTGTCAAGATTAATTAAAGATGATTTTGTTTTTTTATTCTTTTGAACACAAAAATTTATTGGCATGAGAAATATATATAGTTTTGTTAAAAAAAAAGTATATATTATAGGGAAAATATCATTTTAGTCCCTATGGTTTACCATATTATCCATTTTGGTCCCCTTCGTTCCAGTATTAACTATACAGGTCCTTCTATTATCTTTTCCGTTAAAAACATAGAATCTGACATGTACAGAAACCAAAATTACCATTATACCCTTATTATTTTCCCTACATAAAATTTGACATGTGTAGAAACTGAAATGACCATTATACCCTTATTAATTTCCCTACATAAATTCTGACATGTGTATAAACCAAAATGACCATTATGCCCTTGTTATTTTCCCTACATAAAATCTGACCGTTGCAAGTAAAGCAACGGCTCTTTCATTTTTTTTTTCCTTATAAAACCCCCTACACCTACACAATAAATTCCAAACAACTCACACACTCTCATTTCATACAACTCATTCACATTGCTCCATCAAACTCATTCACTCTATTCATACATTTTCTTCTAATTTTCTACTACTATCAACCAGCCACAGCAATATCAAGCGTTTACAAACAATACAAATCAAGAGCATCAAACACAATCATGGAGACATCATCAAGCTCAACAATGGCCATCAATGGCGGGATAATCAAATTCAAAAACCGAAAATGCTCTTGTGGGATTAAAGCCGCTGTTAAGATATCTGAATCTCAAAACAATCCAAAGAAATTGTATTTCTTTTGCGAGAGAGGAAAATGCAATTTCTATAAATTTTGGGATCCTGACAATGAAGAATTCAACCAAACTGAAATCATTGTAAGCAATTCACAAAGATATGATGGTAGAGAAAATTTTCAGGTTCAACAAGAAATGAGAAATGTAATGCAGACATTGGATATTTTATGGCAAAGGATGCAGCACCTAGAAAGCTTACATGTAAGGATACATAATTTGGAAACTAACATTCATGGGAGAATGCATACCCTGGAGTCTACACAATGAGGGTCAAGGCTAATATAGGTAGTTAACATGGTGTTGTTTGGTGTAACAATGGCAGTGTTTGTATTTAGTATTACAAGCAATCATAGAATGTAATCATTAGTAAAGCATAAGCATAAATAAAAAGTAGTCAGAGTTCATAATTTTCTTACATTGCATAACACTTCATAACAAAGTCACATCCAATAACTACCAACTATCTACATGGTGTGTCAAAAGAGGAAATAGATTAACAGCTGCACAATAATGCCTAGATTCCCATTCAAGATTCTACAATTCCAAATTGTGCTACTTAAATGACAAGAAAAATAACAACAGTTAGGCGTATATCGATTCATAACAGAGAATCCCAGTAAACATGTTTACCGGACCAAACCGTAAATTGACATATTACCAATAAACTAAACATACCTAGTTATCATTGAATTAAGCAAAACAAGGGATTGCAGTACAGACAATTAAAACAATATAAATAATTCAACCTCAGTAGATTATAATTTTCTAAATGCGTCAACATACATACAGATATGGATGCAATTATATGTACAAAGAAATCGTAATTAGTAAAGCATAAGCATAAATAAAAAGTAGTTAGAGTTCATAATTTTCTTACATTGTATAACAATGCATAACAAAATCACAGCCAATAACTGCCAACTATCTACATGGTGTGTGTGCTAGCACATTCAAAAATCAAATATCAGCATATCTAATGGTTTACAAACCATAATTAAAAGAATGCTAGCAACAAGACCACACATTTAAACAAAAAATAGGCATGTGACAAAATAAAGTAGTATTCAGTTTTAAAGATTTAAAATAAAACTAGAGTTTGTTTAACCAAGAAATGCTGGTGGTGGTGCTGCTGTCTTCCATCAGTCGAAGTCCATTTGCTTTTGAGTCTAGGTTGGTGGTGGCTGTAAAGATGACTCTTCAAAGGTTGTTTGTTGTTGGATTGGTTGATGTAAAGATGATGTTGTAGTGGAGGTTCCAGTATTCTGTATAAAGAAAAAAAAAATGAATTAGATTAACAAGTTAGAAAAAATGAATCTAGAAAAATTAGATGAAGAAATTTGTGATGTCATACCTTTTTTTTCTTATTGTTGCATGTTCGTGAAGATGACTGTTTAAAGGTTGATTGCTGTTGGATTGGTTGATGTGAAGAAGAGGTTGTAGTGGAGGTTCCATTTTTCTGTAAAAAAATAAAAATAAAAAATGAAATAGATTAACAAGTTAGAAAAAATGAATCTAGAAGAATTAGATGAAGAAATTTGTCATTTTATTGAAAGGTATACCTTTCATCAACTTGGCAATCCTTATTTGTTTAGGTTCAAGCTCTGAGTCACTAAAGTACTCATCATTAGACTTCGACTGATACCCTTCAAATAAATCCATGCACTCCTTTAATATGTCATCATCCCCATCAACATATTCTTCTTTAAATACTGGGACCTTAACATACTGCATATTCTGTCCCTCATTAACCTGTCTACCCTCTTTCTCACCATCCTCACCATCCTCAACATCCTTATCATCATCTTTCTCATTGCCACCATCATAATTCAACATTTCAGCCTCAAAGTCACACCAATCCAAAGTTTGGTAACCACCATGCTGATCTAACACTTCAGGCTCTTTATTGGGTCTAGAAGTTGAACCTTCTGGAGGACTTGGAACATAACATATTTTCTCTAACTCAAAAACTATTTCTCCTAACCCATGATCCCCAAACACTTTAAAAAACTCAATTAACTCACTATCACTATTCACCTAAACTCTCTCACCACTCCAAGGTAAGTGTATCCAAATATGGCAATTTTCGTCAGGCACTTCATCTTTTTCACTAAGCTCATGAATTGTTGCACGAATCAAGGAAATAAGACTTAAATGATCACAATCACACTGACCTACCTCAACCACCTCAACCCCAAATTTCACATTTACTGTGAAAATATCCATGTCACTTGTGCAAAAAAAAAATCAGATTATCAGAAAAAAAACAAAAAAAAAAACAAACAAAAAAAAGGTTTTAGATCATCACAAAAATATATATGAATACAATTAGATTATCAAAAAAAAAATACAATCAAATCATATATATATATATATTATATAAAAGTATCAGGTCATCACAAAAATAATTAGCTCATAAAAAATAAAAAATAAAAGGTCTCAGGTCATCACAAAAACATCTAGGAATGCAATCAGATCATAAAAACCAACTTTCATGTAAAATCATTCACATTGCACCAAAACACTCTCATGTATACAAACATATTTACTAGAATCCTCAAAACAAAACGAAACATGCAACTTTGAACAAGCAAAAAAGATACTTATGTCCGAAAATGAAAGCAAAAACTGGAAACACAATAACACATGCAACAATGAAACAAAAAACTCAATATGAAATAGTTATCCAACCAAACATAAAAGAGCAGAAATAAACCATAAGGGATTCGAACCCGACAGTTTAAGAAAAGAAAATCAATTATTTTTTAAAATTTCCTCTATTTTAGGTAATAACATACAGAAAACAACTTCAACAACCAAGAATTATACTTAATTGCCTTTCAATGGAAAAACCCCCCAATTTTTCATACACTAGCACCCTAGTTAGATGAAATCTTTAAAGAATCTAGATATAACAACACTGCATGCAACAAATATCAATCAAAACAGTAAATCATCCATCATTCTTTCAAAAACTAACTGTAGACTCAACAACCTTCAAATCTTACTAGCAAAAGGCGTTCTTCTGCAAGTATTCCCAAAAACGAACGTCTAGAACTCAGGACGTTGCACACGACTTGGAGACAAACGTGAAAAAAAAAAGTGAAAACAGTCACAAAAGGTGGGTTCTTTACGGTTTTTGGCGCGAAGGTTGAAGGTTATGGTGTTGTGGTTTCTGAAGAAAAACTACAGCAATCTCAAATTTGTGAAGTTTAACCACTAGAGTTAGGTTTTTGTAAAATGTTTTATGACGTGTCAGTATTTGAGATATAATCACATCTCAACCACTTGTTTTTTTTGGTTTTTTTTATTTTATCAAATTTTAATTTAAATAAAGTTACAGTTTTGCCCTTCTTATACAACATTCTAGAAGGGTAGGGATGATTTTACCATTTTACCCTCGCTGTATTAACGTCGGTTTCAAAATTTCTGACAGAATTGGATGGTAGTGTTTAGAAAAGGAATTAATTGAAAACGTTTGGACTTGTATGGTCAATACTGGAACGACAGAGACCAAAATAGATAATATGGTAAACCATAGGGACTAAAATGATATTATCTCTATATTATATCAATGAAAGTCTATAAATGTCTATGAAAGTCTTTTAAAATAAAAGACAGTAAAAGTCTTTTGAAATGAAAGTATATGAAAGTCTTTTAAATGAAAGTCCATGAATTTTTTTTCATAATTTTGTAAAGTCTATAAATATCCATAAAAGTTATAAACTCTACAAAAGTCATCCAATTAAAAAGTTTTTATAAGTCTTTTGAAATCCTAATTGAATTACAAAAGTCATCCAATTAAAAAATTTTATAAGTCTTTTGAAATCCTAATTGAATACAACCCCCCCCCCCCCCCCCCATAAATATCCATAAAAGTTATAAACTCTACAAAAGTCATCCAATTAAAAGTTTTTATAAGTCCTAATTGAATACCCCCCAGCATTCATCATTACTTTGCTCATTTTGCTCATTTTAGTTTACGCTTGTGATTGAATTTAGTTTTCTTAATTGCAATTAGTAATGTCATTTTAGTTTAATTTTAGTCGTTAAGTAAAAATCAAATTTCGATTATTCAAATAGTAACTTAATTAATTAATTTCAATACTCAACTCCTCAATCCTCACGGGAACGATTCCCTATTTACCTTATACTACTCCACGGCCTTGTACAATTGTGAGCACCCTTTCTAGTTGGAACAGAAAACACATCAGTGTACACCCTCAAGTGATCAAATCCATGTTCTACTCCTATTAGCATGTCCCACACTATTCTACCCCCAAGCCTTTTACTAATGGAAACTTGCAACACTCAACCTAGACTAATTCAAGTCTTATTGAGATTTTTATCCATTTATAAGGCTTGATCTATGTGTCCAAAATGATAATATGTAATATAGAATATGTGATCAATATATTCTATGGAAACTATACTTCAATTAAGCGCAGATCAAAACATAATCTAGTTGAAACTAAGCTAGATGCATTTAAAGCATGAAAATATATATACTAAAAGTCTAAATAAACATAGAAGGGGGGGGGGGGGGGGTGAATAGGTTTTAACCAAATTAATTGTCAACTATTTCGGTTAGTCAATATTAATTGCGAAAATCCCTATTCTCTAACACAAATCATTATATAAAACAAGTGCAGAAATAATATAAATGACACAATGATTTGTTTTACGTGAGAAAACCCCAAAAAGGTAAAAAAAAAAAAAACTCACGGGTATAATTGTTAATCAAACCATCAAATCCACTATTTGAAAATATGATTACAATCTAGGTTGACCACATCAAACTTATATGATTACTAATCCGTCTTTGCTACCCGGAGGCCTTTAATAATGATTCTAGGCTCTTGCTTATAAACTATCAAAGGTAAATACAATAATTAACTCTCAAAGAGAAAAAATAAACAACCTATTGTGAATATTAGCAATATTCAAAGTGCATAAATACAAGGTCAAACATTTAAGCTTACCTAGTCATGGATGAACATGTCAAACACTTCTAGATATCATGTTGTTATATGACATGCATACAACTTAGATATATGTGCAAATAAAACCTTATATGCAATATCTATCACAAACAAATCACAAAACATAATAAAAAAGCAATCTTGAAACTAGTCAAGTCATAAAGGAGCTATCTTATAAAGCAAGAACATGTGAAAAGATGAAGATGATGTTCTAACTACAAGTCATGTGAGCAATAAAGAAAACCCATGAAAAATCATACCTAGAGGATGCTAGATGATGTATGAATCATGAAAGGATGATAGGTGTTTGTGTTTTGGATGATAAAAATCAAGTCTTGATGACTTTGCTTTGAAAACACTCTTTTGCTCTCTTAAAGTTGTAATTTTTGCTATAAAAAAACGAAGTGAGGCCATCAAGACATATATATATATATATAAGACCTAGACAAAGTGAGGTCATTTTGGGAAAAACGTTTCAGCTTCCCGTCATGTGCACTGGTCTGTGCGTTGGTCAAGTAACGCACGACCAGCACACAACCTCTGCTAAAGTTGCGCTAGTGTGAGCTGTGCATGACAACCAACGGCAAACCTCTGCTCGAGTTGCACTGGTTGCTACGTTGGAGTAGTAGCGCAATGCACAGGTGTGTGCTTTTGCACATATCAAACACAAAGTGGTGCAAATGTGAATAGTGAAATACATACACACAAAAAGCGATGATCACACATGCATGCTAGAGAAGTGTGTGTGTGTGTGTGCAACTAAATCTCTTCAATTAAGAGTCAAGACAAGTAAGTTACCTTCCTTGAAGCACTTGAAGTCCACAATGAGGTCCATTAGCATTTGATGAGTATTCTTCAATCCTCCCTTACATATTTGAACCCCATTGTGATTTTGTCAACAAAATAAGCCAATCAAAAAATGAGCCATTTACAAAGCACATTCAAAATACCTAACTATAAGATATTTAGAGCAAGAAAACATGTTAAGCTCATAATCAAAAGATAATCTAACTTGATAATGAAAGCAATACCACCAACCCATATATGTTCAAGTCAAAACAAAAAAATCAAAGTAACAAATAAGGATTCATACAAGAATAATCAAAACAAGTTTGAGTTCATAGAATACCTTGAAAGTGTGAAGTAGCCTCCACCAAAAATAAAGTATATCACTCTAGGACTTGAACAATTGACTCTATAAATGGTTGAGCTTGGTAGGGCTCTTAAAAATGAATCTCACGGTTTTTGGAATCCCTCAAATCAAAGGTTTGTATGAGTGAGAAATCAATGATTGAAGATATGAGAGTTTTTGAAAAATTGCTGGAAAATTTCTGTATATAAGGCAAGAAGAGTGCCCTTAATGTGAGGTGCCTCACGCCAAGGCACCTATCTCATGCGCCTGGAAAGAACGTGAGCTTCCTCGTGCCACTCTTGGTTGCTCACGTGGGTAGCCAAGGGATTTTGGTGTGACCTGCCTCACGCCGAGACCAATTTCGAATCCGACTTTTCAAAAACCAATTCCGAACAATCTAGCGACTCCAAAATCAATCCCAATCTTCAACCAACACTTAGAATGTCCGAATGGTCTCGAAGAATATCCTAAACCACTTTGAATTTCCTAAAATACCCCTAAATCATAAAGTAACTCAAAAAGGCTCGGAAACACTCGAAACCGCTTGTATGAGATACCGAATCGCTCTGAACTCAACTAGAGACAAAACTTAACATAGTTGAACCGCATAAATGGAAAAATCTAATTTCCTTGGAGATATTTAGCCGACAAATAAAATCAAACAAAGATAGAAATCAAACATCAAAAATACACAAACACATCCAAATATGACATTCCTTAATTTTAATTCCTAGAACATGTTCAACTAGGAATATTAATGAACTAATGCATGTACATACGAAATGTGAACATGTGAGCTACATAGAATTTGCACAATGATGCAAGGATACAAATGCATGGTGTGTGTGTGTGTGTGTGTGTGTGTGTGTGTGTGTGTGTGTGTGTGTGTGTGTGTGTGTGTGTGTGTGTGTGTGTGTGTGTGTGCGTTTTGATAAGGAATTTTTCCAACACAAAACATAAACCTAACACTTATGCACACTCATCACAAGACTAAGGGAAAAATTCATTTCCATCCTTACTGTTTCAATAATTATCAATTCGATCCTTCTAATTTAACTAACATCAAACAAATCCTAAGAGTCATGTAATTATTATCAAAAAAAATCCTTATTTCAATTTAGTTCAAAATAGTCCTTGTGAAAGTTAAGTGTGATGTTAGTGCAAAAGAATAGTTTGTTACTTTCAATTTTAAATGTTAATTGAAATAACGAAATTAAGTGTGATGTTAGAATTTGCACAATGATGCAAGGATACAAATGCATGGTGTGTGTGTGTGTGTGTGTGTGTGTGTGTGTGTGTGTGTGTGTGTGTGTGTGTGTGTGTGTGTGTGTGTGTGTGCGAGTACCTATAGCCTTGCAAGAGGTTAAGGTCTCAATTTTATCTTAACTTGACGATGGAGCATCACCTCTTGAGGACTTACTTGCCTAGAAAGTCGGCATTCTCCTTGAAACTCGGAATCACTAGAACCATCTAGGCAACTAAACCATTACAAGCAAAGAGCGTTTTGATAAGGAATTTTTCCAACACAAAACATAAACCTAACACTTATGCACACTCATCACAAGACTAAGGGAAAAATTCATTTCCATCCTTACTGTTTCAATAATTATCAATTCGATCCTTCTAATTTAACTAACATCAAACAAATCCTAAGAGTCATGTAATTATTATCAAAAAAAATCCTTATTTCAATTTAGTTCAAAATAGTCCTTGTGAAAGTTAAGTGTGATGTTAGTGCAAAAGAATAGTTTGTTACTTTCAATTTTAAATGTTAATTGAAATAACGAAATTAAAAATATATATATATAAAAAAATTAGAAAAAGAAATTCCTAAAAAAATATACCAAAATATGAAAATAATTGAATATAAACTACTTAAAAAATTGAATACTATATTAAAAAAAAAAAATCATAATATAAAAATTTAAAAGTTATGAAAGCATAAAATATAATTAAACAACATATATATAAAAAAATTGCATATACTAAATAACTGAAACTAATAAAAATTAAAATTGAAAAATTGAAAAAATCAACAAAGTAATAATTAAAAATTATTAAATTATTTATATAATTTAAAATAAAAGACAATTTGAAAAACATAATTGGGGTCGTGGATAGGCATGGCAATGGATCAGATCGGAAATCCCCATACCCAAAACCTGGTTGGGGTAAGGTGCCCCATACTAGACCCATGCCACAAACGGTTTTTCAATTTTAGGGGGGGTTTTACGGGATCATCTTGGTAAGGTCTTGTGCCTTTTCTCTTCCTATGTGGGTGTTCAAGATATTGCTGCTATTGAGATTTTAGCAATTGCGAAGGCCTGTGAGCTTTTGGAATCAAGACCTGATCTGACCAAGAGGAGTATTACTATAGCAAGCAACTGTCAAACTGCTGTGGATTGGGTGAAAAATGGGGTTTCGGGTGGTGATAGTCATGTTAAGACTATTCAATATATTTGCAGTTGTTTAGAGTCTTTTGTTTTCGCTTCGATGTTTTATTGTCCTCGGGGAACCAATCAATTTGCGGACAACCTCGCCAGAAAGGGTGCTGCTGGTGGAGAGGAAGTGCGATGGAGTGCCTGATGTGGTTGTTTTTTTTCTGTTGGACGAGATCGTCTATTTCTTTTGCTAATATCCTTGCCAAGAAAGGTGTGGTGTCTGGTATTGATGAGCTTTGGTAGAGTGTGTCCTGTTTCGTTTTTTCTTTTTTCTTTTCTCTGTTTGGCTATGCCTCTTCTGGCTTCCTTTGTTTAGGTGCTCTTGGTTGTTGCTGCGATGTCAAAGTTCAGCGACAGTGGCTGTTTGTTGCCTCTGTCACAGTCTTTTGATGATTGGCAGTGTGGGTTGTAATGGGTGTGCATGCTCTGTTTTGATTGCCGGTGCAGGTGTGTGGTTTCTTGTGGTGTTGTTGTGTTTGGTGCCTTTGGGCTTTTGGCTTTTGCCTTAATATACTTGCCTTTAAAAAAAAAAAAATACAAAAAAAAAGTTTTTCAACTTTTGTCCATACCCCGACTTGAATTGACCCATTTCATATAAAAACAATTTCTCAACCCACTAAATATACAAAATTTTCCATATAATTGAATTTCAGGAGAAAGACTTAAATTTTTTCATTAATTTAAATTTTCAAAAAAATAATTAAATTCAAAATATACTTAAATTTAAACATTCACTTAAAGTTTAAACATGAACTACAAATAAACATTAAAACTTAAAGTTTAACATTCACTTAAGTTTAAACATAAACTAAAATTTCATAGAACATAACATCTAAATTTAATAAAACTTGAATTAAACTATGAAATACAATTACACAAAGATTCACCACCTTCTTGCTTTGTTCCATCGCAGGCATTCTCTTAAATTGCGACACGATCATTTGCACCACATGACGGTGCCATACATTAGGTCATTTGTCATAGGGATTATAAACAATACTACACGCATCAGTCCCACAAAGAGTACTGAGTTCACTACCTTCTTTCTCGAACATGAGCTCAGTCATCTCCTTCTCTCTGTTATCTTCCTTCGTTTTTTCAATTGGTCATTGGACTTCAAATTCGTCTGCCTAACAAATCTATCCTGATTCACCACCTTCTTGTTTTGCTCAATCTCCAGCATCCTCTTAAATTGCGAAACGATCCTTTGGACCCCATGATGAGAAGGCCACACATCAAATTGATTGTCGTAGGGACTATAAACAATAGTGCACGCAACAATCCCACAAAGAGTATTGAGTTCACTCTTTTTGTGTGATTTTGCCCAATTCAAACTATTCAATTTATAGGAAAGATGCAATAGTTTTTAGGGTTGTAGATCCTTATTGCGGAAATTAAGTTTACCTTATTAGGAGTAATAACTAAATTAGGCACACCACCAATCCTCATCTTTTCTCCCTCGTATAAAAATATTAAATTTTCAAATTTTCATTGCAACCTTCCTAAATTTTCATTGGGCACGATCTCCCAATTTATAGGACAATAGAAATATGTAAATAACAAAAAGAAAGTAGGGTAAAATTTAAAGATAATTACCATAATTATCATCCATTTGGTTGGACGCTATCAAAATGACCATTACAATATAAAAAATTTAGTACAAAATGACCACTATATGTGAATAGTGTGATAGAAATGGCCATCCAAAAGAAACTTCATCTTAGCGGTTGCCCATTTGGTGAGATGCTACCCTAGTGGCCACGTTATTATTTATTAAAATTAAATAAAATAATTATTATTATAATAATAATAACTTATTCCAAATTAAAAAATAATAATTATAAGAAAAGTAACTTTTTAAAATATTTTAAAAAATTAAAAATAAAAAAAAAACATAATTTGAACAAATCAAGAAAATAAAAAATAAAAAACTATATTTCCAGTTACCCATCATTATGATAGACAGTTGGAGATTTTTTTTTAAATAATAATAATAAACATAAAAATTGTGGTGGAGATCCAATCATTAATCATTATTAGCACACTGTGTTGACATCTTTTTATTAAAAATAAAAAACAAATTCATTATTAAAAAATATTATTATTTTAAAATTTAGTTTTTTCATAATTTTTTTAAAAGATAACGCTTTCCTTTCCTTTTTATTTTTTATTTTTGCTTTTTTTAAGAAAAACCTTTCTTTTAAACTTTATGTTTTAAAAAAAATATTTTTTTTTAGATTTAATTTTAATTTGCAATTGGGTGACCTCCAGGATAGGATGGATAGCATCTAATCAAATGGGGTGGCCACTATAGTAAAATTTTCTACGAATGGCCATTTATGTCATATATGTTATTAGTCTATAATGGCCATTTTTAACCAAATTTACCATCCAATGGTCATTTTGATAATATCCAATCAAATGGCTGGCTGCTAGGGTAATAGCCCCTAAAATTTATATAAACTTTAAAAAAAAATTACTTGTTAAGTAATGTACACATAAAAAATTATATGGTAAGTAATGTACACATAAAAAGTTATATGGTAAGTAATGTACACATCGAAAATTAATTTAATTAATTTGGTTCATGGTTTTCACTGTGAACTGAAATTGAATTGTAAGTAATGTACAAATTGAAATTTAAATTAATTGATTTGGTTCATGATATTTGCAGTAAAATGAAATTATATGGTAAGTAACATACACATAATAAATTAAATTAATTGATTTTGTTCATGGTATTCAGGGCGGAGTGGGGAGCTAGCGGGGGCCATGATGGTATTCTTACTTCTCAGTAATGAAATTACAAGGAAAGTAATGTACACATTGAAAATTAAATTAATTGATCTGTTTCATGTTATTCCATGTAATATACACATCTGAATTTAAATTAATATATATTTTTTTAAAGGTATGATCATATAATTAAGTGAACAAATTTGTCTTGGATTCTAAAGCCAAGCTTTTTTGAGCCTATCACCTTTAGAGATGGCAAAAATCCCCGGAGTATTGTGTCATATACTCATATTTATATATATTATCTACATACTGATTTCATGAGTCATGAATGTAACTTATATACTTTAAGGATGGAAATAAAAGTTTTGGTGAACGAGCAGCCATGGCAGCTAAAAGCTAAATGCAACCGGGTATACAAGTTTTATTACAAAAATCTATGTAATAATAATAAATAATAATATCATTGAAATGGTATTCATACTTATAATAATACTTAATAATTTTTATTGCAGCTGATTGGTGGTTAATGTATAAAAATTGTGCTCCATCATTGCGTGCAATAGCAGTTCACATATTGTCACAAACAGCATCATATTTTGCATGCGAAAGAAATTGGTCCATATTTACTTTAATCCACACAAAACAAATAAACTGTCTTGCTTATTCTAAGCTTGAACAACTTGTTTATTGTTATTATAATATAAAATTGAAACTTAGGAATATGGCAGCTAAAAAAGATAAAGTAGATGAAACTGATTTTATGGATCTACTTCAAATAGCTGCTGAAGCAAGGAACAATAATGAGAATCTTTTTTTATTGGGTTAGACTTGCCTATTTGGATGCTGATGAGGGAAATCATGATCCACAAATTGCTTCTCATACTCGAGACATGGGAATAAATGTTGAACAAGTGATTAGAGAAGAAGTTGGTGTAGATCGTGGAGTTACTGTTAGCAGCTCTTCCAATGACCAACATTCCTCTGATGGAAATAGTGGAGGAAAAGATGAAGGAGATAATGGAGGAGGTTAGGATTCTGGTGCAAGAGGTTGGGATGCTAGTGCAACAAGTTGGGATGTTCGTGCCAGAGGTTGGGATGCTGGTGCAACATGTTGGAATGCTAGTGCGACAGGTTAGGATGCTCATGCAGATAATTTTGATCAAAATTATGGTAGACAACATGGAGGAACAAGTCAAATTGATGAAGATCCTTTGAATATGACTCTCTCCTCATTAAGTATGGACACAGAAAATAGTTCTTTGGGTGATTCGCAGACAAGGTCAAGTTCTCATATACCATATTATGGTAGTTATGGTAGCTGCAGTATATTTGATTATCCTTCTCCACAAATGTCATATGCAATACCTATATATACAGATCAACAATATCTATCAAGTTGGGTAAATCCAAATTATCCAATTCATGGATCAGTTGGAAGAGATCAAACAACTTAAATGTGACATATTAATAACTACCTTGAAAACTATACTAGCACGTTTTCCTGAGAAAATTGTTGTTCGAATCAAGATTGAAATATATCTTATGTATTTGAACCAGTAAAGAATTCATTTTGGTTTTAAATTTCAGACATGCAATGTATTATTATGTATAAATTATGATTTATGATATAATCTTGGAAGTATGGAACTATATATATATATATATATATTTTTTTTAATGATAATTTTGTTTATTAAATATTTAATCTCTTTATATTGTATATAATATTCTAAAAGTGAAAAAAAAAATATTATTCTATTAAATACTCAATTTTAAAAATTATATACAGACTCTATCTATGTTATAATTTATATTAAACTCATAATTATGCTAATTTATCGTTAAAATATGATTCATGTGATGTATAATTACTTATTTAAGCTTGTCCTAAAATTTCACAAAAAAATTCTAACTTTAGATGTAAATATCCATCATTTTTTTTATTTTTTACCGAATATCCACCGATATCGATAATATCTCCGATATATCCATAAATTTAAAAGCCTGATATCGATACCGATACCGATATTTTATTCCTTACTTAAAACCGGGCTCAAATCGGGTATGGGTCAAACTTTTTTGACCCAGTTTTTATCGGGTCGGATTTGGGTCAACCATTTATGCCCCGAACTACCCCATTTGACCCAGTATTTATATAATTATTTTTTAAAACAAAAAAATATAAAGTGAAAAACAAATCTATAACCTCTTTGTCTCTTTACCTAATTTCATTTTATGTTTGAATTTAATGTTTATTAAACTTAGATGTTGTGTTCTATTAAATTTAAGTTTATATATGAATTTTATGTGTGTGTTAAAATACTTTTCTATAGTGTATGTTTGTATTTAAGTGTATATATAAATTTCCAATCCAAAGAGAAAAAAAATTGTATATTTTTTAATTTAAATGTATTTTAAAATTTAATAGAATGTTAAATTTTAAATCAATGTCCTAAAATTCGATTGTATGGGGAAATATTTGAATATTTAGTTGTTTGAGATATTTTTTTTTTTATATAAGAAAAAAACAAAACGGGTCATTCGGGCATGGGTCGGGTTTCGGGCAACTCATGCAAATCGGGTTTCGGTTATGGGGCTCCTCTGATTCAATCCATTGCCATCACTAATCACCTTCAGCAATAGTGGGGATATGAGGGTCTCGGAATTTATTGATTGTGATCGGCAAAGTTGGGATTTGGAGAAGCTGGCTGCTACTTCTCTTCCGATGGATATTGAAGCTATTTTGTCAATTCCTATTAGCATTAGGGGCGGGGCATTTTTAGTGAAGAGTGGGTATAGATTGGCTTTGAGAGAAAAAATGAAAGAGGCTTCTTTGAGCTCAACTGTCATTAGTGTTTATATGACTGAGATTCATTTGTGTTTTCGATTTCTTTGCTTTCTTGCTCTGAATAATATTTGATTTAGATCAACTCAATTAATTACTTGGATAAATGAATGGATGATTATCATTGACAATCTGCAAAGAAATTTGCTTGACACAAAAATGATAGCATAGTATGAAGAAAAACACAAAAAGTACGGTACATAAAGCAAAATATGAATTGATAAAAATGATATTTGTGATAAAGATAAAATACATAAATCAATTAAAAGCGACTTGAATCTTGAATATTGATTCTTCAAGGCAGAAAATTGTTGGACTGGCGAGGAGTATGGCAGGTATCTCTGAATGGCAGTATCAAGTCATCCCCATTAAAGCTTGATTCTGGGCTCATCGAATTCATAAACCACGGCTGTTTCTCCATCTGATCAATACCACCACTACTACTGGCAGCTGCCTGAGAGCTCTCTCCAACAGTCCTCATCACACCATGATTTGGTGCTGGTGCTGCTGCGGCTGCTGTTGAGGATGATGATGATCCTGCCACCATAGCCATCCTATTGTTGGTATCAGACTGGTACTTGTAAATGTCCTTCAAGTACTGCTCGATCGTCCATCCCAGATCATTCAAATCCATCATGCCCAAAGGGTGCAGGCTCCTGCCTACCAGGGTTTCGAACATGAGTGCTATCATTTCCTGTTCTTTGTTGTCCTTCATTTGCTTTATCAATTGGTCATTGGATTTCATAATCCGCTGCCTGAGAAAGCTATCTTGATCCAACATCCTTTTGCCTTGCTCCATCTCGGGCACCCTCTTGAATTGCGACACAATTCTTTGGACCCCATGATGGGAAGGCCAGACGTCAGGTTGATTCTCGTAGGGACTGTACACAATAGCACACGCATCAATACCACAAAGTGTACTGAGTTCACTCACCTTCTTCAATAGACCCTTCTTTCTTTTCTTGAAGGTGACTTTCCTTGTGGAATCATTCGGGATGTAGCAGAGCTTCACCTTCCTCCTAGCCATGGCTGCTACAGAGAGAGAAACAATGGAAAACAAAAAATACAAATAAAAATTTGAAAACAGAATATAGAACTTGTTGTTTCTTTTTATGTGTGCTTTTTCCCTATGCAGAAATGCTATTTACAGGAGAGATGCAATGTTTTTTAGGGTTTCGTAATCCTTACTGTGGAAATTAATTTTACCTTAACAGTAGTAACAACTAAATAAGGGCACCCCACCAACCCTCATCTTTCTCCACTCTCAATAAAATATTAAATTTTCAAATTTTCATACGATCAGTTTAAATTTTCATCACGATCTCTCGAGTTAGAGTATAATTATAAATGAATCCGAATAGTTTTCAAAATTAATACTTTTAAAATGTCTCCTACAATTTGCTAATAATGTATCCCTTATTCTTTCAAAATTTGTCCAAAAACCCCATAATGAGTCACCTGATCAATATACATTTAATCATGTAAAAGTAATAAAACACAATCCTAAAAAATTAATCTAAAAATCAATAAAGTGCTAATCTTTCATTACCATATAAATCATGCGTTGTTGTACTAAATGATATCGCAGTAAATCACTTTTTGATTTCGTGAATGACTTCATACCAAATCACTTACCATACAGGCATACAGGCATGCATGTTAATTGGATTGATACTTTTAGGGTTAAATATTTTGGGTTAGGTAGCATTTCTGTCTAGAGTAATTATTGATGAATTGATATTAGTTTAAAAAAAAATCTCCTTTAAAACATCTCATAAAAATATAAAATTAGTTAAATGATCTCTTTTACGTCTTTTAGATTTATTTTTTCCAAAAAAAAAAAAATATTATGAAATCCTATTAATTTGTGTGTATTTTAGGTAGTGGAAAGGGGTGCTCAAATCAAAGCAATTATTACATTGTTATAAATAGTGGATATGAAAAAATCTGGTTGCAGTGGTAAAATATGGTAAGGTTGATAAGGAGAATTTAATTTGGTGGATACGTAAAAGTTTTATATGGTTTGTTTGAGATAGGATTAGTTGTATTTTTATCATTTTATGAATGGCAATATCCAATATTGAATCACAACCATTGGATGTAGAGATGCTTATCTGGTTTTTTTTTTTTTTTTTTTTTTTTTTTTTGGCAATATCTATTAATTCGGGATCAAATATTTTTTTGAAAGCTTTCACTATTGATAGGATTCGAGTCGTTGACTTGGGAGTCATTTACCCAAACCCCAAACTCATCCATCTATCAGCTAAGCTACGCCCCTATTGGCTAGAGATGTTTATCTGTTGCTAGACAATGAGAATGCCAAGTCATATATGACTCCGCATGACATTTATACACACTCATCATAAGTGTAAGGAAAAAATTAATTGCATTCCTTTTCAATTAGGGATGAACACTTCCAACTTAACCCGAGTGACCCGACCTAGCCCGACCCGATATGGCCAGGTTGGGTCGGGTTAGTTGAATAGAATGACTAAAATCGAGTTGGGTCGGGTTATCATTTTATATAAAATGATAAGAACCGAAGGAGCTTTCATCTCTGTAGACATCTATATTCACACAGCTAGCTTCTCATCTCTCATATCTGCTCTCTCATTTCTACTGATTTCATATCATATCTACTCTCCACGCCGTCACCGTTGTCCTCATCTCCACCCAACACCGTTGTCATCTCCTCCACGTTGCTCTCCTCTCCTCCACGCACGCTGTTACCCTCCACACTGAAATTTGTCTTCTACTGATCCAAAGATCGGTGCTCTTCTAGTTCATAGTTTGCAAATTCTTTAGTATCTTTTTTTTTTTTTCCGTTTTGTTCAGTGTATATTAATTTTTATTCTTCAAGGTCTAAGGTTTTGGTTGTTTTGTGTATACTAAAAAATTGAAAAGAAACAAAGAAACAAAGGGGTCGGCATGGGATTTGGTGAGATTTGGATAGAGATTGCATTTTAGTATTAAGACCAATTTCGAATAATTCAAAATTCAATTCTTTATATTTTATTTTTGTTTTGCTCTCAGATCGGAGATAAAAAAGCCTTTTCTTTAAGAATTAATCATTTTCTGATTTGGAATATTCCTTTTATATTATGAAAATGAAACATTAATCTAACGAAAACAACTGTGTTAACCCGATTAACCCAACCATACCTAACGTGAAAAAACATTGGGTTAGGTTTGGTTGGATTGGGTCGAGTTGAAAACTTGTGTTGGGTTTAATAAAGTGTAAAGTGTTTGTTGTAAACAGATAGGTGTTTGATTAAAGTTCTAAGAGAGAAGAAGAAGCTAATCTAAGCTCTATGAAACTCCATTAATGGAGAGAAAAATATCTCAGAGGATTTTCATTATATTTGAAGAATAAATCATTACAATACTTACTACTCTACTTGTCTTATATACAAGTATCAGCAAACACATATTAAATGTGATCTCTTGATTCAAAGAATTGTAAAACATGTGTGATAAAAGAATTATGTTATATGACTTCAACATTCTATTATTCTAACATTAGTTGATTAACCAAGCTTCCTAGTTAACTAACCAATGCTTAACCGAAATCTAACCACTAGTCCTGGTTAGTCATAATGTGACTATCAAATATGCAGCTCACCATACTGATTGGTTCGATAGAAGAGCCATCAAAGTGTGTTGGTTTATCATTCCCCTGCAAACTGAACTGGGGTGAAGCCACAAGTTGAAGTTTGTTGCAGAGATATCGAAAGCGATCACGAGTGAAGCCTTTGGTGAAGATATCAACCACTTGATGCTCTGTTGGAATATAACGAACATCAACCTCACCAGACATCACTTTCTCACGTATGAAATGTGTGTCAATATTAATATGTTTGGTCCTTTGATGAAAGACAGGATTTTGAGCTAAAGCATTAGCTTATATATTGTCACACCACATAACAGAAGAACCATAAAAGGTAATTCCCAGCTCACTAAAGAGAGACCGAAGCAATAGAATATCAGTCGTAACCTAAGCAATAGAGCGATATTCAGCTTCTGTACTCGACCGAGCAACAACTTTCTGTTTCCTAGAGCACCAAGACACCAAATTACCTCCTAAAAGTACACAATTTCAACTTGTGGAGTGACGATCGTCAACGCAGCTAGTCTAATCAGCATCCGCAAAGGCTTCAAGAGACAGTGAGGATGAAGGCCTGAAATTAATACCAAGATAAATAGTTCCTTTGAGATAACGCAACACACGTTTGCATGCTTGCCAATGAACCATAGTTGGAGCTTTTAAGAACTAACTAAGTTTTTTTACAACAAACGAAATGTCAGGTCGAGTATTTGTTAGGTACTGAAGAGCTCCAATAGTGTTGTGATAGAGAGTAGGTTTAGAAAAAAGAGCACTATCTAATAAAGAAAGCTTGGTTCCAGCAGTAATAAAGGTGTCACAAATCTTTGCATCATCCATATTAGTCTTCTTAAAGAGGTCAAAGGTGTACCTAGCCTGAGTGAGAAACAAACCAGAAGAGTTACGGAAGGCCTCAAAGCCAAGGAAATAGTTTACAAGACCAAGAGTCTTTAGAGCAAAGGTTTAATGTAGAGTGCATATCACTTGCTTGATTTGTGTGGGATTGTTTCCCATAATTAAGATGTCATCCACATATACTAACAAAAAGATGGAATCGAAACTAGAGAACTTGATGAAAAGAGAGGAGTCTGAGGTCGAATTTCTAAAGCCCCAAGAAAGGAGAGTTAACCGAAGTTTAGTGAACCAACTCCTAGGTGCTTGCTTTAAACCATATAACGATTTGTTCAATTTGCACACATGAAAAGGCCTTATGTTGTCCACAAAACCAGTAAGTTGTGCCATGTAAAAAACCTCATTCAAGTCTCCATTCAAAAATCCATTGTTGATGTCTATTTGCTCAATAGACCAACCATATGAAACAACAATGGAGAAGATGACACGGATTGTGGAAGCCTTAACAACTGGACTAAATGTATCGGAGAAGTCAAAGGCCAGGGGTTTGATGGAATCCCTTGGCAACCAAACGTGCTTTGTATCTTGAAACACTGTCATTTGGATTGTATTTGGTCCTAGTAACCCATTTAAAGCCTACCACATTCATTGACTGATCAAACGGAACAAGAGTCCACGTGTGATTGGCTTGCAAGGCTTCAAATTCGTCAACCATTTCCTTCTTCCATTTAGTATCCAGTAAGACAACTTAAGCCAAATTTGACATCTCCTAGATAATAGCTAGCATTGGTTTGAAAAACGTTAGGTTTGCAAATGCCACTTTTTGATCTAGTTTGCATAGGATGTAAGGCCATAGGTTGCATAGGAAGTGAGGCTATAGGTAATGGAACAAAAACAGCTAGGCTAGGAGCATTATAACGTGCAGACATATGACTATTACTATGTATATGAGTAGAAACAGTTGGGCTATAAGCAGAGTTTGACCTCTATTACAAAGGTGAAGTAATGTTGGTTAGGAAATGGGCTACATTCGGTGAGGCTAAGTTTGTGCTTCATTATAGTATGTTTGATTCTGATGTTGCTGTTATTGTGGTGGTCCTTGAAAAGCCTGATCAAAATGAAAATAACACTTTAATGCACCATGTCCAGGTTTGTTACATACTTGACAATGGATTCTTCCATTTGATCTAACACCAGAACGATTGCTCCTGCCTCCTCTGCCTCAATAGCCTCTCCTATTGGAATGATAGCTTTCATCTATTTGGCCTCTTTGTCCTTGAAAAGTGTTTGAAACAAAGTTGGCACTTACTTGACTAACATCAAGCCGATTAGATGAATTTAAGTGTTGAATCCTTTGTTCATGCATCATCAACATGAACTGTGCATCTTCCAAAGAAATACACCTTTGAGTAATGATCACTGATACAATCGAGTCAAATTCATGACCTACACCATTCACTAAACTTGTAACAAGGTCACATTCTTTAATGTCCTCTCTAACAGCCATTAGAGCATCACCTAGATTTTTAATCTCCAAAACAAAATCATTTACAGAACTAGATCTTTTCTTGATGCTTTGAAGTTGTTGCCTAAGTTGAGCAGTTTTGGCTAGAGATTGTTGGCAGTATAATCTCTCAATTCGACTCCAAACTTCATTAGATGTTTGACATCCAATAACTTGTCCTATGAGATTTTCGCTTATTGTTGAGTAAATCTAGCTTATAAGAAGCTTATATATATGTTTCCAGATGCTATATTCTTGACTAAACCTTTACTCAGTCACGATTTCACCAGATTCATTTAGAACTTCTACAGAAGCGTACTTATTTCTTGGTTCATTCAATCCACAAATATATTCTTCTAAATCCAAAGCTTGAATAGAGGCTAATACCTGAGCCTTCCAGTACATGTGATTGTCTTTACCAAGTTTGATTGGAAGGTTGTAGTTCATGCACTTTGATACTGATGAAAACTCTATAGGCGTAGTAGCTTGTGAGAGACTTTGATTTGATGTTCGTGTTGTACTCGGAGATTTATTCTAGACTGGAGGTCGTGATTGATTCTCGACTGGAGATCGTGTTGTCATGACGTTTATTAGAAAAGCTATGATACCATAACAAAGTGTAAAGTGTTTGTTGTAAACAGATAGGTGTTTGACTAAAGTTCTAAAAGAGAAGAAGAAGCTAATCTAAGCTCTATGAAACTCTATTAATGGAGAGAAAAATATCTCAAAGGATTTTCATTATATTTGAAGAATGAATCATTACAATACTTACTACTCTACTTGTCTTATATACAAGTATTAGCAAACACACATAAAACGTGATCTCTGAATTCAGAGAATTGTAAAACACGAGTGATAACATAATTTTGTTAGACATCAGCATTCTGTTATTCTAATATTAGTTAATTAACTAAGCTTCCTAGTTAACTAACCAATGCTTAACCAAAATCTAACCACCAGTCCTGGTTAGTCATAGTGTGACTATCAGCAATGCAGCTCACCATAATGATTGGTTTTACAAAGGAGCCATCAGAGTGTGTTGGTTTATCAGGGTTAGGGTGAAATTTTTCAACCCGATATATGATTAGGTTGGAAAATTTCCAACCCAACCCGAAAAACGGCCATTCCTAGTTCAATAACTATCAATTTGATCCCTCTTATTTAACTAACATCAAACAAATCCTTAGAATTTCATGTAATTATTATCAAAAAAAAAAAATTACCTTATTTCAGTTTGGTACAAATTAGTCCTTTTGGATTGAGAAAGTTATGTTTGACATTAGTGCAAAACTGTAGTTTGAATGTTTGATACATTCAATTTTAAATGTTAATTGAAATAACAGATCAAAATAAAATAACTGGAAAAACAATATGAAAATAATTGAATATTAACTACTTAACAAATTAAAAACTATATTTAAAAAAACTGTCATAATATAAAAATTTAAAAAGTTATGAAAGCATAAAATATAATTAAACAACATAATAAAAACAATTGCACATATTTAATAGCTAGAACTAATAAAATTTAAATATTATTTTATTTTCAAAATTATTTATATAATTTAAAATAAAATAAAAATAATTGGGGTCCTGGATAGGCATGATAACGGATCGGATCGAATCGGATCGGCATGCCACATACCAAAAACCTTATTGGGGAAAGGTGTTGTCTGGTGCTCCATACTTGACCCGTCCCTAGAACGGGTTTTCGATTTTCATCTCATACCGCCTTGAATTGATCCATTTCATTAAAAATAATAATAATAATAATAATAATAATAATAATAACTATTGCTCAAACCAGTAAATATACAAAATTTACCATATGATTAAATTTTAAGACAAAGACTTATATTTTATCATTAATTTATGTTAACCGCTTAAAAAAGGTTGGGATCCAAAGAAGAATTTTCCTCCCTTACCAAGACTAACGGAGTAGAAGAACGCTACAGGGAACATCAAGCCAACATATGAGAGAACCGGAATCGATACCTCTACGACAAGCCATATGAGGACTAGGACCAAGAGCGAGATCAACATGATTCCCCAGTATCGAGAAACGTTATAGCCAAGATCCAAAAAGCTCTTATACTGCATCCCTCCGACTCCCTTATACCAAGAAGCGTCGGTATCGTGATCCATAATGCGCGATGTCTTTGTACCACGATTCCTCTTTAAGCCAACTTACCAAGCATTCACGATCTATCATGTATGAAGAATGATACCTAGGAAGGACCGGTATACCCAGAAAGGACCGATATATCAAGAGTAAAACCACGCCACAAGAAGGTTAACATGCAGTAACATCCGATGAAAGGGAAGAGAGTTGACTTTTTCCACCATTCGCAATGACATTTAAAACAGAGGTAGACAACTTCATAAAATCCTACCAAAGTAGAAACAATCCACCTGATTTTGGGGACAATCCTCGTGCCTAAACACAGCCCTTATCAACGCCTAATCAATGTCCCTTTGATTGATAAATTGATCGACTAAATTAGTTGAATGGACAGTAGGAATTGGAACCTATAAGAACTATAGAGTTCTCTGAAGAAGGGGGCCAGAACCAGAGAGAGTCTTCTTCTACTTATCAACTAGCAAGAATTCGCCATCACCCATTGTGTCAAAAACATCATTATACCATCATTGTATTACTCAATTGTATGTTATTTTTTGTTTATCAATGGAAAGGATCATCCCCTTGTCTTTCTTTTGATACATATATACGTCTATCCCTATCTCCGGTTAGTTTTGCATTTATCTCATCTTTATTGAGAACGTACCGGTACCAATCACAGTACCTCTCCAACTGTGGCAAACTAAGGTTATGATTTTAAAGTTGTTAATTGGAAATCCACTCTTTAACATTTTTTGGTTAACAATTTAATTAAAAAAATACTTAAATTTATAAATATACATAAATTTAAACATGAACTACAAATAAACATTAAAAGTTAAAGTTTAACATTAACTTAAAATTCATACACAAACTTAAATTAACTAAAACATAACATCTAAATTTATTAAACCATAAATTCAAATATAAAATACAATTAGATAAAGAGATAAAAAAAAAAAAAAGTTTGGTTTTTCCCTTTATATTTTTAATATTTTAAAAATTAATTATATAAATATCAAGTCAAAAAATGGTAAGGTGATGGAGACAATTTAATTCGTTGGGTAAGTGCAAGTTTTATATTGTTTGTTTGAGATATGATTAGTTGTATTTTTATGATTTTAGGACGGCAATATCCAAGATTCAATCACAATCATTAGATGTATTGATGTAGATATGCTTTATCTGTTGTTGATTCACACAATGTAAATGTCAAATCATATATGATTTGGCATGCCACCTATGCACACTCATCGGTCATCACAATACTAAAGGAAAATTTCAATGACATCCGTATTGTTTCAATTACTATCAATTTGATCCCTCTTAATTGACTGACATAAAACAAATCTTCATAGTTTCAGGCTATTATCAAAAAAGTCATTCTTATTTCAATTTGGTACAAATTAGTAATTTTGGATCGTGAAAATTAAGTTTGACGTTAGTGAAAAATGGTAGTTTAGTACTTTCAATTTTAAATATTAATTAAAATAACAAAATTAAATAAATTAAATTAGAAAAAATAGAAAAATAGCCCTTAAAAACAATATGAAAATAATTGAATGTAAACTACTTAACAAATTAAATATTATTTTAAAAACAAATACAAAATAAATGTCATAATATAAAAATTAAAAAGTTATAAAAGCATAAAATATAATTAAAAAAATTGCACATATTTAAAAGAGCAAATTACACCATACTTACCTAAGATTTTGATCTTTTACATGTGAAAACAACTTTATCGAAAATTGACATTAACCTCCTCTAACGTTAGTCAATCTTAAATGTAACCAAGTTTGCATGTCAAAAAATAAGGGTCTTTTTATCATTTCAATCATTTTGAAAAATGTGTATTAAAAAATTGAATAAAATTTTAAAATACAGATTAATTGAAAAATTAAAATAAATAAATAAACGATCTCTAACCATTCATCACAATGATGGACGATTAGATATCAATTTTGAACAAAAATAAAAACTTTTTAAAAACAAAGTGCAGATACAATCTTGAGATTGAATGCATATCCAATCAAAACCAAGGAGATCAATTTTGAACTAAAGCAATTTTTTTTTTTTAAAAAAAAAGTGCAAATTCAATCTCGAGATTGGATCTCAACCTCCTTCACCATGAAAAGGGGAGGCGAGGCCTCCCTTGTTCATAACGGGGGAAGCGAGACCTCCCCTACCATGCCTCCCCCATTCGCAATGGGGAAGGTGGAGATATGTGGAGATCTCCATGGATCTGGTGGAGATTCAATCTCTTAAATTTGTTTAGTTTATTATTTTCTTTTCAAAATTATTTATAAAATTTAAGATAAAAATAAAATAAAATAAAACAATTATAGAGGTCATGGAGCCTCTTTCCTCTCCTCTCCTCTCCTTTCCGTATAAGGACTAAAACAGATAATTCTAACCCTAATTGTTGTGTCTCCAACAAGTATGAGTAGACACGGTTTTACGATCTGTGGTTAACCGAACCGAAAATATATATTCAAGTCGAGTCACCTTGTTGAGACGAGTCAATCCGATTATAAAAAAAATGAAGACTGAGTTTAAGTGAGTCATGGATGGTTTTGCCTTACCAAAAACCGAGCCGATCTGACTAAGCTGAGTAAATATTAAATATATATTATAAAATTAAATATAAATAAATATAAAGTTTACTTTAAGTAATTAGACATATTTATATATTATTTTATTAAATATTAGATTATATTAATTTAAGTTATTGAATATTATTTTATTAATATTATACAGCTCTCTATCCGCTGAGATATATATACAACTTGCTAGGGTTTTCCAGGATTTCCTGGTTCTCCTATAGCATTGCAAAAATGGTTCTCCGGAACGATGTTGATTTGTTGAATCCACCAGCGAAGCTTGAGAAGAAAAAGCACAAGCTCAAACGTCTTATTCAGTCACCCAATTCCTTCCTCATGGATGTGAAATGTCAGGGTTGCTTCAACATAAACACTGTTTATAGCCACTCTCAAACCGTTGTGGTTCGCGGAAACTGTCAAATAGTCCTGTGCCAGCCTACTAGTGGTCGTGCTAGACTCACTGAGGGATGCTCTTTCAAGAGAGGGAGACTGAGTGATACTTGATGTCACATGAATTCATCATTCTCTTTAATTTTGTCTTGTTCTTAATGTATTAATTTTGGTAGAACTTTTTAAGGTTGGACAGTGGTTTAACTCTATGTTTCAAATTTAGTGGTTAAATCTTATGTTTGAAAGATAATATTTTTCTATTGAAATTTAAGTTTCCTTGCATTTAGTTAAAATAAAATAAAATAAAATAAAAGTTTTATTAATATTATACATATTTATATATTATATTGCTAATGTTCCTATATTGTAGATGAACTCATATTAAATATTAACTAAAATATAAACAGAATAATACAGTAAACCCTACGATCTAACACTTGACATCTCTCGCACTCACCCACGCCACTCAAGTCTCATCTCACCACAAACCCAAGAATCATCACAAGGCTCACAGCTCTCCCTCGTCCTACCGTCGATTGCGTCACAATATCACTCACGGCTCTCTGTTGATCGCTACTCAACGTTTGTTGCTCGCGTCTCACTTGCAACTAATATATTCTATGACTACTTAATAAACTTAAGAATGACAATATTTACATCCTTCTAAAACCGTATATGCACCCTAAAATAATATGCTTTTCAAAGTTCCACTATTTCCCTTAATTCAAATAATTTTAAGGGAAAATTACACTCACGTCCTTGAAGTTTGGGGCTAACACACTGGTATTGGTATGAGAAAGTTTGGTTATTCTACGATATTATCCTTTGACTTAACGGTGTTGAACCAATCTATTATGTTATACCCATTTTAACTTATAAATTGTCTAAAATGTCCTTAATGAAAAATACAAAAATAAAAAATAAAAAAATGTTTAAAGAAATACAAAAAATGTAAACAAATAAAATAATAATGAAAAGAAATTGGAGTTAACTTATTTACAATATATAAAATAAATAAGAATAAAAATGTAAAATTATTTAATTATTTAAATATGAAAAAAAAAAAATATATATATATATATATATATATATAAAAGCAAAACAAAAGTTAAGGATAAACAAAATTATTAATTAAAACTAAAAATCTCTAACTTTATGGGACTGAAGAAAAAATTCACTTATAATTATGACAAGCAATTGTTCAAATTCTATTCAACAGTAGAATCCTACTAAAACAAAGAAATTTGGATGTTAGTGACGACTTTTAAAATTCGTGATCTAAAAACCCCTTCTTTACTAGTTCAAGAAGTTAAAAACAAACTAGAGTGGAGGAGGCACATACAAATCAACACTATTTGTAACTTTTTCTAAATTCAAACCCAAAACCATTTCAAACTCAAAATCGAATGTCCCACGAACAACAAACAACAAACCTAAACTCAAAAAATAAAAGAACCAACCACCATACCAGGAGAGGATGCCGGTGAAATACCCAGCATCTGCCGCCGACTTAGATAGCCTCTCGACATGTTCCGTTGATTTGATTGTGTGAGGCGCAGCCTCCATGGAGCAACCAAGAGGAGGGATGGGGCGGCGAATCTATTTTCCCATTTCTTACTTCTTATTTTAACTAAACTTCAAAAGACTAAAATAGCCCTCCGCTGTTAATTGTCCGTTAAATGCTTGGGTGTTATGGACTTATGGTAAAATAACAAATCTTTCCCAGATGATTGACATCATGAAAAACCTCAGGGGTGTGAGTGTAATTTCCCCTAATTTTAAATACACGACTTATATCATATTAATAAAAATAGTTAATATTTTGAGCATTTTTAAAAATAGTATAAACAGTTCGAAAAACAAAAATTGTTATACAGTTTTATTACAAATTTACAATATAAGCTATTTATTACCTGAAACTTAAACCGTGCTCCCTCTCCCTCCCTCCCTTTCTCCATCCAACCAAACGAAGCCTAAGTCTGAGGACAATCCCACCATGCTTTCACTACAAGAAATAGTTTTTTTTTTTCTCTTTTATTGAAAGTTTTAAACTGGACATCCGTCGCCGACCATCGTCACCGGCGACCTGATAATAATGGCAATTAATTATCGTTAGTGAGAGTTGAATTTAAGACCTCAAGTTCAAAGGTTGTAAGTCTTTACCACTTGACTACAACCTTTGATGTGATAACAAATGAACAATATTTATATATAAACTATGAGTTGTTAGAAAAAAAAAAAAAAAAAAAAACCTTTTTAGATAAATTTAAATTTATTTAACTAATCAAAATTCTAATTTCTACGACAGATATATATTTAAAAAATATTTATTGAAACTTTTAATAAAATTATATTTTTTAAAACATATATAGTCGAGTTATTGGTCAATAAACTAAGGTCACGTTTGGTTACATAGTGGAATGGTAATCAGAATAGTAATCGGAATGGTAATCGGAATGAGAATAAGAATGAGAATGCAAAGGAAAGGAAAACTAAGTTTTTTTGTTTGGTTGGAACTTTAGAATTAGTCTATGAATCAGTATTATTTTGTTTGGTTAACAACGGAATGAAATGGAGTTAACTGTATTTTAACCAAAATACCTCTAATTATGAATGTATAATAACATGATATATTATGGATAATAATAATAATAAAATATATAATGCATATAATAATATATATATTATATAATATAACATATAAATAAATATAAATATATATAATATATATTATAATATATTTATATAATATAAATATATAATATAATAATATATATTATATTGTATATAATAATATAATATATAAATATATTATATTATATAAACACTATATATATTATAATAATAGAACATATAATAATAATATATATAACATATATAATAATATAATATATAGTACATATATATAAAATATATAAATTATAATATAAAATAATAATATATTATTTTTGGAAAGGAGTTAAGGGTATTTTTGCAATGGAGTTGGGGCATATGAGGGTTTTTATGGAATATAAATTTTTGTTTGGAATGGAATGACTTTCCATTAGTTTTTGGATGGAATGCCCATTCCACCAAAATGGTGGAATCCCATATCCAATGTAATCACAATCCCATTTCCAATGGAATCACAATTCCATTACATTTTAATAAACCAAACGAATGAAATGACTTTCTTTCCATTCCATCCAACCAAACATGACATATAAGAGACTCGTGACATCAATTGTAATAAGCATGATTTGGAATACAACTTTCACTGCATTGGAGATATTACTCAATATGCATATTGCGATTTAATAAACAAATGTAAGACTCAAAATACTAATTTATATGGGTAATTGGATTATTAACGTTTCTCCTAGTATGAAACAAGAGGGTGCAAAATAAATAAACAATTATTTTTTAATTATTTTTTTGAATTTTTTAAAAGTAAATGATTTAAAAGTAAATTTATTAAATTTAAAATTTTACAGTTTGCCTAAAAACCGATATCTTACTGTAAAATAAATCCATAACAGTATTTGATTTGATGTTGAAAATAGGAAGTAAAAGTATTAAAATTTTATTAAAGATAAATACCCTAATTATAAAACATTCATAATATATAATATAAAATACATATATATTATATATATTATATAATATATGTATTTTATATTATATATATATATATATTATATTATACAATATATATAATATATATATATATATAATTTATAATATATATTATATTATACAATATATAATAATATATTTATCCAATATATATAATATATATACAATATATATATATTATATAATATATGTAATAATATATAATATATATATATATATAATAATTGGGTCAATTGGTGGAGCTGTTTGTTTCTTTGTCGGGAAGAAGAGGGCTTGGAAGTAGGTTTCCGAAGTGAAGAGGATAACGGAGGATACTTGGGAATTATTTCGCAAGTATCCTCCGTTATCCTCTCCACTTCGGAAACCTAATTCCAAGCCCTCTTCTTCCCAACAGAGAAATAAACAGCCTGCTCCACCAATTGACCCAATACTGTATGCTTCTCAGTATCCCCTTCATACTTCCAACAGATTCCTTCCATCAGACGAATCAAATGTTGACACCTCGTCAGACACCTTATAATATATTTATATAATATAAATATAATATATATATTATATAATATATGTAATAATATATGTATTATATAATATATGTAATAATAATATATATATATATATTATATAATATATAATATTATTATATATATAATAATAAAATATATATTATATAATAATATAATAATATAATATATAAAAATTATCTTTCTTGGCAGTTAAAAACCGTCTCTTTCTTGACAGTTAAAAAACTGTCAAGAACTAAAAAATATTATGAAAGACCATCTACTGTAAAGAACTAAAAACTACTAAGAAATTCTTGACAGTTTTTTAAAACCGTCAAGAAAAAACTGTCAACAAAAGTGATTTTTCTTGTAGTGTTTTCATTTACATTTTTCATTTTTTTTATTTGGTTATTTAAATTGATTAATTTATAATATTTTTTTCAAAACTTAAAAGAAAGGGTTAATATTAAAAATTTCCCCTCACCTTTGAACTATTATTGGATGTATAGTTACAAATACTTTTATTTTAGAAACATCCCCTATAAACTAACATCGTTAGCATTCCGTTTGTGTTGAATAAATTTGACTATTAAAAATTCTAAAATGTCCATATTTAAGCTTCAATTGTATGAATTGACCATTATACCCTCATACTTTTACCAAATAAATTAAAAAAATAATACAATTGAAGCTTAAATTAATAATACCCTCATTCCATTATTTTGTTATTTTTCGGGATAAAATTGTCCACAAAATAACTTCTCCTTAACAAGTTAACATTCTCACATTTTGTATCAGTTTATTAATTTATTTGGTAAAAGTGTGAGGGTATAATGGTCAATTCATACAATTGAAGTTTACAAGAGATATTTTTGGACTTTTTAACCGTCAAACTCAGTCAACACAAATGGAATGCTAACAGTGTTAGTTCATATGGGAGGTTTCTAAAATAAAAGCATGTGTGACTATACATCCATTAATTGTTCAAAGGTGATGGGAGGTTTATAATATTAACCCTAAAAGCAATGGCATATTTGGTAGCATTTGGGGTGTACTTATGAGTTATAACATTTTTTTTTTAAATTAATGGGGTTTACATACGAAAAGGGGTGCACATACAATTCTTTAAGGGTATAAATATTGTCATTCTAAACTTAAATATTGAAGTTAAATAGTTTTTTTTTAGTATTTGAAGTTGTTTATTTATGGTCCAAAAGACCCAAGTTAAAAACATGTTGGTAATATTTTCATTAGATCCAAAAGGCCCATCATACCCAAAACTATATTAAACCGAACCAACTCGGACTGGAAAATCCAGGTTCGAGTCAAGTCGAGTTACCTTGTTGAGACGAGTCAATCCAATTCAAAAAAAAAAAAAAAAGGTAAACACTGAGTATAATTGAGTCTTGGATGGTTTTAGCCAAAAACCGAACTGACTCGACTCACATCAATCCCTACCAACAAGTTTGTGTAATTAAAACAAAGGTTGATTACCAAGCCTTTATGTTATACTTTAGGATAAGTTTGTGCAATTTGCCCTAAAACATTTATAGATTTCGATCAGTTTAGAATATGAAATGATTAAGAATATACCAGTGGGAAAAAATGAATTAAAATTTACTGTTGAATTGAAAATTGGATATAAATTAGTAGTGGATATAAATCTGGGAGTAGTGGTAAAAAATGGTAAGGTGATGGGGATAATTTAATTTGGTGGGTAGGTAAAAGTTTTATATGGTTTATTTGAGAGAATTAGTTGTATTTTAATCATATTATGAATGGAAATATTCACGAATCCGGCCATGATTGAATTATAACCATGGAATGTAAAGATGCTTATATGTTTTTTTTTTTTTTTTTTGGAACCACAAGCTTTATTGAAAAAATCCAAAGAAGGCCGAAAACAAGATACAAACAGAGACTAACACCAAAACCAAACAAGGACTCGAAAACATGCTAAGCAAGCTACAACAAACCCACCACCAACCACAACCCAAACAAACCCGAAAGGCAGCACTATCAAAACTGCAGCAAAAAAAACCCAACAAACCACAAGACACACACCCACAACATTAAAGCCAAAAGACTAAACGCCAAAAAAAAAACAAAAAAAAAACAAAAAAAAAAAAAAAAACTAGTAAAAACAGAAGCAACCCCAACAGACAAAACAACCAAAACCTGGAAAGCACACATATGTTGCTAGTTGCTACACAATGTGAATGACAAGTCATATAATTTGGCATGACATTTATGCACACTCATCATAAGCCTAAGGGAAAATTTCATTGCCATTCTTACGGTTTCAATAATTATCGATTTGATTCCTCTAATTTAACTAGCATCAAACAAATCCTTAGAGTTTCATGTAATTATTATTAAAAATTATCCTTATTTCAATTTAGTTCAATATAGTCTTTTTGGATTGTGAAAATTAAGTATGATGTTAGTGTAAAAGGGTAGTTTGGTACTTTCAATTTCAAATGTTATTTGAAATAACAAAACAAAGTAAAATAAAATAAATTAGAAAAACAATACCTAATATGAAAATAATTGAATATAAACTACTTAACAAATTGCATACTATATTTTTTTAAAGGGTAAATTGCACAAACGTCCTTGATCGGAACGATTTATACGCCTTTTGAGGTCCCTATTTACTATCATTTGCTTTCGTTTTCGAGCGTTTTGTGAATATAATATGTTTTGTGAGTCTTGTGTAGGTTCATTTTGTTTTGGGAAGTCATTGTGTAGAAACGGGGTTTTTCCGGGCCAAAACGCAACACGAAAGAAGGAAAGACTTTTCATTGAAGTGTATCTCGTCAGACAAAATGGCATACTACGTCCAATCGCGAAAATCAACATAACAACACTGCCAACTCTCGCAACTGGTGTCGTAAGAGTTATAGCGTTCTAAAAGAAAATCAACACACATTGCCAACTTTCGCCATTGGTGTCGTAAGAGGTATCGCGTTCTGGAAGAAAATCAACACACACTGCCAACTTTCGCGATTGATGTCATAAGGGGTACTGCGAAAGGCAAAATGGTGTACCGTAAGATCTGGCAGTGTGTCCAAATTGGTTTCGTCAGACAACTTCATTGAAACGTACTACGAGACGTACCATGAGATGACAGTCACCGCTTGCTTTTCATCATTTTCTTAGGTCCCACTTTGACCTACATATATATATATATATAACTTTACTAAATATCAAAAGGGTTTGCTTCATAAATTTTAGATCTAAGAATAAGCTCCCACATCTTTCTTCTCTCTTCCACACCCAATCCTCTTCTCTCTTCCATTTTATTTCATTTTCTTCTTTTTCTTCACCCAATGAGCCACTTTCGAGCTAGGAAAGCTATGGAACAACTTTGGAGGATTGTCTTCAAGGGTTTGCTCTAATTTGCTCATTTCTTTGTAATTTTTGTTTCTTTGATGTGTAACCTCGATTTGGAGAATTTTGTAAACCTACACTTGTGTTATATAAATTGTTTGTGCTTAAATTTGATTGGGTTTTGTTCTACTCTTTGTTACTTTCATGATTTAAGCTTTAATTGCAATATCCATGTGTGTGGAGGTCCAAATTGACATGTATGCTTGAATGGGATTAAGAGTAGAGTAAATTAAATTTGGAGTAATGTAATTTAGTATCCCATAATTGTTTGTATGTTGATGGATGACCAAATTACTATGTTTAGAGTAATTTGAGTGTTAGGGATTATATCCCCAAAGAGTAGAAAAGGCTAGTTCATGCATTTAGTTGCTAAATTGGCTTTGGTTCACATCCTTGTGCTTAATGGGTCTGTTTAAGATACATTTGCCCTTCCTTGGCCGAATTGGGTTATAAATTGATTTAGGAAAATTTCTCAAGTCAAGAGGAGAATCCTTAATTCATTTGAATATTCTTAATGTTTAACAGTTGCATTGATGCACATTAGTGTTAGGTAAACTTGTTTCCCATTTTTTGCCATCCTGCGGAGATTGATAAAACCAAATCCGTATCTAGAGTAATGACCACTGAATTCCTCTTGTGCTCGTGTAGTTATAGGGGTATTTCATTGCATAATGTTTTCACTTGGTTAGCCACTTCGTGATTGATATTTAAGTTGTGTGTTATATATAGCGTGGTGTCGCATTAACATGCTCATCATGATATCCTTTACATTTGACCAGGAAGTTGAGAGATCACTAGACTGATGTGTAGAGCTCATGTGTGTTTCCCACAGTCCTTAATGAATCCAAGCATTTATGCATGAATGTAATCTCTATGTCGCTCGAGAGAGGGTAGAGATTAATTAAGGGGACACGAGCATATAACATTCGTGTTATATGGGTATCTCGTATTTTTAATGCTTTCATTGGTTGTCATCCCGTATTTGGTTAGCATCGGGGATGAATTATTGGCTATAGTATGGCCTATGCGGTTGCACATTACATGCCCAGCGAAATAACCAATGTATTTGACCGGAAAGTTGAAAGATCATTAGGCCAGCATACATGGCTCTTATTTGTGTCCCACAGTACTCAATGAATCTATACGTATGTGTGGATGTGATTTCTAAAACTCGAGAGAGATTAAAGATCAATTAAGGGGACACGAGTCTATTATATACTTGTACATTGAAGGACTAAGTGAGTCTAGTCCGTAATTAGAAGGATTGTTGTGGTTGAGTCATTTCCTTAGTGTAACCATATTTCATGTCATCTCTCTATTCCATCCTATCCTTGTAAATATTATTGTTTATCAGTTTATTTATTTATATTATTATTTACATTTTCCACATACGCAACACACGAGTTCTCTCGGCATGTTGTAATAATAGCTAGAACCAGTAACGGTCGGCGGATTCCACCACCCTGCGGAACGATACCCTTACTTGCCACTGTACTAGTCTCTATGACTCGCGTGCTAGTGAGGTAGAACTTAATTGTTCATATTTTAACCGACACTGCAACGACGTGTCGTTAGTCCCCTGACATTAGGCTTAATTATAGCCATATTCGACGTTTACTCATAATGGCACAAACATCCCTTGTCGTTAGTATGAGGCTGTTAGAAATTAATGGGGTAAGGGTAAAATTGTCCATTCCCTTTGAAATGAGGTTGAATAATTGTTTTTTAATTTTTTATTGCATTAGAAAATGTGAAGAGACTTTTTGAATGATAAAATAATAAAAAAAATAATCACTTATATTTCAAAACAAGAAAAAGAAAAATACACATATTTTATTTAAAAAAATAACAAGGACAAGATATGGTCTGTAACCAAATTTAGTCCAGAAATGGAAAGGCTCACACGACCCTTCCTCTGCTGTTTAGCGAGGAGGCTAGCCATCCCATTGTTGGCGTTAGATGGAGACGCACTCCATTCGTCGACGACTACTCCGATGGCGTCATCATCGTTGGTGATGACATCGATGAAAAAGACGAAAACAAAGGGTGGGACAGAGACAATTAGGGCGATATCCTTTACGGACAATCTAGCGAAGATGGGGTCTAGCAATCAAGGGGATATCCTTTAGTGGAGTGAGTGTGTTTTTGCGTGAGCTTTTGTTTTTTTTTTTTTTTTGTTTGGTGTGGTGGGCGTGCCTTTCAGCTTTTAGGTTTGGTGTATGGTTGTGTTGCCTCTTTGCTCTGTTTTCTAGGGCTTTTTGATTGCTTGTTTTGGTTTTCTCTGGCTGCTCTTTGTTTGGTTTGTGCTCTGTTTTCTGTAGCGTTTAGCTGTTTTTGGCCCATTAATAAAGGATTGGTGTTCAAAAAAAAAAAGTGTGGGACAAAGACAAACATGGATAGTCAATAAAGGATCTCAGCAAGCATGCAATATGAGGCAACAGAGAAACACTGGGGCATCGAATGGAGGTGTCTACAATACAGATGCTTCAATTGTCAATTCGAGTATTGAGCGAAAGGTTACATCTATGGGTTCTATATTACAGGCCAACCCTACCATACTAGACTAGTACCAATAGGCCGCAAAGGGTAAGAGGCGCTGCGCTTAGGAATCAACAACACGACAACTTTGTTTAAAATTACCGCTTTTCCTTATCGGGATTGGGACTAAAAAGAATGGTTGGGATAACAAACATCCATCTCGTTGGTACTTTGGATACCCTTAGAACCATAGAAGACTGTTGAAGTGATTAATTCCTAGAAATTGAACAAAGAAATTGTTGGAGTTTACATTTTTATCTAGTACCAGTATCAACACGCGTGATGTTAAGAAAATATCTTTTGCAGAAAGGTTGGCTAGAGATTTCTTGTAAAAACGTTAGCCCCACTGAATTCATAATTAGAATATTTCAATCTTTTTTGATTCCATGTATTATTTTCATTATGCACATAGGGGAGGAGCCGTATGAGATGAAAATCTCATGTACGTTTTTTCATTTTAAAGTTCTGGTGTTTTTTATTTTTAAAATTGATGTGGTTTTGGTTGAAGTAGAAGATCGAGATTATTGTAATAGATTTTTTTTTTTCTTTTGGAATTGATTTTAATTTGAATTTTTGGATTTTGGATTTTGGTTTTTAGCTATGGATAGGTGGATTTTGATTGAAGGAATTTGAATTGTGCTTTGGGAAGCTAGAAAATGTAGGAAAAATAATTAGAAAAAAAGATTGATTTTCGTCTTGTTCTTTTGAAGAACGTTTTTTTTTTTTTTTTAAACGTTTTTCTTTTATGTCTGTAATTATTTATTTAAATAATAAAATAAAAGATAAAATAGGACATCAGGGGTACTTCAGTCATTTCACACTTAAAATATAATCAATAGCTATAGTTAACGAGAGTCAACTAATTAACGGTAGGATATCTTTGTGTTATTATACGCAAAAGTTGAATATGGTTGTAATTATACATAAGGGTGAAATCCTTTTTAGTCCCTCTAGTTTGACCTATTACACAAACTGGTCCCTTGGTTTTCAGTTTTATCTTGACAGGTCCCATTAGTTTCCAAAAATTCGTATTTCAGTCCCTGCCGTCCAATTCCGTCAAGGTTCCGTCAGATTATTAAGGGTATAATGGTAAAAGCAGGGTTTAAATTAATAATTTTAATTAAAAACAATTAAAAAAATATTTAAAAAAATAAAATTAAAAAATAAAAAATAAAACTAAAACCTCCTGAAAATTTTAAAAACAAATTAAAATGTTTTAATTAATAAAATATTAATATTAAAAATAATAATAAAGTAATATTAAATAATTAAAAAATAAACCAATCGATTATTAAACATTTAAACCCTAACTTTCTCTTCTCTCTCCTCACTCTCTCATCTCTTCTTCCCCATTCTCTCTTCATACGCCACCGCCAAAACATCCAAACTGTCACCGGAAAGTCAACGAACGGCTGCAGCACAAACAGAAAGTCGCCCCAGCAGTCTCATTGCTATCGTCGACCTCTGCCTGACCGCGGAGACAGATCCGCATTCGCGCAGCTCTCTTTCTCTTCTCCGTTTCTCTCCCCAACGGTTTGTGGTTGTTATTTTGGGTGGTTTGTGTTTGTGTTTGTGGGTTTTCAGGTTTGATTGGCAGAGTAGGGTGTTTTTTTTTTTATTTTAAGAGGGGTTATATTTCAAGTTCGAATTTTTTCTAGAGGTTGATGTTTGGGTGATTGTTAGAGGTTTATGTTGATGTTTGGCTGTGTTGGGGATGGCGTTCGGTAGTGGGTTAGGGCGTTCGATGGTTTGGATTAGGGTTTTTGATTCGGGGGTGGTGGTTGTGGTTGATTTGGTTTAGTGTGGTGGATGTGGTTGGTGGTTGATTTCGATTTAGGTTTCGGTTTAAGATTATGGCTGTGATTGAATGTTTTCGGTTTGGGTTTGGGTTTGGGTTTGGGTTTGGTGTGGGTTGTTGTGTGGTGCCGTCATGGTGGCGGTGGTGGTGGTGGCAGGATTTTGGGATGGAGATTGAATCTTTTAATAAATTTTTTTTAAAAAAAATTTGAATGTAAAATCTAGAAATTTTTCCAGATTTCCTGATTTCCACATCTTCCAGGATTTTAATGGTGGTGGGAACCCGAAACTGGTTGAAGATGATTATTTCTAATGTTGGTTCAAATTTAATTTTGAGATCAGGCAACACATAAACATAAAAAAAGCTTTGGTGTAGATGAAGAATGAGTAAGAGAGAGAAAGAGAAAGATTTGTATTAGGGTTCGGTGCTGATGATGAATGCGTGAGAGAGATGAGAGAGGGAAATATTTTTATTTTTTTTTAATTAGTTTTATATAATTTTTAATTTTTAATTTTTAATTTTATTTGTTTTCTCATTTTTGTTTGTTTTATTTTTTAATCAGGGGCAGAAGGGTCATTTGACCCTCTGACCCTGTCAGATTTCACTTTTCTAACTGAAATCTTAACAGAAGGACTTAACGGGATAATACTGAAAACAGGGAAACCAGTTTGTATAATAGATCAAACTAGAGGGACTAAAATGGATTTCACCTTTATACATAATGTCAGGGAATGTTTATGCAATTAACCCTTAAAAAAAATTATAATATAAAAATTAAAAAATTATTAAAGCAAAAAATATAATTAAACAACATAATAAAAAATTGCATATATTAAATAACTAAAACTAATAAAAATTAAAATTGGAAAAATCAACAAAGTAATAATTAAAAATTATTAAATTTATTATTTTCTTTTCAAAATTATTTATTTAATTTAAAATCAAAAACAATTTGAAAAACATAATTGGGGTCGTGGATAGACATATGGCAACGGATCGGATCAACATGCCCCATATTCAAAACTTGATTGGCACAAGGTGCCCCATACTCGATCCATGCTCTGAACGGTTTTTTTTATTTCTTCTAATAACCGACCCGACCTGAATTAACCTGTTTCAATTAAAAACAATTGCACAAACCACTAAATATAAAAAAATTACCATGTAATTGAATTTTAGGATAAAGACTTAAATTTTAACATTAATTTAAATTTTAAAAAATACTTAAATTCAAAAATATACTTAAATTTAAACATACACTTAAAGTTAAACATGGACTACAAATAAACATTAACACAAAAAGATTAACATTCAAGTAGAGCATCTCCAATGGTATAAGTAAATTTCGATTCTAAAAAATTATCACCTCAACATTTGAGGATTGTTTTCAGGAATTGCTAAATTTGATGATTGTATAGTCCACAATAGTACATTTGTAATAGTACCACAATAGTATATTATATTTTTATGCTAAAAAAAATAAAATTATAAAAAGACAAGAGAAAGTATATGATGTGGGTATTGATCTATTCGTAATGAAGAGACGAATTTTACCTGATTGAAATTTTTGAGGTTGAATCAACGATGAAATACATAAATGATTAGAGAAAAAAAGAGGAAAAAAAAAAAGCCACATAAGAGAAAGAAAGAATAAAATTAAAACAGTTAATTTGGGTTAAGTTTGTATTTGATGATTGAAAGTCAATCTTCAAATTTGATTATTGAAGAGGCAATTTGATTATTGATAACTACTATTGCTAAATTTTAGTGATTCCATAGTACGGTGTTTTTTTGGATAAATAATCAAATTTTAATTACTCTCCTACTTTTGAGGATACCATTGAAGAATAAAACTTAAATTAAAATATAAAATACAATTATTCAAAGATTCACCATCTTCTTGCTTTGCTCCATTGTTAGTATCCTCTTGAATTGCGACATGATCCTTTGGACCACGTGATGGGAAAGCCATACATCAGGTCGTTTCTCATAGGAATAATTGCACACGCATCAATCCCACAAAGGGTACTGAGTTCACTCACCTTCTTTTTAGAACATGAGCTCTATCCCGATTCGCCATTTTTTGCTTTGCTCAATCTCCGGCATCCTCTTGAATTGCGACACGGTCCTTTGGATCCCGTGATGAGAAGGCCAAACATAAAATCAATTGTCGTAGGGACTATAAACAATAGCACACGCATCAGTCCCACAAAGAGTAATGAGTTCACTGTTCGTGTGTGATTTTGCCCTATTTAGACTATGCAATTTAGAGGAGATAGTAATAGTTTTTAGGGTTGCATAATCCTTATTGCGGAAATTAATTTTACCTTATTATGAGTAATAAATAAATATGGGCACCCCAACAACCCTCAAATTTTCCCACTCTTATAAATATATTAAATTTTCAAATTTTCATCACAACCTTCCTAAATTTCCATCTCACGCGATCTCCCAATTAAAGTTATAGCATAATAGAAATATGTAAATAACAACAAGAAAGCAGCGGTAAAATTTAGAGATAATTACTATAGTTGTTATCCATTTGGTTAGACGTTATCAAAATGGTCATTATATATAAAATTCAGTTCAAAATGAAAATTATAGGCGAATGGTATGACGGAAATGGTCACCTATAGGAAAATTTATCCTAGTGGCCACCCATTTGACGACACGGTACCCTAGTGGTCATCCATTTGTGAATTAAAATTAAATTAAAAATAATAAATAAACTAGTTCCAAATTAAAAAATAAGAAAAGTTTTACATTTTAAAAAATCTTTTAAAAAAACCTATATTTCCAACGGGTTCAAAAAAAATTTTGTCACTATTTGGGGCGATTTTTGTAAGGATATCATCACCTTACTAATTCAAGTTTAAAAGACACCTATTTAGGTGATCAAACAAAAATACTCTTATTTTGTCAGTTTGTGTCTTTTCAAACATAGAGATAAAACAGTTGACAGAGAGAGAGAAAAAAAAAACATCGACTACAAGAAATACGTCTGAAAACTTGCGAACTCACCGGCGAACTCACGGCGAACAACAAAAACCACATCAAAACAACAACCTTAAGCTAGTTGTGTGAATTTTGAATCAAATTGAAAAGGCTCGGAGACTATTTACAAAGTCTCGAAGCCAATGTTAAAGGTCTCGACGCCAGTGTTAAAAGTCTCAGAGACTATTTACAAAGTCTCGGAGCCAATGTTAAAAGGCTCGGAAAAGGCTCGGAGACTATTTACAAAGTCTCGAAGATACAACTTTTTTTTAAAAAAAAGATGATAGTTAAAAAGGCTCGGAAAAAGTTCGAACAATGTATGAAAAGTCTCGAAAAACTGTTTAAAAGGCTCGAATACAATATTAAAAATCCTGGAGATTCAAAAAGTCTCGAACAAAGACTTTTATCTAATGATGTTCAACCTCCATTAAACTAATGCGTCCCCCGAATGCGTCCGCGTAGCCATTAAACTAATTATCTAATGATGTTCAACCTCCATTGGAGGTCTATTAAATAGACTTTTATGAAGAAGGTAAAAGAATAATTAAAAACAAAAAAACAAAAACTTCAAATTTATAATTTATGACAACAAAAAAAAAAAAAAAAAAAAAAAAAAACTTATAATTTACGACAGTTTTAAAAAACTATCATCTATTAAGGTTTTTCTAGTAGTGCACGGTTGTTTCTCCATCTGATCAATGCCTCCACTAATACTGGCAGTTGCCTGAGAGCTCTCTCCAACAGTCCTCATCACACCATGATTTGGTGCTGGTGCTAGTGCTGGTGGTGTGGGTGCCAATATCACTGCTGCTGTGGCTCCTGCTGAGGATGATGATGATCCTGCCACCATAGTCATCCTATTTTTAGCAGAGCAATGATATAATGAATAATCAATTAAATCCTAATGGGCTTTAAGCACAAAAAACAAATGTGCTAATCCTAGATTTATTCAATTAAAGATCCAAGCACATGCCAAGGTTATTGATCATAAAATGAATCAATCAAATCATAAATAACCCTAGATATCAAACTAATCACAATACAACACTCAAACATGTGAGAAACTAGAATCCTAGAATCCTAGAATCCTAGAAAACTAGTTCACATTTATCTCTAATTAGACTTGAATAGGTTTGATTATGATGCTATCTTTCTCAATAGCATTCATCATTCATACATATACATATAGAAGAAGAAACATCAAGGTAATTAAAGGTTGAAAAAGAAGAAAACACATAGCAAAGTCAAATACCTAACAATCACGAGCTGGTTCGGTTTTATGGGTAGAGTCACTAGAAAAATCAATCAAACAGTTGCAAACTCTCTTGGAAAAGGTAGAGGACTTGATTAAAAATATTCTCCAACTTGAATCACTCAATTCGGAGTTTGAATGAGAAAGTTATGGTATTTGGAAGTTGAGAAAATTGGAGAGAAAATTTCTGCACTTGTGTTTTTCAAACTTTTCTTCTTAAAATGAATGGGAGGGAAATGAGGAGTTTACAAGAGATGAAAGAGAGGGAGAGAGAAGACCAATCACGGCCAGCCACCTCACCACCCCATGAGAGGCCCGTGAGCCTTACAGGGCAGAGAGGTGGTGAGGCCATGAGCCTTACGTGCCCTTTACGGGACACCCCTCCAATGGCCTTTGGCTATTGCACGCTTCTCTTGCGCTCCTCTCGCATTCTTCGATCGTATTCGGGCCTCCAAACTCTGAATTTGAATCCGTCTTTGGATTATGAGTCGTAAATCCCTCACGCACAAGGAAAACTATGAAACTTTGACAATCGGTTGAGAATTTGACTCGGAATATGACGACGAAGATAACTTAACAAATGAGAGCGTAAAATAGTGTAGCTTCTTAGTTTGGACATGAAACCTAATGAGTGAGTAACCGAAATGACTAGGACTCAATAAGGAATCAAATAAGATCATGTTCAGGTCCAAAAACAGTAAAACTAAAATAAATAAACATAAAGTCACACACGTATGCCATTTCCTAGACATAGTCATAGAACATGCAAATCACAAAGATTATCAAATTAAATCTAATGCATGTGCATACATTACCAAGTGTGTGAAAGTGTTATACCAATAGTATACAACTATGCAAGGATACAAATGAATGCCATGTGTGTGTGTGCCTATGCCTTGTAAGAGGAAAGAGGTCTAATACCTTTGATGAGCAATGTAGCTCATTCCTCCTTGAAGACACCATCTTGCATGATAAGTTGCCAAGTACTCCTTGAAGCTTCAATCATCATCAAACTAAGACAACTAAACATTAAAAGAGAAACAATGTTCTGATATGGAATTCATGCCAACACAAACCAAAATCCTAACAATTACCGTTATTTCCGCGTCACACGGATAATTGTGACATATTGTTATTGCCCCGTCACTCAGGTAATTGTGACACTATGGAACATGAGCTACTGATTGTAAGGTTATTTACCATTGTATTCACATGTTATCGTATATAAATGTCCATACCGTAATTTTATGAAGTTTTTATTCACTATTTTATTTATTATCAATGTTTATGAACATGATACTGATTTTGGGCACTTGAAAATTATCCTAAATGTTTAAAAGGTTATATTGAGATTTGTATTCCCATCGATACTAATTGCTTTGCATTAAATTGCTTACCGAGTTGATGGCTCACCCTTCGTCATTACCATTTTACAGAGTAGTACCGGTTTAAGGGTAATGGGTAATTAGAGTCATGGAATTGCTTCAGTGAAGGATTTGATCATTAAAGCCTATTTTCTTATTGTTAACTGCCAAAATTGGCGAATGACCAAAGAAGAATTTTCCATCCAGATACAAGGAAGAGACATAAGCCAAGATACCACCTAGCTATTCCTAGAAAGAAGTATGTTAAATCAAATATGGATAGATACCTCCCCCCTCAGATCAAGGTAGCAAGAATAGCAATCTAGGTAAACCCTAAGTAACCTAACGTGGAGTTTTACTTAGAATCCTATCACAGAGCTCGATAAGGTACCCCGCTACTACACTAGACAGGTATCCCGCTACTAAGATCAACAGGGTACCCCGCCATTACATCAGCAAGGTACCTCGCTGCCACATCAGACAGGCTTCCATATACTACATCCGCTAAGTACCCCACTTCTACATTCAACCAGGTACCCCACTACAAGAGCAGCTGATATCAGGATACCCCGTCAACCAAGCACCTAACAAGGAAAGCATAAAAAATAGCAAGAGGCGGGATACACGAGAACCCAGATACCTCATGGGATCCTCTCGCCAAATAACCATAAGAAACACTCACAGAGTTTCAAATCCATATGTCCACACAGACAAGTCTTGAAGCTCCAAAGTAAAGGGGCTGAAACACGATCATTCAAGTCCCGATAAAAAGGTAAACTCCTTCCCGCTACTTAAGAATTTCATTCGAATAAGGAGTCCATTTTTACTAGAATCCTCTCCAAAAGAAATCACTTGTTCAGATAATTAAAGCTCCTACAAAATTGTCTCCTAGAAGGAAAGAAAGTCTTGGGATCGCCAAAACCCTAGACCGAAATTGTAGGAGTGCATGGCAAGCAACAAACCTATATATACGACACAATATTCACCAAGAAGTGGATCGAAAATTCACCTCCTCAAACCCTACACTCGCATTCAGTTCTACTTATCGACATGGACGAGCACACCATCTCCATCACCTAACAAAAACCTTGAGTACCGCCACACATCGCCATAGCCCTAATTTCATTAGTTGTATACATGTTTTCATGAATAAAATCGCACCTGTTAATCTTTTCTTGTATAAGTTCTAGTTTGGCTTGACATGAATCTTGTTGGTATCGAACTAAGTGATACCTCTCCGACCGGGATCTTTCTCGATCTTGGTCCTTAAAGTTGTTATTTTGAGATTCACCCTAGTGATAATTTTCCAATTAACACTTATATTTTGTTACATAGAGAACATTGGTAGTTTTCTTTTATTGGATTTTCCAATTGCAAGGATTAAGTCTTTGTTAAAAGGTTATTTTGGAGTGTACATTTCATTTATTGATGAATAAATCTTTTCTTTTGGGGATTTTTAATCTTTATAGTTTGTAAATTGTATAAGTTTTACATAATCATGACCGAGTATCATCCTAGTCCGTTGGTATCGGATTTAAGGTGTTACACTGAGGGCATACTTTAATTCTATCTTCTCTATAAGTTTGTGCCTTCGAGGCTATCTTTCATTCTGTTTCCTCTTATTTATTTTCATGTGTGTATGATCTTTTTCATTTGCTCAGATGCTCTCGAACGGAAAATCATCCGAGGTCAAGAGGGTTACCTTAACCATTCTGCTCGCGTAGTCTCAAGGGAGAGCTACTCGCTTGGAAGGTGGCAAAGCTATGTTGGAGGAGAAGCTCACGCTGTTACTACCACCTTGGCCAATGTTGAGCAGGGGGCTACTTCTAAGGACCATGCCTTGGCTGCTGTTGAGCCAGAAATTGCTTCCAAAAACCAGGTTATTAGTGGCTGAAGGATGAGCTGAAGAGAAAAGATAATGCCCTTACATGTGCCATGCTCGACTTAGAGCTCCATGCCATGGATAGATTCAAAAGGTCCCCTGCTTATGACGTTACCATATACTGTGAACATTCGAATAAAATGAAGGTGGCCCAAAAATTTTACTTGCAGAAGGGCCGAGCATCGGGATAATCAAGGACACAGCAGCAGAAGCCTTTGCCTCCTTGAAGAAGAATCGCAAGCGGTGGCGAGCTCACTACAAATAGCTTGGGAAAAATCCCCTCTTAATGCACCTTGGAATACCAAATTATGAGGGTGTCTTAAAAGAGTATTCCCACATAGACCATCGATTTGCATGTCTGCAAGGACCATATGATGTAGGTCCAGTACGCGGCCACTATTATGATTCGTCCGAGGGCAAGAAAACTTTAGAGTGGGAAGACGATAAGCTTCTAACTAGCGAGCTAAATGAAAGGTCTTCACTTTAAGAAGGCATGTTTAATTGTACCTCCTCTCCTTTGTAATCTCCATTTTTTGAATTAAACAAGCTTTTGTTGCATCTTCAGCCTTATTATTGCTTTGTAATTTGACTTTTTGCATGAGCCTGTTTATTTTCGCAATGTTTGCCTTGTAGCCAATTTAAGCATAACAGGGGCTTCCATGCTGCTTGTGAATTCGCGTGTGTTCTTCTGAGTGCTATCCAGTCTTTAACGCAATGAATTTGGGTATGTTATCCTAGGTGTTGCCTAGTCTTCAACGTTTTGCTAAACTTGGGCATGTTATCATAGGTGTTACCGAGTCTTTAACGTGTTGCTGAATTTGGGTGTGTTATCCTAGGTGCTTCTCAGTCTTTAACGCTAACTCGTGCACGTTATCATAGGTGTTGCCCAGTCTTTAACGCAACAAGGTGCCCAGATTACTGATGGTGCTTCGCATAGATCAGGTCAGCAACACTATATCCCGGGGTAAGTCCTAGTGTATAACGCTACTCGCACGTGTTATCTTGGGTGCTGTCTAGTCTTTAACGTAGTAAGGTGCCAAACGAGGTCAACATTGCATTATCCTGGGTAAATCCCAATGTTTAACAATACTTACGTGTGTTATCTTGGGTGTTGCCTAGTCTTTAACGTAACGAAGTGGCCGAATGAAGTCAAAAACGCTTTATCCCGGGGTAAGTCCCAGTGTTTAATGCTACTCACACCTGTTATCTTGGATGCTACATAGTCTTTAACGTAGCGATGTGTTGTAATAGCTTGGAGCTGATATGTGAGCCGAGGAACTGGGGTAAGGTTGTTGCCTCGCCATTTAGACTTTATCTGTTGAATGATATTTTATGTTGAACATGAGAGTGAATAGAAAAATAGCTATGGATAGTATATTTTAAGGTATTGAGCATTTAAGTTCCTCATATTTTGATTAGCTTATTTCATTGACAAACCACATCGAGATTATTTGTAATGGGTAGCTTAGGTTTTTTACGTGATTCTTCATCAACAAGCTTTCGAGATCCCAAAAAGCTTTAAGAAAAGTAGTTCACTTGTTCTTAACTTCTTGAAGAGATTAGTTGCACACAAACACACACACATTCTTGCATATTAAATTCTCCCATGCATTGTGCTCATTCTTTTTTTATGTTGTGCATTCATTTCACAAACACATTTGCACTTCATTTCTAGCTCTAAGTGTGGTGTAATTCATTTCCATTTGTGTGCACAATTTTGTACTTCTTTTGCGCGATGATCAACCGCTTGAGAAAGCATCTTCTTCTTTTGATTTTTACATGAAAAATGGAATTCAATGGTTGGTGTTCAGCGGTTGGAGAACGTCGTGTTTTCTCTAGTGGATTCGACAGTTAGTGTTCAGTAGTTGGGAACCACCAAATTATTCCAATGGATTCGACAATTAGGAATCACCGATTGAACCGCTGAATGATTCTAGTGGAATCAGCGGTTTGTGCATTCAATAGCCACCAACTGACGATTTGCCCATTTTCTGGGCATTTTGGGTATTTCATACTAGCTCGTTTCTGGATCATATAAATGCATCATCTTAACTCTTTTGCTTTCTAAGAACTCCCAAATACAAATCCCTAGAGTATCTCTTTAAGTTCATTGAGAGAGAGATTCCAAGATTGGATTTTTAACTTTCTAAATCCCAAACCCATATGCATTCAAGCATCATCAAGATATCTCATTAATTGCATTTAATAATTGCAAAGTTATTGTTTTTATTATATCTTGTGACAACATGTGTTGATTGGGATTTGTTTGATGACTAGGGTTTAGATTTCCATATCTTTATCTAATTAGGTCTTTCTGAACATTCATATAGACATATTGATATCTAAGATTGTTTGATTTCTATCATAAATCTCTAGATAAGTATTTAGTGTTGCCTAGCATTATTTGCGTGTTTGAATATTGTTGTATATTCACTTAGGTTATTTATCTCTTCATTGAGTGTCAAGACTTGTGACTACGGGTTGTAGTGCACAAGCAAGGTCTAGAATCACTATAAAAGGCTTGTAGGTAGTAGTGTTGTGTTATGTTCTGAGAATGGTGTGACTAGAGGTCAACCTCGGTTGTAACCAACATTACATATAGTGGATTTGAGAACCGGAGTGGCTAGGTGGCTAGCCTATGAGTTTTGCCCAGTTAGAGGGTTTCTCACGTTAATCAATTCAATGTGTTTTTATTGTTTTTTGCACTTTAATTACACTGATTGTATGTGGATTGTATTTGATTGTATTGGGTTATTTTTTCACTTTAGAGTGCATGAATCTATGAATTATACGGGCATAATTTGGGTGAGTATTTGAGTCTAGAACGGAAGTCAATAAAGGGTGTGGGGTGTAGTCAAGTCCTAGCATATTTCTCTCTTTTATCACATTATATTTTATTTCTTGTCATTTCTTTATTGCTTTAGTTTAAACCCTTATATCAGTTTAGTTTAATTTGTTTGTTTAGAAACCTTTCATTAATGATAGGTTGAATAGCACTGAGACTAATCAATTTCGGTAATCGATCACTCGATCCATATGGGAACAAACTTTACTTATCATTGTGCTACTCTCCGACCTCGTCCTGTTACGAGTGTCACTTGAGTGTTAGTCAATTTTTTGCGCAGATGATTGATATCGATATTAGTTAGTTTATTGCCAATTTGAATTTTTTTAATATAATTTTATTTATTTAGTTTCTTTCTATTTCTTTCATAGTTTTTGTTTCTTTTTGTTTCAGGAATCTATGGATTTTTCCATGCAAAACCTATCCACTAATGAGCATGTCATCGAAAGATAGGATAAGAAAGCTCTTACAAGATGCTATAGACTTTCAACCGGAAATCGCACAGAATTTCAATAACGATATGTCACCTAGCTGGCCAGACCAATCCATAAAGACGACATTTGAAGGGAACTTCAACAACCCTTACAACCAGGATTAGAGGACGTACCAAGACTTCTCAATGAGCTATGATAAGACCAATGCCTTTGAAAGACCTACCACATCATCCCATCCAATGTTCACATCATTTGAAAACAAGAAGAAAGAATTGATCAAGATGTGCGAGGATGTTATGAATATTGATAGGGATGTGATGTCTGAATTGGAGGACAGATACAAAAAAGGAAACCGAACTTCAAAGCCAAATCCACCAAAAACCCTCTTATTCCACCATCTCTTTCACCTACACATACACCCATCACTCCATAAATTGGAACCAAAAGAGAGTGGAAAAGAGGGGCAAAGGAAGAAGAAAAGATCTCATTAGTTTTCTCTAATCTTTATTCTCTTTATTTTCCTTTACAAAGCCATGTATTTAATTGATTTAATATATTGTATGGCTATACTTTGTGAGATGAGCTAAATATTAATTTCTAGGATATGATGAAACCCCACCCTTGAATATCTATATGTATTGACCTTTGTTTATTCATTTTGTGCAAGTGTGGTTTGTATGAGTATTTTGGTGTGTTTAAAGCTTTCATTTGATTGATCTCATTTTGAAAGATTTTTGTGGTGTGTTATGTACTGACCGGAGACACACACCACGTGCTCAATAAAATGTCCTCTATGCATGTCTAGAAAAGTAGACCTACTTAGGCTAGCATATAGGATTCGTTTAGTGCACCAATACCTTTAATGAACCCATTCATATATTCCGAGTAATCGAGAGATAGGCTTGGGTATGATTTTGGGTGTAATCTATTCTACTCGACCGAGATTGTTGATTAATATTAGGGTGCATGAATCTATGAATTATACGAGCATAATTTGGGTGAATATTTGAGTCTAGAACAGAAGTCAATAGAGGATGTGGGGTGTAGTCAAGTCCTAGCATATTTCTCTCTATTATCACATTAGATTTTATTTTGTGTTATTCTTCTTTTGCATTAGTTTAAATCCTTTTATTAATTTAGTTTAATATGCGTAATTAGAACACCTTTCTTTTATGATTGTTTGAATAACAAATAGGCTAGTCAATTTCAGTAATCGATCACTCGATCCCTATGGGAACGAACTTTACTTACCATTGTGCTACTCTCCGACCTCGTCCTATTGCGAGTGTCACTTGAGTGCTAGTTACCCATCTGTTCGCCAAAGTTCTCGCTGCTCTGTCTTTGGTGTTGGGCATTACCTTTCTCAGGACCAGGTCGCCTAGTTGTAACCTTGGCTGGCATACATTTGAGTTGTAGTATCTTGCAGCTCTTTGTTGGAATGTTGTGTTTCTGATTTGAGCCTCATTTATTTTCTCCTCGAGTTCGTCCAGCTTTTCATTCAATAGTTGCACATTTAATTTCGGCTAAAATAATTGGACTCTTGGAGAGGAGAATCTTGTCTCGACGAGAATCACAGCTTGTCCCAAACTCCATGGTGAAGGGTGTTTCACCTGTTGTAGTTCTTTTAGTAGTACGGTAGGCCAATAAGACCTCATGTAGCTTTTCTGCACAAGCTTCCTTCTTAGCATTTAGCTTCGCATTCAGGGTATGCTTGATGATTTTATTCACCGCATCTGCTTGATCATTCATCTGCGAATATGCAAGTGAAGAGTAATAGTTGTTTATCTTCCGATCTTTACAAACCAGTCAAAAATTCTTGTTATTAAACTGGGTCCTATTATCTATTACTAAAATGTTTGGGACTCCAAAACGGAATATAATGAACTGCTTTACAAATTATGAGGTGCTATGCTCCGTGATCACTGCTAGTGGTTTGGCCTCCACCCATTTTGTAAAGTAATCAACAACGATTATCACATGTTCTACTTTTCTTGTTGCAGTAGGCATGGAACCAATAAGGTCAATTCCCCACATAGCGAATGGTCATGGGGAAGTCAAGCTTTTAAGTAGTTCGGGGGGCTGTAGAATTCTGTTTGCTATTCGCTGACAACTCTCGCATCTGTTGGCATGCTCCTATGCGTCAGGGAAAATCGTAGACTAGTAGAAACCTTCTCGTAGAACTTTATGTGCTAAGCTCTTACCCCTTGCATGACTTTCACAATTTCCTACATGGATGCTTTGAAGTATGCATGCTGCTTCAACTAGACCCACACAACGCTGCAGAACTCGTGAAAAACCTTTTTTAATAAAGTTCTCCTCCATAGATGGTGTATCTCGCGGCACAATATTCGATACGTTTGGCTTCTAGTGGGGAAGATGTCGATGTCAAGGTACCTCCGGATAAGTGTCATCTAGGTATTATCTCATGTGTCCAATTCACTTACTTTCAATTACTCTCCCAATCTTATATGCTTGGTCGGGCAAGATGTGCCACTAAAATGGATTTTTGGGTATATCTGTGTGGTAGTGGTGCAAGTTTGGAGAGAACGTCTGACTTTTCGTTTTCTTTTTGAGGAATTTAAGCGATCTCTAAATTCTTGAAGTGTTGCAATATTCTTTTGGCAATCGCTAGATATCCTACCATGGTATCTTCTTTGGCTTGGTATTCGCCATTAACTTGGTTAACCACCACTTTTGAGAAACATAATATATGGATTTTGTTGGCCCCTAGAGCCGTTGATATCCTTAGTCTGGTGAGCAAGGCCTCATTCTATACTTGATTGTTAGTAGCTTTAAAGTTGATGCGTAAGACACATTCAACGGTATCTTCTTCAGGAGTTGTGATTATAAATCATGCAACACTCACATGGGAAAACCTGATCAAATTTTACACGACCCATTAACAAGACCCAAACCCATTCGAAAATAGCTGTTGGTGGGTCAAGTTTATCAGATCGGGTTATTAATGGGTCAACCCATTAAGATACGAAATATAATGGGTCGGTTTTGGGTTTACCCTTAGAAAAACCATTAATTCGATAACCTATTAATATAAATTTATTTTTTAAAGTGTTTATGAAAGTTATTAAAATATCTTTGTATAGTCACATTATGGAATTTATTTTATATATATATATATATATATATATATAAATCTCTATAATTATGGTTAGAATATATTTTACTATTTAATTTTTTTAAAATTTCTTATTTTTTTCTTTTTTAGAAAGAGGAAATTTTTCTAAATTAAAAACTTTATAACTACAAATCAATTATTTCACAATATTATAACCTTAACTCTAACCCAAAAACTCTAAAAGTAGCTAATGAACTTGATTGCATGAGTTTGATCGTGCTTTAGTACTATTTATTTTCTACTTTTTAATAAATCTTAAATGTAGTAGAACCTCAATAAATTAATATTCTTGAGGCCCACCTTTGAGTATTAATTTCGAAGAGTTGTTAATTTGAAGGGTTTTATATTGTAAAGTGTTATTTTTTCTTAGAAAATGTGTGGAAGTCAGTTTTCTTATTTAAGGAAGGTTCTTTTTCGGAATTTATTGTTTAGTCGGTTGTTTTCTTCAAAGAAATTTCCTTTTTTCATTTAGGATTCCTTGATTAAGAAATATTTATTAAGAAAATTTCCAATTCTTTTTGGTAATGTGATTACTTAGAGACCATTGATATATAGTGAGGCTTATTCTTTAGTTGTATATAACAAGAGAGATCTCAAGATATACCTAAAAATTCTATTCCTAATAGCTCCTAAAAATCCTATATTTTCTATTTTCTTTGTTATAACAAAAGGACAATTCAAAAGATGAATGATGAAGTCAAAAATATCAAATATGGTGGCCTTGAGCAAACTAACATCTTGAAGAACTTTTATAGTTCTTGATTATTATGTAATATATTTTGTACTTTAATGGAATTATTAATTTTTGCGATAGTTAGGATCAAAAATTTACACTGGGTTTCAAAAAGAAATTATTAATTATTATGATAGAGGGGTTTATTAATTTTTTACACTGGCCAAAGTCGGGACCGAGATTTTTTATTAATTTAAAGTGGATATTAATTTATATGAGATTAATTTACAGGGGTTGTACTGTATAATATTTTGTAACGGGCCGGGTCGGATTACCCATTAATTTAACAAATGGTTTCGGGTTTGAATATTTCAACCCATTAAGCTAGCGGGTCGGGTTCGGGTGAAGCAATTTTAACACGACCCAAACACGAAACGACACGAATTCGCAATAACACGACCCATTGTCAGGTCTACACATGGGTATTAGAGGATCCATCCACATGCAGCTTCCATTGAAATCTTTTTTTCTCCTTTTTCTCTTTAAGTGATCTGGCAACCTCAACATCAGGTTTTGTGAGCTCAGCGATGAAGTCGGCCACTATTTGTCATTTGATTGAAAATTTGGGGATGTAATTGATGTCGAATTTGCTCAGCCCTATTGCCCATATTGTCAATCTACCTAATACTTTAGGATTTGTAGTATCTGCTTTATGGGGCAACTGGTATACACGGCGATCTTGTGAGCTTGGAAATACATATGGAGCTTTCTAGTCATGATAACTAAAGCTAATGGCATTTTTTTGACTGAAGGGTATCCGGTCTCAGCGGGTAGCAGAGCCTTGCTAGTGTAGTAGATCGGGCATTGTATACCTTCATTTTGTCTCATAAGTGTAAAGCTGGCAACAGCATCGGTCACTGACAAATACAAGTACAGGGTCTCTCCCGGCCGTGGTTTAGGTAGTAAAGGAGCTCGCCCTAAGTAATTCATCAATTGCTGGAAAGCCTTCTTGCACTGCTTATCCCACTTCACTTATGCTCTCTTTTTAAGAGCATTGAATAAAAGTAAAGATTCCTCTATTGACCTCGAGATGGATCTGTTTAGCGATGGTAGGCAACCGATCAGTTGTTGGAATTCTTGGAGCTTTTCCAGTGCTTTCATCTTTCTTATCATAGAGATTTATTTTGGGTTCGCTGACAGCGCATGTGATAGGACTATTCTATAAACTATCGTAAGTGATATGACGTGCAAGTGTTTTTACCCTTCACAAGTATGCGAATCGTTTGACGCGTATAGCAGTTACAAGTAAGGGTATCGTTCCCACGAGGAGGTGTGGTACCTTAAGTTGGTCCTAGGTCTTAGATATATATACAATATATTTACACTAAGTACATGCAAGAAAAGTAAATGGAAATGTCACAAGCAAATTAACTACCTAATATAAAATTAAACTAAGATGGCTTTAATCTAAATACAACTAAGTTACACTACATCTAACTACAACTAAGGGTTGTCATTCCCTTAGGCAATTAACTAACTAATCACTAAGCTTACTAATTACAATTAACTAAATTAACTAACTACCTAAACTAATTACCAACTCATGCAACAGTTATGCAAGAGTGGTAATGAGACATATTTGGGAAATGATGAATCATGCAATTATCCAATTACTAGTTGATAACAATTAAGCACTTCAATTATAGGTTAACTAAATTAAGCAAGGTTTGCATTAATCGAGTAAATCCTATTTTGCAAGTTAACATAGATATAATACATGAATACACCAAATCATTAACATAGCTATTTAATTACACATTAATAACAAACTAAGGAAATAAGAGAGACAATAGAGACAAACCAATGATCTTGGAGAAGTCTTCACGCTAGCTCAACTCATCTTGCTTTCCCAAGCTCGGAATCAATGTGTGGAAGCTTTTGATCAAGATTGGTGGCTGGAAAACCACCATACACTCTAGTTACAAGCTAAGTGAAGTATGGTGTTCTTGGTATTGATTCTAGGATATTCAAGGTATTTGGTGTAATTGTTGGATATTAGGGATTGTGTTTTTGTTGGCAAAAAAGGCATATTTATATGCGGAATTGTTTGGGTAGGGTTTGGACATTAAAAGATATCAAAATCCCTCTGAATCGACAAGCTCGTGGGTTCGAAACACCATGCTCGCGGGTTCATTCCCGTCAACGGAAGTCGCGATGCATTTTGCACGTGAACCCATGAGTTCAGTCACTCTGCTTTGCGGGTTCCTTCTCTTGGCATGAAACTGCGGAGATTCCGCATGTTTTAAAGCTTTGGTTTGCTGGAAAGAAGGCACGGATGGTGACTTTGAAGCTTGCATATCCATGGAGTTTGGAGGAATTGTTGGAGAGAGAAATTTTTGCATGGGAGGCTGGAAATGGGTCGATTGTGACCGAAAGGAAGGGGTTGCCAATCTAGGCAGGAGATCGCCGGAAAAATGGTCAAAAAATGGCTGAAAACGGTCGAGTTGAAGGCCGGGTCTGTCACCGATTCGAGTCGGGTCACAGGCAAACGGGCAAACCCACTGAAGCTTGAAGACAGCTGATGTGAGGCTAACGCACACAGACTAAAACGACGACATTTCATACTGGTGACGTGGCTGCTGCGCACTGATTGGCTATACAATTACCATATGCACCCCTAACTTCTCCCTTATTCACATAATAATCAATAAATGTCCTATATTTTCACTTTAGCCCCTGAATTCCTCCATTTACCTGAAACACTTATTTAAACCATTAAACACCTGGTTTTACCCAAGAAACAAGCACCAAACGATAGGAAAAGGGAAAGCTAAATGCAAGGAATAAAATATTAGTATCGGTATCGATATCGATATCGGGCTTCTAAATTTATGGATATATCGGGGATATTATTGATATCGGTGGATATTTGGTAAAAAATTAAAAAAATGATGGATATTTACGTCTAAAGTTGAATTTTTTTTGTGAAACTTTAGGACAAGCTTAAACAAGTAATTATACATCAAATGAACATATTTCAATGATAAATTAACATAGTTATGAGTTTATTATAGATTATAACATAGAGTCTGTATATAATTTTTAAAATTGAGTATTTAATAGAATAATATTTTGTTTCACTTTTACAATATTATATACAATATAAAAAGATTAAATATTTAATAAACAAAATTATCATTAAATATATATATATATAGTTCCATACTTCCAAGATTCTATCATAAATCATAAATCATAATTCATACTTCATACATGATAATACATTGTATGTTTGAAATTTAAAACCAAAATGAATTCCTTACTGGTTCAAATACATAAGATACATTTTTATCTTGATTCGAACAATAATTTTCCTAGGAAAACGTGGTAGCATAGTTTTCAAGGTAATTATTAATATGTCACACTTATGTTGTTTGATCTCTTCCAATTGGTCCATAAATTGGGTAGTTTGGATTTACCCAATTTGGTGGATATTATTGATCTGCATGCATAGGTATTGCATATGGTATTTGTGGAGAAGGATAATCAAATATACTGCAGCCACCATAACTACCATAATATGATACATAAGAACCTGACCTTGTCTGCGAATCACCCAAAGAACTATTTTGTGTCCATACTCGTTGAGAAGAGAGTCAAATTCAAAGAGTCAAATTCAAAGAATCTTCATCAATTTGACATGTTTCTCTATGTTGTCTACCACGATTTTGATCAAAATTACCTGTATGAGCATCCCAACCTGTCGCACTAGCTAGCATTCTAACATGTTGCACCAGCATCCCAACCTTCAGCACGAACATTCCAATTTGTTGCACCAGCATCCCATCCTCTTGCACCAGAATCCCAACATTATCCATCATCTCTATTATCTCCATCATCTTTTCCTCCACTATTTCCATCAGAGGTATGTTGGTCATCAAAAGAACTACAAACAGTAACTCCACAATCTATACCAACTTCTTCTCTAATCATTTGTTCAACATTTATTCCCATGTCTCGAGCATGAGAAGCAATTTGTGGATCAGGATTTCTCTCATCATCATCCAAATAGGCATGTCTAACCCAGTCAAAAAAAGGATTCTCATTATCCTCCCCTGCTTCAGCAGCTACTTGAAGTAGATCAATAAAATCAGTTTCATCTACTTTATCTTTTTTAGCTGTCATATCTCTAAGTTTCAACTTCATATTATAATAACAATAAACAAGTTGTTCAAGCTTAAAATAGGCAAGACGGTTTCTTTGTCTTGTGTGGATTAAAGCAAATGTAGACCAATTTCTTTCATAGGCAGAAGATGATGCTGTTTGTGACAGTATGCGAACTGCTATTGCTTGCAATGATGGAGCACAATTTCCATACATTACCCACCAATCAGCTGCAATAAAAGTTACTAAGTATTATAAGTATGAATACTATTTCAATGATATTATTATTTATTATTATTACATAGATTTTTGTAATAAAACTTATATACTCGATTGTATTTTTCTTCTAGCTGACATGGCTGCTCGTTCACCAAAAATTTTCTTTCCATCCTTAAAGTATATGAGCTACATTCATGACTCATGAGATCAGTATGTAAATGATATATATAAATATAAGTATATGACACAATACTCTCATGCAAAGAAGTTATAATATTGGAATTATAAAATTGATTGTAAGTTGTAACTTTTTACCTCATTTCCAAAATTAGTAATCCTTGCAGCTTTAGGGTCTAATTGTGTATAGACAATATGTATGGTTTTCAAAATATCTAAATTATCCCCAAAATTGTCTCTATATTGATACTTTGGGTTCAAATAGTAAGCTAGAAGAATAAAAAATATTAATTGAGGTACTTTTTGTTTTTTTGCTTTAATTTTTTAATAAAAATTATGGGTTTTACTCGTTTTACACAAATAAATCAGATTGCTTTCACAATCTTTGCCCAATTCTACTTCGGTAATTATACTATTGACTATTGTGTTGGAAAATTTTATAAATTTTGTTAATGGAAAATTATTACTGGGGTGAATCTCCAAATAACAACTTTAAGGACTAAGATCGAGATAGATCCCGGTCGGAGGGGTATCACGTAGTTCGATACCAATAAGATTCTTGTCAGATCAAACTAAAACTCATAAAAGAAAAGATTAACAGGTGCGATTTTATTGATGAAAACATGTATACAACTAATGAAATTAGGGCTATGGCGATATGTGGCGATATTCAACGTTTTTGTTAGGTGATGAAGATGGCGTGCTCGTGTCTGTCGATAAGTAGAACTGAATACGAGTGTAGGGTTTGAGGAAGCGAATTTTTGATGCCCTTCTTGGTGAATGTAGTGTCGTATATATAGGTCATGTTGCTTGCCATGCACTCCTATACTTTCGATCTAGGGTTTTAGCGATCACAGGACTTTCTTTCCTTCTAGGAGACGATCTTGTAGGAGCTTTTATTATCCAAATCAAATGATTCCTTTTAGGGAGGATTCTAATAAGAGTGGACTCCTTATTCTAATGGATTTTTTGCATGGCAGGGAGGAGTCTACCCTATTATTGGGACATGAATGATCGCGTTTCACCCTCCTTTGCCTTGGAGTCTCAAGACTTGTCCACCTGGACATATGGATTTAAGATTTTATGAGTGTTTCTTATAGTTATCTGGCGAGAGAATCTTTGGGGGTATTTGGGTTCACCTGGGTTCTCGTGTACCCCGCCTCTTGCTAGTTTTATGCTTTCCTTGTTAGGTGTTTGGTCGACAGGGCATCCTAATATCGGATGTTCTTGCAGCGGGGTACCTAGTTGAATGTAGAAGTTGGGTACTTAGCGGATGTAGTATATGGATGCATGTCTGATGCGACAGCGAGGTACCCTGCTAATGTAATGGCGGGGTACCCTGTTGATCTTAGTAGCAGGATACCTATCTGGTGCAGTAGCGGGGTACCCTATCGAGCTCTATGATAGGATTCTGAGTAGAACTCCTCGTCGGGCTACTTAGGGGTTACCAGGATTGCTGGGCTTGCTGGCTTGATCTGAGGGAGGTGGTAGGTATCTAGATTTGATTTAGCATTCTTCTTTCTAGGAGTAGCTAGGTGATATCTTGGCTTGTCTCTCTTCCTTGTATCTGGGTGGAAAATTCTTCTTTGGTCATTCGCCAATTTTGGCGGTTTACAAATTTGTTAATACTTCTTTTAAAATAATTTTCAATATAGATTATTTGAACAATAATTTAAGTGTTTAAGATTAATTTTTTTAAAAAATAATAATTTGCAAAATATCCCTGGATTTCGAGATGAAATTCACAATATTTCGGGAATATCGGGAGATTTTTATGGATAATTCGAAATCGACCGGATATTTGCTAGACATGGGATATTACCCCTATTTCGATATCGGTCCTTCCAAAATATAGATATATCGGTGGATATATCGATTTTAAGTTCCTTGGCTAAATGTGAACATTTGGAGAGCGATCAAACCCCCAAACCTAACTTTTTCTCTTCCTTGAGTAAAACAAAGCAATTAAACAAAATACTAAAGCATAAATAAACATAAACTAACTAGTCCATTGTTGTGGGAGAAACGATGGCACTTAGCACGTGCCACAAGCCTTTTAAACCTCTATGTGTCCCTAGTAAGAGGAGTGTAATCTCCCGAGAGTTTACCGCTACGATACCTACAAACGTAAAACTAAAAATTAAAAACTACAATTAAAACAAATTGCGAAAGCCATACAAAATGAGATATCAAAAATGTTGTGCATATGAGGAATAACACATGTGAGAACCGTTGAGTGGAGGGTAACATAAAGTAATTCAAAATGACTGAACCGTACAATACAAATCCCACACTCTTAATGGCATAGCATCAAATTCAATATACTCAAATGCTTTGGATATAATTCGCCTCGACTCTAATCCTCACTGGATTTCACTCTATTTTTCTCTTAGAGTCCTAAGCACACTCTCTATAAAACACATGTGCTATGGAAGTTATATAAATGGCAATAAAAAATGTAACGCATGTGAGTATTTGAAATAAAGCACATTTTAAATGAATTGATCTCATGAAGGAATTGAATTGCCATGAACGTGGTAGAGCATATTAAAAACTCGTATTCCCGAAATAGACTTCCAAAAAGATCAATTCCATTCTTCCCTACTTGTGTTGGCCAAGGTGATTTATGGTGAATGGTGTATGGAAGGTTTATGAAGATACTAATCATGCCAAGATGTTTCACATTACATTTTTCAATGCTAAGCTCACTTTAGATTACTCATTTACACAAGCGTATAGGCTACAATTTTGAACTTTGATTTGTGATATCTATTTACTCTTATTGGAGTAGTCATTACTTTGAAGATTAAAGGCTTTAAGTGCTTAATTTTTAACACTTAATTTTTGAAAGACTTTATTTAAGCACAAGTTACAAAATATGACTCATTACACGCTATTACAATTTAGAGCTTAATGGTTGAATTCTCTACTTTAGTAGAACTTGACAAGATTAGTAGCTATGTAAGATTAAGTGTATAGGTCTATGGATTAAGGTGTTGTGTGATAGGTTTATGTGTTTTAGGTAAGTGTTTGGCCTTTTTCTATTGAATCATGCATAAAGGGAAATGGAAGTGTTTAGGCAATTTGGTCGTGAAACACTAACAAAGTCCTAATATCATTTCTAGAAGTCCGTCTACAATGGGAATACAAATTCAACATGTTATCCACATTTATGAATGTTTTATGGCAAACAATGATAATGATGCAATGAGATCACAATGAAAAACATATCGAAGAGTGTTTAAGAGTAGAAACATAATTTACCCTCAAAATGAACGCTAAGCCACAAAATTCATGGGTAGTCTCCACTATTAATCCTAACAACCGAGTACGGAGTCTCATCCACTTAGACACTAAGAGAAAGGGACTAAGTTCATATCATGCGAAGCAATCCTAGACTGACAATAGTTAGCGAAGACTCAACAACCAACACATGTGAAAGACTCCTCAACGGCACAACTCAAAACATCTCATTTAAACAATTTTGTTCAAAGATGGCTCAATTCGCAAAATTTAGAAAAATTTATTCAAAAACACAAAAACTAAATGACACATATGTGTCCACACACCCCCAAACATAAACTCGACATTATCCTCAATGTTGAAAAATTGAAGAACATGGACAAAGAGTTCATTATTTGGAAATCCGGGCACAAACATACTAACATTTATATACAAATAATCACATACGTAATAAATATATAACACAACACAAAATTAAAACGAATTAACAAAAAATACCATGTGAAGAAGGCATATAAACATAGAGGACAATATTTCAAGAAAACTGTCACTTTTCAAATTCGAATAATGTCTGCTTTTCAATGCATATTTTCAAAGCTGCTCAATAAAATTTTCTCAAATTTTGACACAAGAATATATACATGTAAATGAACACTTTTCATGTTGAAAATGTTTCAAAATTTAATTTGGAAAAGCTTGAAAACAGATGTTGAAAATAGGTCACATGCATAAATTTGAAAACGAGGTACGTTCATGACCTTCTGTTGAAGAAATACTCATAACTTTTAAACCGCCGCCTACAAATTTACGTTCTTTATATCGTTGGAATCGTAATTAAAAAAAAATGAACACAACATGGGCAGAAAAATTTATTTCTTCACTGATTAGTACAGTTTTCAAGAAACTTATCACCTTAAAAATTCAAAACAAGGCATCTTCACAAGGTTTGAATAAAAACACGAAAATCAAAAACAAAAATACACAATAACATAGTATACAATCCTAATATCTACAACTAACATGTAAACACATATTTACAATCCTAAATATCCACCACTAATCACATTACAACAACCAATCCTAGTCACTAAGCAAAAACAACCAATTCACACCCTTAAGCTAAACATGAGACATCAACTTGAAGTAAAAGCTTAAAAGTAAGAGATCGGACCTTCTTAGGATAGGGTGGCTTTGTGGTATGGTTTATAGTGCATGATGTGTGTCACGGCTTTGTGTCGCAGTTTTATTCCCGCGGTCTCTTCTCGCAGGCAAGTCTTAGGAATCCATGTGGGTTCACACTTTCTGGCTAGACGGCTCTTTCACATGGATGTGAAGTCGCAGAGGTGCGTGACTTTTGATTCTCTGATGCACGGGTATGTTCCCGCAGATATGAAGTCGTGGGAATTCCTCCAAAGAATGTTGCAGCTTTGTGCCTTCTGGTCAGGGGGCTTATGCTCGCGAATATGAAATCGCGAAGGCTCCTCAATCTTCACGCAGGTTTATCCCTTCTATCCCATGGGTTCTTTCCCGCAGACATATCTCGCGCAAGGTTCCAAGAGAACCATGTGGCTTTGTTAAGCAGGAATAATCTCGCAGACCCATCCCACAGTATGCAATCTTAGCCTATTAGTCCTTCTCTTTAATTCCATAGCTTACACACACAAAAAAACACTACAAGTATATGATATGCAAGGATATAAGTAAGGAGTATAACCCCCAAACATATCTATTTACATGCATCTCATATCTATGGTTAAGCACAAATGCAACATCACAAGTGAATAAATAAAAACTCTAGACTCTAAACACTTAACTAAGAATTGTTCAAAATAATTACAAACTAAAAAGTCCTAAAATTTAAATAAAAATGAATGTCCATTAAGTGCATCTTTTCCTTAAAGCTTGAAATTCCTGCACATTAACAAACATATCAAAAAGTTCATACAATTCAAGCACTCAACCACCATCAAAGATGGGTGGCTTTACCACAACATAGCCATTCTCACTTTTCATGACCTAAAGGGATCCATTCCTCTTCAGTCTTTCAAGCTTGGTCTTGTAAATCCATAAGGAATTAATAACCAACTTTGTAGTCCTAGGACTCACATTTGTCAAGCATTGCCATTTCATATTGGCACATTGAGATCCAATATGGCCTCTAATGTGGCACTTGTAACAAATGGGACTAAAGTGAGAGATTGTACCTCTATAATTTGTTACGGGTTGCTTGGAGGCTTGCTTGATCTTATCTTCCCTTGGGGCTAACTTTGGAGTAGGTCTCTTGAGGACTTCTTGCATTTGTTGCCTGTCCTTCAAGATTTGTAGAGGTGAAGATAAGACTTGTTTGCTCTTGGTTGTGGCTTTCTTGAGACTAGGTTTGGTGACTACGGCACTTGAAGCTCCTTAACTCAAATCAAGCTTATCTCTAGGAAATGGGATCACTGCCTTGTCCTTTGCCTTCAACTTTTGCTTAGCCTTTGTAAGCTTCGCAAGGTGGTCAAGTTCCCTTGTCTTCATTATCTCTAAAGCCTCATCCTTTGCTTCGATGTTGGCTTGCATTATCCACACTCTTTGAGCAAAGTCATCCTTAAGCTCTTCAATCTCTCTTAAGGATGAGTCATTTTCCTTCTCAAGCGAATTGATTCTCATCTCTAAGCTCACATTTTGGCTTATCAATTCCTTGCTTTCTTGTGCAACCTCTACCACATTTTTCTTTTCATACTCTCCATACTCCTCCTCGAACACCTCCTCTAATATGCGCATATGTTCATCTAAATGGTCATATTTTCCTTTTGAGGATTTAAAGACGAACTCTGGTTCTTCGACCTTTATTGAATTCACCTCACCACTTCAAAGATCGGTTAGTGCTTTTATCTCTACAGATTCTTCTAGGCTACTAAACCGTTGCTCGGTGAACGAGGGGTTGCTTGGCTGCCCCACTAATGGTCTTGCCATCCTTGATTATTGCTTGCTTGATACGGAAACACAACTTGTACTTCTCCCATTACCGAGTGTTGCCCACGGTGTCCCATGAGGTTCTCCATTTCCCATGACAAGTCTCCCATTTGCATTGTTAACTTCGCCTTGGCTTTCAGTTCATGAGAACCATTCCTTCCGCTTCGTTGTTAGGAATTCTCGCCCAACATCTCATAAATGGTAAATACTTTGCTAGCAGTTTCTACCTCATTACTGCCCTATAAGCATTATCAACCGTGGCTTGTGTGAGTCTCGTCAATCTATCATAGAAATATTGTACTAGCAGGACGAAGGGGGATCTATGATGCGGGCACTGTGCATTAAGTAACTTGTATTAATCCCAAATCTCATTGAAGGCTTCCTCTAGTTCTCTTCGAAGGTTACTCTCTTGCCCCGGATTTCTCGTGTCTTCCAAGAGGGGTAGTACCTTAAGAAAAACTAGGTCTCTACCACCTCCCAAGTAGTCAATGAACCTGTGGGTAAAGCCAATAGCCACTTATTTACCTCATCTTTCATGTAGTACGGGAAACATCTCATTCTCAACTGATCTTCCATGAGCTCTTCGAGTCGAATGGTAGTAATGACATCGTAGTACTCCTTCATGAATTGAAGGGAATCCTCATCTGTTTCACCTTGAAAGACTAGAAGCGTGTTGAAATGAGAACTCTTCAAGTTGTATAATTGCTGACGATTGAGCTCCTATAATTGGCAAAGCAATGTCCTTCATTAGCTTTTGAGTAATGGGCACATTGGTAGAGTTCTCCATGTTGATCCGAATCCTGAAAAACTAAACAAACAAAAATCGAATCGAACAAGATACAGAATGAACAATAAAAAATTAAACTACAAATAACGAAAATAAAACTAACACTAAAACTAACAAAAGATAATACGCCTCTCTGGCAGCGGTGCCATAAACTTAACAGCACACATGACAAGACAGTTCTATAAACTATCGTAAGTGATATGACGTGCGAATGTTTTTACTCTTCGTAAATATACAAATCGTTTGACGCGTATAGTGGTTACAAGTAAGGGTATCGTTCCCACAAAGAGGTGTGGTACCTTAAGTCGGTCCTACGTCTTAGATATATATGCAATATATTTACACTAAGTACATACAACAAAAGTAAATGGAAATGTCATAAGAAAATTAACTAACTGATCTAAAATTAAACTAAGATGGCTTTAATCTAATTACAACTAAGTTACATTGCATTTAACTACAACTAAGGGTTGTGATTCCCTTAGGCAATTAACTAACTAATCACTAAGCTTACCAACTACAATTAACTAAATTAACTAACTACCTAAACTAATTATCAACTCATGCAATGGTTATGCAAGAGTGGTAATGAGATATATTAGGGAAATGATGAATCATGCAATTATCCAATTACTAGTTGATAACAATTAAGCACTTCAATTATAGGTTAACTAAATTAAGCAAGGTTTGCATTAATCAAGTAAATCCTATTTTACAAGTTAACAATTGAACAATCAATTAACAAGCATATATCTATTAAAACTCAATATCAAATAATAGATACAACTAGTCTCATAGATATAATACATGAATACACTAAATCCTTAACATAGGTATTTAATTATACATTAATAACAAACTAAGGAAATAAGAGAGACAATAGAGACAAGCCAATGATCTTGGAGAAGTCTTCAAGCTAGCTCAACTCCTCTTGCTTTCCCAAGCTCGGAATTAATGTGTGGAAGCTTTGTATCGAGATTGGTGGCTAGAAAACCACCCTACACTCTAGTTACAAGCTAAGTGAAGTATGGTGTTCTTGGTATTGATTCTAGGCTATTCTAGGTATTTGGTGTAATTGTTGGATATTAGGGATTATGTTCTTGTTGGCAAAAGAGGTATATTTATATGGGGAACTATTTGGGCAAGGTTTGGACATTAAAAGACATCAAAATCCCTCTGAATTGACAAGCTCGCAGGTTCATTCCCGCCGATGGAAGTCGTGGTGCATTTTGCACTTGAACCTGCGAGTTCAGTCACCCCGTTTCGTAGGTTCCCTCTCTTGGCATGAAACCGTGGAAATTCCGCATGTTTTGAAGCTCTGGTTCACTGGAAAGAAAGCGTTGACTGTGACTTTGAAGCTTGCATATCTATGGAGTTTGGAGGAATTGTTGGAGAGAGAAACCTTTACATAGGAGGTTGGAAATGGGTCGATTGTGACCGGAAGAAAGAGGGCTACCGATCTGGGTAAGAGATTGCCGAAAAAATGGTCGAAAAATAGCTGAAAACAATCAAGTTGAAGGCCGAGTCTATCGCCGGTTCGGGTTGGGTCACTAGCAAACGGGTCGACCTGCTAAAGCTTAAAGACTGCTGACGTGAGGCTGACGTGCGTAGACCAAAACGGTGACGTTTCAAACTGGTAACGTGGCTGCTGTGGGCTGATTGGTTGGACAATTACCATATATACCCTTGACTTCTCCCTTATTCACAGAATAATCAATAAATGTCCCATAATTTCAATTTAGCCCCTGATTTCGACAGAATTACCAAAATACCCTTGAATTTCTCTATTTACCTGAAACACTTATTTAAACCGTTAAATACCCAGTTTTACCTGAGAAACAAGCACCAAAAGATATGAAAAGGGAGCGCTAAATATAAACATTTGGTGCGCAATCATTCGCTTCTATTCTTCTTTGATTTATCTAGAAACCTAAGAACTTCCTTGAGGGCACCCCGAACATGCATTTAGCCAAGTTTAACCTCAGCTTGTATCTTTGCAACACGTTGAAGGTTTCTCGGAAGTCACGGACGTGGTTGCTGGCCTTTTTGCTATTTGTCAACATGTCATCTACATACACCTCTATCATCTTCCCGATCTATTTGAAGAACATTTTGTTTACCAAATAATGGTACTTGGCTCATGTGTTTTTCAGTCCGAAGAGCATAACGATGAAACAATATAGCCATTGGTCTGTGGTGAACAATGTCTTCTCTTTATCTAAACCATACATCTTGATCTGATTGTATCAGGAGTATACATCCATAAAACGAAAGAGCTCATGGCCAGCAGTAGTGTCTAATAACTTATTGATCTTAGGAAGTGGAAAGTTATCCTTCGGGTATGCTTTGTTAAGATCGGTGAAGTCTACACACATCTGCCATGGTTTATTCTTCTTTTTTGACCAATACAACATTAGCGACCCAGGTGGAGTCTTTAACTTCGCGAATGAAGCTCGCCTCTAGTAATTTTGACATTTCTTCTTTGATCGTTATGCTCCGTGTTAAAGCTTCGCCATTTTTGAATCACAGGTTTCTGCTTCTCATCCACTGCCAGATAGTGCGAGATAACATGCGTATCAATTCCCAGCATGTCGTCTTGGCTCCAAGGTGAATATATCTCTATATTCCTGTAACAGAGTTGTTAGATCATTTTTTACTTGGGTTACTAACCTGCACCTATCACGACTATTCTGGCTGGTTGAGATAAGTCCAGTACTATCTCTTCAGCCAGTTCTTCAATTATATCGTCTACGGGGGCTTTCCTAAGGTCGAATTCAAATTTGCCCAGGGCTTCTTTACTTTCCAAGTTCTTCCTTCGATCTTTTTTCTTGGGATCTGTAAGGAACCTTGGAGATCTGACGTTTTCTTAGGTAACGGGTGACAGCTGACAGTCACCACTTAGATTTTCATCAATCTTTTGGTGTTAACCATAAGGTTGAAGGTTCATCCCCTCATTCTAGTGCCAATTATTGACATCGATTTTTGGTAAAACCTAGTCAACAACACGCTGGTTGATCAATGCCTAGATCAACCAATAAGGTGTGATCGGTCGCATTTCTACTATATGTACGAGTTGGTGAAATAAATAACAAATATGAAAAATGATAAAAAATAATAAAGACACCAAGATTTGTACGTTGAAATACCTAAAACAGGGAAAAAACCACAGTTGTTATGACAACAAAGAAAGAGAAATGTTCACTATGTAAAAAATGATTACAGTTTACAAGTGATGTATCACTTTCTTTGCTTGATACATGGGTTTATATAGGGATTAGAGTGCTGCCCTAACCTTTGGCGTGAAAGCAAAGATTATTATTAGGCAAGATCTTAAGAGGATTGTATCTATGTGAGATTCTTGGTGAATCGAATATTCATGCATTTATAATGCAAAGATATTCATTCCTTGTGAGAGTTATTTTCTGAATCTTCATATTTATTACTTGATTTGTCAACTGCTGGATTGTTGGTGATTGTATTACCTAATACAAGTGTGAGTTTTGTGGAAGATGTGTTGAAATCTAGTTTTATTGTGGATATTATGTATTTGTTGTATTGGTGGCAAGTTCTTGTCAATTCTCCATTCATGGAGGATTTGGCGAGCAAGTCTCTTTGATAAGTGACTTACTCGTTGCTTCCCAATTCACCGCTACCACCTGTGGTTTGCTAAGCTAACGTGTCCTGATGTCATGGGGATTTGGTTCCATGAATCCCAAGCTTTGTGCTGACGTGTTTAGCCAAATAAAATTACCCCAAACATTAGTAATTAAGTTACTGATGAAAAATGAACTTGATTTCTCTCACTCACCCTAGGAATCAAGTTCTCTTTCCTGATTAAAAAATGTAACTCAAGTCTTTTTACTAAAATATCCTCACTTGTAATAATTATAAAAAAAATTGTCATTCCACTTATTGTTCTCTTTTATGGATTGTTCTCTATCATTCTCTTATGTTTATCATTTTTCTCCAAATCTTGCTACATGTACGATTTTTTTTTTTTAATCATACATTTCATGAATATACATAAAATCTTGTTGATGATTATTATTGAATTTTTGCATGGATTATATATACATATATATATATATATATATATATACAATTTTTCTATTGTCAATTCGTCTTTGATATAAAATATATCAAGACGAAGAATGTGGACCATTAGATTTACATACTTTGACTCAAAGTGTATGCTCTTGTCAAAACTTCTCCGCAATCTATGGTCCACATTCTTCGTCCTGATATATTTTATATCAGGAAGAACTGACAGTAGAAAGACTATATATATGGAGAGAGAGAGAGAGAGAGAGAGAGAGAGAATAACTCTCTAGTTAAGACGTTCAACCACAACCACACATTCACATTGGGCCCATAGCCTCACATTAACAAATACCTACACCCAATGTGAATGTGTGGCTGTGGTTGGACGTCCTGACTTTATAATTTCATATATATATATATATATGATACATCGGAAAAAATCATGCATACAAAAGTCGATAAACAAAAGGGATAACTGATTCGAATCCGTTAATTCTTGATAAACATAAGTATTTTATTGCGGTAAGATCATCCACTTTAATTATTTATTAATATTTTCTTTTGATCAATCGTTGAATTGAATAAAATCAACTAAAATAGGAATTATTCTATAAGGCATCTTTCTGTTTCTTTTTCTTATTTAATCACATACCATGTAAAATGTGATACTCTATTAATCTCTTGATTCACGCATGAATGCCAAAACAATAGGCATCAAACTCATTGATTCTTGCAATAATACCGATATTTGGACAAAAAGAGAAAAATCTAAGCAATTTTATTAATCATCGAGAACTTCATCCCTCTTAGGGTAGGAAAACTAAAAGCCTAAAAGAACTAGAAAAACGATAAAGTTTATCAATTTTCCCAAAAAGAAAATAATTCAGATAATAATGGAAATTGAAAATATTATAAATTATCGACTTTTGTATGAATGATTTTTTCCGTTGTATCATATATATATATATACATATAATATGGTGGTTCTCTAGTAAAGACGTCCTAAAATTATAAAGTCAAGACGTCCAACCACAGTCACACATTCACATTAGGTGTGAGTATTTGTTAATGTGAGGTTGTGAGCCCAATGTAAATGTGTGGTTGTGGTTGAACGTCTTGACTAGAGAGTTATTCTCTCTCTATATATATAGTCTTTCTACTATCAGTTCATTATGATATAAAATATATCAGGACGAAGAATGTGGACCATAGATTATGGAGAAGTTTTGACAAGTGCATACACTTTGGGTCAAAGTATGTAAATCTAATGGTTAACATTCTTCGTCCTAATATATTTTATATCATGACGAACTGATAATAGAAAAATTGTATATATATATATATATATAATCCATGCAAAAATTCAATAATAATCATCAACAAGATTTTATGTATATTCATGAAAAATGTACTATAATCTTAAAACATCACAAACGGAAATAATTAAACCTATCTAATTTAATAAGGAAATATAATAATATTTATTAATTACAGTAATATTTTTAAAACTCAAAATCTTCAATAATATCTTCAATAATATACTCTTCATATATTTATATATATATATATATATATATATATATATATATTAATATATATACATATTACACTGTACACGTGAATAATTAAAATAAAATAAAAAGTAAACTGTGTAAGAATGATGTTGATGAACAAAAATAAATGCGGCAAAGCTTTGCTTTGATTTATTGGTTTACATAAATTTTTTTGTTTGGCAAAGCTATGCAGCAAAGTTTGTTTATGCGGCAAAGGTTTTTTGGTTTTTACTTAAATCATGTATACGATACTATTTATGAATCACCGCATATTCATATATATGTTTTTTTTTCACATAAATCATGCCTACAAATCTACAATACCAATAAATATATATGTTATTGAGACTTCAATTTTTTTATTAATGAAGTTATCTCAGTAAAAAAAAATTAAAAATAAAAAAATTCAACACATTATATACACAAGGATATTTTTGTAATTAATTTTATATCATTCTGATTCCTTTGTTTAAGTAAACATTAGAGAGAGAATAAATTTAATTCTATTTCTTATTCCTAAATTGTTAATAAATACAACTTAATTTCGATTCCCCTTCATTTCGTTTTTGGAACTTAATTCTGATTCACTTCATTCCTAATTACTAAACGCACCCCTAAAAACAAAAATCGCGTAACTGAATTTGGAACTAAAGTCATATAAAAAGGCCCAACCAAGTTGGGCCAGGAATGTGGTCCAAATCAAGTAAGCCGAATAATAAAAATATCAATTAGCCAAAAACTTTCTTTTAACAATAAATAAAAGGGAAATAATCATTTTGCCCTATGCAGTTTGTTATATTAGACACTTTACCCCCTCTAATTTCAGTAATGGTCATTTTCCCTCCTGAAAACTAAAATATTAAACATTTTACCACCTCTAGTTTCAGTAATGACCATTTTTCCCCTTGAAAACCAAAATATTAGACATTTTACCCCCTAACCGTTAGGTAGTCTGATAGACAACAACTTTGACCGTCAAAAAATCAATTAAATGATCTTATTACCCTTGAACATATTAATTATGCCACCATTAATTGTTTTTAAAGAAAAAAATCAAAAATAAAAATTTTAAAACTAATAAAAGTATTTTAAAAAAACATTTTTGAAAATAAAAAAAATTATAAAATTTAATTAAACTTTAACAAAAACAAAATTAGTATTCCAAAAAATATATATATTCATGTTTTTTACATTATTTTTACATTAATTAAAATTTTTAATTATTTTTACATTTCATTCTTTATATTAATGTTTTTTAAATGAAATTTTTATTTTTACATTTCATTCTTTATATTAATGGTTTTTAAATAAATTTTTTATTTGTAAATTTAATTTTTTATATTTATATTTGTTAAATATATTTTTTATTAAAGTTTAATTAAATTTTATAATTTTTTATTTTCAATTATATATTTTTTAAATACTTTTATTAGTTTTATTTTTTTTATTTCTATTTTTTTATATAATTTTTAGCGGTGTCATTTAGGAGCATAACTAATGTATTCAAGGGTAATAAGGTCATTTAATTGATTTTTTGAAGGTCAAAGTTGTTGACAAACGGACTTCCTAACGATTAGGGGGTAAAATGTCTAATATTTTGGTTTTTAATGGGGAAAACAGCCATTACTGAAACTAGAAGGGGTAAAATGTCTAATATTTTGGTTTTCAGGGGGGGAAATGACCATTACTGAAACTATAGGGGGAATAGTGTCTAATATGGAAAACTACAGGGGTTCAAATGATTATATCCCTAAATAAAATAAAATTAGAAAAAAAAACCTAACTAATATTGAATTTGTTTTCTCTTAAATCGATCGACCAAGACCCAGAGAGACCACGATCCAGACCCTTCTCTCTTTCTATCCAGGTGATCCTTTTTTCACCTTTTTCGATTCTGGTTATGTTGATAATCATGTTATGATTACATGGGTGTATGCAAAAATCACTTTTTTCTGTGCACTTGTATCGATCTATTAATTTCTAGGGTTTGTGGATGCAAGCTTAGTTTTTGTTGCATATATATATATATATATATATATATATATATATTTATTTGTTTAAATGGTTTTCTCAGTTTGGAAATCTAATTTTAACCGCAACCGATCTCATAAATTTGGAAACAACTTTGAGAGTACTTGTTAGCATCTGATTAGAATTTGTGGTTGTTGAGAGAGTTTAGGAAAATAAAAAGAGTTGATTTTTATCAAATTTAAACATTTTGTTTACAAATTTGGGTCAAATCGGTTCTCAATTGAATGATTTGACCTCTTGTATGTGAAAAATAATATGCTTCCACTGTCATGAAAATTGCCTTAGCATTCATTTTTATGTATAATAAGTTCAGTTATAGCAACCGTATGTTTTTGCTTAGTTGAAATAATTCCATTTATATAATTTCGCTTTGTTCATAATTTAGGTGTAAAAAGATGGATTACAGATGGTACAATGGTAAACAGGAATTTAGCAGCCGAGAGAAACGGCAAAATGAAACCGAGCAGGTGACAAATGTTAATTGAATTTGTATAGAGTTTTACAATCAATGTATTGATTTATTGATCTTGTCAAGTTGGTTGTCATTTCTGTATGTAGTTAATTAAATAACTAGCTCATTTTTCGAAGTCTTAAACTTTCAAAATATTTTATTAAAATCGTCTATTTAGTCTCAGCATGACATTCTGAATGCACAAGACTTTTATGTCTGAAGTGTGTTGAGTTGTATTTACTGGTGTAGGCACACCAGGATTCTGTTCTTGAGGATTTAGCTGAGGAGTTTCGATTGCCAATCCATCAAAAACCAACAGAGAACATTGATTTGGATAATGTGGAACAAGCGTCGTTAGATACAAAATTGACATCGTCAAATATTGGGTTTAGACTTCTCCAAAAAATGGGATGGAAGGGAAAAGGTCTCGGGAAGGATGAGCAAGGTATTGTTTTAGTGGAATTCTACAATAACTGTGAGCTAAGGAAAGGACGTAATAGGGTCTAATGCGCGGATTCTATATTAAACTTTAGCAATTTAGAAGCTCACAATTTTATTTTTATTTTTCACAATTTTTTTGGATCACAATTCCAGATATTTTGGTGTCTTATCATTGCACATTGTCTACTTTAATTGTATTAGTATCTTATTGTTTTGCAATGTATGCTGAAAAGTTACTAAGCATGTCATAGAAGAACAGGAATGATTTCTTTTTATGCTATTGCTATATTTATCTTTTTCTAGTTTCAACCAGTCATTGAAGGTTCTTCGTACAGGAATTATTGAGCCAATCAAATCTGGGATTAGAGATCCAAGGTTAGGGATTGGAAAACAAGAAGAAGATGATTTTTTCACTGCAGAAGAAAATATCCAGCGAAAAAAGCTTGATATTGAGGTAGAGGAGACCGAGGAGAATGCAAAGAAGCGGGAGGTATGCCTTTAAACTTGTAGATAGTTCGCTGTAAAATGTAAATGTTTCAGTCACTAGATATATATATATATATATAGACGTTGATTTTATACTTTTCCTGAAACCCACATCTAATAGCAGAAGGCAGCATATAGCATATATGTTTGTCTTTTGACTGGAGTGATATATCATAGGGGAATACCAACTTTGGAAGCTCTAGACAGTTTCCTGCAGTTTTTATTACCTGGTGGCTTCTACTGCCTGCTTCGTGCACATTATGAAAATTCAGGTGTTAGCAGAACGTGAGCAGAAAATTCAGACTGAGGTGAAAGAAATACGTAAGGTGTTCTACTGTGATCTTTGCAACAAGCAATACAAATTGGCTGTGGAATTTGAAGCCCACTTGAGCTCATACGATCATAATCACAGGAAGGTAAATGATAGTGTCTTGGCGCGATGCATTTGTTGGTTGACGAATTTGCTGGTTTATATCTTCCATTCTTGTCTAAATTTTCACTTTTTGGCTGATTGCAGCGGTTTAAAGAAATGAGAGAAATGCATGGTAGTAGCAGTCGGGATGATCGGCAAAAGCGGGAACAGCAACGTCAGGAGAGGGAGATGGCTAAGTTTGCCCAGATGTAACCAATTATATGCCATTTCCTCTATTCATCTATTTGTTTTCATATCTATGCATTCTTGACCTAAGCTGTTAAGCTGTCTCGTCTTTATCTTCCCCAATCATCTTAATGACATATTCCTTGATGTCACTTAGGGCTGACGCCCATAAGCAGCAGCAGCAGCACCGAGAAGAAGAATCTGGATCTGCGCCGGTCTCTGCTGGTACTGTCGTTACTAATCAGGATCAGCGGAAAGCATTAAAATTTGGGTTTTCTTCTAAAGTTGGCACTTCTAAGGTACGTCCAATAGAGTTAAGAATTCAAAATTAATTTCATTGTAATTTAAGTACCTTATGAAGTACATAGAGTCGTAGACTATTTGTATTGGGGTTAGCTAGAATTTTCAATTTTGTTTGTATATAGTAACAATTGCAGGGCATTTTGAAGCGCTGCCTCAAGGTACGTCCAATAGGGTTAAGAATTCAAAATTAATTTCATTGCAATTTAAGTACCTTATGAAGTACATAGAGTCATAGACTATTTATATTGGGGTTAGCTAGAATTTTCAATTTTGTTTGTATATAGTAATAATTGCAGGGCATTTTGAAGCGCTGCCTCAAATTCTTTCCCCTTACTGTTATATTTTTTGTATTTTATTTTCATCGTCTCAGAATATACATGATTTTTATTGGAATTCAACATATAATCAATGTTTTAAAATGAGTGAGGCGGTCTACTCCATTCGAAAGTGATAAATAATGCAAATATATATATATATATACACTAAAATAGAAAATCTGTTGTAAATAGGAACTTTGAGTTTATTGGGTTACATAGTGGGGTTTAAAAAAAAAAATTGAAATCTGACGATTCATGGACTGCCACTGCATCAAACTGCTTGAGGGTTATATACTAGGGTTTAAAAAAAATAAAAAATAAAAGCTGAAATCTTCAGAAGACTGCCACGGCCTCAAGGCAACAATCACATTGAGGCGGCACGCCTCTTGGGTTTGAGGCGGGTTTGAGCAAGTTCAAGGTTGTAGAGGCCGACTCAAGGTGCTTTGGGCCGTGAGGCGGCCGAGGCATGCCTTTAGGCGGTTCCTCAATTTGTTTTTTGAAACATTGCATATAATTGTAACAATTCCCTCATATGTGTCACCGCCATTGGCCATCAGCCATCATACAATATCACTGTCATATCATCTGCAATGACAATTTCATCTGCCACAGTTGTGCATGGCTACAATGCTGGCCTGCTTCTGCATAAACTTAGTATTTTATAGATTGTAATTGCATTGTGCTTTTTCCCTTTCCCATTTTTCTGATAGGAGACAAATCAAAAGTGGACCAGTAGTCTTCTAAGGGGGAACCAAACAACCCTGTAGATGTGAGGGCTCCAAAAACTATACAAAAAGACCCCAAAATTTTATGGAGAAACCTATGTTGCAGTACATAGTATCTAAACCTAAAAATATACAAATTTAACCTAAGAGCCCTCTCCAATCAAGATGGGTATAAAATGAAATAGTATCCTTGATGGCAACAACGACTAGTAGTATTGACAGTGGAAGGAAGGCAAAAGATGCATGGATATATTAAATTCAAGTGGAATGTTATGTCTGAATCGAATTGTTGTTTCATACTTTAATTTGTTTTTTACTTTCCGATGATAATTTTGTTCCTGGTGGCCTGCATTGTTATTGGTTGTGCCCAATTGGAATTTGAAATCTGCGTGTGAATGGTTTAACTTTGATCTTAATTACTTCTGAAATTATTTTGGATCCTTTTGTCCTCTGCATTACATCGTGGACCTGTTAAAATCTATTATTTTCATAGCTTGCCTTTGTTTCAAGAATATCATGTTTTTCGATGGCTTTTGGACTTGTGCAGAGCTCATCTGGAAGTGCTGTGAAGAAACCAAAACTACCTGTTGCTTCAGTTTTCGGAAATGACAGTGATGAAGAATAGTGAAAATCAACCCTTTGCAACAGCTTGCCAGCAATGTACCTGATGTATTTGCTCATATATCTTTGGTGTCTGTCTATCTACTGTCTTGTTTGTCTGTCCATGTGACCTGTGTGCCCATCCCATGGGTTTATGTGGTAGTGCCCAAGTTCCAAAAATACATTTTAAGGCATTCTACCAAATTTGAAGTGAAACTCTGGTAAATTTCATTATTCATGCTTGACCAACTGTGGTATGATACTCCATATCCCATTGATCTTTTTCTTCAACCCAACAACACTTTCTGTATGTGAGAGCAAGAAAGAGATCATATATATATATATATATATATATATATATATATGAGAATAAACAATTAAACCTTTCCCTTTTATGTTTATTACATTAAGGGCTCGTTTACTACGTTGTATTGTATTGTATTGTGTTGTGTTGTATTGTATTGTATTGGATTGGATTGGGTATTGTATTGTATTATTCTTATAAAATTATATGTTTTGGAAGAATACAATTATTTGTTTGGTGATATTTCGTATTAGACTGTATTAAATTATAAAATTTTTGTTTGGATGCGATTTTTGTTCCTCATTTAATTTTCTTTTTTTTTTTACCGTTACAAAGGAGGGCAACAGCCCAGCAAAAAAGGAAGTAAGGGGGGAGGAGAAGAACAAATAATAATAATTTGAAACAAGGTGGAGACCAGAAATGCCCTCCCTGAAAAGTTTGTCAAATTGTCCGGACTAGACTAAAAAGTTCCATGTATTTGTAATGTCAACCCATTTTCTTTCACTAAATTGTAAAATCTTCTTCAACCAAATTTAAAACTACAGACACAACACTGCTTGTTCATTTAACAATAATACTATCAGTTTTATACAGCAATTTAGTCCTCAAATCCTTCTCAACAAAAACTCAACAGACTATCCAAGAAATGAAACAACCTTTTATATAGTAATTAATAAATAAACTGGCTTTCTTCACTTGACCAACTGTCAAATCTGCCATTGAGAGAATTTCCAAACAAAAAAAAAACTATCTGTCTCAGGCTCCAGATCCTAAAAAGCTATATACAAGTCACTCAGCTAGCCAATTTCACACTGTCAAATCAGGTCATCATCATAATCAAAATCTTCACTTGAATGCCGGAATCTTTTGGCATCTCTGGAAGCACTTCTACCCTTCTTTGGTTTTCCTCTGAAGAAAGTAGAAAGTAGAAATGGAGCTAAAAATGCAATTGATGGCCATAAGCTGCCTCTGGATTGCCATAATCTAGAGAGCCGAATTGATTAGGAGATTCAATTCAGATGTCAGAGAGAAAGAATTGCAACATTGTTTCCTATTTTACCTTCAACAAGAAGGTGTCCATGCTAGCGAGTTATTACGTACCCACAGGTTCAAAGATGAGGTAACAACTCTAAAGAATAAACCATTGTCCCACAAACGACTTTAGATAAATATTTTATTTCATCTTAAACTAGTAACATAGCATATATTTTTTACAATATATAGATAATTATTACTATGTGGAGGCAAGTTCCTTAAGACGAAACCTAAACAAATTATAACTTATTAGAATGTGGAGTTTATTCTTATTTATAACTGACCCAAGTTGGGATCAAAAAATTTTATGATTACATGATTACACGAGTCTATCAAAAATTACCAAATAATTTTGATAGGGACAACTATTTGCATGAGTCTCATTTCAATTTCTCTTTGAAATTTTTATACAAGCAACTCGTTCCAAAATTTATTATAGAGCGATTAATAAAGTTCCGGACTTTTTTCATAATTCCATATAGTTTGTGACGTTTTTGTTGTTGACCAAATTAGTCCCTAAATTTTTCGTAAGTACCAAATTGGTCTTGGACTTTTCAGTAATACCAAATTGGTTCCTGTTGACCGTTAATTTAAACCTCGACCTTAACATATAGATCATAAAATTACTTTAATAGCCATATTTAAAATTGAAATTTTGTTTTCAAATATATTTTATTGAACTTATCTTATCATTTACGGTCCAATTTAATCGATTATGTTATCTATTAAAATAACGAATGGATTTGAATTTTCATTTTCAAACCCAATAAGCTAATGGGTGGGTTTTGGTCAAGTAGAATTTGAGTCAACCCACGACTCGACATGTATTCAATTCGATTCGACCCATTGATATGTCTAAAGAAAATGGACAACTTCTCTAAAAAAAAATAAATTTTTAAAAGTAACTTCTCAAAAATTGATTATCTATGAAATAAGTTGATTTTGGAAAATTTACTAAATACCTTTTTCTCAAAACTTATGAAAAATAAAAAGTTATTACTTCATAATTAGTTTAAGCAATATCCTATAGGAGAATATTCTACCTTGGAATTGAAGATGCAACAAGCCAAGGTAATTGGCTTCAGTTAACTCATACGTTAGGATGGTCATCCATGGCCGGCATTCTGATAATCAAACATAGAGAGAAAATCAAACACAAAGCGGAAAAAACGTGGATCTAAGTCGGCGAAACAAAAAAAAAAAAAAAAAATCTATAATTATGAGATGATCTCTATGGAAGACAAATTATATTGGAAGATTTTCACTAAGAAGTAATTTTGATCTGCAGACTGCAGTGATGGGCAGACAACCACATGTTCTGGTGATACCGTATCCAGCACAAGGCCATGTTATGCCTCTTATGAAATTGTCAATGAAGATTGCTGAACATGGAGTCAAGGTCACATTTGTTATAACAGAGTTTATAGAGTCTAAAATTATGGCTTCAATGCCGGAGAAAGCTTGGTGGAGTCAGATAATAAGGTTTGTCTCAATTCCAGATGGACTTGAAGGAGAAGATGATCGAAAAGATGCAGCCAAGACAAGAGAGACTATGTTAAGAGTTATGCCGGGGCACTTGAAAAATTTGATCGACAAGGTTAATCAATCTAATGATTGCGAGCAAATCAAATGTGTTTTGGCTGATACGAGTGTCGGATGGGTTCTGGAAGTTGCCAAGAAGATGGGAATTCCAGGAACTGCAGTTACTCCTGCTGGACCGGGAGGCATGGCACTGTCGCAACATATTCCAAAGCTTATTGAGGCTGGAATTATTGATACTAACGGTAAGTTGAGATGAAAAATCTATTCGTTCTGAGTAACTTCACAACTGATTATTTTAAAAGTTCTGGAATTGATTTTTGATGTAGGAAATCCGATGAGCGATGAATTGATCTCACTATCATCAAAGGAAACTCTAGCTTGGAAAGCTAATGAGCTCACATGGAGCTGTCCAAGTGACCCAAATATTCAGAAGATAATCTTTGAATACGCATCTTCGACTGTCCAAACTTACAGAAATTCCAACTGGGTTCTTTGCAACTCTTTTAATGAACTCGACCCTTGGGCATGTGACTTGGTTCCGAACATGTTAACCATTGGTCCATTACTTGCAAGTAATCATTCAGGGCATTTGGCAGGAAACTTTTGGCCAGAGGACTCAGCTTGTTTAAGCTGGCTTGATAAGCAAGCAAAAGGCTCAGTCATTTATGTTTCATTTGGCAGTATAGCAAAATTAAATCAGCAGCAGTTCCATGAATTAGCACTAGGTCTTGAATCCTTAGGCAAGCCGTTTTTGTGGGTTGTTCGAAATGACCTTGTGCAGGTATCAAATGCTGAATTCCCAGAAGGGTTCACAGCCAGCCGCGGAAAAGTTGTGGAGTGGGCACCTCAAGAGAAGGTGTTAGCTCACCCTTCTGTTGCTTGTTTTTTAAGCCATTGCGGATGGAATTCAACCATTGAAGGTGTAAGCATGGGAGTGCCCTTTCTATGTTGGCCTTACTTTGCAGATCAATTTCATAATAGAAGTTATATTTGTGATGCTTGGAAGGTTGGTTTAGAATTGAAACCAGATAATAATGGGATCATAACAAGGCATGAATTAGAAACAAAGATCAAAACACTGCTCATTGACGATGCTATCAAAGCAAATGCATTGAAGCTCAAGGAAATGGCTAGAAACAGCCTTGCTCAAGGTGGATCTTCATTCCTAAATTTTCAAACTTTTATTGCACAGATTTTTAACTATTGAATATCACATTTCACATATATATTGTTTTCAGCTGTTTGTTTGAAAATCAATTTTAAGATAGCCATTAATTATATATAAAGTATTTCAGATCTATCAAACCATCTATGTACTGAAATGGAATATTCAATTAATGAAGTAATTTGCTGCAAAGGGACAGTCGGTGTCAATGGAGAAATCACATCGTGTATTTACAGTTTATAATTGCATTAGCAGACTAAATGCATATCAATTAGATATTATATGAATTGCATTAACAGGCTACAAATTTTATGATGTTACAGCAACAAATAACCTATTGGTAAATATATATTTGACACACACCCACCCAACCACTAGGATAAATAAATCGAATTGCATTTTTATGACCTTACTGAACTGACCAGGAAATTGGAGAGTGAAACCCACCACCCCATTTGTTTGTTAGGGGATTTCGGTTGAAGTCAAGACTAATCCGTAGTATAAATAAGAAAACCTAGCCTTAATCCCACGAGGGCCCTTTAAAGGACAAAACAATGAGGTCTAATGGACTAAAGTTGACAATATATCGTGGGTTGAAGCCCCGTGCATACGAAGACCGAATTTTGGAGGTTTCTTTGAGGTATAAATAAGTAAGGCTAGCCTTATTCCTTAACACCATGAGATTCCCTTTTAAGGACAAAACCATGAGGCTCAATGGACCGAAACGACAGCCTCATGTGTATATGGACGAAATTTTGGCATCGATGCTATTCAAATAGCAAAGCGCCCAAAAAGATGGTCTAGTTAGCTAGAATACGGTTCATTATTGAGAAAATACACATGCACGCACAATACACACACGTACGCAAGCACATTGATTTGTCTACATAGGAAGTGAAATAAGTAAAGGATATATTTACATACAAAAACTCAGCAGAACAATTATCATAATTATACATAACCAGCAAACTGATCATTTACAGTCCATAACACTCAAAGAGTCTAAAGAGTACTACTAGCATTATATTTATAGCAGCAAATGATGTTGATGAGGACTATATAAATTGGAGAAACAAGACATCAAAGACACTATGCAGCCTTGGCGAAACCAAGTTGGATATATTCCCATGAATACATCTCCCAGAATCCTGCATACATAAACTTTCAGCATTCTGCAAAGATATATTTCAGAGAATGCAACATTAACTTGCCTGTTCATTTACTATGTGTTTTCAATAAGTTACAGTACTACTGATGAACGAGGAGGAACTTATAATGAAGAAATCTAACCTGTTATGGGGTGATGATGATGCCTTGTTATTTGAAATAACTTAATCCTCCAGATTTTGCTCCTGTGTCGTCCTCTGATTCTCCCTCCTCGCTATAGTCCTCTGATTCTCCCTCCTCCGCATCATACTCTGATTCTTTGTCCTCAGGATCATAGATGAATTTCCCATCTATTGTAACACGAGAGATGTCAGCTATCTTGGACCACTCTTTTCCTTTATGTCTTTTGCAATGTTTTTTTAACAAAGGACAGTCTTCAATATATAATCGCAGAAGTGAGGATGGCAGATTTGGAAGGGATGTGAGATTCGGGCAATCATCTATCAATAAGAATTCAAGAGAGGTGAGATTCTGAAAACCCTTGGAAGACAGGTATTTCAATTTCGGAAAACTTGTAATCCACAATTCAGTTAGAGTGGTTGGCAACTCCATTCGCATATTCTCCTCCGGGAAAGACACTGCATCCGGGCATCCCCAAATGTGTAGATATCTGAGAGAGGTGAGCTTGTGCAACCCCCACTCCGAGAGTGGTTTATAGAGACTGAGACCTTCAATAGAAAGTGATGCAAGGTTTGTCGGAAAACCTTCTTCAGGAAATGGAATCCTGGGACATCCATATAAAAATAGTCCTTGAAGAGAGGTTAGATTGTGTAAGCCGCTAGGTAGACCTTTTAGCTTCTTACATAAAACCAACCAAACACTTAAATTAGTGTTGGGAAACCCTCCTTCTATCAAAGAATCGAGACTCGGGCAATCCCATAAATAGAATATACGAAGACTGCTAAGAGTGTGTAAGCCCTCAGGAATGGCTTTAAGTTTTGTACAGTTGGATATCCGAATATCATTAAGAGCTCGGTTATTCTGAAACCTCTCTACTATAAACTTAAGCTTTGGACATTTTTTTATATTGATTGTTTCAAGTGTCTCAGGTAAATGACCTTGTGATAATATGGTTTTTAGCTCAGAGCACTTCTTAATTTCAAGATCTTTGAGCTGTGTAGGTAACTGACCTATTGATGACAATGTTACGAGCTTCGAGCAATCCTTAATTAGAAGACGTGTGAGTGTGGCAGGTAATTCGCCTGTCGTTGATAGACATGTGAGAGATGGACATTTTTCTATAACCAAGTATTCCAGAAGAGATGTGCTGGTGTTGTTGACATTCTCATTTAGTATCAGTGAAGTAGATGAACAAGTACTAGAATTATCCTCGTTTTCATCATCCAAGAAGCACATCAATTTCTCGCAGTTTCTAACATCGAGCCTTTTCAGAGACGGAGGTAGTTGTACTCTAAAAATGAATGTTAGAGAATGACAATCCTCGATCTGTAATTTTTCAAGATGTGCAATGCTCAGTTTAATTTCCTCAGACAAAGATGTTAGAGTACCGCAACTTCCAATGTACAGTTCTTTGAGGGAGGTGAGACTATGCAGCCCTCGACGTGGCCTCTCAAGACAAATGTTAGTCTGCCACAAATGTATCAGCTCTTCACAACCCTGAATATTTAAACACTCAACTTCCTGGAACTCTTGCCTTAACAAATTGCCAAAATCTGAAATATTTGAAAGAGACATGGATGTCAATGACTTGCATCCAGTTGGACATCTGCACACAAACCTTTTGCATCCATCAATCTCTAATTTGCACAGAATTGGAATGGATGAGAATTCAAGCACCAATTCTGGACATTTGCGGATCACAAGCTTCTCTAATAAAGAAAGATTGTTCGGTAAACTTTTAGTGAGTCTGGGGCATCTTACAATGGAAAGGTCTCGGAGGATAGGAAAACCTTTAGCTCGCTCGTTTTCTTCTTCAACAAGGACCCAATTCTCCCATTCTTGTAAATCCTCAAAGTAAAGAGTCTCCAGAGACTTAAAAGGATATGAACAACCCTCTCCGTAAAATTCAGAACCAATGCTTTTTATCCCTTTCAAGCCTTTGATAGTGAGATTCTTAAGTGACCCCAATTGTCCAAGCGATGGTAAAGATGTGCATTTTTCACAACCTTCTAATCTGATCACCACCATATTGAAGATTAATGATGAATCTCCTAACCAAGATGGAAATTTTTTACCAGCATAACATCTTACAGTGAGCTCTTTTAGATTTTCATGAGGTTGTAGCCTGTCAAGTACGTTTTCTTCTGCTTGCTCATCACGCGAATCATCAAATTTATAGCTCCATTCTAGTAAGAGCATTTTTAGATCCTTCTTATTACTCAATATGACTTCCCTTGTGCCCTGAAAATCAATCACATTGTCCAATCTTGAAACACGAAGTTCTCCACGAAGAAATTGCAAGTGCTTCAAAACCTTCAAACTAGATCCGAAACTTTTACCCACAATAAAGTTTGATAACGTTCGAAGGCATCTCAGATTTCCCATTCCCAAAGGCATCCCTGCTATTAAAGTTGCACCAAAAATATCGAGATGACGCAAATTGATCAAATTGCCAAAATCAGAAGGCAACTTCAAGAGACAGAAACAATTTCTCAATATCAGAGTTTGCAAGTTGGACATTGAGTTAATCGACTTCGGTAAACTTCTGATCTTGGTGTCAGATAGGTTGAGATACCTTAAAAGTCTCAAACCTCCAAGTGAATTAGGTAGTTCAACAATGTAATGTTTTCTTAAAGACAACACCCTCAATTTTTTGAACTTCATCAACAAATCAAAAACAACAGTATTACTGATGTAATATGTTGAAACTCTGTCGTTTATTGGCGGCAATGGCAAGAAGGTCCTTAGGTGCTCGGCATTGTTGAAAACTTCGAAACCACCTTTGCAATTACACTCATGACACACGTAAGATGAATAACGAGTTGTTTCAAATAGTTTGGATTGATTATTGAATCCCATTTCATCCTCCAACCTAAAACTTACTTTTCCAGAAATTGATTGAGCTAAATCGTTAACAAGGTCATGCATAACAAATTTCAAGCTGTTACTATTTGATGACTGAAATATTGACCTTGATAATAAATCACGAAAATACTCACCGCCTAAATCTTCTAGTTGATCATTGTCTTGTGATCGTTGAATAAGACCTTCAGCCATCCATAGAAAAACAAGTTCTTGCTCTCTGAATTCGTAATCTTTCGGAAAAATTGCACAGTAAGCAAAACATCTCTTTAAATGTGAAGGAAGATGGTAATAGCTTAATTTCAAAACCGGGAGAATGTTTCCTTCTACAGGCAAATCCCATATTTTGCTGTTTAATATATTCATCCACTCACCTTCTATCTGTTTGGAGCGTAAAAGACCACCAAGAGTCCTTGCTGCCAAGGGCAAGCCTTTGCACTTTTCGATAACTTTTTGATAAAATACTTCCAGATTTTCATCTGTAACATTATCTCTACCCTCGAGTGCATGCTTCACGAACACAGACCGACAATCATCATCCGATAACAAACCTAACTCATAACATCCATTAGGTCTCATAGTTGATGCTACCTGCCGGTGACGAGTGGTCACAATCACTTGACTTCCTAGTGCTCCAAACATAAATGGGGACTTGAGAGTTTCCCACAAGTCATAATTCTGGCTCCAAACATCATCCAAAACAAACAGAAACTTTTTACCATTTATTGTTTCTTTCAGTTGAATCTGCACAGCATTTAACTCCTTGAGATCGCAAGATGAACGAGTGATGGACTCAAGAATCGCTTTTGAGATTTTCAAGACATCAAAATTGTCAGAAACGCAAACCCAGGCTTTCAGGTTGAAATCTTTCAATGTCTCGTCATTGAAAACCTCTCTAGCAAGCGTTGTTTTACCGATCCCTCCCATGCCCACAATTGGTATGACACCAAAGTTGGCATCACCAGGCTCATTGATCCTCAAAACCATTTCAAGTATTCTGGCTTTGTCTTCATCTCGACCATAAACAGCAGGTTCAGTTGGCAAACTTGAAGTTGGTGGTCTTTGCCATGGAGCAGTACTACTCCCATATCTCTGTCCAGCAATGTCTTTCAATCTGAGTACATCTGTTCGTAGACGTAGTTCTTCCAACCGTCTAGTGATATTATCCATCTTGGATCCCATACTGAAATTGAACTTGAAAGCACATGGAGTCAAACTAGTGAAACAATCAGGAATAATATTATTGAACTTGGTTCGCAGAGCTTGAGTTGAAAACTCATCCAAAATGTCATCAGCGTCATAAGCCAAGTCTTGGAGGTCATCAAGCCACATCTTCACAGCTTCATCAGTAAGCTGCTTGTCCTCTGCATCGATGAGCATTGCCTCGATCATCTTCAACGTTTTTTCCCATTTTTTGAGCTTTGAACGTACACCCTCTTGAGTTGCAAAGTTAAGCAGTTGAGTAGACGTCAATTTTTCAAACAACACCGCAATGAAGGCAGAAAGAAAAAGCTCTCCCACAGGCATTGTTGGTAGAACTAGAATTCACCTTCACAAAATTGATAATGGAACTATAGAGAGAGAGAGAGAGAGAGAGAGAGATTCAAGACTTGGTGCAAGTGGTCAAAAAAGACATATTTTTAAACAGTATTGATTGTACAATAATGGACTCCATCTATTGTATCAATAATGGACGACTGCGGTTCTGTTGAATTTTTGTTGATGAGTTCATATTATATACAGTAGTGATTGTATTTAGCCCGTCTCTTTCTCTTTTATATAACTATTGAGTTGTTTTACATCGGAAATTTTTATATAAGGATGCCTGGATAGAATTATATAAGGATATTGTATGTGAGTCATTCGTTTTACATACTTTAACTTGGTATGTATGCACTTGTCAAATCACTATTATAAATGAGTGGCTCACATTCAATATCCTGATAAAGTTATATAAGGATGCCCTGATAGGAACAGGACCGTATTTTACATATCTCATGAGTCATGAGCAACCCAATGTTAAAAGTTAAAACATGATTTTAGTGTTAAACTTAGGGGTTGTTTGTTTTTTTATTTGAAAACTGAATAATCCTGAATTTTACTGAAGACGGAATAATAACTGAAATCAGAATCTAAATAACATGTTTTTTTTTTTTTTTTTTTTTCACATCTGAATATACTGTCAACATGTTTGTTTTTTCAAAAATAAAATTATCTGAAAAGAAGTAATTTTACATATATACTCATATTAAATAATTATACATATAATACAGAATAAAAACAATTAAAAAATAATAATTATATATGAACATATATGATCATGATCTTCTTCTTTGATTATAAATAAACTTTATTTTTATTAAGAAAAGAAAAGAAAAGGTTTTTTTTTTTTTCAAAAAATAAAAGAGATAACAGGAAAACTCACACGAAACACTCTAAAAAAATATAATATATAAATGCATCACTCTTTTATCATAATAAACTATTAATATTAAACACCAATATGAGAAGTGATTAGAGTTCTTTTTTATTATTAAAACTATTTAAAATAGGCATATATTAAAATAAAGATTTCTATACAATATATAATTATGATGAAATTAAAGATATGTTATATATAGAAGATAGTATCTAAAGAAAAGATTTTGGATTGCATTTAATACAATTCAATGATTTACAATTAATAGAAAAATTTTACTTTGTATTTTAAGTTGTTTTTTAATATTTTTAAGTTGTTTGACCGTTTAAAAAAAAAAACAAAACAAAACAAAATAATTTAATAATTATGACTGAAACTCATTAAGTTTTAAATGGAAAAAACAAATGACCCTTAAAATTAGAGAAATTAGAATGTTTTCTAAAAACCTTTTTCAAAACTTAAAATAAAATATAAAAAGTGGACGCAAAGTAAAAACAAAAGATACAACCAAAAAAAAAAAAATTATTCAAAGTTGAGACTAAGGGCTTGTTTGTTTTTTGCATCTGAAGTCTGAAAGAGGTAAAAATGTCTTGGTAAGACATTTTTATTTGTTTTTCGAGTGATCTGAAGTCTGAGAAATCATGAAAAACATCTGAGAAAAAAAAGTAGAAATTTCTAACTTTTGTCTGAAGTCTGTTGAGACTCCAATCAACATTAATTTTTTTTGCCCAAATTGCCCTTTGCATAATAGCTTATTTCCAAAATTCGCCGTCAATAGAACTCATTTGGCCAGTCAAACCGTCTCCCAAAAATCGCCACCGCCGGCAAGTGTGATATCACCACCCCGACAAGAAGCTTTAGGAGGCACCGGAGAACAAAACCCAATTGTCCGGTGTTCATATCTGACACTATTGACGGCGAAAAAAAAAATATAAAAAATAAAAATTAAAAAAAAAACTAAAATCGATGAAAATAAAAATAAGCTAAGAACTAAGAAGAAGATGAGATCGAAGATAAGTCGAAAAGAAAAGAAAATTAAAAAGCCTTATTTTCATCTTCTTCTTTATTCTTCTCTGTTCATCTCTTCTATCTTCTTCTTCTTTGATTTGCCGAGTCTATCTCTGTTCACATATCTCTATCTCTCTTTATCTCTTTTCTTATTTTATTCTTTTTTTTTTTTTCCATTAATCACATGACACCTATCACATAAAGCATCACACATGTTTTCATTCATATGCTACCACTAACAAACAAGGGTATAAATGTCCACTTATAGATTTTCAGATGTTTTGGTTTTAAAAATACAAACAGTTTAACACTTAATTCAGATATCAGAAAACAAAAAAAAAACATATTGCTCAGACTTCAGACTTCAGATTTCAGACCCAATTCAGAACTTTAAGTCTTCAGACAAAAAAACAAACGCCACATAAATGATATGTTCATAACAAATTAATTTTGACACACACACCCAACCAACCACCAGGATAAACAAATCGAATTACCTTTTTATGATCTTATTGAACCGACCAGGAAATTCTTTTAAAAATTTTAAAAGCTCACCATCGAGGTAGCCCCTCACCCCATTTATGGTATAAATAGACAAGGCTAGCCTTATTCCTTGACACTACGAGGTCCCTTTTAAGGTCAAAACCATGAGGCTCAATGGATTGAAGTAACGGCTTCATATGTACACGGGCGAAACTTTAGCATCAACGCCATACAAATAGCAAAGTGCCCAAAAGGATGGTCTAGTTAGTTAGAATACGGTTCATTATTGGGAAAATACAAGCACGTAGATTTGTCTACCACATAAAGTACATTAATTATAAATTAGGAAGTGAAATAAGTAAAGGATATATTTACATACAAAACTCAGCAGGGCAATTATCACAACTACACATAACCAGCAAACTGATCATTTACAGTCCACAACACTCCAAGAGTCTAACAGTACTACTAGCATTGTATTTATATCAGCAAATGATGACTATATATATATATATATATATTGAAGAAACATGACATCAAGACACTATGCAGCCTTGGCGAAACCAAGTTGGAGGTTACCAAAGTCAAAGACTGTGTGATATACTCCCATGAATACATCTCCCAGAATCCTGCATACATACACTTTCAGTATTAAATCACATCCGCAAAGATATATATCAGAGAATGCCAGAATTTACTATGCGTTTTCAATAAGTTTCAGTACAGGATAAGAAGTAAGATAATATAATATAACGTACCACAGAGGACCCCTTGGAGGAGCCACATCCAAAGCCATAAAACCACTGATGCAGACCGTAGCTATGCCTTCTCCAGTTTTTAGAATATACTGAATAGTAACACAAGTGTTTGCATAGAAAGAGAGTCGTAAGTTATTTGAGATGTCAACAAACAATAGTAACAATGCCATATGTATTTTGGTCATTTTCCTTTTTTTTTTATCATTTTATTTGTGGGATGCTTCTTTCAAAAAGTTGCTTCAACAAACAATTTGACAAGACACTTTTCAAATAAAAATGCTCACTTCCTGAACACTTTCTGCATTTCTTAGTTGCTAATGATATGTTGCCACACAAGACGCAGTAACATACATATTCTGCTTGAGACATTCGAAACTTTATCAAGATCACCCTCAAGTTGCAACGGACAGGATGGATAAACATTCTAGTCACAGCTATCACAAGTATTGTTATATTCTCCTCAAAAATGTATTCTTAATTTATTTTCCAATGCGATCAAATCTTGTCAATATCTAGAGCTGACAACACCTAGATCCCATTCTCAGCATTTCCCATAGTGAATTTCAGAACATTTAGAGCCAAATAATTTTGCTTAAACCATTGATGTAAAGTAATTAGGCAAACGCCATAGTAGTGTTATCAAACATGAATAATAAGAAAGTACAATGAACGAGGAGGAACTTATAAAGAAGAAATCTAACCTGTTCTGGGGTGAGGACGAAAGGTTTGTCTCCAATGGTGAACGTAATATTTGGCATGCTCGAAATGCTGTCACAGTCGATCATCGATTCCCCCATTGGACTTGGTAGGCTATTGCATAGCTGTTGAAGATGGAAAATAACACTCAATCCAGAGACGAATTTATGAGCAATATAGGCTTCTGAAAATATTAAAAAGGTGGAATTTCAAAAAAGTCACCTCAATCACATAGTTGAAAACTTTTTCCTTTGTTGCCTTCTGTTTAAGCTGATTCTGGACCCAAATAACAGTCATCTCGCAAACACTGCACAGAGCAGTATCACCAACTGATGATTCCCGGTTATTTTCCTCCTCAACCACAGTTTCGATGCCAGTACTACAAAGGAAAGAGAGGTGAAGGCACAGTTTAGGCAGTTTCTTGAATGCATCGCAAGAATTCAAGTCTCTTAAATTTGTTCAATGACCGAAAAGAAGGAATGAAATGGATTCCGCAGGAAACTGATAATTAAAACTTAAATCAAGATTGTAACAATTACAACATGAAAAGCACAACTACTGACCTGACATACTGAGCACCATTGAAGATACATAAACCAATCTGTGAACATACTTTGTCGGGTAGTACCTGAATACCATTATAAAACAATCCCTTGAATCTAGAACCGGGTTCATACATAGAGATGTAAAAGATATTATATCAGAGAAAAGTCAAGCAAATAAACGCACCCCAGATACTAAGAGATCCCATATTAAGTCTCCATATTCAGAAACAATTTCTTTACATTCAGCACTTACAACTCCTTCGGCTCCAATGGCGTGATTGATTTCAGTCACAGCAGACTGAAAATTACAGCTAATTAGTTGAAACTAAAGACGATAATAATAAATTATAAAGAAAGGGGCGAACATAATTGATCAAGCCTGAAAGTTTTTTAGTCAATAAAGCGTCAACAGATGAAAGGTCATACTGTTGGACCAGCGAGTAAGGACGTTCCTGAATCCACAATAGCAGCACAACCCCCCTCACAAACACCTGAGAAAGTTGATAATGACTTTTAGTGTCTGACAAAGTTTGTTGTATGAGCTCAAAGGAATTAAATTGTGTTTTCTTGAACTTCAAAACTTTAGTAAGTAACTGCATGTATGCTAATTTTCCAAACAACATTAGACATTAAAGAGAATTAAAATTTCGGAAAATTAGAGAGAAAAATGAATAAAATGTTAAAGGCCAACTATAATGGTTGTTATCATGTGCAAAAAATAGTTATCAGTCTAATGTGATTTCTATAATAAGCTAACTACTGAAAACAAGCTGATTAACCATGGCAAAGTTCTATCAGTAAAAAAAGAGAAAAAAATTTGTGAATTAACCTGTTGAAAAGTTCCCAATAAGAAAATCCCCCATATTGAACTGCAAAGAGACAAAATGACATTTAAAGATTAGTTTTAGCTTTCATGGATGTCAACAACAAACATTTGCAGACACGATCTTTTGAGTTTCACTCACCTGCCAATAACCTTTTTGAGTAACAGGCACATAAGTGTGCTTCCCCTTATAATGATTTGGATCAACACCGCCGAAAACAATCTCACCGCCCACTTCAGCCTCAGGATCTCTGTTGAGCCAGAATGAGAAGACTTCGTCTCTTACAAGTCCCTGCTTCACCATATTGTACCTGTAATCTTATCATGAATCAGTTTGTCCAAGATACCAAAAGACATTAAAACGATTTAATAGTTTATCCTATTACAAGGACAGGAACTTATAACATATGTAAACCATCAATGCTCGAAAGAATCATACCATACTGGCACCGCATCCCCAACTGAAATTTCCTGAAACCCAAGTCCAAGTATTCCATCAAATTTTGCCAACACAAATGTGAGACTTCCTTCTTTAGTTGCTTCAATGAAGACCTAAATAACAACAATTTGCATATGCATAAACATTAGTGCATTGTTGCAATCAATGAACAAACTCGTTTCATTGTAACACTCTCGAGAAAAAGAACCCACTTGATCCGTGACAACAAGATCCCCAACTTCAACTTTGTCCTGACTGAAGAAACCAGAAATTGATCCAGATCCATAATTTATTGTACAGGGTTTTCCTGAATCACAATCAACAAGAAAAATTTCAGATTAATCACACAACTGAAGTACTAAACATTACATGATCAAGATTATATAAAGGACATGAAAGTATGAAACTGGTAATATTTACCATTCTTGCTATATGTACTAGATTTTCTTGAATTGTACTTAGAGTGGAAATAGCAGGCAATCTGCAAATAGTAATGAGTTGTTAGTCTATACTTTTTATTCGGATAGACCATAAACGTTAATAGAGAAGAATTTAGTAAGAACTCACTGAAAAGTAGCACTTTGCAGATGGAACCCAAAGATTAGAACTGCCAGTATCAAAGATGACAGTAAAATTTTGTGGGGGAGAGCCAATACCAATCTCTCCAAAGTACTGAGCATCCATATAGTTCTTCAAAGGAACTATATCCTCATCCGGATGGCCGAAATGATTGAACATTTCCCTGTCACCAGCTCCCACAACTGCCTCCCGTCTGGCCATTCTGGCAGCATTTATGCCTTGAAGATCTAACCGACGTTTCTTCAATCCAATTCTCACTACTCCACTAGAGGAAGCAGGAAGAAGCAAGCATGTTAACATCCATAAACAGAAAGCTGACCAAACCAGTTTCAGCTCCATTCCTGTCAGCAAATATTGCAAACAAGTTATACAAAAAATCGCCAAGAAGAAAAAAACAATAAGGAACTTGAAGAAAGGTAAATTAGCAGATTATTGTAATATAAAGTTGTGAAGAACCCTAAAATACTTGAATAACCAAGTTAATTCAGCTAAGAAGAGTAAGCAGAAACTGAAAAATCGCACACAAACACTCGATGACATCCAATAAACCCAGATCAAATTCAGCTTAAACACTCTATAAAGACATGAATTAACCAAGTTAATTAGAACTTAATTGAACTAAATAGACAACAACTCCAGACAGTTCCTACAAAGCCAACAACATCATCAACCGTTTATAGTGTATAGAACAACAAAAGGGAACCATCCAGAACAAACATAAAAAACCCTAACCCAGTAAGCAGAACAGAAACTGAAAATAAATCACAGACAAAAACTTGACCCACATCAAATTCAGCTTAAACACTCTATAAAGTATGTTAATTTATAACCAAGTTAATTAGAAACTAATCAAACAACATAGTCAACTACTCCAGACAGTTCCCACAAAACTAACAACAAGCAACAACATCATCAAGCCTATAAAACATTAAAAAGAAAGAAAGATAAACATATTATTGTGAATATGTGCATGAGAAAGTGATGATTTATGGTAGTCCAGAAAAGAAGCAAACCTTTGTTTCTGGTAAATCTGTGGAAGTGAAAGAGACTACAACAACTGAGCTAATGTACAGTATAGTATCCACAAACAAAACAAGTGTATATGTAGAAGTAAAGTGAAAAATTGATGATCTAACTCCAAAGTCTCATTTTTGTATCCAACCACATAAATGTTTGCATGATCAAAAACACATGGGCCACGCGCCTATCAAGCGACTGTAATTACTGTAATTCAAAATGTCAAATACAATTATTTTTATTTTTATTTATATTTTAAACTATTATAACATTTCTGGATTTAGGAAGTGCATCACTCGAACCACAACATATTAGATGCAGGCGTAACGATTTAAAATTGGCCAACCTCTAATCTTGTTAATACAATTATTTATTATTCATTCAACTTTATGCATGTTTTTTATCGGATAGTTTTATTAAATTTTATGAAATTTATTTCAACAATAATTCTATTTAGCCTTACTTTTTTAAAAATTTATAATATAATGTGGTAAGTAATTTGTAACATGCACATTATTAATTGTGTTACCTTACACTTATATAATATCTTTTAGAGTGATTTATAAAAAATTAAAAAAAAAAAAAAAAAGTTGGACAATTGAACATTATTTTAAAATTTATGATAGATCAAACGAAAGCTAAAAAGAAAATTTTTGATATTTTTTTTAAAGGCTTATGATAATTTTACAAATTTTAAAAGAGTTGTTCAAAAACTTATGAAGTCAACTAGCTTTGTATTATATCCAAACTATGAGAGATGTTAATTTTTAAATATATATATATATATATATATATTTATATATATATATATATATATTTTTTTTTTTAAGGAAACAACTTCGAAGTTTCCTACAATATTAAAGTATTGATACAAGACAAGATACGGTTTTCGGATTTGGATAAAAATACAAGATGCGAAAGTTCCAAAGCTTGCATTCGTTTTGTCCAAGATGGGGTGATTTATTTTTCTTGAAATCTTATTTTATTTTATTTTATTTTTAATTATTTACTTTTGGCTAAGTTATAATTAATTTAATATTTGTTTATTTATCTAAGGTAAAACCTAAAGACATGTTTACAAATCAGTAATCATACTTGAAAAAGGGAACTAAATTTTTTATTTCAGAATGTCAATGTTTAATAGTATTTTAGGGAATTAAAAGTTTCGTAAACCCTACTCTCAAATCAATAATTAAGTTATCGATGGAAATTAAACGTGATTCCTCACTCACCCAAAGAGCATTTACAATATAAGAATGAATTGTAAAATAATAATAATAATAATAGATACTACATAGGATAAATAAACAGTATCTTAATAATGGTATCTCCAATGCAGTTGTGCATATTCAACCTTAAAATGATATAGCAAAAAAATATTAAACATTGTTAACATGATCGTCTACTTTCAGGCAGTCTGTTGCACATCTATTTTTTCGGTTGACTCAATAAGTATTTAAAATTGATATTAATTTTTTTTATCTATTTTTGTTAAGGAAATAAAATTAAAAAGATAACAGGAAAAAAAATTGAACACGTCATTAAAAAAAATGTATTTTAAACAGAAGTATTGGTGACCAAATTTTGAGTTGAATGTCTATCAATTCTATCAAACATAAGCAAGTTTTTTAACATTGTTTCCATGTAAACGTTTATTGGTATGCAAGCCACTTTTTTATTGGAGATTCTCTAACAATCAAGTTCCATTTCCTGAATAAAAAAGGTAATTCATGTCCTTTTTACTAAAATATCCTTACGTATAATAATTATAAAAATAAAAATAAAAACTATAATTCTACTTTATCGTTCTCTTTTAGGGATTGTTCTATGTAATTCTCTTCTAATCTTCATTTTTCTCCAAATCTTACTACAGATATGATTTATTTTTTATCATAGATTTTATGAATAAACATAAAATCTTGTTGATGATTATTATTGATTTGTTACACTGATTTTATATTTATATATAGCAATTATGGTATGTGTAATCGATCGGATCGACAATTAATGTCGAGCTGGTGATCGTCCCAAAATTGTGCTATATTTTGGTCCTCATATCCATGCTCTTTGTCTCGTTTTTGTGTGATTTTGTGTATCTTATGGGCTCTTTTATTATGATTGCAGGCATTCAATGTGATTCAAATGTTAGAGACAGAAATTGGGACTTTCGGGTGCAAAACGGGTCAAAGTTCAAGAAATGAAGCTTAGTGTGTTGGTGTCATTGCGGGTCCATACCTGCACAAGAAGTGCCCAGTGCGCAGGTAAGTGCAGGTACTGTGCTGGTACCTACCCACACACTACCCGCGCAACCCACCAAGACCATGTTAGGATTATGCTTAATAGCAAGAGTGTAATAATGTAATTGGCAATATTGTCATATTAATAAAGTGATTTCTGATTTAATAAATCTTATAGTATTTATGGTTTAATTATTATAATTGTCAAAGTAAATAATCATAAGGTCAAAAAACTATGAGATATAAAGAATTTTTTGTACATCTGGATATGTATGAGGTAGACACAATTCTTTAGTTAGTCTTGAATATTGTTCGCAACTTAAGATAAAGGTTTGACACATTTACCTTGTTAAAGTTGTAGATTCTTTTGCTAGTATTTGAGAGGGATCAAATGAGATATGATAAGTCTAAAATCATCAAAGTGTCTTTGAGTAAAAGAATCTAGTGCACTAGGTGCATTGAACAGGATCACAATGAAATACTTTATCTAGAACCTCCAGTAGATAAAATTTTTTCATTATAAGGACAATCAGAGAGTCTATCTTAATCCTGAGATAAATGATAGACTTATGGTTACAAGTGTTATCATTTGAACTATCAATGAGTACGAGTATATCGCATAGTCTATCATCGATAGTTTGGTGGTATTCATTTGTTAATCGATAGAGAACTTCATTTATAGATACGGACATCGTGGCTTCATTTATTAAATGAGAGTATAATATTATCATATGGATGTTTTGAGATATTGGATATTAGATCTTAACGTTAAGTTTTCGATAATGACTATTGAAACATGGTTTCTGGACAAATCAAAATATCCAAGTTCAAAATGTGGTCATATGAGTAAATATGGTAACTAGGAGAGTTATAGGGGATTTATGAGCTCTTGGCGATTATTGATATCATTCACGGGGATATGCTATATATCCAGTAAGATTGTCTAGGGTTTAAATGAGAAACATTTACTTGTTCTATCTTTATTTAAGAGTACAGTTTTAGCTCTTTAGTGGAATGAGCTAAAATTAATAGATCGCACCTAAGTGAATCATTTGTTGATTGTGATTGGGTTATGTCTATTAAAGCTTAGATTCCGATAGCTCGCCAAGATCCTTAATTCACACAGACTTACATGGATCACTTGATATATTCTACTGGACTAATTATAGGTCCATCTAGAATTGTATTTAATATATTAAGAATATAATTTGCACATTATTTATTTAATGGGCTATTAAATTATATTAATGTATTAATGAAAGTCATGTAGGATTATTTCTTTTAGCAAGAATGAGTCTAGTTCACATGTAGGCTTTTTATTTAAAGTCTAATGGATTTAATAAAATGGAAAAACAATATATAGGCTCATATACATATGTTGGGCGGTAAGGCTATATATAAAGTCTATTATATTGTTTTATTTTATTATTTAATTAAATGGGAATTAATTTATTTATTAATTAATTATTTAATTAAGAGTCAAAATCTTTTTAACTAGGAAATATTTTTCTTAGTATTATACTATTGTTGATAGTATAATAAATATAAAAGACTTTATTTGGTAAGTAGATAAATAAAAGAAATTTATTTATCTAGTCAAATTAGGAAGTCTTTGATATAGTCACAAATACACTAAAGAGTTGAATTAGGGTTTGGAATTCTAAAGTATGATAGGAGTCATTGGTGGAAACATAAATCCTCTTCAAGTGAGGATTTCGGTCAACCCTAATTAAATTAGGAAAGGAATTTCGGCCACCCTATCCTATTATAGGAAGAATTTGGCCAACCCTAAATTAAAATTGAGCAAGGGAATTCGGACACTATATATTACACAATATAGAATTTGGCCATGACCTAATTGCTTGATAGAGAATTGTTTTTCTATAGTTTGAAAATATAATCCATCTCTTAGACAAGTGTGTGAGAAAATTCGGCCAAAGAGAAAAAGTGAGGAGAACGTTTTTATTTCGATAGTGCACTAGCAGCTTTTACATCAAAAAGCTGTGTACACAATTTCGAATTAGGTTCACGTGAGTTTTGATCAAAAGATTGATAATTTAAAAGTGACCGGAACGTTCTTGGTTATCTCTTGGAAGTTTTATGACTAACGAAAAAGAAAAGTTTTTGTTATCCATCCTCAGGTACTCAATTCAAAGAAAGGTGATCCACGTTCGTGATAGGATTGGAAGATCTTGCTGATTACCATCGACGCAACGTTAATCGGATCACGCGACAAAGGTACGATACTTTTGTTTATATGTTAATTTAATTAAGGGTTAAGGTTTATCTTTTAAATAGGACAATTTTTGTTATATACTAAACCTATTTTTCGCATTCCGCTACGCGTATAAATCGTTTTCCCCTACAGACCCGAGTTGGAGATCATCCCAAATGCCTAGTGTGAGGGTACTATGCTAGTACCTACCCGCACACTGCGTGCCCAGAATCTGCCACATCAGCGTATTCAGACTTAATTTTGGAAACCCTATAAATATATCTTCTTATTATTTTGAAAACTCTCTTCCCCCACTCTCATCCAGCCACAAACTCTCTCTTTTTGCAACTTACCACTAACCTAGATCAAAACTCACTCTCCCACCACAAACCCACACACAATTTCTTGATTAAGGTGTGTTCAATATTAATCTAGAGGGGGGTGAATAGATTTTATCCGATTTTACCTAATTTTCGTTATAAGTCAATATTCCGAAAATACTCATATTTAGTCAATATAAAATATCAAGTGTAATAAGTGCGGAATTATAAATGACACAAGATATTTACGTGGAAACCTTCACGGGAAAAACCACGGGATGTTATGTGCACCACACACGAACCTCGAATCCACTAATGGTAAAGGTGATTACAACCTAATCTCGGTTTACCACCTAATCCCGGTCAATAACTCACCACCACTACCTAATCTCGATATAAGTGAACCTAGTTCAATTGCTTGTGATTTACGCAACCTAATCCCAGTAGCAACACAAGTCTTACTTATCGATGAAGAGATAAAATGTCCTATGTGAATATATGATGATATTCAAAGAGTAAACAAAGCTAGGGAACCTTAGATGCTTATCTAGAATGATAATATGACAATTAATTTATTCTTAGATATCAATAGCTAAATGACATGTCATAAAACTTAGTTAAACATAGATTAAATTGAAACAAATATTGCATGGTGCGTATAAACTATCTAGAAAGGGGGTGAATAGATTTTATCCAATTTTTACCCAATTTTCGTTATAAGTCAATATTCCGAAAATATCCCTAACTAGTCAAAATAAAATATCAAGTGTAATAAGTGCAAAATTAAATAACACAAGATATTTACATGGAAACTCTCACGGGAAAAACCCACGGGCTGTTATGTGAGACATATACGAACCTCGAATCCATTAATGGCAAGGAGATTACAACCTAATCCCGGTTAGTAACTCACTCCCACTACCTAATCCCGGTATAAGTGAACCTAGTCCAATTGTTTGTGATTTATGCCACCTAATCTCGGAAGCTACACAAGTCTTACTTCTCAATAAAGAGATAATGTGTCCTATGTGAATATATGATGATATTAAAAGAGCAAACAAAGTTAGGGAACCTTATATGCTTATCTAGAATGATAATATGACAATTAATTCATTCCTAGATATCAATAGCTAAATGACATGTCAAAATGCTTAGCAAAACATAGATTATAAAAACCTAGATAGCTATCACAATACAACACTCAATTAATACTCCACATACAATCTCTATCTTGTAACTAGAATAATATTCTAAGAGCATACAAGTAATAAAAGAGATGACTTGCTAGGAAATACACTAAAATTAGATGAAGTTAATGAAAAACTTACCAAGCAAGATGTGACGATGCAAAACCATACATGGATGCATTCTATGTGGTCATAAATGATGCAATATGAAGTTTGATGCAAAAAGGATTAGCTTTAAGTGTTTAAAGGTGAGTTCTTGTGAATTTTTCTCTTGAAAAATGTTCTAAGGGAAAAATATGATCTTTGAACTCTTTTAAAAAATGACCTAAGATGAAAGAGACATATATATAGGGTGTTAAGATGAAGTGACAACGTTTTGAATAAGTTCCCCTGTTTTTGCCTTGGACATTGTATGTACAACGCTTCTGCAGAGCGTCTGTACAACGCTAATGCTCTGTTCTCTTGGGATTTTGATAGGTGTTGTACGTACAGCACTTCTGTACATTGACCGTACATCGCCTTCAATAAAATCATGAAAAATGCAGGTCTGATACATGTAAAACCCAATTCCACCAGGTTTGGGTTTAGCGTTGTACGTAGAGCGACCGTACATCGCCTACATCAATTTTGCATCCTAAATGCCTAAATGACATGGCATTATAATCCTAAGATGCAATCAATAAGAATATGCAAGAAGAGATGTAAATGATCATGAATGAGCACATATAGAAAATACACACAACATACAAGAATAAGAATTATGCATGTGTTGTGAATGTGTGCAACTAATCTCTTCAATTGCAAGTAAGCACATAGAAATTTACCTTTGGTGCTTATTAATCTTGAGGTCTTAAGAAGGCCTTGGTTGTACAAAGCATCAACCATCAAATACTTAAGCTACCCTTACATCAAACCCCACATATGGTTTGTCACCGAAATAAGCCAATCAAACTTAAGGAACTAACAATATCCCTCTTTGGCTATTTCATGACAAAACAACCTCACATTGATCCTCACAACAAAATAGAAACTATCCGGTATAAAATGATTTTCTACAATACAAAGATGATACAAATATAAAACTTCAAGTCTTTAATCTCTTGTAAAATAATCAAACCTTCAAAAACAAAGTTTCTACACTTTCCAATACAAGTAAATGTGAGATTAATCAATTGAGAACATAAACAAGTATTTGCATGTAAGAATTTAAGCACAACATTATGCAATGTATGTGTAATGCAAGGCTCCCCCTCAAAGGGTTACTCCCCCTCAATGTGTATTCTCCCCAACATAAAAATTTACTACTACAATTAGCATAATAAGCATTCTCCCCTTACCAATATACTACTCCCCCTTTTTGTTATGAGATGGACAAAAGAGTATTTCCCAAATGGGTCACTTAAGGCAAAAAGAGATAGAAGCATACATGTCATTTGCATAATCATATATGACACTTTATGCAACTCAATTAAAAGGTGAGATACAAGGAGATTTATTTTTATAGAAAATGTGTGATAAAAATGTTTTGCATGCAAGACATATTGCATTCAAGTCCAAAAATCAATAATATTTGGCAAAGCAAATGACAAAGGTTTCCTATAGGAATCAAACCAATTTAACCATTTGTCATGAGTTAAAGCAAGGATATAGAGAGTTTATTTATTTCAATTTTAGAGCACTATATCCAACTTTATAAGTGAAACATGTCATAAGCAACTTTGCACCTTATTTTATTTTTTCAGATAAGATATCCGTATGATAGTAGACATGTTCAACAAATAAAGAAATAGAGACATTTGGATGTTAGAATCCTTAGAACAAATACAAGATCCTTTATTCATTTTTGAGTCTTATAAGCTTTTCACACATTGTTTTGCATTTAAGAATTGCAATCATCAATTCATGCCTTTACATTTGAGCATGTCATTTGAATTTCATGCTTTTCACATTTAAGCATGTCATTAAGAATTATCATGTCATGGAGATCATTATAGGTCATTCAACAAGTACTTCCTGTGTAAATCTCCTAGTCCAAAAATGCATGTTTGAACATAAATATGACATGAATTGCAATCAAAGCATGGTTCACACTTATTGAGATAAAAACATATATATATATATATATATGTGTGTGTGCAACCAAGATACTCAAGCAATTAATAAATAAGTATAAAAATTTTCAAATATTGCATGGAACAAGTATGCAATTGGTCTCTTTGCTTGAGTTCCCCAATGAGGTCAATCACCAAAACACATCATTCCACAAGACATATCCCAATAGATCTACTAAGCGTTTTAAACCTAGTTGTATATAACGGTTTAGTAAATAAGTCCGCTGGTTGATCATTTGTACCTACATGTTCAAGTACAATGCATTTGTTCTCAACTAGTTTTCTTATGAAATGATGGCGGATGTCAATATGCGTAGTCCTAGAATGTTGAACTGGATTCTTGGAGATATTAATAGTACTTATGTTATCACAAAAGAGGGTTAGATTACCTTGATTGAATCCGTAGTCGACAAGTATTTGCTTCATCCATAGGAGTTGTGTGCATCCACTCCCAGCGACTATGTACTCGGCCTCGACCGTGGACAAGGAAATCAAGTTTTGCTTCTTGCAAAATCAAGACACTTTGTTTTTGCCTAAAAAGAAGCAACCGCCCGATGTACTCTTCCTATCATCACAATTTCCTACCCAATCCACATCCCTAAAGCCAACTAAACTAGCATTAGTGTCAAAAGAGTACCAAATCCCATAGTTGGATGTCTCATTCACATAATGAATGATTCTCTTATCGGAAGAGAGATGAGACTTCTTAAGATCCACTTGGTACCTAGCACACACACCCATACTAAAGGATATATCGGGCCTACTTGCGGTCAAATAAAGCAAGCTACCTATCATGCCCCGATATAGAGTTTGTTCCACACTTTTTCCACTAGCATCCTTGCTTAGCTTCAAAGTGGTACTCATTGATGTATCACAATGTTTGGCATTTTCTAGACCAAACTTCTTCACTAGGTTTTTGACATACTTGGCTTAGGTTATAAAATCTCATCATTTAATTGCCTAATTTGCAAACCTAGGAAGTAACTCAACTCACCAACTAGACTCATCTTAAACTCATGAGACATAACCTCAACAAATTGTTTGACCTTGGTCTTGTTGGTGGATCCAAACACTATATCATCAACATATATTTGAGCTATAAATAGCTCATCTTTGTCTCTCTTAATGAATAGAGTCTTGTCAATACTACCCCTTGTGTAGTTATTGTCAACAAGAAAATGAGCGAGGCGTTCATACCAAGCCATCGATGTTTGTTTCAACCTATATTGAGCCTTATTAAGGCGATAGACATGGTTGGGGTGGTGTGCATCCACAAACCCATTGGGTTGCTCAACAAACACTTTCTCTTGCAATAAGCCATTGAGGAAGGCACTCTTGACATACATTTGGTGCAATTTGAACTTGTGCACACAAGAAATGGACAAAAGAAGCCTAATAGACTCTAAACCGGAAACAGGAGCAAATGTCTCCTCAAAGTCAATACCCATAATTTAAGAGTACCCTTGTGCAACAAGTCTAGCCTTGTTAAGCACTATGTTGCCATCCTCATTGGACTTGTTCCTATAGATCCACTTAGTGCCTATCACATTAGTGTTCTTAGGCCTAGGAACTAGAGTCCAAACCTCATTCCTTTCGAATTGGTTTTTTGGCTTTTCTTGCATGGCAAGAACCCAAAATTCATCATTTAAGTCATCTTCAACTTTTTTGGGTTCTATTTGAGAGGTGTAGCATATATAGCTAATTAGATTAGCTATTTGACGCCTAGTCCTAACAGCCTCATTAATTTCTCCAATGATGTCTTCTTTATCATGGAGTTTCCTAACCCATGGAGCGGGTTTATTAGAGTTCAAGAGAGGAACTCTATCAATAGGTTGTGTGTCAACAACATTAGGAGCCTCCATAACATTTTCCAAAGGAGAGTCATCATCTAAAGTAACCTCCTCATCATGGTCATTAAACTTAAGTCTTGTATCATCAATGACAACATTGGATGATTCCATGACGCTTCGAGTCTTCATATTGAAAACTCTATAGGCTCTACTATTTAAGGCATAGCCAATAAATATACCATCATCACTCTTAGCATCAAACTTGCCAAGGTGATCACGGTCATTTAAAATATAGCATTTGCTTCCAAAGGTGTGGGGGTAGCTTACATTTGGTTTTCTACCTCTCCATAACTTATAGGAGGTTTGCTTAGTGCCGGGCCTTAGGAAAACTTTATTCCCTATATAGCAAGCCGTATTGATGGCTTCGGCCCATAGGTTCCTAGGGACATTGTTGCTAAGCAACATGACACGAGCCATCTCTTGAAGGACCCGATTCTTCCTCTCAATAACTCCATTTTATTGAGGTGTCCTAGGAGCCGAAAACTCATAGGAGATGCCTACACTATCACAATAGGTTTCAAAGGATGCATTCTCAAATTCCCTCTTATGGTCACTTCTAATCTGTTTTATGATTTTAATGTTTAAGTTCATTTCATTTTGAAGTTTATTACAAAGCATTTTAAACTTGTCAAAAGTTTCGGATTTTTCTCTAAGGAAATATGTCCATGTGAACCTAGAGAAATCATTTACACAAACAAAAATGTATCTCTTTCCACCTAAACTCTCAGTTTGCATGAGACCCATAAGATCCATGTAGAAAAGTTTTAGAGGTTCCTTGGTGGAGAGATACTTGCCCTTTTTGTGCATGCTTTTTGTTTGTTTTCCTTGTTGACAAGGTCCACAAACATCATTGGCTTTCTTCCCAAGTTTAGGAAGGCCACGCACAACATTGAACTTGTCTAAGATTCGTAAATCTTGAAAGTTCATGTGGCCAAGTCTTTCGTGCCACAACTCAACTTGCTTATCCTTAGACACATTGTTTGAGACTATTCTAGCTTCAAGGCAATAGCAATTGTCGTTAGATCTCATACCTTTCAACAAGGTTTGTCCATTAGGTAATAGGATTGAGCAATCATTTTTGCTAAATAAGACGGAAAGTCTTTTATCATTTAGATGTGAAATGCTTATCAAATTGGCTTTTAAGCCATCAACAAATAAAGCATTGGACAAGGAGGGTATCCGGGAATGGAAATGGTTCATTTCCCTTTAACTCTCTTTTTGGATCCATTACCAAATGTAACACATCCTTCTTCGTCCATGACAAGAGTCTCAAAGAAACTCTTGTTTTCCATCATATGCCTAGAGCACCCACTATCTAAGTACCAAAAATTAGAAGAATCTGCCTTCAAAGCAATTTGAGCAACATGGAAAACATTTTCATTCTTTCTAATCCACCTAGATAGCACATTTTCTTTCCTAGTGATCTTTGGTACATGGGTTCTAGAATTCCTAGGATCATGCATATTAATTCTATCATTCTTAGGTACATGCATCATGGCTCTTTTCTTTTTCTTCTCAATCATGCTTCTAGTTTTACACATTTTAATGTATTGAAAGCACCTTAGTCTAATATGACCATCAAAACCATAAAAATGACATGTAAGGATAAAGTTAGGGATCATACCATAACCTTGTGTTTGCATTGGAGCTGTCCCATGTCGTTGTGGTTGAATTGGTTCAATGTATCTTCGTTGTTGAACCGGTCTAGCTTGCTTCCTTACTTGAAGTTGCATGATTGGTCTATTTCCTTTGTTGTGAGTCATTTGTTGATGAAGGTTAACTTAAGGAGCTCTTGAGGGATGAGCTTGAAGTAAACTTTTTGGTGCCACCTTCACTTGAGCACTTCTTGAACACTCTCCTAGGTCAAGTTTCTTCCTAGGTAATTGATGAGGATGAGACTCCTTGAGGTTCATGCTCTTGACAAATATGGTATTACTTGGAGTGGAGGACATCTTGTCATCTTCAAACCCAAGTCCCCTCTTGTCACTTGGCCTCTTTCCAACATCTAACATGTGGTCAAGTTTTTTAGTGTTAGAGTCCATCTTGGCCATCAACACTATAGCATCTTCAAGCTCCCTTTTTAATGCCTTTTCACTCTTCTTAGATAAGTCTAATTTCTTTCTTAGCTTATCTTCACTCTCCATGGTTCTCACCATTTATTCACTTAAGTGGTCAATTTGTATTGAGAGTTCTAGGTTTTCTTCTTTTAATCTCCTAATTTCTCTTTTATTCTTTAACCTTGAACTATCAAACTTCATCATGTAGTCTTGGAGATCCATCTTATCCACATTTCCATTTGTGGATTAAGATTAGGAGCAATCATCACTTGAGTCAATTTCCACTTGACTCTCATTGTCTTCTTCACTAGCACTTTTGCTTTTGTGAGAAGAGGTAAAGGCTATGAAGTTAGCCATGAGTTCTTCATCATCCGAAGATTCATCATCTGAAGACTCATTTCCTTCATTGGAGTCATCACTCCCACTCCATGTGGTGACCATTAGTTTCCCTTTCTTCTTGATATTGTGATTAGCACAATCGGGGGCAAAGTGTCCTATGCCACCACACTCATAACATCGGACCTTTTTCTTTTCAGTCTATTCTTGTCTAGACTTAAACTTCTTAAAGGGAGTCTTTTTCTTGAAGGCTTGGCCTTTGGATCAAAATCCCTTCTTCTCGGACTTGTAGAATTTCTTGAACATTCTCATCAACAAGGTCATTTCTTTGTTCGAGTCATCATTCTCCTCCTTTTCATCTTTGGAGGCTTTTAAAGCAATTCCCTTTTGCTTTTTAGGAGGTGTGGAGGTAGGACCCTTCCTAGACTCATAAGCTAGAAGCCTCTCAATCACCTTACTTGGCTTTATATCCTTATAGGTGCTATTTTCCTCTAAAGCCGTCACCTTGGATTCAAACCTCTCGGGAAGCGATCTCATAATCTTTTTCTTGATCTTTTTATCTGAGTAAGGATCACCAAGTTGAAGACTTTGATTGACTATGTCTATCAACTTGATCTCAAAGTCTTTGAAGCAGTCATTCTCCTCCATTCTAAGCATCTCGAATTAAGTTTGGAGAAGTTGTAGTTTGGAGTCCTTCACAACTTCGATTCCCTCATGTGCAACTTCTAGGATGTCCCATGCCTCTTTAACGATCCTAGTGTTTTGAATCAATTTACATTGATTTTCGTCCATTGCACATATAATGGCACGCATCACCTTCCTATTCCATTTTGATGCCTCAAACTCTTGCGCATTCCATTGCGCCTTAGGCTTGAGTACATCCTCTCCTCCACCCATAGAAGTCATCATGGGAGATGTGTAGCCGTCTTCAACCGCCATCCAAGCCCTATCATGGATTTGGCATATATACGACTTCATCTTGCCTTTCAAGAGGCATAATTTAACCCGGTGAGTAGAAGAGGACTCATGTTAGAAGCACCCTCGTTGCCACCACCATTTCCACCATTTCCACTCATAGTGTTTATGAATGAATGGAATGAATGCAAATGTATGAATGATCAAAAATCACACAAAATGCAAAACACACCAAAATGAGCAAAGGATCACCTAAGTATATCTAGGAACCCGCTCTGATACCAATTGAAACAAATATTGCACAGTGTGTATAAACTATCTAGAAGGGGGGTGAATAGATTTTATCCAATTTTTACCCAATTTTCGTTATAAGTCAATATTTTGAAAATATCCCTAACTAGTCAAAATAAAATATCAAGTGTAATAAGTGCGGAATTAAATAACACAAGATATTTACGTGGGAACCCTTACGGGAAAAACCACAGGCTGTTATGTAAGCCGCACACGAACCTCGAATCTACTAATGGCAAGGAGATTACAACTTAATCCTGGTTAGTAACTCACTCCTACTACTTAATCCCGGTATAAGTGAACCTAGTCCAATTGCTTGTGATTTACGCCACCTAATCCCGAAAGCTACACAAGTTTTACTTCTCAATGAAGAGATAATGTATCATATGTGAATATATGATGATATTCAAAGAGCAAATAAAGCTAGGGAACCTTAGATGTTTATCTAGAATGATAATATGACAATTAATTCATTCTTAGATATCAATAGCTAAATGACATGTCAAAAAGCTTAGCTAAACATAGATTATGAAAACATAGATAGCTATCACAATACAACACTCAATCAATACTCCACATACAATCTATATCTTATAACTAGAATAATATTCTAAGAGCATACAAGTAATAAAAGAGATGGTTTGCTAAGAAAGACACTAAAATTAGATGAAGTTAGTGAAAAACTTACCATGCAAGATGTGATGTTGCAAAACCATGCATGGATGCATTCTATGTGGTCATAAATGATGCAATATGAAGTTCGATGCAAAAAGGAATAGCTTTGAGTGTTTAAAGGTAAGTTCTTGTGAATTTTTCTCTTGAAAAATGTTCTAAGGGAAAAATATGCTTTTTGAACTCTTTTAAAAAACAACCTAAGATGAAAGAGACATATATATATAGGGTGTCAAGATGAAGTGACAACGTTTTGAATAAGTTCCCATGTTTTTTCCTTGGACGTTGTACATACAACACTTCTGCAGAGCGCTTGTACAACACCAATGCTCTGTTCTCTTGGGATTTTGATAGGCGCTGTACGTATAGTGCTTCTGTAAATCGACCATACAACGCCTTCAATAAAATCATGAAAAATGCATCATATATGATACATGTAAAACCTAATTCCACCAGGTTTGGGTTGGGCGTTGTACGTAGAGCGACCGTACATCGCCTACATCAATTTTGCATTATAAAGGCCTAAATGATATGACATTCTAATCCTAAGATGCAATCAATAAGAATATGCAAGAAGAGATGTAAATGATCATGAATGAGCACATATAGAAAATACACACAACATACAAGAATAAGAATTATGCATGTCATGTGAGTGTGTACAACTATTCTCTTCAATTGCAAGTAAGCACATAGAAATTTACCTTTGGTGCTTATCAATCTTGAGGTCTTGAGAGGGCTTTGGTTGTGCAAAGCACCGACCATCAAATACTTAAGCTACCCTTATATCAAACCCTACATACGGTTGGTCACTGAAATAAGCCAATCAAACTTAAAGAACTAACATAATAAACCTAGATAGCTCTCATAATACAACACCCAAACATTCAACACATAATCTCAATCTTGTATGTAGAAATTACTTTGAGAACATACAAATAATGAATGAGATAAATTGCTAAGTAAAAACACTAATTATGTAAGATAATAGTGAACAACTTTATAACATGTGTGTTAAAGAAGACCCATGCATTAACACATACTAGATGATCTTAGATGATGCTTAGATGATGATTTATGCATGTGGGAGTGATTTGGGTGATCAAAGATGATCAAAGATGAATTCTTGAATAAAAAACTCTCTTTCAAAATGCTCTCAATTAAAAATATGATTTTTGAGTCATTAACACGACCTAAGAATAAAAAGGCATATATGTAGGGTGTCAAAATAAAGTGACATTGTTTTGAAAAAAGGACCCTCATTTTCTTCTCTTTTGCTACTTTGTCAAAGTGGCGACGCCTGAGGACACAAAGTTTCTTCTATGTCACTACTTTGTCAAAGTGGTGACACCTGACCACACAAATATTTTTCTATGTTGCCAATTTGTTGCTATGGCGACACTTCCTGGCAACATCATACCTGATTGATTTTCATGAATAAATTTCTCTATCACTACATGGTTGCCACAACGATAATGTCAAAGGGCAACAATGCCCTATTTTCCACTATGAGTGGTGAAACCATAGGAGAAGTCAAGGGCATTCTTTGAAGGTGATCTTCGCGCAAGACAAGCACACCACCGTGCAAGCGCGGACGTTTCCGAGCAATCTTCAGTAAACGAATTACACGAAACACTAACTATACCGCACAAACCATCAAAGATGTGCAAGTGTAAAGTGTGAAGTGAATGCATCCTAATGCCTAACATGTCATGTCATTTCAATGAACAAGATACAATCATTTAAACATGCATGGAGAGACTTCTTGGCTTTGCATCCTAATGCCTAAACATGTTATGGCATTTCAATGAATCAAGATGCAATCAATTTAAACAAGCATGAAGAGATGTTCAAGAACATGAATACACACATATAAGAACACACAACATACAAGTATTAAAGATATGCATAAGTTGTGAGTGTGTGCAACTAGATCTCTTCAAAGCTAGTAAGCACTAGAATATACCTTTGGTGCTTCTTCTCTTGAGGTCTTGAGAGGGTCTTAGTTGTGCAAATCACCAACCATCAATTACCTAAGCTACCCTTACATCAAGCCCCACATGTGGTTTGTCCACAAAATAAGCCAATAAGAATATGAGAATCCTTACAAACTCTATCTTTTTATATAAATCTATTAATTATGTTTCATTCTTTGGTTTAATTGTTTTTAAATATTAACTTGTCTTGGATACACCCTCTTTGCTTGTTGATTTAGAAATTATTTGAGTTGACAACTTGGTATACACCCTATTTGGTTTTCTAAAGACTAAATTGAATGGAAGGATTGAACAAGAATACACCCTTCAAGTGAAATCCGGTCTTAAAGAGATTAGACCATTAATTGATAAATGCGCATTCATGAAAAAAAGTCTGAAGTGAGTGTTCAATACTATACACCCTAAGTTGATCACTTATGAGAGATAGTCTCAAGTAAATGGTCAATACTATACACCTTAGGTTGGTCATTTGTGAGACATAAATATTCAACACTATACACCTTAGGTTGATTACATAAGATTAATGTACAATCGTGAGAGTTCTTAATATGCCCAGTATTCACTTATTGGATCCATCAACTCCTTAGCCTTTATTAGCATACATTCACACCATTTGCATTTTGACTAACTTAACTACATTTTATATTTAGATTAATTGTAGTTGCATCTTTAGCTTTTAATCTCAAAAACCAAATCATCATCATTTTACTTTTACACCTAACTACTATTATAGTATTAGTTTGATGATTGTTATTCGACGATCCCTATGGACAATACCCTAGCTTACCACTTTACTCTTTTTTTTTTCTTTTTTTTTTTTTTACATTTGAGGACTTGCTAGGATTTTATAATTTTTGTTTGACAAGCACTTTTTCACATACAAAATGACATTTGTCAACAGTGCACTAGCAACCTACAAAACCAGAAAAATGGGATCGACGAGGTGCTTGGACGACAGGAATGGTACCAGCCGAACACTCTCTGATGCTCAAGTCAGTATATTATACGAAATGAGTTGAATAAAGAATATCTAGGAAAAATAACGAGCAAACTGTGAGTTCTAGGTGAAGGGTCGTGTTAGACGAATGACAAGTGTAAGTCAACGAAGGATGTCAAAGAGCCTATCTCACGACTATTGGCTAAGATGATCAAGGCTAAGGATACCAAGGTCTACTTGGGGCTTGGTTCAACTATGTCAATGAGAAGTGTTGTTCTATGTTGACCCCGTGCTGCTTGAACCTAATGCGATGAGATCTAATATTGATACAATAGACTTTAAGTGTTTGGTTGCGCTATGGCAGTGTCAAGGGCCGAAATTTGAAGACTTTTTGGGTCTTCTTCTCGACTTCTATGTAATCGTTGTATCCGTGATCATGAGCTCACTATTTTTTTTAAGGATCAAGGTGGATTTCGATTTGTTTCTCGTTGATGTCAAGCTGTTGTTATAGTAGTAGTAAAATACGAATGGGATAGTTGTTGTCACTGATTTCAGCGATTTTGTTATTTTGGTATTTTAGAGATTAACTGTGTGAGAGAAAAAAGGATGACATTTTGTGATTTTTTTTTCTAGGTGGTGGCAGTGGTTTATAGGGTTTCCATATTGTATCCAGCCCTTCTTGACGATGGGTCAGTCGACTTAGGCCGCATGACCGTTTTTTAACCACTACAATTTGTCCCCCACTCTAAAAACTTGAGGTTTTCAAGTTGGAGAGTTGATATATTTGACTTCGAACGTTGACTTTATGTGTCGAAAAGTGAACTCTTAGTTCTAGGTCGAACCAACTATTAAGATGGTATGTAACCTTCTTTAAACAATGGGTTAACATTTCAGTTTGATGTTTAATAACTCTAAATAGTTTGTATCTTTCGTTCCACTTTGCGATAATTGATCTTGTATGTTGCCATGTTCTTCAAATGATTCAAAACTTGTTTTTAACAAAAGGTACGTAACAAGTTCTGTAAGGCTGACGTGTCAAGTGCATTTATTGGGCCATCTTTGAAGTGATTAAAATCGTTTCAAATTTCGAACTAGCGCCTTTTAGGCAAAGATGGGCATAAAATCTGGAATCGAATCGAACCGAACCGATTCAAACCAAACCGAAAAAATGGTGTTCTGTTCGATTCATATATTCTATTCGGTTCAAACCGTTTTAGTTTTTTAAAAATCGAATAGTTTAAAAATCGAATAGTTTTCGGTTCAATTTGATTTTGAATATCCAAAACTGAAGCGAACTGATAAACCGCACTATTTAAAAATATATATAATTTATTGAGTATTTTATGAATGAACAATTAGTTTCTTACTAACTCATTAATGAAAAATAGGTCTCTAGTTTGTTTGTTTTTCTGGTCGAAAGTAATAGGTCATTATAAAACTAAATGTATGAAATTAGTATTAGGGTCCAAAGCCCATTAAATGACAAAATATGTATATATATATATATATATATATATATATACAGTAAGTTCATCAAGCCCATTATGCCTAAAACCAAATTGAACCGATAAAAACCAGCTCAGTTCGGCTCGGTTACTAACCCTTAATTGGTTTTAACTGGTTTTCATTTTTGAAAACTGAAATATTTTCTGTTCAATTCGGTTTTGTCCAAAACCAAACTAAACTGAACCATGCCCTCCACTACTTTTGGGTTTTCGTGAAGATGGAAGTCTCTTCATGAATCGTCAGTTTGGAAAGTCGTACCCATTCGTGATGCAACATGTGTCCTCGAGTTTTTATAAACCTTTACTCTACTTTTGAATGCTATTGTGGTTAGGATTTCATTTTTATTTTATTTTATGAAAAGTAGTGACATTTTGAATTTCCGGGACTGGCACACTCACTCATTACGTCCACTTGATTTTTCCAAGTTTCATTCAGCTTTTCTTTTTAGTATCTATTTTATTTGTTTTTGTTAGATACACGCATTGATTTACACATGTTTTGCGTGATTTTCCTAGAAAAACGGGAAAAATGTATCATGTTGTTCATGGTCTTTAATGAATGGTGCAATAAATTAGACTTGTAGATCCATGTTTCAAGTGACTAAACTTCAATTATGTGTTTGCAGGAAATAGATTAGATACTTGACATAGTTAGTCGACCATTGGGGTTTATAGTATCCTTATGCTATTTTGATATCGAATTTGTCGATCGATGAGTGTGTCGAACAAAAGTCATATTCTTCTTCTTCAATGGATGGATCATTAAGGCATACTTTGCCTTTTTATTTAGTTGATCGACTAGGTTAGTCGAGCTAAATCATGCTAGACTATATCACATTATACGATTGGTCGCTCTCTTTCATGCTAAATTAGATTTTTTTGTTCGACATCTTTTAGAGGTATATCGAATCAAAGTGATGATGAAACTTCAAACCCTTCATAGGAGAGAGCAATCGATAAGTATCAAGGAGGTCCTAGTGATATCAAATTATCGGAGCTTGACTTGGGATATGATTATTTTGATCATAAAATGGGTGTGACCACTGTTGGTCCCCATGACGATTCGCGTGTTGGAGAAGTTAGGGTGCTTTTACGAGAGACCAAGGTTGTCAAACAAGTAGAGAATTAACCTAAACTTCTTGGTTTGGAAAAACCTTCGACCTATTGTGATGATGCCCCGAGGTTCCATATAAATAACCCTGCCTCCAAGCTTTCTACTTCCTCAGTCCGGATGTTCCAATCTCAGTTAGTAATCCCAGAGTCGATGGAGCTTCGCGCTCCTAAATCTTTCGAACAGGCAGACTAGTCAATCCCAAAATTGATTTACTTTTAAGAGTTCACTTTCAAACTTGGTCTTTGGCTCCTAATTCCCCTTTTGACTCAGTGCTTTTTTAACTACTTTGACATTGCTCTGAGTTAATTAATTCCCAACGGCTATAGAATTCTTTTCTCAATCAAAATACTGGTCAAAAAGAATAAGCTGGATTTTACTTTTATGAATTTCCTCTACTTTCACCATTTAAAGGAGTGCAATGCTGATCATGGCCGATATGTTATAACAATTCGCCCGGGGTAGAGCTCATCTTATTATCCAATTTACAACTAACGATAGGAAATGGAAATACAGGTTTTTCTTTATTAAAGGGGCACTAGTTGAGGATGTTAGGTCTACATAGAATACCATTGGTTAGTGTCGATTGTCTTTGTTTACCACTTTCAGTTTGAACTTTCTCTAACATTTCTTCTTTTTGACATTTCATAATGTTTGGCAGGCAAAAGGAAATCAATCGAGGGTAGTGACAATGTTACTCGCACTCAGAAAATCTTGTTGATCAACCATAAAGAGAGAAGTTGGAAAAATATCCTCGACGAGGAAAATCTGAGGTTAATCAACTTGTGGAAGCATTCAACCATAAACCAAGCAGGAAAACATTTTCATTTACATTAATATTTGGTTACCTACGACTGGGTGAGACACAATTTGAGATCTTATGTGGAACTTAATTTCTGGAGCTTGTGATTGACATCTAGCGAGCTTTCACAACTGATTCAATGTCAAACTTGAAACTTATTGTGCTTTCCTCTGGAGATGCTCTCAAGCGCCAAATGAAGAGTTTGGAGAAGAAGAAAGGGAAAAAGGCTGCTAGCACGGCTGCCGTACAGGTTGACGCGTCAACCTAAAATGTCTCCACTATTATGGTTAAACAGGTTGAGGCCTCTCCTTCAACCAATCAATCGAAGAAGGGACCTTGGGTCGATGATGAAGACTTGCTTAATGATTCAATAGAGTTGAAATTTCCCTCAAAGGTATCAGCCTATTCAAACCTAAGTTACATTCGTGATCATGTCAATCAACTTCTATTCCTAAACGATGCTGCTTAAAGATGGACGGTGAGATCTATCTCATTTTTTATTTGATCTTCACCATCCATCTCGAAAATGGATAATGTAGATCCATCTATTTTTTAAATTTCTTTTTTAATGTAGGGTTAATTACAATAACATATCCTGTGCTTTTTGAATATGGCTTAGTATTCAACTAATTAAGTTAACTTCAACAATCCCCATTCCATTAGTCTTAGTATTCAACTAATTGAGTTAACTTCAGCAGCCCTTATTCCATTAGTTAAACACCATTAGAGATAACTATTGACTAAATTGCTATAACATGGTCATTTGGGATGTATTTTAAAACTGGAGGAAAAAAAAGAGAATAAAATGGAATCAAAAGAATTTCTGATACAATTTTCAAAAAAAAAAAAAAATAGGATAATCATTTATGAGTTTAAGTTACATACAACATCAAAAGAACTTAACTAGTAGTTGGAGATATTGGGTTCACATTTTGTAGTTCTTTGAAGACCCAAGTAACACTTATCTCAAGCAACCTTTCTCATCAAATCGATGAAACAAACAAATTCCACCAATTAAAACAACAAAGAAATCAAATTTTCATTGATAGCATGCTCTGGTTTTGGTGATCTGGGTGAGGGTCAAAAAGTTCTTGTAAGGATTATCAAATGTATGTTTGATGATGATGTTACCCAGACTTCACTTATGTGTTTGTAATGCCTGGAAAGTTTTGAAAAAATGACGATCTGAGAGATGTGGTTTCATGGAGTTCAATTATTGTGAGCGTTGTTGATAATGGGGAGGCTGGTGAAGCCGTGAAGGGTTGAAGATGCTCCGTTTGATGGTTATTGAAGGATTGGTGAAACTGAAATAGATCGGCCTCCACCATTGTTAAGGTTTTAGGTTTTTTTTTTTCTTTTATAAAAAAAATTGATGAATATATTTATTTGAAATAAATTATTAAGTTTGATAATTGGAAAAAAGAAGAGGAGGTCTCTATCGTAGGCCTTGTGGCCTCTTTGTATATTTTAAGTTTAAATTTATTATTATTATTTAACAGTTTAAAAGTTATTTTTAACGGTAAAAAGGAAATTAATACTCTTGCAAATAAAAGATAAGGGTATTTTTGACTTTTTCCACATAAACCTTAGTCAATCGTTAAAAGAGATGAAAGTCAACTGTTTATAGGGGGTGTTATGCAGTTAACTCAATTAGTTGAATATTAAGCTTTTTTGGAAAAACACAAGGTATGTAAGTGCAATTAACCCTTTAATTTATGATTTTCTTAAATTAAGGGTAATATGGGTATTTAAGTCTTTTACCCATTTGACACTGTCAACTATTAAAGTTAATGGTCAAACACAAACAACAGATAAGGTCTTTATCGATTTTCTAAAAAGTTATTTCTATTTGTAAATAAACAAACACCGTATAGGTTTTGTGTAATTACTTCTTCATAGTAAGCAATGTGAGGAGAATTTTTTCATGTGTTGTGGGAGTAGGGATGGCCAATGGGGAACTGGGGGTAAATGTAGGTCCCTCCACCCCCATCCTTATTTTCCCGTTTTCTCTATTTTTTTCTCGTTTGCCCCATTTTTTTCCATTTCCCCATTTTCCCCGGGTCCCTTATTTCCCTCATTTTCCCTATATCAGTAAAAATTACATAATAAAAAAATGCACAATCCATTAAATTTAAATACAAAATAATCTCCAATACAAAAATTACTTAATAAAGATGTATATATAGTTAGGAAGAATAAAAATATTGAAAAAATAAAAATAAAAATAAAAATATATTAATATATTATATATAATATTTGAGGGAAATGGGGATGGGGCACACACACATTTTCTCATTTCCCCCCAAATGGGGATGGGGGAGCAGGGATTTGCGGCCCCGGGGGAAAATGGTCATCCCTATGTGGGAGTGTTATTCAAATCACACTAGTAGTGTATGGTCTTTACATTTTCTGGTACATGCTAGTAGTCTTGCAAAAGTCCCCGACTTATGCTAGTGGTGGCCATGTGGGCCGACACGACCCATTTGTACCAGGCCAAAGGAGCCCATTTTTGAAAATGGGCTCGGCCTAGCATAGCATAGCAAGTTGTTGTACCAAGCCGTATACTGTGCCGGGTCGAGCCAGGCTGTTTTCAAAAAAGGGGGGCCCGGCACGTGCCGATGGTCCATGCCTTATGTGTCAGACCGGGTCGGCAGGCAGGCCAACAATTTTTTTTTTAATTTAAATATTTTAATTTAATTGTAGTACATTATAATATTGTTTAAACAATTTAAATTATGTAATTGTAATTATAATTTGTCTATCTTATTTATTATTTTAGTGCAATAAAAAATTGTAGAAAATAGATAGATTTATTATTTTATTTAATAAAATAATTCAAAGAATAAATAAAGATAAAATACTAAAGAAAATAAAAAATACATGAAATTATGAAAATATGAAATGAAGAATTATTTATTTATTTCGGATTTTCAATATTACATGATTGCCTCATTAAAAACCTTATTAAGAAAAACCCAATGGGATAAAAATTTGGTAAGGGAAAAAGAGTGTAGTCTCTAGCATACGTAGAGTCGTAACGGGCCCGTCTGGGTTCCGTTGTAGTTATGTTTGGGTTATAGTGTCTATCTGTCCGTGTCGAGCCATACATTTGTCCATATGCCTTTTCAAATGACCAGTTCCCGACTTAGAACTGGTATATAAGAGTTTACAAAATTTATGTAAGGATTCCCATTTATTGATTAGTTTATTTCGTAGACAAACCACATATTGGGGTTTGATGTAAGGGTAGCTTAGGTATTTGATGGTTGGTGTTTTGCACAACCAATATCCGCTCAAGACCTCAAGAGACGAAGCACCAAAGGTATTTTCTAGTGTTTTCTTGCTTTGAAGAGATCTAGTTGCACACACACATAACTCATGCATATATCTTATTCTTGTATATTGTGTGTTTTATTTGAGTGCATGCATGTTCTTAAACATCTCTTCTTGCATGTTTTAATTGATTGTATCTAGTTTATTAAAATGTCATGACATGTTTAGGCATTAAAATGCAAAGCCATGAATTTTATTCATGCATGTTGAATTGATTGCATCTTATTCTATGATAATGCCATGACATGATAGGCATTAGGATGCATTCAATTCCCACATTTGCACTTCATGTTTGTTAGCTTTAAGATTGGTGTAATTCGTTTCCGTTTGTGTGATCGGAAACGTCCACGCTTACACGATAGTGTGCATGTCATAACACGATGGTTGACCATTTGAGAAGATCTCGTTCTTCTCTTGGATTAGTGTTATTTATGGTGCGGTTGATTGGAGTAAGGTGTCTAGTTTCAAAAGATTGGATTTCAATGTTTCAAGTATTTTCAAAACTGACTTTTGCATGGTCTTGTGACCATAACTTTTTATACAAAGCTTTAAAATTAGTTTTGAAAATTTCTGTACAAACTAGACACCCATGCCTTTACAACGGTATATTATTCGTAATATTTCATGACCGTTTTGATTGGTTTTGAAATATCCAAAGTAACCACCAAAACAGGGCAATTCTGTTGTTGTCCGTTTCTGACCTTTGGTTACTCAATTGACCATAACCTTTTTTACAGATATCAAAATGTCATTCTATAAAAACGAGTAGAAACTACACATCCATATCTTTCCAATGAAATATCATACAAAAGGTTTCGATGTCATTTGGTCATGTTTCGGAGCGCTCAAATCTTGAGCTTCTGCATTGTCGAGTGTACCACGGAAATGCCCATAATTTTTCTATTTCTTCCAAAATGACATAGTTTCACGTGGGCACTATAAATACATATATTTCTCATCATTTTGAGAGCAGAGCCACAAAATCAAACCCTAGAGAGAGAGGCTCCATATTCTTGAGAGAGAAAGCACCAAGCTTCCTTCTTTAACTCTCCAAACCTAAAACCCATCTCCATCTTGCATCATTCAACATCATTTGAGCATGGGTCTTCATTTTTTCATGACTAGGTAAGTTAGAACTTCATTGAACATCATTTAATGTTCTTTTTACTCTAGATTAGGTATTTATTGCTTGATTAAATACCTAGACTCTATTTATTGCATATATTTATTAGTCTTGATAACATGATTGGGTTTGTATTTTGATAGCTTAATTGATTAGGTCATTTTTGCCTAAAACCTAAGTCATAGACATTCTTGTGTGATTTATTGAAAACTAGGTTGATAGAATGTCTTTTAATCAACTAATTAAGCCTTTGAATGTTTATGTGGTGTTTTGTTGACAATTAGGTTGTTAGAAATCTCTACATCTAATTGAGACATATATATATTGTGATTTCTTAGATCGTTTCCAATGACTCAAAAAACCCATATTTTTGATTGAGAGGATTTTCAAAGAGAGAAATTCACCCAAAAACTCATCTTTGATCATCCAAACCTTTTCCATATGCAAAAATCATAGTCTAAGCATCATCTGTGATCATCTAGTATGTGCTAATGCATGAGTCTTCTTCAACACGCATGGTATAGTATGTTGAACACTATTATCTTACATAATTACTGTTTTTACTTATCAATTTTTTCTCATTTATTATTTGTATGTTCTTAGAGTAATTTCTACATACAAGATTGAGATTATATGTTGATTGGGTTATTTTGTGATAGCTAGGTTTTATTGTTTATATGTCATCTAGCTAATTAATCTCATTGCATGATTGAGATTGTTTTTTGATAGCTAGGATTTCATGATTGATATATAAATCTAGCTAAGTAATCTCATTGAAATGTTTGAGATTGTTTTTGATAGCTATTGTATCTAGGATTGGTTATCCTCTACATAGCTAAGCTTTATGACATGTCATTTAGCTTTTGATACCTAGGATTGTGTTAATTGCCATATTATTATCCTAGATAAGCATATAGTGTACCCTAGCTCTATTTGCATATTTGGATATCTTTGCATATTCACTTAGGGTGTATGATCTCTTCGGAGAATTAAGTATTGATCTATGATTGCTATTACAGGCCTGCGGGTAGTAGTGGTGGGTTACATTCCGAGCATGGTTGAGGTCAACCTAGGATGTGAACATCATTACAAGTAGTGATTGCAAGGATTGAGCAATTGGACTAGGTCCACTTTTACAGGCCTACGGGTAGTGATAGCGGGTTACATATTGGGATTATGTTGTAAACGTTATCACAATTAGTGGATTCGAGGTTCGAGTGTGGCGCACTTACCAGCCCGTGGTTTTTCCCTATTGAGGGTTTCCACGTAAATATCAAGTGTTATTTAAATTCCTCACATATTACACTTGTTGTATTGTATTGACTAGTTAGGGTATTTTCGTAAATTTACTAAACGTGAAAAATTTGTTAATAAGGGTTAAAATCTATTCCCCCGCCCCCCAGATTAATATTAGAACACACCATGCATTATTAGTTTCAATTTACTTTTGTTGTGACCCTATTGTCTAGGTTTGATATTTCTTCTTTGTCAAAACACTGTCATACAATAGATGTTAACTTTCTGGCTTTAGGACGTGATGTCGGTGTGGAGGCGAAAGGTCTTGTTTTCGGTTGGGTCGATTCGGAAAAATCAAAATCATCATTGTCCGTACTAAGCATAAATTAAAATATAAAAATATTAAAATTAATTACTAGACATAAATTCATAAAATAATAAATTTATTAAAATATAAGATTCTAAGATTAAACATTAAAATTTATAATAGAGCCTAAAAAATATTAACTCATAAATATACTACGCATAAAGCCATAATTATTAAATATACATAAAACATAAGAATAAATATCAAAATTAATGTTGTCAAAATATATATATCAAAATTAATAACTAAGCATAGATATATTAAGTATAAGTATATAATTAAAAAACTAAAACATAAAATTTAAAAACTAAAACATAAAATTAATTAATAACATTTAAAGGAAAAAGATACTTTGAGCTTTAGTTAAGAGATTAGAGAATAATATTAGTAATATACCATTAGAAATTTAGAATAGTAGATTAGCTGTGTAGAGAATAAAGAAAGAGTGAGAGTAGAGAGGGAGAGTAAGAATGGAATTATTAAAATATGAAATGGTGTAGAGAAATAGAGATTAGAGAGAGTAATTGAGAGTTGGAGAATGAAAAGAATGAGAGAATAAAGATTGAGAGAAAGTGTATGGAAATTGAAATGGGTGGGGGTATTTATCGAAAAATTTGAAAAGTTGGTAAAAATATAAAACAGAAGAGATAAGGGGTAAAATGTAATTTTTGGCCATTTTAAAATTTTTGATCATTTGCTGACGTCAGCAACGGTCAAATTTTTCAAAAAAAAAAAAAAAAAAACAATAAAAAATTGGCAGTAAACTAAAAAAAAAAAAAAAAAAAATTGGATGGTCGGCCTGGCGAGCTAGGTCGGCACGTCAAGCTGCAATTCTATACCCGACCCGTGTCAGGCATGGGGGCTGTACCAGTCCTGGCCCGTGAAACAGGCGGGCCGTGCCGAGCCTTCCAGGCCCGATATATTTTGACACCACTAACTTGGGCCGACTAGTCCCCACCTAAGCACTAGTCAGTGACCAAACGCCTTTATTTCGCTAAAATCGGCCAACTTGGGTACAAATCCGCCTAATTGCCAACGAGGCCACTAGTCGGTCAACCCGACTTTGACTGATGTTCTTTATTTACATTTTTTTTTTAATTTGAAACCCCTAAAATGACGTCACTTTGGGGGTGAAAAAAAAAAGTGGAAATTGCCAAAAATAACTACTCTAAATATGGAAAATTCGTTTTTAACCACATACAAAACTTTAATTGTTAATAACCATGTTTTGAAAAAACATTCAATGGGTGTCCATAAATTACCAAGATGCCCCCAAATTAAATTTTCTATTTAATTTTCTTATTTTTTTTTTACCTTGTCTTTTCTTTTCTCTTTTCTTGACCATATTCTTTCTTCTTCTTTGTTCATTCTTCTTCACTTTTGTTTCCGATCGTTGTTCCTCTTCCTGCAAATCGAACACCAATGGTCGAACCATTGTTATTCCTGCAAATCGACTAACTAATGGATGGTTTGATTTCGAAATCGCGTTGAAAATTTAAAGAAGTGAAAACTTGAAAAAAAAAAAACAAAACAAAACAAAACAAAAAAACTATTTGCTCTAAATTGGTATTTGGTATGTAAATATCTTTCATTTGTTCATTAATTGAGTTGAACATAGTGACTTAAACATAAGTTTAGCGTTATTGCATCACTTTTGTGTATTTTTGTGAAGAATCGAATCAAATAAAGTTTCAAGTTTTTTCCAGAAGATTTTAAGTTCACTAGTTCGAAAACTTGTAATCTTATGTAAAAACTTGAAATGTTGATAAGTTTCTGGGTAAGATTTTAAGTTTCTAGATAAAACTTCAATCAAGTTTTTTCCAGAATATTTCAAGTTTCAATGGTTTGAAAACTTGAAATGTTATGTAAAAACTTGAAATGTTGACAGAGATTTAAAGAATGATTTCAAGTTTTCGCAAAACATTTCAAGTTTGTCGAAGATTTCATGATTTCAAGTTTTTAAGTTTTTTTTTTCAAACCGAACTCCAACATCCAGTCCCAAATCATCCAAAATATCAGACCTTAACCCAATCAACCCTCAAAATTCATACATTTCAACATTTGTTATTCCCTAAACATGTTTTTAACATGAAATCGCAATAAAATGTTAAGTGAGAAGAGAATGGTGGGTTTGTCTCCAACGAATGGTGGGTTCGTCTCCAAGTTGTGACGACAACCTCTTCTCTTTTGGCTGCTCCGACGACAACGATGATGCCCTCTTCTCTCCCAGCGACACCGCTTCTTTTCTCTCTTCTCTCTCGACGACAACAACTTTTCCTCTCTTTTCTCTATTTCTTGTTCCAATTTGTAATCTCCAATGCTGTTGTTTTTGATTTTTTAGGTTTTAGGGCTTTTATATATGGGTATTGAGGTAATTTCTCAAACAAGTGGTTATTAACGATTAAAATTTCAAATGTGCTTATAAGCAAAGTTTAATGTTTTAGATGGCTAGTTTTTGTTTTCTCTAAAAAAAAAAAAACTCAATCATAATTCAAAGGATTCGTTCGACAAAACCATGAAACATCTTAAATAGCTCGTCGCCGATTGATTTCTCTCGCCGCTATCGACTTCTTCTGCCGATCCTCACTGTCGCCATCTGCCGACCGGCTATCACAACTCTTTCTTCGCTTGTGATCATCTTCAATTCGTGAGGTGAATTTTTAGGGTTTGAAATTTGAATAATTGATTGTTAATAAAATTTAGGATCATGTGTTCTGTCATTGTGGCTATGTTTGTGGTGTTTTGTTTTGGTGGGGTTTTTTTGTGTTTTCTTTTCCCCTTTGTTGGCTCTTGGAGTTCTCTTTATTGTGCTTTTTGTGGATTGCTCTGTTTCTGTATTTGGGTTCACTTTTTTGGTCCGTTTGAAATCTAAGAATTCCATTTTGTGGAATGATTTGTTGCTTTGTTTACCTGTGATTTATGTATCTGAATATCTTATATATCCATTTTTTCTGGCAAGATATTTTTTGGAAATTTTGAGTTACGTCGTGGGGGTCAAAAGTTGATTATTCCTAAGCACATTCTATCTTTTTACTTGAATCAATCATATGTCTTCGGCTTGACATTTTTTCAAGTGTCTGTGCCTCTTTTTTTTTTTTTTTTATGGGGTTGGTCGTGGGATGGACATGGAAGGTAGAGTAGTTAATTAAGATTCTGGTATTTAGAAGTTCATAGAGCTTTCTTGAATTACTTCAATAGCAATTATGCAATTGTATTGATGCATCATTTTTATTCTCAAAATAATATGAACAGTGGTGTAAATTATAGGAAGTGATTATTTATTCAAAAGCAAGCTTAATGAATATTTGATATACTTTGAAAGATGATTTTATACCTATTGCATTGGAAGACTATATGAAACTAAAGATACTATGTTCAAATGCCAAAACTTTTTATTAGAACATTTGTCAAAGACAAATGGAGTGTTGGACGTGTTTTAGTAGTTTATGGATTTTGATTCTCAATAGTCAATATTGAGTTTTTTTAGAATTTGATTTTCAATTTTAGGTTCAATATCCTGTAATTGAATAAATATCAAAATATTTGAAATATTTTGATATTTATTCAATTATAGGAAAAAAAGTATAAAAAATAATAATTTATTTTATTGTCTGTCGTCGGTTGACGGTCGACTTCCGACCATCCCTCTCTAGTCCTCAACTAGTCCCCGATTAATCCCCCTAAGCGCTAGATGGTGCGTCGCCGTCTGACTAGCACCTAGCGACATTTACAACACTGGCTAGTAGTACTTGATCTCTTTTACATGTCTTGACTCTAGTGTCAATTTAATAAAACAAATAAAATCATCCTAAATATGTTCAAGGGTTCATCAAAATAAACCTGTTGGATTGGGCCAGCCCACTAAAATGAATTAAACGGGTCACCAAATCCCTGGTCCATGGCCCATATGACAATCCATACAGACTTAAGAACTATATTCTTCATCGAAGTAACAGATTGTAACGAAATCACTGAAGCAAAGAGATTTGAACCTAATCAATCGAAATTCGAAACCCCAGCAGGTATCTCTCCGTTCATTTTATTATATTAAGTTTAATGTGAATTTTTTTTTTACAAACTTTTGTTGTTGTTTGGAATCTGTCTACTACAATATGGTGTTTTAGTAGCTGATTTAAATACTGCCATCCAAGTGTTCGAGAAAAGGACTCAGTGAATATTGGTAACTCTCAAAGAACATGCTATCTGCCAAGCATAATGATCACTGAAATGCTTGAGTTGACTTTTCATCTCCATACAATACCTTTACCTAATAATTGTCACATCTACATTGCTAGAGAGTGAGGTTGACGAGTTGTAGTAAACAATATCTACTTCGTGACTCTATTACAGTTTTTTTGTTTAAAAAACATAATAAAATAAAATTTTGTAGCTATTTTAATGTATGATAATACCCATTTTGTGAAAGATTGGAGTTTGTTTTCTATGCGTTTGAAGAATTAAAAGAATATGCTAAAAAGAAGCATACCCAAGTGAGTGAGTTGATATTGCATGGACTTAATTCGTCAGTGTTCTTGTATCTGGGCTGTTTCAGTTTTATTTTGATAATTGGAATTTGAGTTCCTTCTTGCTGTTAAAGAAATCAAATTCTTAATGGCAGGTTATGAGTTTTGAAGAGTAAACCAAGCAGGAAGTACGGTTTTCTGTGGGCTTTGACTTGTATTGTGTTGTATTCCGGGAGTGATTATAGATGGCGTTGAGACGTATGCTTGGTTTTTCTGATGGTGAGTTAATGAGATCAGATGCAAAGCCTTGTTCCAGATTAGCGAGGCAGACAGCTGGCATTTTCACTGTTGGAGGAGCATTGGGATTCTGGGTTCTTTGTAGACTCCATTATGGTAATATACTACTTTTTTTTTTTTCTTATATTAGGGTTCTATCTGTTGTTCTGTTCCTGCTGGTTGTTATCTTGAATGCCTGCAATGTAGCATCACTCTTCTTGATTCTCATACAAGTTGCTTGTCCTTTTAGATATTGTTTTCATTATTATTATTTTCATACTTTCATAGTGAATTTCATATACATAATCAATGGAAATGATTATTAAAAGCAGTTATGATTATGAGATTTCATACTTGCTTTTTTGCTATAATTTCCTCTTCCATTTTAAACTTCTGAGTAACTTTAAATACCAGTAACCTTTGATTTAATTAAGTTGTTTCAGTTATTCTTTATTGTTTTATAGATGCAGTTCTGTTACCGGTATTGTTTATAGTGATAAATCTTATATATATAATATTCGGTGTTACCTTGCTTTGCTTCTTTATTGTGTCTTTATACTATCGCAGACATGGTTTCAACTTCAATGAGAGGGAGCTCTTATCTATGATCCTAATATTTTTATCAATTGGTCGATCTAATGGGATAGAGAACTAAAATTATTTCAAGTTTTCTCGTGCAAAGTTTGTATAACCCTTCAAACATTAGTCTATTTAATTCTAATTTAATTGTAATGCAATGAGGTTTTGGTTGCTTAAATACACAGCATGCCCTTGATTAGTCCTTTTTTTTTAAATTTTATTATTCATTCCGTTTTTGGTGCCTTGTGATTGAAATTAAGCAATAAACTCACTTTCACTGATATTTGTGTACCTTGGGGCTGAATCTAAGCCATAAACTGACTTGAATTTTAACGAAAGTTTCTTTTCATATACCAGTTAATATTTCATGGTTCGATGCTCATGCAGGTCCTAGAATTACAGTGCCTAGAAGTCTCCGATGGGCAGCTTGCGGAGCTGTTACCGTGAGCTCAACCACTGCTCTGCTCGTCCTCCTACTTAGTCCCGAATGTGAACCTCAGAATATAGCTGCTTATGACAGGGGGAGAAGTAGCACTTAGCCACTCAAGGGTGTCCGTAATTGTCATCTCAGCATTCTATCATTAGTATTTAGTCCATATACAGCAGTGATTTTATCAACAATACATATGTTTCTAATATTTCCAAGTCCGGGACAGTGTTCATCAGTTCATGTAATGCTAATATTTCCGTAGAAACATATGTATTGTTGAATGTGGAAACTCTAGTTTTGCCCGAGCATTTTTAGCTCCGGACTTGGAATAAATCTTTTGTATGCATATTGATTGTTGATCTACAATCTAACAACCACAACAATGATTTCTTTTCCTCTTCTTTTTTTCTCATATAAAACATATGGTGTGGCGATTCAAACTTGAGATATTGTCAGGTTGAATGAGCGTTATTTACCACAAAGTCACATTGAGGTATTGAGGTATTGAGTGGTTTCTTGTTGAATTATGTGTATTTAGGGTTTTCACTGTGTCCGTAATTCTAGTGTTATGCAATAATTATAAGATACCAAACCTGATTTTCCTAAATAAAAAAACATTAAAATCCCTGATGTGTATATCCTAAATCTAGTGAAATTGTATTGTCTTGTAGCATGATTCAAAATCTGGTCAAATTTCATAGTTTCTTGGGTTTGTAATAGTTTAGGTAATTGAGATATAAGAAAAACAAAATGTTTCAACTTGCAAGTGGTCGGTATAAGAAATTCTATTTATAAAATAAATAAATAAATAAAACTCAAGTTGCAAAAAACTATTCAATTAATTTGTATTAAATAATAGACAAAAGACATTGGATGATACAAAATAGTGCAAAACCACATCATTATCCAATTTTGATTATATTATATGCTATTTATAACAATATATTGGAATTAATTAACTCTAATGCAACCTAACCTTTACCTTAGCCAATTATAGAATTCAATACTATTTGTCAATTCACATTAAAAATACTTTTCATTCATTTTTGTGGTGTTGCACTAACACTAACACTAACACTAACAACAAAATGTTGGTGAAAATGACAAAACTTTTTAATTATTTTTTCTTTATTTATTTGAAGTAGAGCATAGATGGTTGTCCATTTGAAGACACAAAAGAAACAACATGGTTTCAATGGCTGAGAATGCAACTCTTTCTCGGGTATTTTGGAGTCAAATCGGTTAAATTTAGGCTAATTGCATTCAAGCACCCTGAATTTTTCCCTTTATGTAAAATATCAGTAAGTTTCATAAATTCAATACAAACATGCCGTGTCATTGAAGTCAATCCATTAATTTTAACAGGTGACCATCCACATCCAAATCTATTAAAGGATAAATTTATCCTTGTCATATCATTCAAATTATATGTATTTATTATTTATATTTGTTTATTAAATAATTAAAAAACTAAAAATTCATCCACATCTCCAACACCTCATTAACCCCATCTTCATTGCATCTTAAACTTCATCAACTCAATCTTCATCTCCTATATCATCACCAAGACTCCAACATCATCACTAACTCGTCCATTTCTTTTTAACCAAAAAAAAGCACAAATCAATTCCAAGAACAAAAACACAAATCAACTAAAATTATTTTTAAAAAACAATTCCAAGCAAACAAAAAAAAAAAAAAAAAGCCAAGCAGAGCCGTCAACAGATGCTACACTAAACAACCCAACTAAAAGGAAAAAATAATAATAATAATAATAATAATAATAAGTTCTTAGTTGGATGGGTGCACAAATCACAAAACACTCCTCTCTCCACCTTTTTTTCAAGTCCCAACTAAATAGATCTTAGGTAGAGTTTGAAAATTATATAGCACCTTTTTGAGGTGGTATTTTAAGACTATCACTCATTTAATAAGTTAAGTTTAAATGGCACATATTATAGTGAACGGATAAAAATGCCCTCTACAGCAGCTATCTTCACTATTTTTTTTTTTCTTTATTTTCAAAATCCTCCATCAATGGAGGTCGAAATCGGCCTCCAATGGAGGTCGATTAAGAAGAAGGAAAAAAAAATTGGAAACTTTTTTCAGGTATTTTCGAGACTTTTCATGTATTTTTGAGACTTTTCATATATTTTTCAGACTTTTCAAGGTAATTTCTGAACTTTTCATATATTTCTTAGACTTTTCAGGTAATATGAGACTTTCAAATATTTCTGATACCTTCCTAGTAGTTTCCGAGACTTTTTGATAATTTCTTAGACTTTTGGTAATTTTCGAGACCTTTTGAGTAAAAATGTTTTGAGATTTTTAGTCATTTCCGAGACTTTTTGACAATTTCCGTGACTCTTGATAATTTCCGAGATTTTCTGCGTAAAAATAAAATTTTTGAAATGACCAAATCCAAAAGTCTCATAAAATTTCATTGTTGTCTAGAAAGTTTCTGAAATTACCAAAGGTCTAGAAAATTACCACAAAGTCTCGGAAACCACCTGAAAAATCTCGGAAACCATTTGAAAAGTCTCGAAAACCACTTAAAAAGTCTCAAAAATACTCGAAAAGTCTCAAAAATTACCTGAAAAAATTTCCCAATTTTTTTTTCATCTTCTTCTTAATCGACCTTTAATGGAGGTTGAAATTGGAGGTCGATTTCAACCTCCATTAAAAGTCGATTTTGACCTCCATGTAGGTCGAACAGATCTCCAACGAAGGTCAAACGACTTCGACCTCCAATGAAGGTCAATTTCGACCTTCGATGGAGGTCTGTTCAACCTCCAATGAAAGCTGATGAAGAAGATGAAAAAAAAAATTAAAAAATGAAAAGTAAATAAAACATATATGTAAAGTAAAGACATTTTTGAAAGCTCACTTATTTTGTTGCCTTTAAAACTTAAGTTATTAAAGTGGTGACACTCGTGAAACACCAACTCAAAAGAGTGACAAAACCCCGTATTTCCCTGTGTTTGGTTGGTGGAATTAGGCATGGAAAGGGAAAAGGAATCTTCATTTAATTGTTTGTTTTGCACAAAATGTCATGGAATAAGGATTCCATTCTATGGAGGATTCTATCAAAATGGTGGATTATAATTCTTATCTCTTGTATTCGAAATCCAAATTCCACTGTTACTGAAATGTTCAATTTACCAATTTATCCTTTAAAAAAGATTCAAAGTTCAAAATTTTTGTTAGAAAAAAAAATAGAAAATAGAGGAGCCACTGCTTGTAGCATCCTTCATAATCGGAGACAGTAAGGCAGCTGACGAAGCCTCGTCGTCTCTGTCTGACACAATCAGAGGTGTCCTTGTGGCCGTCAAAGGCCCTCGCCTCCATCAATGGAGAAAACGAGGGCCTTCTCTATTTCCAAACAAAGTGAAACATAAGAGGTGTGAGTCTCTATCACCAATGGAGGCTCCTACCTCCTCTTTCGCCGAAGGAGGCCTCGTCCTCCTCCATCATCGAATGAGGTAATGACCTCCTCATTCACGAGCTCCATTGCGATTTGTGATGGGAAATAGATCCTACATCTCAATTGATATCCTCAATCGACGGAGGATCCATTCTCCTTTGATGGAAGAGGTCTCCTCGCCGAAGAAGGCAACTGAAGGTGATCAATGTTGCCTATTTCGACGATATGTCTTTAGTGGCCATGGTGGCCACTGGTGAAATTTTTTAAGTTATTATTTTTCTTTTAAAAAAAATGTATTTTTTTTTAATTTTCTAATAATTTATTTATATTTTTAAAATAATTAAACTAATTGGCGCTAAACCCCCATGAATTGTATACGAAGTTGCAACCTGCCCCCTAAAAAGAAAAAAAAAATTGTAGCTCTTCGGTCCATAGCAATTTGCTCCAAGGAGGAGCAGATATTCTCATCTTGCGGAGGACTTTCTTTTCACCAGAGTACATCACTCCTCCGCCTGGAGCGATCTGCTCCGGGGAGGAGCTTATGGAGCCCCTCATCGCCTCCAAGTCTAAGTTGTTGTGATAGTCGCTAGCTCCTCCTACAATTGAGTCGCACTTGCCGTCTTCCTCTAGTAGTTTGGCCTCCATGGCTCCAAAATGGATGCTCCATCTCAGATGGAGACCTTCAAGCTTTGAGGTGAAGACTAAAGAATCTGGATTTTTCTAATCTCTCTCTTCAACCTTTTCCTTTTCTTTTATCTTTTAAAATTGTCTTCTTTTTTTTCTTCTTTGAAACTGATGGAGATAAGGAATCAAAGATTCCAGATCTCTCCATTTAGTTTTTCTTTTTGAATTTTTTTTTTTTTTTTTTTATATATAAATGTTCGCGATGGTAAAGATCATCCGATCGATGGAGGAGATCAAATCTCCTACATCCATTTATTAAAAATAATTAATTAATAAGTAAAATATAAATCATTATTAATATTCTATCTTATAAAAAGGTAAAGGACGTTTTTTCCCCTCAATCGTTAATTTCTAACTTGCATCACTAACAATAGGGGTGATTTATGAAATTTTAGAAAAAAGCTGAATATACGTATAATTATGCCTAACCTCAGAGTATGTTTGTGCAATTGGCCCATATATATATATATATATATATATAAGTGAGCACCAATGCACTAAACACGTCCAGCAAGTTAACCGACAAATATAAAAATTTGACAAAAATTTATCCCAAATAATTATCAGCTAAGTCATCATTTTTTATTAAATAAAAATTACATTCAAATAAAGAATTTAAAAGCAAGAAAATTAAGATCACTAATAATATGTATTTCACGAATATGAAATCAAAGATATTGATGTCATGATAATCGACAACATATATATAACTAGAGAATTCTCAACAAAAATTGTTTAGACAATGGCAAGTATTAAATATTAATTTTTTAAAATATAAATCAAATAAAAAATAATTAAAATCTTTCAAAAAAAAATAAAAATTAATTAATAATCAAAGGATTTGCTATTTGAGGAGCAGATCGGTGACTCCAATGTCGGAGGAGGTTGTTGGAGGAGCAAATCTGCTGCTCCTTTAAATGTTCTTTCTTGGAGTTTCATGGTAGGAGAAGATGATGATGATGAAGGAGAGGAGAAGAAGGAGAAAGAGAAGAAGAAGAAGAAGGAGAAGGAGAAGGAGAAGAAGAAAGACAAGGTGAAGAAGAAGAGGAAGAATAAGAGGTGATCTGGGAAGAAAAAATATTATTTGATTTTTTTTTTTAATTTTTAATATTTTTAATATTTTTTTCATTTTTAACAAAATGGAAAGTAAGGAAAACATGTTTAATGTGTTGTTTAATTTTAACACTAGTTTTGTTTTCTATTTTGTTTTTATTTTTTGAAAACAAAATGAAAAACGGTTAAGGACACGTCCTGTAAGCGTTTTTCATTTATTGCTTTTTCGAAAAGAAAATTGAAAATAAAAACAATGTTTTTGGTTTCAATTTGAAAACACTAAAAACGCGTCTTGTATGTTTACCAAAAAATATCAAAATTTGATAATAATTCATCCCATATAACTATCAATTAAGTCTGAATTTTTTATTAAATAAAATTACATTCAAATAAAGAATTTAAAAGCAAGAAAATCAAAAGAATTAATACTATCTATTTCAAGAAAATCAAAGAGATTGATGTCATGATAATCGACAACACATATATAACTAGAGAATTCTCATCAGAAATTGTTTAGACAGTGACAAGTATTAAACATTAATTTTTTAAAATATAAATTAAATTAAAAATAATTAAAAACTTTCAAAAAGAAAAAAAATCAAAGGATATTCTTTTTGAGGAGCAGATTGACGGCTCCAATGCTGGAGATCCTCCTCTGGCGTTGGAGGAGCAAATCAACTGCTCTTCCAAATGTTCTTTCATGGAGTTTCACGATAGGAGAGGAAGAAGAAGAAAGCAATCTGGGAAGATTAAAAAAAAAAAAGATTAGTGTCTCTGGAGGAGAATCCCACCTCCTTCAACGTTGGAGGAGCAAATGAGCAAATCTGCTGCTTCTCCAAATATTCTTTCATGGAGTTTCATGATAAGAGGAGGAGGAGGAGGAGGAGGAGGAGAAAGAAAAAAAAATTACGTGAGTTTTTTATTTATTTATTTTTTTTATTTTTTATTTTTTAATGAAAAACAAGGAAAACATGTTTTACTTGTTTTTCGTGTTTTTCAAATTTAACAATGTTTTGTTTTTCATTTCTTTTTAAACAAAATAAAAAACGGTTAATTAACGTGAATTCGAATTTATTTTTGGAAAACAAAAACAAAAACAAAAACGGGCCCAAAACATAGTACCAAACAGGACCTAACGAATGCAAATTCGAAATTATTTTTGAAAAGTAAAAACAAAAACAAAAAACAACCCCAAAATATAGTACCGGACATGCCACATTCCATTTTCTTCTTCTTCTTCTTCTTCTTGATCTTAACCTACGTATTCCTCCCCTTAACCTACACGGCTACACCTACATTGCCAACCTTTGGATCCTCCGTCAACCCCTCTTTTCCTCTCGATTCTCGATCTCCCTTCCTCCGAACTTCCATATCTGATAAAACAAATTAAGCAAATGGAGCTCAATTTGGAAAATTGCACTTTTATTTTTCTTATCTTTTTATTATATGATGTAGGAAATTGATCTCATCCATCCTTTTAATGGAGGGAACTTATATACGAGTGCATTTTTGCTCACCCACATTTTTGTGGGTAAGCATTAACAAAAGCACCCCCTCCCTAGACACATGTCAAGTGCTGGGGAGGGAAGTAATACTTACCCACAAAAAGTGTGGGTGAGCAAATTCATTCTCATAATATGCTCCACCCATTTTCTTTATTTAAAATTATTTATTATTTAATTATTTTCTATCATTTCAATTGTAAGAAGACTAGACTACCCTTCTAACATTAACGGCTGAATATGGAAGGTTATCGACAAAGTATCTTTGTGTTGAATTTATGAAAGTCAACGACATTTTGTCAAAGGGGAAAAACTCGAGGTATTTTAGTGAAATTAACCCTTAAATAAATTTATTATATGCTTATTTAATTTGTATGTTTAATTTATGATGGCATGAAATACTGAAATAGTATTTAAATACATTATTATTTACGTCAAATTAAATTAAATCATGAGGAAATAATAGTTATATTTCCTTCACACTTACATTATTGATGTTGTGAATTTGAATCATGTCATCCTCCTCCCTACATCCGTAGAAATAAAATCATTTTCGATTTTATAAATCAATTAACATTAGATCATAATATATATATATATATATATACACACAAACATAATGTTTTTTAAACAAACATTAGATCAAATTAAAGTTCAAATAAAATGCATTGATTGAGACCAAATTAGATTAGATTAAAGATTGAAAAAATTAGATTAGATTGGATTCAAGTATATCAATTTAGAATAAGATGATAAATTATCCTATCATAATGTTTTGTCACATGAAATTTGGATAATCAAAGCAATTAACGTGAATCCACATGTCATTAATCCACAATTTCTCTCGGTTTCTCTTCAAGATTGAAACTTTCTTCCTCCAGCACCACTAATTCACTATTTTCATTCATCCCCACGGACCCCACCTCCAAACCCTAAAAAGATCCAATTTTTCCTCATTTTCTGGTCGCAACAACACCAACATGAATGGTACTGACACCAAACCCACCGCCCACCTCCCCAAAAAACCTAAACTTTTCCAAACTTTGATTTCAGATTCTGAAATCCAATCTGAGTTCTCCCACCATGACTCCACCATAGCTAGAATCAACAATGGAAGCTTTGGTTCCTGTCCTCAGTCCATCATCTCAGCCCAGCAAAGCTGGCAGCTCAAGTTCCTGCGCCAGCCTGACCACTTCTATTTCAATGGCCTCCGAAAGGGTATTATTGAATCAAGACAGGTGATCAAAAGCTTGGTCAATGCAGACCATGTTGATGAAATCTCCATTGTTGATAATGCCACAACTGCTGCAGCCATAGTCTTGCAGAGTGTTTCATGGGCATTTTCTCAAGGAAAGTTCAAGGAAGGTGATGGAGCTGTCATGCTTCACTATGCTTATGGTGCTGTGAAGAAGTCTGTTGAAGCTTATGTTACAAGAGCAGGTGGGTATGTTATTGAAGTTCAATTGCCTTTTCCTGTTGCTTCTGCTAGTGAAATAGTTGATGAATTTAGAAAGGCTTTAGAGAGAGGAAAGAGGAATGGTAGAAAAGTTAGGTTAGCTGTGATTGATCATATAACATCTATGCCTTCTGTTGTGATTCCTGTTAAAGAATTGGTCAAGATTTGTAGAGAAGAGGGTGTTGATCAAGTTTTTATTGATGCAGCACATGGTATAGGGTGTGTTGATGTTGATGTGAAAGAGATTGGGGCTGACTTTTATACTAGTAATTTGCATAAGTGGTTCTTTTGCCCTCCTTCGGTTGCGTTTTTGTATTGTAGGAAATCGGGTAACGCAAATGATCTGCATCACCCTGTGGTGTCTCATGAGTATGGAAACGGGTTGGCCATAGAGAGTGCTTGGATAGGGACTAGGGACTATAGTGCCCAATTAGTGGTTCCTCAAGTTCTGGACTTTGTTAATAGGTTCGAAGGGGGAATCCAAGGAATCAAGAAGAGAAATCATGATGTTGTTGTAGAGATGGGGGAGATGTTGGCAAAAGCATGGGGAACACATATCGGGTGTCCTCCGGATATGTGCGCGAGCATGATCATGGTTGGTTTGCCTGCTTGTCTGGGGATTTCAAGTGATTCTGATACTTTGAAGTTGAGAACTCACTTGCGGGATAATTTTGCCATTGAAGTCCCTATCTATTATCGAGCACCGAAAGATGGGGAGGTTAATCTGGTTACTGGATATGCTCGGATTTCTCATCAAGTTTACAACAAGCCAAGCGAATATTACAGGTTTAGGGATGCAATTAATCAGCTTGTTCATGATAACTTTACTTGTGCAGTCCTCAAATAGTGAAAAGGTATATTCTACATTCAATGATTCTCTTTTTCTCTCTCTTTTTGGTTAGATGGAGAGATCTATTGCCATTCTTTCGACTATGTAGCTTTTTTTCTGGTAAAATGGAGTAATCTATTGTCATTCTGTCAATTATGTGGGATCATGAATTAAGCCCCTGGATATCTGAGACTAGGGGAAAAGTTAGGTAATTAGCTCATTTATTTGAGCTGATTAATTCTCAAAACGTTAATGAATATGCATCATTTGCTGTATGTAGTATACTGAAATCATCAATGCTGTCATATATGGGCTTGTTCTGCAATCTGTGACCCTAAATGATCATATGTTAAATTTGAGATGCCACTCTTCCCATATTCTTATCATTTTTGGAGACTGCTTATTGAACAAGAGGAAGCATTCATAACCTCATTATTTTCATAAAAGTAACGAGCATGGAAAAACAAGGGATTTAAGTTATCTTTCATAGTAATAGCAGGATACAGACACTATTTAGAGAGAGAGAGAGAGAGAGAGAGAGCCCCTAGTTAAATTTTTGGTTTTGGTTCCTATCAAAAAAAAAAAAAAAAAAAAAAAAGAGAGGAAATTCCTTCCTTCTTTACTCCTTACTGCCCCCTGAATTTTCCAGCTTCATTACTCTGTGAGTGTTTATACATGAAATTTGTGTTGTGTGTTCTCCAAAACGGTGAAGAAAGTATAGTTTGAAATTGAATGATTTTATGTTGATGTTGTTGCAGACCTGCTGGCATTCACAACTGATGATAATCATACATTGAAATGCCATCCATAGATCAGTCACTTACCCAAATTAACTCATTTCTTGTTGTGCAGCTTATTAATGAATTTGATCTTTATTTTGCATGTTCTCTTTTAGAGTACTTATAACTTATAAGCTCTTTCCCCCACTTGTGTTTTACCTTGTTTTGATGAATAATGATGATTGAGAACTATCCTTACTCAAATTTGTTTCCATAATGGATCTATATTTTGTTACTTGCGTCGTACTTTGGGAAGTGAAGTAATGATGTCTGTGATGAGATAATTATGCCTTACTTGCGCCTTATCATAAATGCGTATTCTGTTTGTGATGGGATTTCAAAGTTGTACACATAGTGCAAAATAGTTTGTTATAAACTAGGACAGGTTATAATGTTCTTAACATGACTGTAATCATTGCCTCCAGTCTAAAGTGTAATTATGCTTTCAGTAATATATGTTTTGCTCGAAAAATATTTAGTAAAACAGCCAAAATGGTGGATCCTGATTATCCTTTATATTACTACCAGAAGTTCAACTAAACTTAAGTGGAGTTTCTTGCCCCAGTGGCAGTCAAGTCTATTTTTTTTATTTGTTGTGACTATGGTAGTATGAGTTAGGAAGTTTTTTGTTTACATGCATCCCGTATTTAGTTATCTACACCTGCTGATTTATCTTACAATGGAGAATCGGATATATGATTAACACTGGTCAGCAATTACGGGAACAGTAATTCAATTACAAAATGCTTCTATAATAGAAGTTGCTTGGTGATGTATGAGGAACAAGGCTCTTTTGGCACCTTTAACGGACTGAATTAGGGTGACCATCTGCATATTTGACTATGTCGATTTTGAATTTCTTTGTAAGGATAAAATTATTTTGCGTTTCTTATGATTCCAACTTATTTTCTCACAGGTTTTTCATGATGTATATAGGCTTCTGATTGTCAGCAGTTCAATGAAGAATAATGGCCAGCCATTCATATCTGCGGAGCTGCCATCTTGGCTCGTTCTCATGGTTTCACTACCGTGAACCCCACTGAAATGAGTAAAGAGACAGATTGCAGATAGATGTATGTATTAGAACAGAAACAGTTTGTATTGAGGAGATTTAACTTCCATGAGAGCTGTTTCTTGTAAATGTTCTAAATTCCACAAAAAACTATGCCTCCTATCTGACTAATAAAACATTGCTTGCTTTTAACTCTCCAAATCCAAGTGTGATTTCATAAGGTTTTTTTTGGCTCTAAAATCATACATGAAAGGTCTTTTCTCTAAAGTATGACATAATTATAAATGCCGGATTTTACGTGTTTTTTTAATGTAAAATTCCACTTATGTAATGTTAAATATTGAATATGTAGATGTGAGAGTTTTATCATTCGGTTATCTCAACTTCCATCCGAATGTAGATAGTTTTAGTGGTAACAAAATTCATCGTGTTTTGTAAAATCTTTAATTTTTTTTGGATTCCATTTAGTATTTGGAAATTTATAAAATAAATAAAAAATAAATAAAAAATCTCTCCACAGAGAGACAGAGGTTATTATAGACAAAAATCAATAATTAATTAACCTTAGAATAATGGAAGACAAAATTCAATGACTAATTGACCTTGGATAAAATCAAGTTTTTTTAACTACAAGCCCGATAAAATGTTTCAATACTCCATTAGGGGGATCTGCCCTCAATTTTTTATTTTTTATTTTAAATTCATTTTAAAAAAAAAATTTATAAAACTGTTTTTTAAGGGAATTATAAATTTGTTAACAAATTTTAAATTATTTTCACTTTGGCTCTCCATAATATTTTTTGTTATTATATAATAGCCTCCGAACTTGAATTTCTGACTCTACCTTTAACCATTAATGTATACATCTATAAATTACATATATAAACAAACTTAATAATATTATATTATTATATTATTAGATCATGTTACATGAATATTCAATAACATATAAATTTACCCTTTAATAATATGTTTTTTTTTTTAATTTTATTTTTTTAACGACGTTCAATAATTTGATATGACGTTGTATGAATATGTACTCACGTATAAATTTACCACAATCTATTGTAATTTAATTGTGACTAACCCTCATTCAGCTAAGTAATATTAATATTAGAATCTTCCGACACATCTTATTATATCGCGTAATAAAAAAAAAAAAAAAAAAAAAAATCACATGTAAATTTCATTTATAGTAGTATGATTTTCTTGGTCGGGTTATTCGAGACATGGCATTGGACCAACGTGGTTTTATTGTCTAACCGGGTTGGCATTCTTGCATTATAACGACACCGTTTTTGGCTTTTAGGTTTAAACACAAAAAAGTAATAATAAATTCAATAAACAATCATTTTACAAGGTCTTCTGTTACTCTTCTCTCTGCGAATCTCGTCTCCTCCCTAAACCCTAATTAGCCCAAAAACCTCTCTAGACTCCATAACGATGAACAATCACCACCACCACAATCACCAACAACAACAACCTCCGGAACCGCCACCGCTAACAGCCTCCGGCGGAGACTGCGGGAATTGCGGGGCTCACTTACGGGGGCTCCTCCACAACGTGCGGCTGCGCGGCATCCAGCGGAAGCTCTGCACGTCGTGCGTCCTCCGACTCCACCCGTCATCATTTTGCCCCGTCTGCTTCGCCTTCTACGACTCCAACCCTCCCCACCCTTCGAAGCGCTTCGCTTGCTCCAAGTGTGCCTCCTTCACTCACTCCCTCTGCGCCTCGACGCCGCCGCCCTCGCCCTACCTCTGCCCTCCCTGCTCCGCCCCCTCCCCCGCCTCCTTCACCTTTTTCCGCAATGACGCCTCCGCCGGAGGAGGTCGGAGGATAGATGGAAAGTCGGCCGCAGTGATACTGTGCGCAGCGAGGATCGCGTCCGCTTCAATGGCGAAGGCAGTGGCAGTGGCAAGGATCGAGGCAGAGAAGAAGGCTAAAGACGCCGCTTCTGCAAGGAAGAGGGCCCGGGAGGCTCTGGAACGTGTTTCGCTCTTGATTACAAAAAATAACGTCAATGCTACTCAAAACAACAACGGTGGTGGTGATGGGTCGGCGCAGCTTTCCGGGTCTGCGGCCAGTTTTTTCAATGCTAACAAAAAGCAGAATGTGAATGTGTCTCAGGAATTGGTAAACAATGTCAAGACCGAAACCGGATAGATAGATAAATTTTCTAGTTTAATACATGTGCAAGGTAGAATTTTAACAAAAGTTGATTTTTGTTTTCGGGTTTCAGATTGTATTTGTACTGTGATTTGTGGATATTTTGGATTGCCGATTGCAGGTTCATTGGTTGCAAATCATTGCTTGTTCTCCGTGAGCTGTTTCTACTAGAATAGGTCAAGACTCTCTCTATAGTTAGATACATTCCATTATTCATTTTAATTTGTAGAAACACAGAATCATGTAATTGGGTTTCTCCATAGGTGACTTGTAGTCAAAATCGCTGTACCTTTACATTCTCATTTTTATTTAGTGTGAATAAATGCATAATTGCAAATTTCTTTCTCCATTGCAATGGTTTTCTTTCCTGTTATGGATTTGTAGATATCTATTTTGCAGTGAGAAAAATGAAGTGGTTTGTTGATTTTTGGTTTCGCTCATTTTTTTGAAATATTGAGAAATTTTTTTTTTCATACTGGCATTGTTGTTCCTTTACTTATTTATGTGGGCATGCATTATTGTTTATAGCATCAGTGTTATATGCATTTAAATAACAGTTAACTGGAAACAGCATTTTAGTCAATGATCTGGAATTCTTTCTGTTCGAGATGATTTGGATTTTGGAACACTTAATTTTGTACAAGATTAGCAACAGATGTTCTGTTTATATTCTGCATTGTAAGATTATGGATGATCCTACCTGCACTGGTGATGTTTGATTATACTATTCATCAGTTGGATGTCAGATTTCTACAGCCTGAAGTTACCTTACACCTTGATTCATATGTCAATGTTATGCTATTAGTTTGAGTCTCCCTTGAACAATTTACATTGTGTTGTCTTTGTCTATTCGTGTTGTTCCTCCAATTTGAAGTTATTTGTTGATTTTAGCTTGTAGCATATGTACTTGTTCTTGATAAAATTGTTCATTTGTTTGGCTTCTGTTGCTTGGGACCCAATATTTGCCGTATATGAACTTGTACGAGAAATACCATGTAATTTTAGTTCAATGTTTGATTGTTTGTTCTATATCCTCATGTTGGGTACAAATATTATACTGCAGAAGTGCTGTCTAAATAAGATGTAAGATTACTCTCTGTTGTGGAAGAGTAAAAGCTGCTGCATCATCTATTTATGTTTAATTTTTACTTATTTTTCTCTTTAGAATGACTAAAGTATATACGTTTGTTATATGTTATTGGGCGTATCCCATGTTTGGCTGCTTTCACAAAGCTTTACGCCTCTCCTGGATAAACTCTGATGCCCGAAACCTTGTTGCTGGTTTAGGGTTCTTGATTTTTTACTTTCCAATTGTGGTCTGTTCTTTTTCATCTTAAGACCCATTTGTTGATTACTTTCAGAGATCAAATGGCTTAGAATCGGTTCGATCTTACTTTGATTTACTCGTCTTGTGTGTGTTTCTTCCATTGTGCAAATGAATTGAAGAATCCTCCATCAAATCTAACCCCTATGTACACTTAAATGTTTACTTATTTTATCCGTCTCCACAACAAACAGTAAAATCTACTTCAAACTTGTTTACATTGCACAACAAACAACAATTTTGATATCATTGAAAGCTATAAACAACAATATATGTCAAAGAGAAATAAAACTTAAATTGCAACCATGAATTAATCTACTTCACTCCAACAATAGACATGAGAAACCTAAGCTTCTCATTACAAGGGTCCTTAAATGAAGCAGGTGGCTCAACTCCAGTGAATAAGTAAAGAGCTTTTAGCTCCTCCAAACAAGTTGCTTGTCGTGCAGCTTTATATCCCACAATCGTGCGCATCGCTTCAATCTTTTCCCAAATCTTCTCCTCAGTGAGAAACACCTGCAGCAAATTGAAACAGTACAAATTTGATCACTACTTCAGTCGGATTATGATCAACCATACTCATCAAATTGTTGTAAATTGCATAGCAGAAGTTCAGGAGCATATGTTTTTTAATTTACAGCAAGCAGATACATGCTGACACTTTCTGTAGTGCTCTGTTATTCTATAAGTGGTATTAGAGCAAGGGGGTTCAAGACTCTGTTGTTGGGGCGGCATTGGTGGCGTTGTGATCACTACAGTCAAGAACTGTGATGCTGTTGGTGTGGGACCATGGCAGATAATTTGGTTAACACGACAAACAGGTTAGCAAAAGCTTAACCACCACAGTTACAAAGATTGGCACAGCATAACATGATTGAATGCATCTAAAGCATTATAAATCTTTTAATTGGTTTATTCACCTTAAAGCCAGTCTATCTCAATTTGGCACCTGAATTTGTACCAAACTCGTGATCACAATAAAGAATTATAATGGATTGTGAGTGCACACATATAACTCACTAACAAGACTATTAGCCACCAATGACGCAATTGTTCACTTAAATATTGATCAAAAATATCAAAAAACATACTTTGAAAATTACATCAAATTATAGAAAAGAGGCGTCCGAAAGTATTTAAGAATGCTGTCATTTTCTTTCTTTATCAGTCCCCATATCTAACATTTACATGCTTCAGCAGCTTGAAGCAGAAAGTCACATAATCTTCACCTAAATTCCCTCTATTTTTTTCTAACAAAATCTAACAGCAATAGTGGCTATAGAACCCCAACCTAAAACACCTTTCCCAGCCCATATTGTTCACAAAATTTTGTACTTCTAATTCACAGTTAGAAATTTTTTAGAGTAAATGATTTTTTCAATATATATCTTCACAAAATTATCTTACTTAGATGGTTCATGATTTAATAGTTCGTCATCTAATGCATAAAGTTAGATAAGAGAAACACATGTGTTATATTCTAACCTTATTTGAAGCCATACCGACATCTTTCTGCGAGGAAATGACAATATCATTGTCGTCATGTTCTCCTGCAAAAACAAAAAAGTCCATAAAATCAGCAGAGTCTAGATTGCAAAACTTGATGATTAGACACGACATTTAAGTTTATACATTGACCTTAAACTAAAATTTTAATCAGAAATCATCATATGAAGTAAATATTTTGCAACTTTACCTTTGATAGAGTTAAAACCTTCATAGGAATATGGTTGAGCAGCCAAATTTTTATTATCAAACGAGTCAAACCCCGTTTCATCAGCAATCTCTCTTGCATCTGCATTCGAGGAGATCAGTACAATTTCTTTCTTCCTAATCAACCGGATATTTTGTTGTACAACATTCATAATGTTATCATTTTCTCTGCCTCCCTGTGACATAGAAGGCTTGCACGCAACTGGTTTCTGCTCCTCTGCTAAATTGCTACCAACATCTGTTGTTCCACTCATTTCACCAGTAGATATTTCAGCTCCTGAAACTCCTACCACTGGTTTAGGTTGCATCTCCATTGGGACTACATCCACATTTTCGGCAAATCCAAAATCCGTTGTTCCACTCATTTCACCTGAAATCTTCTTCCCGTATCCGTTACCCACCAAAACGATCCATTCATCGCCTTGGTCGGTCTCAACTAATTCAATCCCCATCTTGACATTTTTACTTGTATCCTCCTCCCACATCCCTTGTTCCTCTTTGTCCCTATTGATATCTCCATAAACCCCCAAATCTTCTCCTTCTCCGCCATATTCATCATTCTCATTCTCGACTTGTTCATCAGTACTAGACACCATCCCATATTCCAACAAGTACGGATGAGGAGGTAAGGACTCCGGGAGCAACTTGCTCATGAGCTTATTAGTGCAAGCATAGCTTGCCAAGAAGAGGCCATAGGGAACAGAACAAGCAAACCCGATGATGGAGACGACTGCGAGCGGAGGAAGAACAATAGGAGCCGAAGATATCACAAAGGCTGTCAGCAACATCTTCTTCCCCACTGTTAGTCCCTTGTTCAACATCCATCTAAATTTACCACTGTTCTCTTTTGATGAGCACTCCTCAATTATCCATTCTGATTCTGGGTCTGTGTCTGTGTCAGGGTCTTCCATCTATATATGACCATTAAAATCAAATGAAATTGAACATATAAATACCAATTATCTTAACATTTAAGAGTATGCATTTTTTTATTCATCTGATCAATTCCCTAGCATAGAATTGAATATATATATATATATATATATATATATATATATAGTTCTTTTGGAGAAATTAACTTGAACCCAATTTACAATTAAAGAATCAAGAATATTAATATATTTCTAGCTATTTGATTGTTTTTTAAGCAGATGGATATAAGGAGAAATTAAAACCCCATATCAACACAATCAGAATTCTGAACAACTAATAGAAACCATTATCTTCTTCAATTCAGTTTGGGAACCTAGAAAATAATAAAGGAAAATTAAAAAAATTAAAAAATAAAAGCCCATAATTAATATCTAAATTCCTAATCAAGGTTTAAATTTCTGGAAAAATCATTATAAAAAAAATAAAAAAAGGAACAATTCTCTTTTTATTTTTCTTTGAAAATTGAAGCCCATGATTTCTAGGAATAAAAAGTACCTTATCACACAGAGGTAGAATTATGAGTAGTATTTGTCTGCTTGAAGCTCCCAAGTGGTGATTATAACTTATAAGTGTGTTTTTGAGTGAGCTAGGGTTTATTGGTGTAACAAAAATGAAATAACACGCGTTGGAAAGAGAAGAGTGACAGGCGCAGGTGCAGGCATAGAAGGCGGTTCAGAGAGAGATGGAAACTTGCATGCGCATGCATGAATCCTACAGATGGGTTTCGCATACTGCACCAACTGTCACCTTGTCAATAAAAAATCCAAGCTTGGATCCTTCCTTTTAACTCAAAGTATGAGATCCATCTATTTTAATGTTTTTTTATCTGAATTTTTTTTTTAAAATTATACAATTGAATGACATCAACTTGAATAAAATTTGAAAATATTTTAAACACTAAAAATGTTTTTTTTTTTTTTCCTGGTTATGAGAAAAAAAAAGGATCTTTTTTTTAAAAAAAATTAGTTACAATTCTTAAAATAAAAAAAAATTATTTACGCCGTAGATTTTATTGAATCAGCAATACCTTTACTTTGAGTTAAAATAAGTGATCCATCGGAAGAGAATCACTTCTAAAAAAACATATATATATTAATATATTTGTTAGAAAATATACCCAAAGATTTCGGTAATTAATCTTTAGAATATTAATAAAATCATTTGCTTATATATAAATCATGTAGCATTTATAATAAAAGATTATTTATGTCAAATACAAATATTCCAAGGTTAAATAAAAAAAAGAGTAAAAAATTATTCACACAAAGTTATTATGTGTTGTAGATATAATTTTTTATCTCGTCGAAAAATTATGCACAACTTAATATAGAGGTTGGACACCCTATCTTGATAAAATTGTAAATTTCTTTTGTTTCAAATGTGAGTGATGAGTTTAGATTCAATGAAGTGAAGACTTTGAACCAAAAGGACCTAATACATGGGATATACTGAATCATGTGAATAATATAATTATATTTACCATTAATAGAATAATATATTCACAATTATAGCAATTAAGATGTTTATCTTATTCCTGAAATAAATAATAAACTTATTATTATGAATTATAATAATTGAACTGTCAATAAGTATGACAAATTCATAAAAGTTTATTTTTCGGCAGTTTAGTATTATTAATTTCTTTATCATAGAGAACATATATTTATTGATATGGATATCGTGTCTCTTATTATTAATAATAGTAAATATAACATTATAGGCCTTACAAGGTCTTAGATAATAAACTTCAACGTTGAGTATTCAATAAGAGTTATTGAAAGAACAGTCTTAAGGAACAAAATAATTGGAAATGCAAAATGGTCATTAAATGGCACTTCCAATTATTGGTATTTTCCATGAGGACACGTTCTATAAAATTGCTAAGGGTTTAAATATATTAATTATTAGATTATGTATTTATTTTATATTCAAGAGTGCAATTTTAGTTTTTTTAGTAAAATAAACTAAAATTAATAGATTGGGTTTAATTGATTAAGAGTTAATCGGAATTAGGCCAAGTCTATTGGAGCTTGAATTGATCCCCAATCTTTACGAAATTATTTGGATTACCTAACTTGGATAATATGTACATTTTTTTTTTTAATAAATGTTGAATACAGGATAAGATAACATTCTTTCAATTGTATTTTCTTAATTATACTAAAATAAATAATGTAATTAAAAAAATCATTTTAAATTATAAATATATTCATGCAGTATAATTTACTACAAATTTCATATGAATGACAGTAAATTGGCAATAAGAGTATTCATATTGGGAATATCGATAATATGAAAATTTCATTAAAACAAATAAATGTGCTTCCTGTGTCTGCACTTAACTCTTTTTGTAGAAGCTGGATGGTCTTGGCTTTCACAAAAGAGCTTTTAAAGATTAAAGGCTCTTTTTTACGGAGCAACCAAACACTCTCAAAAGTTGCTTTTAGACTCCAAAAGAGATTTTGCCCACTTCAAAAACCATGTCAAACATAGCCTATTTCAATTTTCAAAAGGAAAAAAAAAATGTAAAGAGTTGTTGAAACATAAATAACATTCGATGTTTTACGTTTTACCGAATTACCACTCTGGTGGAGACATTTGGTATTTTTAGGTAAAAAAAAAAAAAAAAATTGAAAAAGGGGTTTTAGAAGTTGTTTTGGTAGTTTTATATTTATGAAAGAAAAAAACGTGTAAAATTTTTTTTTTAACTTTTTAGAGGGAAATTATAGGATTGTAGGTGATATATCTAGCATTACTCTATCTGTAATTATGAACTGAAAAAATAATTATAATACAGTCCACTCTCTCATTATTCTAATTATCGTAAGTACATTCTTAATTTAATTTTGTCACCTCTTAGTTCTAGTTATTGTAGGTATATTTTTCATTTAATTTTGTCATGACTCAAATTCCCAGCTCGTGAAAAAAATATTAAAACTAAATTAAAGTGAATACTTATTGGGAATGCTATCTACCTTTCTCATTTGCCATCTTCATTTGCCTTTTTTCACTCATTGCTTGACATATGTACACTTTTCCATTTAATAAAAAATTATCACCTTTTTACTGTAAAACTTGTTTACGTGTTTACCTCTGATAACTGTTTCTATCATTTCTTTAATAAGAGGTGAAGATGTAAATAAACTTTGTAACAAAAAGTGAGAGCTTGTTATTAAATGAAAAATTATATACATATCAATCAATGAGTAAAAAAGACAAATGGGGAAAATAAATATGAAAGGTAAATAGCATTTCCCCTTTGTAAATCTTCAAATTATCATCTCAATATCATAAAAAGGAAGAAAACAGAAGGATTTTTTTTTATAATTTTTTTTTATTAATCTTTTATGAATAGATCCGATGATTAAAAATGCTAGAAAGAGAACTCACAACCGCAAAATGGGTCCCAACATAAAGAAAAACTTATGTACGACGGTCTCACTGATACTTGGTAAGACCGATCTAATGAAATTGAGCTATATACGAAAGTGTTAATACTTCCAAAGCAAATAATGCTAATGTGGTTTAATTTCATTAGACAGTCTCACCACGCGGTGATGAGACTGTCTCACACAAGATTTTCTCATCAACTCATCCAATTCAATCTGACGTGGCAATCATGTTTTTCCAAAAAGTATTTAAAAAGCTGACGTGGACTCAAAACATGATTTGCAGCTAAACCTAGTCATATAATATTTACATAAATAGTTAAAACAAAAAACAAAAAACAAACTCAATCTCTGTCTCTCTTGTCGCTGTTGTTTTTGTGGTGTTTTTTTTTTCTTATGATTTGGTGAATGGTGAGAACTCAATTGTTACTGTTCAAATTGAAGATTTTGAGGCTCCTCTCCTTCAATTTTATGAAAAGGTAAGCACCCACCTTCTCTAATTTTAGGTTTTTTTTTTTGGGGTTTTAATTTGACTGTTGTAGTTGACGTGTTTATTATTTTAAGCAAAAAAATTAATTTGTTGATTGAATGTGTTTTGATCGAATTTTGTGAAATTTTTTTTTGGGTTCTTTCGTGGCATGATAAAGTTCGTTTTTTTTTTTTCCTTCTGGGTTAAGGCTGATTTTTTTTCTGTTTGGTTGCTTGGAAAAAATAGAAGCAAAAGGAATTATCACTAGAAGATAAAATTTTGAGTTGTGTTTGTTGTTTCAAGTTGAGTGTTTTGTGTTATTGAGTATCAATCAATGAATGGTAATCAAAGTTATTGATTTTAAGTTTGTTCTTGTGTTTGATATGGTGCAATTGAGCCAAATAGTTAGTTTTATTTGGTCCAATTGAGTTTGAATTCTTTCATTTGTGTTGAGAATTAAAATTTTGAGATTAGAACTTCGATTTTGTTTTGAGTGAAAGATTTTCTGAGTATAACTGGAGTTGAATATGGTTTCTTTCAGTTATTTGCTAAAGAATAAAAAGTTCATTGTTGCTAGGTTTTCACAATGGTTTACAGTGTTATAACCATATCGATAAATGAATATTTATTAATTTAAAAAGAGTTTTATGTTTTTACTTACTTATAAATAAATAAAACAATGGATTTGGTCAAAAGTTAATATATGCATACATCGAAACTCAAAAGTTAACACTCATGTACTACGTACATAAAAGTTTATATATATATATATATATATATATATGTTTGTGTGTGTGTGTGCGCGTGTATATACATTGATACATAGAAGCCCAAAAATTAATTTACATACATAAAAGTTACATACAATGGATGTAGCTTCAAAATTTAATGCCCTAAAAGATAAATTACTGTTTCAAAATGAGTCATATACATAGAACATAATCTCTATAAATAGTCATTAGTTTTGGACTCCAAATCATTACAATTTTCAGATTATGATTCATATGACAGATGTGTTTTACCAACTATTTCTCCAAAAGAGGTCTTTCAAGCTGTAGTAACCTTAAATAACTATTTTCTACAAAATGAAAAAATAAACCAAATGTGGTGTATGTATTGTGTTCGGTTTAGTTACAAAAAAAAATAAAGAAAAGGCAAATGACTTCATATGCATATTTTGAGAATGAGATAAATGGAGAAAATAGATGTTGTCAAGTAGTTTCTTAATATGTATTATGAATTTTTATGTGCTAGTTCTTGTATGTATTTAATCAATTATTAATTTATATAATCGTTGGGATCTAAAGAATTTACAAAAAAAATTATTATCTTATGCATTTAGTGAATTTATTAATTTAGTACACTGGCCCAAGTTGGGACCGGGAGATTAATTAAGCTAGGTTATTAATTTATCGAGGTTTTACTATTCTGTTTTGATTTAGCAGGTCATGGCAGGGAAGAAAATTATAGCGATTTGTCAATTAGGTGGTCAGTTTGAGACTGGAAAGGATGGTTCATTGACATATAGTGGTGGTGATGCACACGCCATAGACATTGATGACCAGATGAAGTTTAAGGACTTCAAGATGGAAGTAGCAGAAATGTTTAACTGTAATGTTACTATGATGTCTCTTAAATACTTTGTTCCAGGTAACAAGAAGACTCTCATTACAGTCTCCAATGACAAGGACCTAAAGCGGATGATAAAATTTCATGGGGACTCTGTCACTACTGATGTTTATGCCATTATGGAAGAAATTGTTGACCCCGATGTCTCAAACATGCCTGCCAGTAGGTAGTTTTCTCGGTTTCTAAGCTGACGTCTTGTTGTGTATCTGGATTAATTGGTGTAAGTAACTTTGGTAATTTTTTATTTCACAGATCGAGCAGAACAACTCTGTCGGAAGCAGTGCCTCCAGTTGACATATCGCTGAATGTTGTGGATGATATGGTGGATGATATCAATCATCCCATCATGCCACCTGTTGCACCTCTTGATATCGCAGTTGATACCAACCATGTTGATGTGCATATTGATGATACACAGATCAATCTCCCTGCTGAAATTTCACCCATTCTTCCTCTTGTTGGTACTGATGGTGAGAAGCATACTAAAGCTGCACAACAGTGGCAGAATACTATCACAGGTGTAGGCCAAAGATTTAGCAGCGTTCATGAGTTTCGTGAATTGTTGCGTAAATATGCCATTGCACATCAGTTTGCTTTTAGATATAAAAAGAATGATAGTCATCGTGTGACTGTTAAATGCAAGGCAGAAGGTTGTCCTTGGAGGATACATGCATCGAGATTGTCAACTACGCAACTAATATGTATCAAGAAGATGAATCCAACGCATACATGTGAAGGGGCTGTTGTTACCACAGGGCATCAGGCAACTAGGAGTTGGGTGGCTAGTATAATCAAGGAGAAGTTGAAAGTTTTCCCTAACTACAAGCCCAAGGATATAGTCAATGATATCAAACAAGAATATGGAATCCAGATAAACTATTTTCAGGCCTGGCGTGGTAAAGAAATTGCAAAGGAGCAACTCCAAGGTTCATACAAAGAGGCCTATAATCAGTTGCCATTTTTCTGCGAGAAGATAATGGAGACCAATCCAGGTAGTCTTGCTACTTTCACCACTAAGGAGGACTTGAGTTTTCATCGTCTCTTCGTCTCATTCCATGCATCATTGTATGGCTTCCTACAGGGTTGCCGGCCTCTTCTTTTCCTTGATAGCATACCTTTAAAGTCAAAATATCAAGGTATGTTGTTGGCTGCAACAGCTGCGGATGGGGACGAAGGAGTGTTTCCTGTTGCTTTTGCTGTGTTAGATGCAGAAACTGATGACAATTGGCATTGGTTTTTGTTACAATTAAAATCTGCTCTATCAACTGCGTCTTGCCCTGTAACATTTGTAGCAGACAAGCAAAAGGGTCTGAGGGAGTCTATCGCTGAGATATTTCAGGGTTCATACCATGGTTATTGCCTACGATACTTGACTGAACAACTTATACGAGATTTGAAAGGGCAGTTCTCTCATGAGGTGAAACGGCTCATAGTTGAGGATTTCTATGCAGCTGCTTACGCACCTCGACCTGAAGGCTTCCAAAGGAGCCTTGAGAACATTAAAGGTATCTCTCTGGAAGCTTACAATTGGATCGCACAGAGTGACCCCCAGAATTGGGCAAATGCATTCTTTCAAGGTGCAAGATATAACCATATGACATCAAACTTTGGAGAGCCATTCTACAGCTGGGCATCAGATGCAAATGAGTTACCCATAACACAGATGGTTGATGTGATACGGGGTAAGATTATGGAGTTGATTTATACGAGACGAGCGGATTCCGACCAATGGCTGTCAAGAATAACCCCATCCATGGATGAAAAGCTAGAGAAGGAGAACTTGAATGTTCGTTCCTTGCAAGTGCTACTGTTAGCTGGGAACACATTTGAAGTCGGTGGTGAGACTATTGAAGTAGTTGATTTGGATCAATGGGATTGTAGTTGTAAAGGATGGCAACTTACTGGTATACCTTGCTGCCATGCTATAGCTGTCATTGGTTGTATTGGGCGGAACCCCTATGATTATTGTTCGAGATACTTCACAATTGAGAGCTACAGATTAACTTATTCAGAGTCGATACATCCTATTCCAGATTTTGATAGACCAGTGCAGAATGATTCTTCTCAGATTGCAGTGACCGTAACCCCTCCTCCTACGCGTCGTCCACCGGGTCGACCTAGTACAAAGAAAATTGGATCACAAGATGTAATGAAGCGTCAACTTCAGTGCAGTAGATGCAAGGGTCTCGGGCACAATAAGTCCACTTGCAAAGAGACCTCATAGAGTGTAAAATACAGTATGTATGTGTGATGCTCTTTTAAGTGACAAAACAATATCGGTTTATAACTTGCAGTACATTGTTCGACAACAGTAGTTTTTTGATGAATAAGTTGTCATATATAGAACCCAAAGGGTTGGGTTTTAGTGGTAAGACCTTGATTATTAAGATAGCTAGTCCGACAATAGTCTCTAATTACAGCTTGGTAAACAAAAAACATTGAAACTGTCTGGGTAGCCAAAGAAGAAAAGTCATCTCTATAGGAATTCATTTGATTGTTGTGTTAGCTTCCCTGTTCATAACTTACATGCAGTTTCTATAATATCCATCAAAATGAAAATTCGTCAATAGGTTAAATACATAAGTGTATGCTCTCCCTTGTTACCATTTTTTCGTACAGCTTGGATGCCTGTATAACTGATACTACTGAATAGCTTTCAACTCTTTAGATGACCTAGAGAGTTCTCTGGATGTCTATATGTGTTTTTCTGTTTAATATTTGTTGCTGCAGGTGTTCAGCTAATTAAAGCACTTCTATTTTTTGTGTTCTCTATTATTGAATGACCTTGACAACAATAATAGGAAGCAGAACCTCCTTATCTTAGCTGTATTCTGATTTCCAACTCTGTTCTTCAAATAGTTTATTATTGCTCATATACATCCTTCAATTTGTGATTTTGTGGTAGGAAAAAAATGAGTTTCCTAATATGATTTTTTTCCCCTACTGGGATTTGGGGCTGCTCAACTCAGGTTTTGTATTTAGGGTTTACCTAACTTACCGGCACGGCAATGTTGTCAGGATAGTCAGTATTATATGCATTTTTTGATAAATTTATTGTATTGGTAATATAGCAAGACCCAAATCTTCTATGTGGTTGACCAATTTCTTTCCTATATTACATTTGCCCAAAAAGTTTGCATCACCTCTTTCTCATGAATTAGGTTTCACTTTGAGACATGAAATTAAAGTTGAATTTTATGTCATAAAGTTCAGTTGAACATATACGACAATGTTTTCAAGCGGTAGAAAAATGGAATGCAGAGAGCGTATAACCTTGTCTAGGCTTTGGGGCTATGCTAGTAACATTCACGAATGCGACACAGGATAGTTATTGACACTAGGAACTATTGTTCAGTGACTTTTTTAGGGATGGCATATGATTGCTTTTAGCATCAGTGTTATATATAAAATTAATATGTCATTTGGGAACAGCATTTGAGTCGATGACCTAGAAATCTTTCAGTTTAGATAACTTGGAATGCTTTAATCTTAATGTTTTGTATTGCATTTTGCATTTTGCAATTTAAGAAAATGGATGAAGAAACAATTGTTGTGTTGTGATGTGTGGATGATCCTACTTGCTTTGCAATGGGTTTGACGCGTATTTCTCCTCAAATTCAGTTGGATGTCTGGTTTCTAGTTCGAGCAGGATTATACTTCACGCCTTGATGCACCTATCAAGGTTGAGATTTAGATGCTGTACTTTTGGTTGAAATTCAAGTTCTGTTATTAGTTTGAGTCTCGCATGAACAATTTACATTGTCTTGTAAAGATAAAGGCTGTCTATTCATGTTGTTCCTCCAATTTTGAAGCTATTTGTTCATTTTAGCTTGTAGAATACGTCATTGTCGTTAGAAAATGACTGATTACACAAAGCTTTTTGCATCTGCATGGAGTTTTCTCGTGTTTAGTCATCAGGAATTTGAAGGTTCATGTTGTTGAGCTGTGTACTTGTGTTCCTTGAATAAACATACATATCTATATTATCAAATCCATTCTCCTCTAAGGACACAATCATGGTTGCTATTGTCTTCTCTTTGTTTCAGACTCATTTGTTCAAGTACTTTGAATGATCAAATGGCTCGGAATCGATTTGATTTTACTTGAAATTCTTGTGTGTTTCTTCAGTTGTGCAAATGAAATGAAGAATCCTCCTTATTTTCTATCATAATTGTTAGAATAGATGATGATCCTCAATATACAGCAACAACTCCTTTTTAGGTTTAAAATGCTGAAATCACAATCAAATCCTAATGGTTTTTCTTTTTTATTTTCAAAAGCACAATTACAAATATGTATATATATATATATATATATATGTATATATACCTTTTTTCAAGTAAATGATATTTTGTAACTAGGTTTCACCGATGCTAAACAACCTAAATAATTAGTCTAAAAATTAATCTATCCAAAACTGAAAAAAAAAAATATATCATTGTTTGTGCATGTGAGATGTGTCATGGTCTCCGCACATCAAATCATGTGGAGACCACGATGCATCCCACACGCACAAGCAATAAGAATTTTTTTTTTTTTTTTCAAAATTTTCAAATTTTTTTTTTTTTGCTTTTTAAAATTGTTTTGTTTCTAAATTTCTGTTTTTTTTTTTAATTTATATATTTTCTAATTTCAATTCAATTTTTAATTACTTTAAATTTTATTTGATCTCCACTATCCATCTTCCATATTTGAGATGGATGGTGGAGATCTATTTTTATTATAAAAAAAAAAAATGTTTTTTTTAATTAATTTAATTTAGGAATCAGGGGTAGCTTAGTCTTTTAAAAGTAAAACTTAATCAATAGTTAAGTTTGACCTAAAGGTAGGGGATGTGAATTTCAATTAATAATAAAATTGTTTCTGGATGCAAGAGGTTAAATCTCAGGGAGTTTAGTGCAATTTTCTCTTCTTATTATTATTTTTTTTAATAATAATAGAGTGAAGTTAGTTAATTCCTAATATCAATTAAAATGTGTTTATCTGCTAATTTATTAACATAAATAAAATCTAATTAAATATTTGGAATTTTCGTTTTTTGGTTTTGTATTGAGTTAAAACTTTTTGTGTTTTATGTTTATTTTGCTAGTTTTTAGTTTGTCAAACTAAACAGAAGAAAACCTATTTGGTTGGGTTTGATTTTATAATTGACAGCAAGCCTGTTAGAAGTAAGATATTATATCTTTTACGAGTTGTGTTGTTTTCTGGTGGTTGGAAATATGTAGGAGTGAGTTCAGTTGTAGATCCTCGTTTTTTATAATTTATGGTGGGCTTAGGTTTGTTAGTGGGATACGACAGGTCGACAGCTAATTTATAATCCGCGTTTTGGGTCGACAGCTAATTTTTTTTTATGCCTTTATGAGCCAACAACTGTCCCCAGACCACAGCTTTACGCACTGAACCTTCTCCATCCCTTTCTGGAGATTTCGGAGGAAAATAACATCCCTAGTTAGGACTTAGAAGATACAAACGGGTATATTCAAGACTTCGGTAATAACTAATAAGCACTATGCAGTAAAACTATTTCATTTTTTTAAATATAAAATATAGCGAAACCGCGTACTGTACTCTAATAATATCTGAGCTTGGAATTTGTTGGCTGGCAATGGGCAGCTACTTGATTACACTTTTTGAAGGCAACAACTGTCCACAGACCACAGCTTTCCTCCCTCACTGATCGAACGTTCCCTTGGACTTTCCTCTTCTCACTATCACCAATGACCAATCCATACTATTATTATAAATACCATACCATGCCTTTCAACAAATCCATCCCTTCACTTCATTTCTTCTCTTCTTATTCTTCTTCTTCACAACACAGCTCCATGGCTACTTCAAATTTCAATTCACTTCTACTTTCTTTTCTACTGTTTGGCTCCTTTTTGATGACTGCATATGCCAACTTCAATGAACATTTTGACATCACATGGGGAGATGGCCGTGCCCAGATACTCAATAATGGCGAGCTTCTCACTCTCTCCTTGGACAAAGCCTCCGGTTCTGGCTTCGAATCCAAAAATGAGTATCTATTTGGCAACATTGATATGCAACTCAAGCTTGTCCCTGGCAACTCTGCTGGCACCGTCACTGCCTACTACGTAAGTACTAATTATTCATTTCTTTCTAATTACATATTACTAGTTTCTCTCAAGTCATTAATTAACTAATCGTCATATTATTATGATGATGCAGTTGAAATCTCCAGGAACAACATGGGATGAAATAGACTTTGAATTCTTGGGGAACTTGAGTGGTGATCCTTACATTCTTCACACTAATGTCTTCAGTCAAGGAAAAGGAAACAGAGAACAACAATTCTATCTCTGGTTTGATCCAACTGCTGATTTTCATACTTATTCCATCCTCTGGAATCCCCAGCGCATTATGTATGTGTATAACTTCAACTTCCATATATATCTCTCAATCATTTTATATCTTAATCTATCTCTGATTTTCATACTCGTGATGTTTCAGATTCTCTGTGGATGGCACACCTATAAGGGAATTCAAGAACTCAGAGTCAATTGGAGTTCCATTTCCAAAGAATCAGGCAATGAGAATACACTCATCACTATGGAATGCAGATGACTGGGCTACAAGAGGTGGACTTGTCAAGACAGACTGGTCTCAAGCTCCATTCACTGCTTCCTACAGGAACTTCAAAGCTGATGCCTGTGTTTTGTCAAATGGAGCATCTTCTTGTTCTTCAAATAGTAATTGGTTCTCTCAACAGCTTGATTCAACAAGTCAAGACAGGCTCAAATGGGTGCAGAACAACTACATGATTTACAATTACTGCACTGACTCCAAAAGGTTTCCCCAAGGCCTCCCTGCAGAATGCAACAAGTCCTAGACAACTACCTACAAGTTCAATCAACACATTACACATATATGTATACATCAATTCTTTTATTAAATTTACGATACGATTTTGTTTTTATTCTTTGCAAATCATGTAGTACGATTCTTTCATTATTTGTCATCAATAAAATGGTAATTTAGCCACTTCCGAACTCAAGTAATTTTTTGAATAAATTGGAGGTAAAAAGTATACAAATACCCTTGTTATTGTTACTACTTAAAATGTATCATAGAAAACAATTGAAAATGTGTTATTGAACGGTAAGCATGTATCATGGAATACTCTTTATCATGTATCATTGAAAAAGAAGATTCAATTGCCATAACCAACCAAATATTTTAAGGGAAAATCGCACAAACTTCCCATGAGTTTAGGCAATATTACATTGAGCGGCAACTTTTACCGTTATTGCACAAACATTTCCTGGAATCCGTTAACTAAGGTTGCTATGATTTTTTGAAACATTTGGGAGCAAAATCTAGTTTCAAGTTTTGACCTCTGCTTTCATTAGTTTAAAATTTTTTGTATCAACTTTTCCTGACATATAAACACAAACTTCCTTAATTCTGATATCTAGCTATACACAAACATAAATTTTTATCAGTTTGTCTGATCAAAACCCACAACCTGAAGCTGAAGCTTCTGATCCCACATCGGAAGAACACTGTAATGAACCCTTGAGTTGAGACCATAAAGATGAAGTGAGAAGCTACATTGCAACATACTTACCTGTACGGGGTCAATAGGCGATCGATAAGCTCATGGCCGAGGTTGGTGGCCTCCATTGCATTGAGGAAGTGCATCTGCCTAAGGTCTCCTCATATGTAAGAAAGCTTAAGTCATTATTTGTGGTAGTGGGGGCTTGCGATCGCACGACCTCTTTCACAAATCTCAAAGCAAAATTGTTTGTGTTTAATTATTTGTAAATTGGTTTTGTTTGTGTTCAATGGCTTGTTTGTTATTGAAAGATATACTCTTCCAAATGAAATTTTGGATTGATGATTGTTGAAGTGAGAAACAAAATGATTCAACACAGATTTTGCCATTAGAAGCAAAGTGAATTGATGATACATTGTAATTTAGACTAGATAGTAATGTCAATTTGTGATAGTATATTTTGTTGAACTGAGAAGCACTTGTTTTATCATTTTCTCAAGATTCAAGTAAGATGAACTATTAGGACCAGTAGTGGCCTTTTTTTGCAAATAATTTCCATTCCCTGGATTTCTTCTTAATTTCTTTTCCCTTTGTCTCCTTGCATCAATTCACTAACAAGTCTCTCAATCTCACCTTTTTTAGCCTCAGACTTAATTTCCAAGGATGGAGAATGTTAAACTTACATTCTCTACATCTAGTTAAGCATTAGAGATCTTTTTGTAGTAAAACTTCTAACAAAAAAGACTTTTTGTTGTGTAAATTACAAAAAAGCTGTTGACAATATGTTTATAATGAAAGAGTTATTGTGGAATATTTAAAATTTATAAAGGGTAGTTGAGACAATTCATATGTTTTAAAAAAGCTCAAAAAAAGCTTCTTGGAGAAGCCCAAAATTTGGATTTCCCAAAATTTGGACTTCTTCAAATAGACATAAAATGGCTTTTTTAAAGGGTAATTGAGACAATTCATATATTAAAAAAACTGTTTTGAGTTTTGCCATACAACTAAAAAAAACTTTAAAATAGCTTCTAGCATTAAAAAACGCTTTTGATCCTTCCAAAAGCCATACCAAACATACACTTCTTCTACTATAAAAAACCAAAAGAGAAAGTCATCCCAAACGAGTCTCAAGTAGTCCAGTAAAATAATTTTTGTTAATAGCAGTGATATTTATAACCTTGAAAAATTGTACATGCACCCATATTTGTATGTATATTCATTAATTTTTTTTAAATATTAAAATATTTAAACATATCCCCACACGTTACAAATATGTTCTTTCTTGTTATTTTTGAAAAATAATATTAATTTAATAAGTTATAAAATAATTAAAATAACAAAATGAAAAGAAAAAACAAAGTGCAGAAGATACCACTAGCATTAGTGAATTTAAAAATTAAACAATTACTAGAAGCACTTATCATAATGTCAATAGTACCCTTATTGAAATGAATATATTTATTTTAATACATTTTATTTGTAAATCTTCTTATATTATTAATATCTCCAAATTTTTTTTTTCCTTAAATACATATTATGTTCAATTTTGTATGAATTAATAAGTTATCATCGGTAGTCAAATCAAATAACAACATTAAAAAAATCTCTCATAAATTTATCAATCTATGCCTATCATTTAAATAAAAAATTACTTCTCACTTTTTTTTTTCTTCCTTTTATTGATAGAGTTCATAACTAAATATAAAATAAAGGTAATAAAAAAGGTAAAGAAATTTATACTTTCGTATGATAAGAGTCTTTTGAAAATTCATTTTTTTTTCATTATCTTGTTATATGATAATCATGCAATGATTGATAATTTTGATACTTGAAATAAAATTAGGGTTTATCAAAAGGTTTTATTTTATTTTATTTTTTTATAATTTTTATTTTTATTATTATTATTATTATTATTATTTTATAAAGAGATATAGTTGAAGATATGATGGGTGTTATTAATGGGTTTACATAGTATTTAGTTTATTTTTAATTAAATTAATTTATCTTTATTGGTAAATTCATATTGAGATATTTTTATAATTAAATTTTTTATTAATATATGGGTGTACAAATCGGTGGCAATATCTGCACCCTTCTTCAAATTGTTCCATTATCAAACAAAAATTATAAATTAAAATTATGGGTATTATCATTTTGGTCTCAATGTTTTCGTGTGTTATTAATTTTTTAACTGTTTTTCCCTTTTTAGTTCTCGTGGTCCTTATGTTTTCAAAAACCCATTAATTTGGTCCCTCGATGAATTAAACATTAGTCATAGTTAACGGAAAAAGGGTTATTTTCATTTTTAAATAAAGAACCGCCACATGTCAGCACTTAAAAATATATAAGATAAACATTTATATTATACAAAATAAAATACGAAATTACCTAAAATGTGTCTAAATAACCAAGATAGGGGTGAATGAGCTGTTAATCGATTAGTTACCAAATTTATAATGCGAAAAGTAAAAGACACTTGATTTTTGCATGGGAAACCCTCAAACTATGAAAAACCTACGAGACTAGCCTTGCTAGTCATTTAGTCATAGAAATACACTATATGATAGTTTAATTACTTCCTAAGTTGACAACCTAGTCATGCTTCTCAAACATCGGCATGCCTTTTATAGTGACTCTTGACACTTGTTTGTGCAACTACTACATGTAGCAACAAGACTTTGACTCTTAGAAGAGAATTAAGGCCTAAGTGAACATGTATGAATTCTCACAAAATACTTAACTAGATGTAGAGAATGTAAATCTAACTTTCTCCATCCATGAAAATTGAGTCTGAGGCTAAAAGAGATGAGAATGAGAGACTTGTTAAAGAATTGATGCAAGGAGAGAAGGGAAAAGAAATGAAGAAGACCCACAGGCTTTTTATAGTGACTCTTGACACTTGCTTGTACAACTACCACATGTAGCAACAAGACTTGGACTCTTAGAAGAGAATTAATGCATAAGTGAACATGTATGAATTCTCACAAAATGCTTAACTAGATGTAGAGAATGTAAGTTTAACATTCTCCATCCTTGGAAATTAAGTCTGAGGCTAAACATACTTACCTGTACGGGTCAATGGGCGATCGATAAGGCTCATGGCCGAGGTTGGTGGCCTCCATTGCATTGAGGAAGTGCATCTGCCTAAGGTCTCCTCATATGTAAGAGAACTTAAGTAATTTTTTGAATAAATTGGAGGTAAAAAGTATACAAATACCCTTGTTATTGTTACTACTTAAAATGTATCATAGAAAATAATTGAAAATGTGTTATTGAATGGTAAGCATGTATCATGGAATACTCTTTATCATGTATCATTGAAAAAGAAGATTTAATTGCCAAAACTAACCAAATATTTTAAGGGAAAATTGCATAAACTTCCCATGAGTTTAGGCAATATTACATTGAGCGGCAACTTTTACCCTTATTGCACAAACATCTCCTGGAATCCATTAACTAAGGTTGCGTATGATTTTTTTGAAACATTTGGGAGCAAAATCTAGTTTCAAGTTTTGACCTCTGCTTTCATTAGTTTAAAATTTTGTGTATCAACTTTTCCTAACATATAAACACAAACTTTCTTAATTCTGATCTCTATCTACATACATAAACATAAATTTTTATCAGTTTGTCTGATCAAAACCCACAACCTAAAACTGAAGCTTCTGATCCCACATCGGAAGAACACTGTAATGAACCCTTGAGTTAAGACCATAAATATGAAGTGAGAAGCTACATTGAAACATACTTACCTGTACGGGGTCAATGGGCGATCAATAAGGCTCATGGCCTAGGTTGGTGGCCTCCATTGCATTGAGGAAGTGCATCTGCCTAAGGTCTCCTCATATGTAAGAGAGCTTAAGTCATTATTTGTGGTAATGGGAGCTTTGAGCAGGCAACAACACTGGGAGAAAGACGATCAGGATCTCACGTGTGGCAACTGTTGGAACAAACTCTGAATCCAAGAGGTACCTAAAACTCACCACTCACTGGTAAAAGAGAAGAGAGAAAGGACCAATTGAAGGCCCCGGGGCGAGAATGCGGTAGGGTCTTCAAGCCCCGCGCTCGATTCTCGAGATTCATGGGCTGTCTCGCGAAGATCTTCGATCCGAACCTTCGCGTCTACTCTCTCTTAAAGGATGAACCACGCCTTTGCACGAACTCTTTCTTAAATCTCAAAGCAAAATTGTTTGTGTTTAATTATTTGTAAATTGGTTTTGTTTGTGTTCAATGGCTTTTTTGTTATTGAAAGATATACTCTTCCAAATGAAATTTTGGATTGATGATTGTTGAAGTGAGAAACAAAATGATTCAACACAGATTTTACCATTAGAAGCAAAGTGAATTGATGATACATTGTAATTTAGACTAGATAGTAATGTCAATTTGTGATAGTATATTTTGTTGAACTGAGAAGCACTTGTTTTATCATTTTCTCAAGATTCAAGTAAGATGAACTATTAGGACCAGTAGTGGCCTTTTTTTGCAAATAATTTCCATTCCCTGGATTTCTTCTTAATTTCTTTTCCCTTGTCTCCTTGCATCAATTCACTAACAAGTCTCTCAATCTCATCTTTTTTAGCCTCAGACTTGATTTCCAAGGATGGAGAATGTTAAACTTACATTCTCTACATCTAGTTAAGTATTTTGTGAGAATTCATACATGTTCACTTATGCATTAATTCTCTTCTAAGAGTCCAAGTCTTGTTGCTACATGTGGTAGTTGTACAAGCAAGTGTCAAGAGTCACTATAAAAAGCCTGTGGGTCTTCTTCATTTCTTTTCCCTTCTCTCCTTGCATCAATTCTTTAACAAGTCTCTCATTCTCATCTCTTTTAGCCTCAGACTCAATTTTCATGGATGGAGAAAGTTAGATTTACATTCTCTACATCTAGTTAAGTATTTTGTGAGAATTCATACATGTTCACTTAGGCCTTAATTCTCTTCTAAGAGTCAAAGTCTTGTTGCTACATGTAGTAGTTGCACAAACAAGTGTCAAGAGTCACTATAAAAGGCATGCCGATGTTTGAGAAGCATGACTAGGTTGTCAACTTAGGAAGTAATTAAACTATCATATAGTGTATTTCTATGACTAAATGACTAGCAAGGCTAGTCTCGTAGGTTTTTCATAGTTTGAGGGTTTCCCATGCAAAAATCAAGTGTCTTTTACTTTTCGCATTATAAATTTGGTAACTAATCGATTAACAGCTCATTCACCCCTATCTTGGTTATTTAGACACATTTTAGGTAATTTCGTATTTTATTTTGTATAATATAAATGTTTATCTTATATATTTTTAAGTGCTGACATGTGGCGGTTCTTTATTTAAAAATGAAAATAACCGTTTTTCCGTTAGCTATGACTAATGTTTGATTCATCGAGGGACCAAATTAATGAGTTTTTGAAAACATAAGGACCATGAGAACTAAAAAGGGAAAAACAGTTAAAAAATTAATAACACACGAAAACATTGAGACCAAAATGATAATACCCATAATTTTAATTTATAATTTTTGTTTGATAATGGAACAATTTGAAGAAGGGTGCAGATATTGCCACCGATTTGTACACCCATATATTAATAAAAAATTTAATTATAAAAATATCTCAATACGAATTTACCAATAAAGATAAATTAATTTAATTAAAAATAAACTAAATACTATGTAAACCCATTAATAACACCCATCATATCTTCAACTATATCTCTTTATATATAAAAAAAAAATAATAATAAAAATAAAAATAAAAAAAATTATAAAAAAATAAAATAAAATAAAACCTTTTGATAAACCCTAATTTTATTTCAAGTATCAAAATTATCAATCATTGTATGATTATCATATAACAAGATAATGAAAAAAAAAATGAATTTTCAAAAGACTCTTATCATACGAAAGTATAAATTTCTTTACCTTTTTTATTGCCTTTATTTTATATTTAGTTATGAACTCTATCAATAAAAGGAAGAAAAAAAAAAAAGTGAGAAGTAATTTTTTTTTTTTAAATGATAGGCATAGATTGATAAATTTATGAGAGATTTTTTTAATGTTGTTATTTGATTTGACTACCGATGATAACTTATTAATTCATACAAATTTGAACATAATATGTATTTAAGGAAAAAAAAAATTGGAGATATTAATAATATAAGAAGATTTACAAATAAAATGTATTAAAATAAATATATTCATTTCAATAAGGGTACTATTGACATTATGATAAGTGCTTCTAGTAATTGTTTAATTTTTAAATTCACTAATGCTAGTGGTATCTTCTACACTTTGTTTTTTCTTTTCATTTTGTTATTTTAATTATTTTATAACTTATTAAATTAATATTATTTTTCAAAAATAACAAGAAAGAACATATTTGTAACGTGTGGGGATGTGTTTAAATATTTTAATATTTAAAAAAAATTAATGAATATACGTACAAATAGGGGTGCATGTACAATTTTTCAAGAGTATAAATATCACTGCTATTAACAAAAATTATTTTACTGGACTACTTGAGACTCGTTTGGGATGACTTTCTCTTTTGGTTTTTGATAGTAGAAGAAATGTATGTTTGGTATGGCTTTTGAAAGGATCAAAAGCGTTTTTTTAATGCTAGAAGCTATTTTAAAGTTTTTTTTAGTTGTTTGGCAAAACTCAAAACAGTTTTTTTAATATATGAATTGTCTCAATTACCCTTTAAAAAAGCCATTTTATGTCTATTTGAAGAAGTCCAAATTTTGGGAAATCCAAATTTTGGGCTTCTCCAAGAAGCTTTTTTTGAGCTTTTTTAAAACATATGAATTGTCTCAACTACCCTTTATAAATTTTAAATATTCCACAATAACTCTTTCATTATAAACATATTGTCAACAGCTTTTTTGTAATTTACACAACAAAAAGTCTTTTTTGTTAGAAGTTTTACTACAAAAAGATCTCTAATGCTTAACTAGATGTAGAGAATGTAAGTTTAACATTCTCCATCCTTGGAAATTAAGTCTGAGGCTAAAAAAGGTGAGATTGAGAGACTTGTTAGTGAATTGATGCAAGGAGACAAAGGGAAAAGAAATTAAGAAGAAATCCAGGGAATGGAAATTATTTGCAAAAAAAGGCCACTACTGGTCCTAATAGTTCATCTTACTTGAATCTTGAGAAAATGATAAAACAAGTGCTTCTCAGTTCAACAAAATATACTATCACAAATTGACATTACTATCTAGTCTAAATTACAATGTATCATCAATTCACTTTGCTTCTAATGGCAAAATCTGTGTTGAATCATTTTGTTTCTCACTTCAACAATCATCAATCCAAAATTTCATTTGGAAGAGTATATCTTTCAATAACAAACAAGCCATTGAACACAAACAAAACCAATTTACAAATAATTAAACACAAACAATTTTGCTTTGAGATTTGAGAAAGAGGTCGTGCGAACGCAAGCCCCCACTACCACAAATAATGACTTAAGCTCTCTTACATATGAGGAGACCTTAGGCAGATGCACTTCCTCAATGCAATGGAGGCCACCAACCTCGGCCATGAGCTTATCGATCGCCTATTGACCCGGTACAGGTAAGTATGTTTCAATGTAGCTTCTCACTTCATCTCTATGGTCTCAACTCAAGGGTTCATTACAGTGTTCTTCCGATGTGGGATCAGAAGCTTCAGCTTCAGGTTGTGGGTTTTGATCAGACAAACTGATAAAAATTTATGTTTGTGTATAGCTAGAGATCAGAATTAAGGAAGTTTGTGTTTATATGTCAGGAAAAGTTGATACAAAAAATTCTAAACTAATGAAAGCAGAGGTCAAAACTTGAAACTAGATTTTGCTCCCAAATGTTTCAAAAAATCATACGCAACCTTAGTTAACGGATTCCAGAAGATGTTTGTGCAATAACGGTAAAAGTTGCCGCTCAATGTAATATTGCCTAAACTCATCGGAAGTTTGTGCGATTTTCCTTTAAAATATTTGGTTGGTTATGGCAATTGAATCTTCTTTTTCAATGATACATGATAAAGAGTATTCCATGATACATGCTTACCGTTCAATAACACATTTTCAATTGTTTTCTATGATACATTTTAAGTAGTAACAATAACAAGGGTATTTGTATACTTTTTACCTCCAATTTATTCAAAAAATTACTTGAGTTCGGAAGTGGCTAAATTACCATTTTATTGATGACAAATAATGAAAGAATCGTACTACATGATTTGCAAAGAATAAAAACAAAATCGTATCGTAAATTTAATAAAAGAATTGATGTATACATATATGTGTAATGTGTTGATTGAACTTGTAGGTAGTTGTCTAGGACTTGTTGCATTCTGCAGGGAGGCCTTGGGGAAACCTTTTGGAGTCAGTGCAGTAATTGTAAATCATGTAGTTGTTCTGCACCCATTTGAGCCTGTCTTGACTTGTTGAATCAAGCTGTTGAGAGAACCAATTACCATTTGAAGAACAAGAAGATGCTCCATTTGACAAAACACAGGCATCAGCTTTGAAGTTCCTGTAGGAAGCAGTGAATGGAGCTTGAGACCAGTCTGTCTTGACAAGTCCACCTCTTGTAGCCCAGTCATCTGCATTCCATAGTGATGAGTGTATTCTCATTGCCTGATTCTTTGGAAATGGAACTCCAATTGACTCTGAGTTCTTGAATTCCCTTATAGGTGTGCCATCCACAGAGAATCTGAAACATCACGAGTATGAAAATCAGAGATAGATTAAGATATAAAATGATTGAGAGATATATATATGGAAGTTGAAGATATACACATACATAATGCGCTGGGGATTCCAGAGGATGGAATAAGTATGAAAATCAGCAGTTGGATCAAACCAGAGATAGAATTGTTGTTCTCTGTTTCCTTTTCCTTGACTGAAGACATTAGTGTGAAGAATGTAAGGATCACCACTCAAGTTCCCCAAGAATTCAAAGTCTATTTCATCCCATGTTGTTCCTGGAGATTTCAACTGCATCATCATAATAATATGACGATTAGTTAATTAATGACTTGAGAGAAACTAGTAATATGTAATTAGAAAGAAATGAATAATTAGTACTTACGTAGTAGGCAGTGACGGTGCCAGCAGAGTTGCCAGGGACAAGCTTGAGTTGCATATCAATGTTGCCAAATAGATACTCATTTTTGGATTCGAAGCCAGAACCGGATGCTTTGTCCAAGGAGAGAGTGAGAAGCTCGCCATTATTGAGTATCTGGGCACGGCCATCTCCCCATGTGATGTCAAAATGTTCATTGAAGTTGGCATATGCAGTCATCAAAAAGGAGCCAAACAGTAGAAAAGAAAGTAGAAGTGAATTGACATTTGAAGTAGCCATGGAGCTGTGTTGTGAAGAAGAAGAACAAGAAGAGAAGAAATGAAGTGAAGGGATGGATTTGTTGAAAGGCATGGTATGGTATTTATAATAATAGTATGGATTGGTCATTGGTGATAGTGAGAAGAGGAAAGTCCAAGGGAACGTTCGATCAGTGAGGGAGGAAAGCTGTGGTCTGTGGACAGTTGTTGCCTTCAAAAAGTGTAATCAAGTAGCTGCCCATTGCCAGCCAACAAATTCCAAGCTCAGATATTATTAGAGTACAGTACGCGGTTTCGCTAAAGGCATAAAAAAAATTAGCTGTATAACAGGACTTTTTTTTTTTTTCTTATATGATTTGGGTGTGGTAATAATTTAAGAGTGCTTATAAATAATATGTATTAAAATGAATATATTTATTTCAATGAAGGTACTGTTGACATTATGATGGGTCTTTATAGTAATATTTAAATTTTAAATTTTAGACACGAGTGTACTTATAAAAATATGTGTACTAATAACTAATAAGTTTTATGGATGTCTATATTCGTACCCCTCAGTTAATCCTATGCTAAAACTTGAATTAAAGTGAATATTCAGCTTTCATTAACCGTCCAAAATACCAAGAATTTGTCTAAGGCCTTCTTTTGAAGATTGACAGCCTGCAAGGAATGATTTCTCGAATTCCCACGTAAAAATTATGAACTGACAGTAGAATTGCAAACATTATGAATCGTAGAATTCTCTAAAAAGCTAACTTTCAAACCTTTCCAACCATATAAGACTCGACACGTAGTTCATTTCAAGCAGAATAAGCGAAGTTAACCCATATGCAATTGTAGTTTTCTAGAGCTTGATTGAAACCTTACATCTTGCTTCAATAGCTCTTAGGACTTTGACAGTTTCAGTTTAAACCCAAAGGGTATATTTGACATATTACTATACCCTTTGACATATTACTACATTGTATAGGATTGGAATGGACTATATTTCTGTACATTGGATTGGATTGGATTGGTTTATGTTTATTACGGTCTTTTGTTTGATGCTACATCGCATTACATCATATTAGACTATGTTGCTAATGCATTCATCTATCAAAATTTTATTTATATATATATATATATTTGTTTTAATTTGGATTTTATTTCTTTTCATTTTTATCCTACAAAATTTAGATTGAAAAACTTATACAAATCAAATTTCTTAATTTTTATCATTTAAAATTCATATTAACAAAATAATGTAATTCAATGGTTAAAAAAAAAAAATAATGTAAATCAAATTTTTAAATGTAATAATTTTTATATTTTTATATTTTATTTTTTTAAAGCAGTGTAATAATTTGTTATATATGAGAATGTTTTTTTTTAACCTTATTTATTATATTTTATCTTTAATATATATATATATATATATATATATATCTATTTTTTGTATTTATAAATTATTCTCTTTTGTTTAAAGAATAAATTATTCATTTTTTAGAATTAATTTTTAATCGACAAACAAAGCTTCGATTGCAAGAAAAAAAATATATACTTGCACATGCGTGAGAAAAGAGATTGGAGTCTCGTAGTGGTAGGTTCTTTTATCCTGGACTATTTAGTGCCCGTTTGGAAGAGCTTGTTTACTGGTTAAAAGAGTTTATTTTTTATTTTTAATTAAAAAAGCTCTTTTAATTTTATTTTATTATTATTATTTTTTTATCGTTTGATTATCACTCAGTAAAGCTTTTGTATAACTAAAAAAGTTGTTTTACGTAAATTTGGAGAAGCTCAAATTTTAGGTTTTTTCAAGTAGATCTTTTTGAGCTTTTTTAATAACACTAAAATGTCTAATATAGCTCTATCATTTAAAATAGTTTTTTAAAATTTTAGTAATCCCACCATTTAAAAAAGTTTTTTCTAATTGACAACCAAACGACCAACATCTTTCCATTAAAAGCTCTATTTGTAGAATGTCTACTTTAAAAGATCTACTTGAGAAGGTTTTCCAAACAGAGTCGTGCCCGTTTAAAAGAGCTTATCTATTGGTGAAAAGAGCTTTTTTAATTAAAAAGCCTATTTTCAAAAAAAAAAAAAAATTATTTGTCGTTTGGTTGTTACTTAGAGAGCTTTTGGATGATTAAAAAAATTGTTTTACGTCAACTTGGAGAAACTCAAATTTTAGGCTTTTTTAAGTAAATCCTTTTGAGTTTTTTTTAATAACACTAAATGTCTGATATAACCCTATCATTTAAAATATTTTTTGAATATTTTGGTAACCTACCATTTAAAAAAGTTTTTTATAATTGACAACCAAACGACCAATAATTTTCTAATTAAAAGCTCTACATATAAAAACTTTACTTCAAAAGCTCTACTCTTAAAAGATTTACTTGAAGATGATTTTCCAAACGGAGCCTTAGTATTATGTGGGCCGGATAAAGTTTTTGGACTGGACTAAGGGCTTGTATGGTATGGCTTTTGGAGGGATTAAAAGCCCTTTTGGAGCCCAAAACCAACTTTTGAACATGTTTGGATTATTTTAAAAAAGATCTTCTGCAATCTGAAAGCTCTTATGCCAGAAGCAACCCTCACCTTGCTTCTCTTGGAAGCTTTTTTTTTTTTGGGTGAATTGGAGGGCAACAGGCCCAAAAAAAAAAAACTAAACAGAGGACAAAATAGAGCAATGCCTAGAACACCCAAGGCCACCGGTATCTGCAAAACAACAACAATTTCAGGAGGAAGCTCATTGAAGAACTGAATACCATACTCTTGCTCATGACCGAGGCAAGCTAACCCATTTGCCAACCTATTTCCTTCTCTGAAGACATGCTGCACTCTACAATCCCAATTTGCAGCCATAAGGCTTTTGCAACTTTGAATAATGCTAAACAGGGGATGATTAGGAATGGAATTTTGAGCCATAAGCTACACACTAGCAAGGGAATCGGTTTCCACAAGGACACATTTGAACCCAGCTTTCCAAACCAAAGAAAGACCTTCAAACAAACCCTATAGTTCAGCCTCTAAAGCTCTGCCAACACCTTTTTTCAGCACAAAACATGTCACCCATTCTTGTAAGTGATTGTGCAACACTCCACCGGTGGGAAGGGTGTTGTTGTAAGTGAGAGAGAAATACATAAAGAAAATTACAGGGAAAACCGGAAAAGAAAGAGACGAAGGCGGAAGAAATAACAGGGAAAAGAAATAAAATGCAAACCGAGAGAATATTGCAAAAAGAAAATGGTACCTTTGTATGGCCGTGGAGTTTGGAATTGGATTTGAGGCTATTGAGTGTTGAGCTGGGGTAGGGTTGAGGCAATTGGCGAGGCTGCTGGAATGATGGGTGAGAAAAATGTGATATTAATATATTACAATTAGGTTTTCTATTTAGTTTTTGTTTGATAAATTTAGCAGTATTTTTTTTAATAAAAAAAAATACATTTTAGCATTTTATTATTATCAGATATCATTTGCTTAGTTTATTTTTAAACAAAAACTAAATAGAAAACCTAATTGTAATATATTAATATCACATTTTTCTCACCCATCATTCCAGCAGCCTCGCCAATTGCCACCCCTACCCCAGCTCAACACTCAATAGCCTTAAATCCAATTCCAAACTCCACGGCCACACAAAGGTACCATTTTCTTTTTGCAATATTCTCTCGGTTTGCATTTTATTTCTTTTCCCTGTTATTTCTTCCACCTTCGTCTCTTTCTTTTCCGATTTTCCCTATAATTTTCTTTCTGTATTTCTCTCTCACTTACAACAACACCCCCCACCCAGTGAACCCATGGCTTGGATGGAGATGAGACTATGGAATTTGAAATGAAATTGTGTCTGCAGCAAAATTAAATAAAAATTATTTTTAAAAAAAACAAGAAAGGGACATTGAGTGGAATTTTTATTTTGTTGTTGGTTATTAAAAGGGTAAAGTTGGAATTATAAAAGTTTCATTAAAAGAAATTTGGACTTTAGGTTTTCTTCAAAAAGCTTCCAAGAGTATTATATGATGAATGGTAGGTGGAATATCTCTTAGCTTGTGTTGGTTCTTCCTAGTCATATGGTGTACCGTGTGGCTGGCATCATGCTGGTGGTATTTACAGTGGCTCTGATAGGATCATATGGGATTGGAGTCAAGGTGGAGACTTCTATGTCAAATCAGAGTATGAAGGGCTGTCTGATGCTGAGTGCTATTCTTCATGGCCTTGGAAGTTTATTTGGAATATTAAGCTCCCACCTAGAGTGCAACATTTTTTATGGGTGTTTATGCTTGGAGTCAAGGTGGAGACTTCTATATCAAATCAGAGTATGAAGGGCTGTCTGATGCTGAGTGCTATTCTTCATGGCCTTGGAAGTTTATATGGAATATTAAGCTCCCACCTAGAGTGCAACATTTTTTATGGGTGTTTATGCTTGGAAAGATTCTTACTAATCATCAGAGAGCTGCTCGGGGAATGGATGTTGATGTTTCTTGCCCAGGATGCAAGGTTGGAATTGAAAATGTTGATCATCTTCTCTGGGATTGTAAGGTTTCAGTTGCCGTTTGAGAGGGTGTTTGCAAAGGTTTTACCACTTCTATATCTTTCAAAGGTGATCTTGATAATTGGTTAGCTGAAAATTTGCATAATGGTAAGGTAGGGACAAGTAATCTTCCCCATTACTTGGCTTTTTCCCATGTCATGTGGTTTCTCTGGAAATGGAGATGTAGTTAGGCTTTTGATGATGGTTTTGTGTTCCCCCAATTCCCACAGTCTATTATCTACAGGAGTGCTAAAGAGTGGCTGGATGCCAATGTTAATAGGTCTAGGAAGGACACTGCTTTTATTCCTGTCAAATGGTTGCCTCCTGGTGAAGGTTGGGTCAAGATGAATGTTGATGGTAGTTGTGATAAAGGTTCGGACATCATCACCATTGGTGAAGTGTTGCGCAATCACTTACAAGAATGGGTGACATGTTTTGTGCTAAAAAAAGGTGTTGGCAGAGCTTTAGAGGCTGAACTATAGGGTTTGTTTAAAGGTCTTTCTTTGGCTTGGAAAGCTGGGCTCAAATGTGTCCTTATGGAAACCGATTCCCTTGCTAGTGTGTAGCTTATGGCTCAAAATTCCATTCCTAATCATCCCCTGTTCAGCATTATTCAAGGTTGCAAAAGCCTTATAGCTGCAAATTGGGATTGTAGAGTGCAGCATGTCTTCAGAGAAGGAAATAGGTTGGCAAATGGGTTAGCTCGCCTCGGTCATGAGCAAGAGTATGGTATTCAGTTCTTTAATGAGCTTCCTCCTGAAATTGCTGTTGTTTTGCAGATACCAGTGGCCTTGGGTGTTCTAGGCATTGCTCTGTTTTGTCCTCTGTTTAGTTTTTTTTTTGGGCCTGTTGCCCTCCAATTCACCCAAAAAATATATTAAAAAAAAGCTTCCAAGAGAAGCAAGGTGAAGGTTGCTTCTGGTATAAGAGCTTTCAAATTGCAGAAGATCTTTTTTAAAATAATCCAAACATTTTCAAAAGTTGGTTTTGGGCTCCAAAAGAACTTTTAATCCCTCCAAAAGCCATACCATACAAGCCCTTAGTCCAATCCAAAAACTTTATCCGGCCCACATAATACTAAGGCTCCGTTTGGAAAATCATCTTCAAGTAGATCTTTAAAGAGTAGAGCTTTTGAAGTAAAGCTTTTATATGTAGAGCTTTTAACTAGAAAATTGTTGGTCGTTTGGTTGTCAATTATAAAAAACTTTTTTAAATGGTAGGTTACCAAAATGTTAAAAAAATATTTTAAATGATAGGGTTATATTAGACATTTAGTGTTATTAAAAAAAACTCAAAAAGATTTACTTAAAAAAACCTAAAATTTTAGTTTCTCCAAGTTGACGTAAAACAATTTTTTTAATCATCCAAAAGCTCTCTAAGTAACAACCAAACGACAAATAATTTTTTTTTTATTTTTTTTGAAAATAGGCTTTTTAATTAAAAAAGCTCTTTTAAATGGGCACGGCTCTGTTTGGAAAAATTTCTTTTAGTAGAACTTTTAAAGTAGACATTCTATAAGTAGAGCTTTTAATGGAAAGATGTTGGTCGTTTGGTTGTCAATTAGAAAAAAAAAATTTAAATGGTAGGATTACTAAAATATTCAAAAACTATTTTAAATGATAGAGTTATATTAGACATTTTAGTGTTATTAAAAAAGCTCAAAAAGATCTACTTGAAAAAACCTAAAATTTGAGTTTCTCCAAATTTACGTAAAACAACTTTTTTAGTTATCCAAAAACTTTACTGAGTGATAATCAAACGATAAAAATAATAATTATAAAAAAATAAAATTAAAAGAGCTTAAAAAAAAAAAAAAACTCTCTTAATCGGTAAACAAGCTCTTCCAAACGGGCACTAAATAGTCCAGAATAAAAGAATCTACCACTACTGGACTCCAATCTCTCTTCTCACGCATGTGTAAGTAGATTTTTTTTTTCCTACAATTGAAGCTTTGTTTGTCGATTAAAAATTAATTCTAAAAAATTAATAATTTATTCTTTTAAAAAAAGAGAATAATTTATAAATACAAAAAATAGATATATAGATATATATATATATATATATATTAAAGATAAAATATAATAAATAAGGTTAAAAAAAAAAAGACATTCTCATATATAACAAATTATTACACTGCTTTAAAAAATAAATAAATAAATAAATAATTATTACATTTAAAAATTGATTTACATTATTATATTTTTTTTTTAACCATTGAATTACATTATTTTGTTAATATGAATTTTAAATGATAAAAATTAAGAAATTTTATTTGTATAAGTTTTTCAATCTAAATTTTGTAGGATAAAAATGAAAAGAAATAAAATCCAAATTAAAACAAATATATATATATATATATATATATATATTAAAATAAAATTTTGATAGATGAATGCATTAGCAACATAGTCTAATATGATGTAATGCGATGTAGCATCAAACAAAAGACTGTAATAAACATAAACCAATCCAATCCAATCCAATGTACAGAAATATAGTCCATTCCAATCCTATACAATGTAGTAATATGTCAAATATACCCTTTTGGGTTTAAACCGAAACTGTCAAAGTCCTAAGAGCTAAATTGAAGCAAGAAGTAAGGTTTCAATCAAGCTCTAGAAAACTACATTTGCATATGGGTCAACTTCGCTTATTCTATATCTACCCGAAATGAACTACGTGTCGAGTCTTATATGGTTAGAAAGGTTTGAAAGTTAGCTTTCTGGAGAATTCTACGGTTCGTAATGTTCGCAATTCTACTTTCAGTCCATAATTTTTACGTGGGAATTCGAGAAATCATTCCTTACAGGCTGTCAATCTTCAAAAGAAGGCCTTAGACAAATTCTTGGTATTTTGGACGGTTAATGAAAGCTGAATATTCACTTTAATTCAAGTTTTAGCTTAAGATTAGCCGAGAGGTACGAATATAGACACCCATAAAACTTATTAGTTATTAGTACACCTACTTTTATAAATACACTCGTGTTTAAAATTTAAAAATTAAATATTACTATAAAGACCCATCATAATGCCAATAGTACCTTCATTGAAATGAATATATTCATTTTAATACATATTATTTATAAGCACTCTTAAATTATTACCACACCCAAGTTATATATAAAAAAATATAAAAAATAAAAATAAAAAAGTCCTATTATTTTTGAAATCAAATCCCTTTTTAATGATGGTCCAATTTATTTTTAAAAATATCTCGAATGTAGAAGCCTTATAAAAGGAAATATATATCTTAATAAATAAATAAATAAAACATCATTAAAAAGTAAGATATTATATCTTTTACTAGTGTTGTTTTCTGGTGGTTGGAAATATGTAGGAGTGAGTTCAGTTGTAGATCCTCGTTTTTTATAATTTATGTTGGGCTTAGGTTTGTTAGTGGGATACGACAGGTCGACAGCTAATTTATAATCCGCGTTTTGGGTCGACAGCTAATTTTTTTTTATGCCTTTATGAGCCAACAACTGTCCCCAGACCACAGCTTTACGCACTGAACCTTCTCCATCCCTTTCTGGAGATTTCGGAGGAAAATAACATCCCTAGTTAGGACTTAGAAGATACAAACGGGTATATTCAAGACTTCGGTAATAACTAATAAGCACTATGCAGTAAAACTATTTCATTTTTTTAAATATAAAATATAGCGAAACCGCGTACTGTACTCTAATAATATCTGAGCTTGGAATTTGTTGGCTGGCAATGGGCAGCTACTTGATTACACTTTTTGAAGGCAACAACTGTCCACAGACCACAGCTTTCCTCCCTCACTGATCGAACGTTCCCTTGGACTTTCCTCTTCTCACTATCACCAATGACCAATCCATACTATTATTATAAATACCATACCATGCCTTTCAACAAATCCATCCCTTCACTTCATTTCTTCTCTTCTTGTTCTTCTTCTTCACAACACAGCTCCATGGCTACTTCAAATGTCAATTCACTTCTACTTTCTTTTCTACTGTTTGGCTCCTTTTTGATGACTGCATATGCCAACTTCAATGAACATTTTGACATCACATGGGGAGATGGCCGTGCCCAGATACTCAATAATGGCGAGCTTCTCACTCTCTCCTTGGACAAAGCATCCGGTTCTGGCTTCGAATCCAAAAATGAGTATCTATTTGGCAACATTGATATGCAACTCAAGCTTGTCCCTGGCAACTCTGCTGGCACCGTCACTGCCTACTACGTAAGTACTAATTATTCATTTCTTTCTAATTACATATTACTAGTTTCTCTCAAGTCATTAATTAACTAATTGTCATATTATTATGATGATGCAGTTGAAATCACCAGGAACAACATGGGATGAAATAGACTTTGAATTCTTGGGGAACTTGAGTGGTGATCCTTACATTCTTCACACTAATGTCTTCAGTCAAGGAAAAGGAAACAGAGAACAACAATTCTATCTCTGGTTTGATCCAACTGCTGATTTTCATACTTATTCCATCCTCTGGAATCCCCAGCGCATTATGTATGTGTATATCTTCAACTTCCATATATATATATCTCTCAATCATTTTATATCTTAATCTATCTCTGATTTTCATACTCGTGATGTTTCAGATTCTCTGTGGATGGCACACCTATAAGGGAATTCAAGAACTCAGAGTCAATTGGAGTTCCATTTCCAAAGAATCAGGCAATGAGAATACACTCATCACTATGGAATGCAGATGACTGGGCTACAAGAGGTGGACTTGTCAAGACAGACTGGTCTCAAGCTCCATTCACTGCTTCCTACAGGAACTTCAAAGCTGATGCCTGTGTTTTGTCAAATGGAGCATCTTCTTGTTCTTCAAATAGTAATTGGTTCTCTCAACAGCTTGATTCAACAAGTCAAGACAGGCTCAAATGGGTGCAGAACAACTACATGATTTACAATTACTGCACTGACTCCAAAAGGTTTCCCCAAGGCCTCCCTGCAGAATGCAACAAGTCCTAGACAACTACCTACAAGTTCAATCAACACATTACACATATATGTATACATCAATTCTTTTATTCAATTTACGATACGATTTTGTTTTTATTCTTTGCAAATCATGTAGTACGATTCTTTCATTATTTGTCATCAATAAAATGGTAATTTAGCCACTTCCGAACTCAAGTAATTTTTTGAATAAATTGGAGGTAAAAAGTATACAAATACCCTTGTTATTGTTACTACTTAAAATGTATCATAGAAAACAATTGAAAATGTGTTATTGAACGGTAAGCATGTATCATGGAATACTCTTTATCATGTATCATTGAAAAAGAAGATTCAATTGCCATAACTAACCAAATATTTTAAGGGAAAATTGCACAAACTTCCCATGAGTTTATGCAATATTACATTGAGCGGCAACTTTTACCATTATTGCACAAACATCTCTTGGAATCCGTTAACTAAGGTTGCGTATGATTTTTTGAAACATTTGGGAGCAAAATCTAGTTTCAAGTTTTGACCTCTGCTTTCATTAGTTTAAAATTTTGTGTATCAACTTTTCCTGACATATAAACACAAACTTCCTTAATTCTGATCTCTAGCTATACACAAACATAAATTTTTATCAGTTTGTCTGATCAAAACCCACAACCTGAAGCTGAAGCTTCTGATCCCACATCGGAAGAACACTGTAATGAACCCTTGAGTTGAGACCATAAAGATGAAGTGAGAAGCTACATTGAAACATACTTACCTGTACGGGGTCAATGGGCAATCGATAAGGCTCATGGCCGAGGTTGGTGGCCTCCATTGCATTGAGGAAGTGCATCTGCCTAAGGTCTCCTCATATGTAAGAAAGCTTAAGTCATTATTTGTGGTAGTGGGGGCTTGCGTTCGCACGACCTCTTTCTCAAATCTCAAAGCAAAATTGTTTGTGTTTAATTATTTGTAAATTGGTTTTGTTTGTGTTTAATGGCTTGTTTGTTATTGAAAGATATACTCTTCCAAATGAAATTTTGGATTGATGATTGTTGAAGTGAGGAACAAAATGATTCAACACAGATTCTGCCATTAGAAGCAAAGTGAATTAATGATACATTGTAATTTAAACTAGATAGTAATGTCAATTTGTGATAGTTTATTTTGTTGAACTGAGAAGCACTTGTTTTATCATTTTCTCAAGATTCAAGTAAGATGAACTATTAGGACCAGTAGTGGCCTTTTTTTGCAAATAATTTCCATTCCCTGGCTTTCTTCTTAATTTCTTTTCCCTTCTCTCCTTTCATCAATTCGCTAACAAGTCTCTCAATCTCATCTCTTTTAGCCTCAGACTCAATTTCCAAGGATGGAGAATGTTAGACTTACATTCTCTACATCTAGTTAAACATTTTGTTAGAATTCATACATGTTCACTTATGCATTAATTCTTTTCTAAGAGTCCAAATCTTGTTGCTACATGTGGCAGTTGTACAAGCAAGTGTCAAGAGTCACTATAAAAAGCCTACGGGTCTTCTTCATTTCTTTTCCCTTATCTCCTTACATCAATTCTCTAACAAGTCTCTCATTCTCATCTCTTTTAGCCTCAGACTCAATTTCCATGGATGGAGAAAGTTAGATTTACATTCGCTACATCTAGTTAAGTATTTTGTGAGAATTCATACATGTTCACTTAGGCCTTAATTCTCTTCTAAGAGTCAAAGTCTTCTTGCTACATATAGTAGTTGCACAAGAAAGTGTGTCAAGAGTCACTATAAAAGGCATGCCAATGTTTGCGAAACATGACTAGGTTGTCAACTTAGGAAGTAATTAAACTATCATATAGTGTATTTCTATGACTAAATGACTAGCAAGGCTAGTCTCGTAGGTTTTTCACAGTTTGAGGGTTTCCCATGCAAAAATCAAGTGTCTTTTACTTTTTGCATTATAAATTTGGTAACTAATCGATTAACAGCTCATTCACCCCCATCTTGGTTATTTAGATACATTTTAGGTAATTTCATATTTTATTTTGTATAATATAAATGTTTATCTTATATATTTTTAAGTGCTGACATGTGGCGGTTCTTTATTTAAAAATGAAAATAACCCTTTTTCCGTTAACTATGACTAATGTTTGATTTATCGAGGGACCAAATTAATGGGTTTTTGAAAATTTAAGGACCACGAGAACTAAAAAGGGAAAAACAGTTAAAAAATTAATAACGCACAAAAACATTGAGACCAAAATGATAATACCCATATTTTTAATTTATAATTTTTTTTTGATAATGGAACAATTTGAAGAAGAGTGCTGATATTGCCACCGATAAATACGATTTGTAAACCCATATATTAATAAAAAATTTAATTACAAAAATATCTAAATACGAATTTACCAATAAAAAAAATTAATTTAATTAAAAATAAACTAAAAACTATGTAAACCCATTAATTGCACCCATCATATCGTCAACCATATCTCTTTATAAATAATAATAAATAAAAAAAATCAAATAAAATTATTATAAAAATAAAAAAAATAAAAAATAAAAAAAGCCTTATGATAAACCCTAATTTTATTTCAAGTATCAAAATTCTCAATCATTGCATGATTATCATATAACAAGATAATGAAAAAAATGAATTTTCAAAAGACTCTTATCATACGAAAGTATAAATTTCATTACCTTTCTTATTGTCTTTATTTTTTATTTAGTTATGAACTCTATCAATAAAAGAAAAAAAAAAAGTGAGAAGCAATTTTTTTTTTTTAAATGATAGGCATAGATTAATAAATTTATGAGAGATTTTTTTAATGTTGTTATTTGATTTGATTACCGATGATAACTTATTAATTCAAACAAAGTTGAACATAATATGTATTTAAGGAAAAAATTTTTGGAGATATTAAAAATATAAGAGGATTTACAAATAAAATGTATTAAAATAAATATATTCATTTCAATAAAGGTACTATTGACATTATGATAAATGCTTCTAGTAATGGTTTAATTTTTAAATTCACTAATGCTAGTGGTATCTTCTACACTCTGTTTTTTCTTTTCATTTTATTGTTTTAATTATTTTATAACTTATTAAATTAATATTATTTTTCAAAAATAACAAGAAAGAACATATTTGTAACGTGTGGGGATGTGTTTAAATATTTTAATATTTTTAAAAAAATTTAATGAATATACATACAAATAGGGGTGTATGTACAATTTTTCAAGGGTGTAAATATCACTGCTATTAACAAAAATTATTTTACTGGACTACTTGAGACTCGTTTGGGATGACTTTCTCTTTTGGCTTTTGATAGTAGAAGAAGTGAATGTTTGATATGGCTTTTGAAAGGATCAAAAGCGTTTTTTTAATGCTAAAAGCTATTTTAAAGTTTTTTTTAGTTGTTTGGCAAAACTCAAAACAGCTATTTTAATATATGAATTGTCTCAACTTCCCTTTAAAAAAGCCATTTTATGTCTATTTGAAGAATTCCAAATTTTGGGAAGTCCAAATTTTGGGATTCTCCAAAAAGCTTTTTTTGAGCTTTTTCAAAACATATGAATTGTCTCAACTACCCTTTATAAATTTTAAATATTCCACAATAACTCTTTCATTATAAACACATTGTCAACAGTTTTTTTGTAATTTACACAACAAAAAGTCTTTTTTGTTAGAAGTTCTACTACAAAAAGATCTCTAGAAGCTCAAATTGAAAAACCATATCAAACACACTTGAAGAGCAGTAGAAGCTTGAGCATTTTAGTTACTGTTTGGATAGTCTATTTCAGATGAGCTTTTACACCCAAAAGAGCTTTTAAACTTGTTTTGTTAAAAAAGTTAAAATCGCTTCCGATTAGAATATGACCGTTACCCCAATTTAAGTTTAATAATATATGTATAAATTTATTTATGTTTAATTATTTTTTAATTAAATATAAATGGTAGCATTTTAATAAATAATAAAATTTAAAAATAAACTAAGCAAATGATATATGATAATAATAAAATGCTAAAATGTATTTTTTTTTATTAAAAAAAATACTGCTAAATTTATCAAACAAAAACTAAATAGAAAACCTAATTGTAATAGATTAATATCACATTTTTCTCACCCATCATTCCAGCAGCCTCGCCAATTGCCTCACCCCTACCCCAGCTCAACACTCAATAGCCTCAAATCCAATTCCAAACTCCACGGCCACACAAAGGTACGATTTTATTTTTGCAATATTCTCTCGGTTTGCATTTTATTTCTTTTCCCTGTTATTTCTTCCACCTTCGTCTCTTTCTTTTCCGATTTTCCCTATAATTTTCTTTCTGTATTTCTCTCTCACTTACAACAACACCCCCCACCCAGTGAACCCATGGCTTGGATGGAGATGAGACTATGGAATTTGAAATGAAATTGTGTCTGCAGCAAAATTAAATAAAAATTATTTTTAAAAAAAACAAGAAAGGGACATTGAGTGGAATTTTTATTTTGTTGTTGGTTATTAAAAGGGTAAAGTTGGAATCATAAAAGTTTCATTAAAAGATATTTTGACTTCCGGTTCTCTTCAAAAAGCTTCCAAGAGTATTATACGGTGAATGGTAGGTGGAATATCTCTTAGCTTGCGTTGGTTCTTCCTAGTCATCTTGTGTACCGTGTGGCTGGCATCATGCTGGTGGTATTTACAGTGGCTCTGATAGGATCATATGGGGTTGGAGTCAAGGTGGAGACTTCTATGTCAAATCAGAGTATGAAAGGCTGTCTGATGCTGAGTGCTATTCTTTCTGGCCTTGGAAGTTTATTTGGAATATTAAGCTCCCACCAAGAGTGCAACATTTTTTATGGGTGCTTATGCATGGAAAGATTCTTACTAATCATCAGAGAGCTACTCGAGGAATGGATGTTGATGTTTCTTGCCCAGGATGCAAGGCTGGAATTAAAAATGTTGATCATCTTCTCTGGGATTTTAAGGTTTCAGTTGTCGTTTGGGAGGGTGTTTGCAGAGGTTTCACCACTTCTATATCTTTCAAAGGTGATCTTGATAATTGGTTAGCTGAAAATTTGCATAATGGTAAGGTAGGGACAAGTAATCTTCCCTATTACTTGGCTTTTGCCCATGTCATGTGGTTCCTTTGGAAATGGAGATGTAGTTAGGCTTTTGATGATGGTTTTGTGTTCCCCCAATTCCCACAGTCGATTATCTATAGGAGTGCTAAAGAGTGGCTGGATGTCAATGTTAATGGGTCTAGGAAGGACACTGCTTTTATTCTTGTCAAATGGTTGCCTCCTAGTGAAGGTTGGGTCAAGATGAATGTTGATGGTAGTTGTGATAAAGGTTCGGGCATCATCACCACTGGTGGAGTGTTGCGCAATCACTTACAAGAATGGGTGACATGTTTTGTGCTGAAAAAAGGTGTTGGCAGAGCTTTAGAGGCTGAACTATAGGGTTTGTTTGAAGGTCTTTCTTTGGCTTGGAAAGCTGGGTTCAGATGTGTCCTTGTGGAAACCGATTCCCTTGCTAGTGTGTAGCTTATGGCTCAAAATTCCATTCCTAATCATCCCCTGTTTAGCTTTATTCAAAGTTGCAAAAGCCTTATGGCTGCAAATTGGGATTGTAGAGTGCAGCATGTCTTCAGATAAGGAAATAGGTTGGCGAATGGGTTAGCTCGCCTCGGTCATAAGCAAGAGTATGATATTCAGTTCTTCAATGAGCTTCCTCCTGAAATTGATGTTGTTTTGTAGATACCAGTGGCCTTGGGTGTTCTAGGCATTGCTCTAATTGGGACAAAGGAGATAGAGGGGCGTAACGTGTGTACCTGAAGTGAAAAAATGACACATGAATGCCGTACGTAAGATAGATCACCACAAGGAGCTCATTAGTAACGTCAGGGTTGCGTTTGCCCTGGCTCTCCTTGCACGTATCCCTAGTCGTGAGGTTATTAAACTTAAACTGAAAGTTTAAATAGAATTCCATATCAGATGTGGAATAAAACCTCCGGCCCTTCCTTAATAGTCTCCTTTGCCACCCACTAGTTCGCCGTTTGCTTTCAGTAGGGCCTGTTGCCCTCCAATTCACCCAAAAAAATATATATAAAAAAAAGCTTCCAAGAGAAGCAAGGTGAGGTTTGCTTCTGGTATAAGAGCTTTCAGATTGCATAAGATCTTTTTTAAAATAATCCAAACATGTTCAAAAGTTGGTTTTGGGCTCCTAAAGAGCTTTTAATCCCTCCAAAAGCCATACCAAACAAGCCCTTAGTCCAGTCCAAAAACTTTATCCGGCCCACATAATACTAAGGCTCCGTTTGGAAAATTATCTTCAAGTAGATCTTTTAAGAGTAGAGCTTTTGAAGTAAAGCTTTTACAAGTAGAGCTTTTAACTAGAAAATTGTTGGTCGTTTGGTTGTCAATTATAAAAAACTTTTTTAAATGGTAGGTTACCAAAATATTCAAAAAATATTTTAAATGAAAGGGTTATATTAGACATTTAGTGTTATTAAAAAAAACTCAAAAAGATTTACTTAAAAAGCCTAAAATTTGAGCTTCTCCAAGTTGACTTAAAACAATTTTTTTAATCATTCAAAAGCTCTCTAAGTAACAACCAAACGACAAATAATTTTTTTTTTTTTTGAAAATAGGCTATTTAATTAAAAATGATCTTTTCATCAGTAGATAAGCTCTTTCAAACGGGCACGGCTCTGTTTTGAAAAACTTTTTCAAGTAGATCTTTTAAAGTAGACATTCTACAAGTAGAGCTTTTAATGGAAAGATGTTGGTCGTTTGGTTGTCAATTAGAAAAAACTTTTTAAAATGGTAGGATTACTAAAATATTCAAAAACTATTTTAAATGATAGGGCTATATTAGACATTTTAGTGTTATTAAAAAAGCTCAAAAAGATCTACTTGAAAAAAACCTAAAATTTGAGCTTCTCCAAATTTACGTAAAACAACTTTTTTAGTTATCCAAAAACTTTACTGAGTGATAATCAAACGATAAAAAAAATAATAATAATAAAATAAAATTAAAAGAGTTTTTTTAATTAAAAATAAAAAATAAAAAACTCTTTTAACCAGTAAACAAGCTCTTCCAAACGGGCACTAAATAGTCCAGGATAAAAAAACCTACCACTACCGGACTCCAATCTCTCTTCTCACGCATGTGTAAGTATATTTTTTTTTTTTTCCTGCAATTGAAGCTTTGTTTGTCGATTAAAAATTAATTCTAAAAAGTGAATAATTTATTCTTTTAAAAACAAAAAGAGAATAATTTATAAATACAAAAAATAGATATATATATATATATATATATATGTATTAAAGATAAAATATAATAAATAAGGTTAAAAAAAAAGACATTCTCATATATAACAAATTATTACACTGCTTTAAAAAAAAAAAAAAAAATTATTACATTTAAAAATTTGATTTACATTATTATTTTTTTTAACCATTGAATTACATTATTTTGTTAATATGAATTTTAAATGATAAAAATTAAGAAATTTGATTTGTATAAGTTTTTCAATCTAAATTTTGTAGGATAAAAATGAAAAGAAATAAAATCAAAATTAAAACAAATATATATATATATATATATTAAAATAAAATTTTGATAGATGAATGCATTAGCAACATAGTCTAATATGATGTACTGCGATGTAGCATCAAACAAAAGACCGTAATAAACATAAACCAATCCAATCCAATTCAATGAACAGAAATATAGTCCATTCCAATCCTATACAATGTAGTAATATGTCAAATATACCCTTTGTGTTTAAACTGAAACTGTCAAAGTCCTAAGAGCTAAATTGAAGCAAGATGTAAGGTTTCAATCAAGCTCTAGAAAACTACATTTGCATATGGGTCAACTTCGCTTATTCTGTATCTGTCTGAAATGAACCACGTGTCGAGTCTTATATGGTTGGAAAGGTTTGAAAGTTAGCTTTCTAGAGAATTCTACGGTTCGTAATGTTCGCAATTCTACTGTCAGTCCATAATTTTTACATGGGAATTCGAGAAATCATTCCTTGCAGGTTGTCAATCTTCAAAAGAAGGCCTTAGACAAATTCTTGGTATTTTGGACGGTTAATGAAAGCTAAATATTCACTTTAATTCAAGTTTTAGCTTAGGATTAGCTGGGTGTACGAATATAGACACCCATAAAACCTATTAGTTATTAGTACACCTATAAATACACTCGTGTCTAAAATTTAAAAATTAAATATTACTATAAAGACCCATCATAATGCCAACAGTACCTTCATTGAAATAAATATATTCATTTTAATGCATATTATTTATAAGCACTCTTAAATTATTACCTCACCCAAGTTATATATATAAAAAAAAAAGTCATATTATTTTTGAAATCAAATCCCTTTTTAATGATGGTCTTATTTACTTTTGGAAATATCTCGAATGTAGGAGCCTTATAAAAGGGAATATATATATGGGGTTAAAAGATTTTCAATTTGGAATTCTCTTATTTATACAACTATCTTAAAGAAAAAAAAAAAAGAATCGTATTGACATCTATGGCTATCTTAAAAAAAAAAAATTGTTGATATTTACAGCTATAATTAAAATTAACAAATTGTTTTTTGATAGAGTTTATAACCATAGATAAAAGAAAGACAAAAACAATATGATAATCATTTGATGATGTAAAAATTTGATACTTGAAATAAAATTAGAGTTTAATTAGGGTTTATCATAAAAATTAGGGTTTATCATGAGTTTTTTATTTTTATTTTTTGAAAGGTAAGTTCTTTTTAATAAAAAATATATATATAGTTGAAGATATTGATGTAATTAATGAGTGTATATAGTATTTGGTTTATTTTTAATTAAAGTAACTTATCCTTATTGGTAAATTTCTATTGAAATATTTTTGTAATTAAATTTTTTAATAAAATATGGGTGTACTAATAAGTTTTATAGGTGTCAATATCGACTCCCAGGTATATTAAGAATTCTAAAGCTAGAAGCCTAGAAGGATTGTGTTTCCTATTTTGAATCACCTTGACTTGGACTTATTGGAGGCTTATTAGGGCACTTAAAGAGGACTTTTTATATGTCTATTTAAAGAGAGAAAAATACAGCAGCCTCCATACGAAGCAGAGGAGGCGATTCAAGAGTTCTAATACGACATTCCATAGATTTTCCTGGTTTATCATTTTTCTTATTTTATGTCTTCTCTTAGGATTGTATGATTGTTTGATTGTATCCATGAGCCATGACTATGATGAATGAATTTTCTTTGCTAGGATTACAATATAGCCTAACCATTAACTTCTTTTGTTAAAGTTAATTTCAAGTTTTTATCCATTATTGAGCATCTTTTGGTGCGCTTAATTTATGTGGGCTTGATTTGCCATCTAATTTTAAGTTAATTCGATGCAAGTACGAGCAGATGTTATACTTTTCTTGATTTTTGCTTCTTATAATTGATACCATAAACGTTTAATTGTAGGTGCCATGCAATTAAGGTTATGGGATGTAAGGTTATGTGATGTTTGACAATTTCCATAGAACTTAATGGGATTTTATAAATTTAATACATCTAGATGGCGTAAAAATTAATTTGTAAGAATACTTTTAATACCAAATGCCATGACCATTAAAAATTTAAGGGAAAATTGATCATCAGTAAGGGGAATTAAATGGAATTAACATGCTAAAGGAGTTCAATGATGCTCTTGTATTTTCCTTATGAGGAGTGCTATAATCACTCTCTTAATTCACTTTCTCAACCCACTCTTTCTTCATGTGTTGATATGTGGACATTATTAAATTTTGCATATTAAACATTGAGCCTTTATAAATGGCATCATTTATCTTTTTATTTACAATACAAACCAACAACTAACTTCTAAAATTACCCTTCTTCTTTAAATTTAACAAATTATCATTTAATATCATTTTTTTAAAAAAAATTAGATATATAAAAATACTACATTACTGTGTGGAAAATCAAATGCGATCAGTAAAATCTACCAACAGAAAAAAAAAATTACGATTATCAATACATAGGGACTTCTAATTATTAGATTGTTTTAAATGTATAAATTATTAAAACCATATGGATATATAAATATTTTTTTAACATGAACAGTGACTCAGTGAGTGACATAAGAAAATATTTCTCATTTCATATTAAAATTCACTAATTTTTCTTGTACATGTTGTGTAGGTATTCAAAAGTTGGAAGCACTTTCTCAAATAAAACGATGTACACTTAATTGAAAAATAATAATTTTTTTTTTCTGTATTTTATAGTGTTTTCTTACAAATATTATGCATCTATTTTTTGCTATAAAACTTTGGTAAAAAGAAATATAAGAGCAATTCAATCTGGTTCTGTACACATATGGTCAAGAAAAAGAAAGGAATTTTTTTCTTAAAAAAAAGTGAAAATTGAACAAACATACTCTGACTTTAACACATATAAGAGGTAGAATTCAGTTTTGCCTTAAATACAAGAAGATATCCTTGACATTGTGTTTGACTGTTAGTTTTAACAGTGGTGTTAACCACTGAAGGGTAGTATTGTCATTTACCTATTAAAATAAAACTTATCTCTTAACAAATCTTATCTCAAATCTTATCTCCGATCACCACCACCCAATCACCTTCTTCTTCTTATTCACCAAAACAAATTAAAAATTAAAATCACCATCATCACTCATCTCTACCGTATCCAGACCAGGTACTCGAGAACGTCTTCCGCTTCCTCACTTCCCGTCACAACCAGAACGCTGCCTCATTGGTCTGCAAGTCATGGTGCCGTGCGGAGGCTCTCACCCAATCCAAGCTCTTTATCGGCAACTACTACACGGTGTCTCTTACCCGGGTGATAGGTCGGTTCAGTTAGGTCAGGTCCGTGGTTTTGAAAGGGAAGCCGAGGTTTGTGGACTTGAATCTGATGCCTCCGACTTGGGGGGCTCTCTTTGGGCTGTGGGCTTTGAGTATGACAAAGTTTTACCTATGGCTGGAGAAGGTTTGTCTGAAGCGCATGTCTGTGACGGACGGTGATCTGGCTCTGTTTGCCGAGTCCTTTTTGGGTTTTAAGGAGCTCATGCTCGTTTGCTGTGATGGCTTTGGTACTAGTGGTGATTGAGAGAGAGAGAGAGAGAGAGAGAGAGAGAGAGAGAGAGATGAGATCGGGTGAGATGATAATGGTGATTTGGCGATGATGGTGGATGGTGGATGGTGGATCAAGAGAGATGAAATTAAGGGAGATTAAGGTGATTTGGATTTGGATTTGGAGATGAGTGATGATGGTGATTTTAATTTTTAATTTGTTTTGGTGAATTAGAATTAGAAGATGATTGGGTGGTGGTGATTGGAGATAAGATTTGTTAAGAGATACGTTTTTTTTTTATTTGGTAAATGACAATACTACCCTTCGGTGGTTAACACCACTGTTAAAACTAACAGTCAAGCCCAATGTCAAAGGTATCTTCTGGTATTTAAGGCAAAACTGAATTCTACATCTTATATGTATTAAAGTCAGAGTATGTTTGTGCAAGTTTCCCTCTAAAAAAAAAATTTTTTTTAAAAAGAGGAGTTGTAGAGTTGTAGACCTGAAATCCTTTTTTTTTTTTTTTTTAAAGATATTAAATGAAAATTTGTTAAAAGTTAAAGGAAAAAGATAATTTTAGAAGTTAAATACTGGTTTTCATCATAAATAAAAAGATAAATAAGGCTATTTAGAGCATCTCCAACGGTTTCCCTTGAAAACTCTCTTATTTAAGAGTATATGTTATTGTAAGGGACCATTAAAAAAGTATGTGCTGCAACAATACTCCCTTAAATGATCCATTTAATAATTTTATTATTATTATTTAAATGTTAGATATTTTGTTTAATAAATATTAGATATTGTTTGTCATTTATGATAGGAAGAGCCCACTTTAAAATAATCTTAATAGATGGAGCCTATTTTAAGGGGTTGAAAACACCCATTAATTAAGGGAGTGAACTCAACCAGAATACAATTAAAATAGCCATTTAGGGATCTATTGGAGCTGTAAAAATACGTCTACTCCCTTAATTAAGTTAAGAGATGTCTTTAAGAGAGACTATTGGATATGCTCTTATAAAGATTTAATGATTAATGTGTAAGAATTAATTATGTCCATATATCATTACATGAAGAGAGAATGGGTTGAGAGAGTGATTCTAACACCCCTCTTTGCTTATTTGATTTTCAACTCACTCTACCATGCTGCAAACTTTTATTTTCAGAATTTAAATTTCTTTCTTTAAATTTCAGTTTTCTATTCAAAAATTCACAATCTACTTTCATCTAATAAAGTTTTCCAATTAAAATTTAGTGTAAATTTAATGTGTAAGAATTCTATGATTAATTTAGTCACCATGGGACAATATATTTGCTTTGCTAGCTTCACAATCTTCATTCGTACGCTTATGAGCATTAAAATTTAGAGATAACTTAGATTTTAAAAAATAAAAAAATAAAAAAATAAAAAAATAAAAACTTGTTGCAAAAATTATGATCATCAAATCATCTCCGAATTTTAAGACCAGTTTGGTATTACTGTAACTTTTATAATAATCATTGTTAGTTGTGCTGAAGGAATAATCAACTGTGAAGTTAATCGGCAGATGTTTGATTAATTTTATTTTTAAAACTACTATATAACTCAAAAACAGTATACATATGTTTGGTAATTTTATTACAAAAGTTTTGAGATTAGTTACAATAAATAAAATATACATGAGTTTAGGATTCTAATTCATTTTTTTTTTATTAATTATATATATTAAATCAATATTTAAATAGAATATTTAAATTGGAAAAAAATTTCATAAGAACAATAAAAATATTTTTAAAAGATTTTATAAATTATATCAATATTTAAATAGAATATTTCATTTTAAGATGAAATAAGGTTTATAAATGATTTTTAAGTTGATTTCATAAAGATAATAATGATATTTTAAAATATGCATTAAAAGCTGGAATGGATTATTCCATAATCACTTTCAAAAAGTAACCCCCTACCTATTTCTCAAAATCACTGTCAAAACTTGCCAGATTATCAATTATTTACTTTTGAAAATTTTACCAAACATCATTTTATGTTAAAATTATAAAATAATCTGATTTTAACTTTTTAAAAGCAATATCAAACTGACCATTAATATTCACAAGTGTCAGAATCAAAATATAGTATAGTTAGCTAGCAAAGAACAGATATCGTCCCACAAAGACAGAATTAATCATAGAATTCTTACAAATTAAATCGACACTAAATCCAAATTTGAGGAACTCTAATGGATGAAAGTGAATTGTGGATTTTTGAATAAAAGATAGAAATTTAAATTCTAAAAATAAAAGTTACAGTAAAGCAAAGTCAAAAATCAAGTACGTAGAACCGTAGAACACTAGAACATCAAATTTTACCATAACTAATCATACTGAACTCATTTAATGTGTTAATTCTAGTTAATTCCCCTTATTGATGATCAATTTTTTTCCTTAAATATTTAATGGCTACGAGATCTTGTTTCATTGAAAGTATTCTTACAAATTAATCCTATATGGCATCTAGATGAATTAAATTTTAAAAACCTGTTAAGTTCTATGGAAATTGTTAAATGTCATATGCAATTAAACGTTCATAGTATGCGTTTGGTATGGCTTTTGAAAAGGCCAAAAACGCTTTTTTAATGCTAGAAGCTAAATCAAAGTTTTTTTTTTTTTTGGCAAAACTCAAAACAGCTATTTTAATATATAGAATTGTTTCAACTACCCTTTTATAAAAACTATTTTATATCTAGTAGGAGAAGCCCGAAATTTGGGCCCATCGAAAAAGCTTTGTTTTTTTTAGCTTTTTAAAAATATGTGAATTGTCTTAATTACCCTTTATAAATTTTAGATATTCCACCATACAACTCTTTTATTAAATACATTGTCAACACTTTTTTGTAATTTATACAACCAAAAAATATTTTTAAAAATATATTATTGTGAACACCTTTTTTGAAATTTATACAATCAAAAATTTATTTATTTATTGTTAAAAGTTCAACTCAATAAAAACTCTATTGTAAAAGATCTACTCTAGAAACTCTATTTGAAAAGTCATACCAAACACACCCACAATATAAATTTCAAAAAGCAAAAATTGAGTAAAGTATGGCATCTATTGATATAATTTAGAACAAATCACACCAAACTCCCAAGAAGTTTGCTCTTTTACATGTGGAAACAATTTTACCGTTAATTGACACTCACCTTCCTTACCGTTAGGGTTTGATCGTTAAGTGTGAGAGTTGACCGTTAAAAAATGATAATAGACATAAATACCCATAATTCACCAAAAATCTAAAAGATATAATTACACCAAACTCCCATGAAGTTTGCTCTTTTACACACACAAACAATTTATTGATAAATGACACTCACTTCCCTTGTTGTTAGTCAAAGTTGGTCAAATTAAACCGTAGACCAATTTTGACTATTAAAACTACGTGTAGTTTAGTCATTTGAAGCATTATATATATAATTGAATAAATATTTTTAAATGAAGAATTTTTTTTAAGGTATTTTAAAATGAAGATTAAGTGACAAAAAAAAAAAAAACTGTTTTTAAATTAAGATTTTTTTTTTTTTTTTGGAAAGAAAATTAAGAATTAAAAAAAGAACGGAATTTTTCATTAAAAAAAACGGACGGTTCAACCTAATTTAAAATAAATTCAAATTTTAAAAAAAAAATATATATATATATATATATATCTTAATGTCTTTAACAGTTTGCTAGTTCTACCAACAATACAAATCACAATCCATTTCTAATTTGTTCGATCTCCTCCATGAGAGATTGAGCCAATTCGCCAATTCCACCAACAACACAAATCACAATTTCTTCTAAATTTTTTTTTTTGGTTTTTAAATTTTTTTTATTTTTTAAAAAGCTTAAAATTTTTAATTCTATTTCTTTGGAAAAAAAAAATTATTTTCTTCTTATTTATAAATAGATTTTGAGCTTTTTAAATTTTTTTTGAACAAATTGCACCAAATTAGAAAGGGGTTGTGATTTGTGTTGTTGGTGAAAATAGCGAACTTGCTCCATTTTGGGAAGAAATCTGGCTCAATCTCTCATGGAGGAGATCGAACAAATTAGGAAGGGATTGTGATTTGTGTTGTTGGTGGAACTGGCGAACTGACTCCATTTTTAAGAAGAAATCCAGCTCAATCTCTCATGGAGAAGATCAAACAAATAGAAAGGGATTGTGATTTGTGTTATTGGTGGAACTAGTGAACTGTTAAAGGCATTAAGATTTTTTTTAAAAAAAAAAATTAATTTGATTTTCTTTTAAATTAGACTGGACTGTCCATTTTTTTAATGAAAAATTCTGTTTTTTTAATTCTTAATTTTCAATTAATCTTATTTTTCTTTCCAAAAAAAAATTATTAATTTTAAAAACAATTTTTTTTTCACTTAATCTTCATTTTACAATACCTTAAAAAAAATCAACATTTAAAAATATTTATTCAATTTTTTAAATAATGCTTAAAATGACTAACGACATGGGAGGCGTGTGTCAATTATCTATAAAGTTGTTTACATATAAAAATAAAAATAAAAAGCAAACCTCGGGCAAGTTTGGTGTAATTAGTTCTTTTAAATTTTTTGATGAATCAGGGGTATTTATGTCTTTTATCATTTTTTAACAGTCAAATCTCACACTTATAATCTATCAGATCTACAATTGATTTTCGATTGTCAAGGTGGGCACTGACAACCAGTGAAACAATGAATAAACAAAGCAGTAAAGAACCATAAGAGGGGGTGTTCCTTTTGGGGGATTCTCTGACGCTCAAGTAAGTATAATATTCGATATGAATGAAATAATATATTGAGAATGACAAACCGTATTTGTTTGATATAGTCGAGTCGTGCAATTGATCGATCAAGGATTTGGTCGATATTGATAGTTGAGCGATTTGGTAGCTCAATGGATTTGATGAGGGTTGGATGAATCCCTTTGTTCGACTATTATCGATGAATGGTTGGGATCAACTTTGTTCGATGCGAGTGGCCACGTATCGAGCAAATGATGTATTAGAAATTAATGCTAGAAGAGCACCACCGTAATAAATGCAAAATATGAGTTTAGAAGAGACTTTAAAGAATTTCAGAGCTTACACATAATAGTGAGAATTTCACGACCCCCTCATTTGAGAGAGGACATGTTATTTATAGTGGAGACCAGAAGTCTCCAACGTCTCAATCCATTAAGCGGAAGCGCGGATCAAGGGTTTTAATCGCTCGTTATGGTTCGTATGAACCTGACAATTAAGTACAGACGTTGGGATGTGTTCATGATTGTCTGATTTGATGACTTGATTTGACCATGTGTTTTGACTTGGTCTGATGCCTTATGGGCCAATTTTTTAGGCTTTGTGGGCCCAACTCTAATGGGTTCTTTGAAATATTAAATTGTTTGGCAGTGGGCTTGTTTAACTGGGCCAGAGGACCAATATTGACCACTACAGTTTGCCCCCCACTCTTCAAGCTCGAGGTTCTCGAGTTGGAGAGTTATTGAGAATCAAGACGGCAGTTTTGCGAGTTATATCTGTGACTTTTTTTTATTTGATCAATGCTAGGTGTAGCTCGTTATCTGGTTGCTCAACAGTCATCAAGTAGTATCGATATAGGAGTTCGTTTCAAATGTTGGTCGAGGGTGAGTATCGAGCAAGATAAAAGAAATCTATTTGCTTTACAGGCTTTGAGTCTTATCGATTGTTCATCCATGTTCGATTGTCGAGTAAGAAAATTGAGTAACGGACTTGATAGGTATTTATCCTGTTTTGAATTTGGTCAACAGTTGAATGTCAAGCATTTATAGAAAATGTCAAACAACATGTCTGGTGATGTGTGATTGGGTTTTCTTTGTATGGTTTCAAAGTCCTCTCTTAGTTCTTGGGATTTTGATAGGGCTAACGTGGTGAGTTTTCTGATGGGCGTGTTTATCCAAACGTAGGGTTTCAAATTGGTGCCTTTTGGGTTTTCAAGGTCTGCAAGCGTCTTTTCAGATGATGTCATCTGAAAAGAGATGTCCTTTCATTTCGTGACACGTGCCTGTTGAGTCCTTTATAAGTTTAAGAACATTTTCATATTTCTTCACTTTGAACCGTGCTCTTTTTCTTCTCCGTTTTATTTCAAATGTTTCAGACATTTTGTTCGAGTTTCTCCGATGAGTTTCCGGCGATCTTTTTCGGTTTTTCCTGTTTACTTCCAGTAAGTTTCTTGTTTCTCTTTTCTTCTTTGGATTTCATTTGAAAGTTTGTTTTAAATTTCTGAAAAGTTTTTTTTTTTTTTTTTGCTTATTTTTGGTTTAAACTTCAAACACACATTTTTGATTTTTTCTAGTGTTTGATCTGTATTTTTATGACTTAACTTAGTAAACTTGTTTGTGATATTCTCGAGTAAGAAATAAAGCCTTTGTTTTTTGAAGACATCAAACTCTAGAGTTTTTTTAGATGTTTGATTCGACTGTCATGCCTAGTTTACTAGGTCTTTAGATTTAGGTAGATCGAACATATTTTTTAGATAATCGATAGACTGGTTTTTCTAGATGGCTGGGGTTGAGTAGATAGTTTTTGCAGTTTTGGTCACCTATTTAAGTAGCTCGATCTCTTCTTGGTAAAGTTGGGTTTTGTTTTTTCGACAACGTTAGGAGTTATGTCGGAGTTATGTCGAGTCAAAGCGATGACTCCTCGAACCCATTTTTGGAGAAAATGATTGATGACTACGAAGGCGATTCAAGTAAGGTCGACCTTGATCAGTCTGATGCGACTTCTGAGTCGAGTGACCATGATGGGGTATCTATTACTGAACACCCTACTGAGGTGGGTGTAGGCGAGGATGGAGTTAACCTGTTTAAAACTGTCGTAATGGGTCGTTTAGCGACCCTTGATAAGCTAAACATGGAGCCACCAACGACTTCTATGAGTGTAGCGGGTCAATTTCTATCTAAGAATCCTACATAGAAGTTGTCATATCAAGATGTCAAGAACTTGGAGTTCGAATCAGAAGTGCCTAGTTCGGTCAAATTGCAAGCAACAGCACCATTCGAACATACTGATTGGTCAATCAAGGGTTGGACTTGCTTTTACCATCTTCCATTCAAGCTATGCCTGAGGTTCCCTATTCCAACATTGGCTCGACAATTGTTGAATTTTTTTTGATATCTTTCCTAGCCAGTTAATGCCTAATGGATATAGGATTCTCTTATCGTTGGAGGTGTTGGTCGAGAGGAAGAGTTTGGTTTTTACTCTCAAGAATTTCTTATATATGTATCAATTGAAGGAGCATGATACTGATTGTGGGAGATACATAATCGCAGCTCGTCACTATCGAGGACATCTAATCACTGAGCTTTTGTCTAGAGACCCAGATTGGAAACCAAGGTTCTTTTTTGCTCAGGGAGATTTGGTCGACGGGGTTAGGTTGACTTGGAATAATGCTGGTAGGTGTTAAATCATCCCATGTGAACTCTGTTTTATTATTGTACTTATATTATTTTTTCTATTTCAGTGGGTTTGGATAGGAGATCTAAATTGATCCAAAGGATGGACGACCTGTCGAGGACGAACAGGATCCTTTCGATCGATCCTAAAAAGAGGAGTTTGAGGGTTTTGTTGCAAGAGGAAAGTCTTAGGAAGAGTTCATTGTGGAATTATACCACTTTCGCGCAATCAGGTAACCCATATCCTTGTGTTGAAGATTTGGTTACATATGCCTGGATAAGGCACCGGTTCGAGATTTTGTATAGAACTCAATTTCTCGAGCCTGTTACTGACGCTAAGCGAGCTTTCGCTACAGCGACGATGTCGAACGTAAAGCTCTCTTTCGAATAAGCTTTGAAAAAACTGATGGAGAGGCTCGAGAAGAGGAAAGGAAAAAGAGTTACGACTGCGTCTTCTACTCCATCGGTTATCTCCGTTGAGGGCATCAACCAGCCTAAACAAGTCGCTTTTTCACCGAGAAGAGGTCTTTGATGAAGTAATGGCCAGGTTTCCTGTAGATACTTGCCTTTAATCTGATCCTGGTCCGATGTTGAAATAAATTGATTAGCTCCTTTTTCCTGAAGATGAAACTTGCCTCACAAAAATAGAATCCTCTCGAGTTGTCGACTAGGATTTGACAGGTGCTTTCTAGGTACTTAGTCATATATAAGTTTATCATATGTTTCTAATGTCAACCTAACTTCGTTCTTTTCTCCATAGGCTCTTCAGTCTCAAATTTTCCTTAAGAAAGATATAAAAAACCTTTCCAAGAAGATTGCCTCTCTATCGTCATCAAACTCGAAGCTGAAGAAAGAGATCGAAGAGACCAAATATGGAGCATAAAAAGCTTTGAATGAGGCGAGTGATAAGCTCACTAAAGTTGATGAGGAGAATGTTCGACTGAGAGCTTCCCTTAAGTTGAGCAAGGAGAAGATGTCTCAGACTAATAACAAGCTCGCATATGCGATAGAGAGGCTTAACAAGGCTGTTGATGAGGCTATTATCCAAACCAGGGGCATGTTGATGCAACAATATCTGTTGGGTGAGACAGACACTTGGGATGCTGCTAAAGACATCGAGATTTGGGAGCAATGGAAGAAGTTGAAGGAGCTCGAAGATGAAGTAGATGATGTCGAGCCTAAAGAGTAGTCTGATGCTGCAGGACAAGCCAACAAGGATGATATCGAAGTTGATATCCCAAAATCTCCCATAGTTTGATAATTTTTTATTTTTACTAAGTATTTTTTTTTGGTTGAAGGAGGGGACAATAAATTGCCCCTTTTGATTTATTGTAATAATTTTTCATGATCCTTGAACATCTTTGATTTAATCTTTTCGTAATGTAATTGCAATGGTTCGACCTTTTACTCTGCTCGATGTTTGAGCAACTTTCTAACACTTGCTCGACTTATTTCTAGTGCTTGCTTGACTTAAAGCTTTAATAGTCGTAATTTTGATACACTACAAAAAAATTAAAAAGTGACCTATAGTGACACATTTTTTTATGACAAATTTTGATTGTATCACTATTGACATTATTTTGTCATAAATTTTACTATTTATTATTAGGGGAATGTTATCTACCTTTCCATTTACCTTTTACACTCATTTTTTGACACATATATATTTTTTCATTTAATAAAAAGCTCTCACGTATATTGAAAATGCCTTTGAATAAGGTATGACTTTTTTATATATATATTATGTTTCATGTAGAATTGTATATATCTATTTAAAGATATTTTTTTTAACTTTAATTTGTTTTCAATTTTTTTTAGGAACCCATTATTATTATTTTATGATTTATAGTTGTTTATTCTTAGATTTCCACAGTATATGTCAATATTAGTTTATATGCTTACTAACTGTTTGATAAAATGATTTTTATTGAACAACCGATTGTTTGATGCAGCATTGAAAGAAAACTCTTAAGCTTCTCTTTCTCTTGATTTCATTTTTTTTAGGGTTTGTTTTATGGTACTTATTTTCAAGGCCAGAATCTCAAATTTAAGTTTTATATATTGAAAATGTTTTCGAATAAGGTATGATTTTTTTTTTTTTTTTTGGTATGTAGAATTATATATATATGTTTAGGGATTTTTTTTAACTTTAATTCGTTTTCAAATTTTTTAAGGAACTCATTATTATTATTTCATGATTTATAGTTTTTTGTTTTTAAATTTTCACAGCATATGTCAATTTAGTTTATATGTATACTAACTGTTTGATAAAATGATTCTTATAGACCAACTAATTGTTTGATGCAACCAAACTATTATTCTATAATTTGCCATGCAATTCACATAAAAGAGTTCAAATACTCAATAAGATATTTGATATTTGGTTGGATGAATAGATTGATATTATGGAGGACTTTATATGAAGATTAATAGATTAAACGTTATGGAGGACTCTATATGAAGATGAATAGATTAACAGTTTCAATAAGTTTTATACTTAGATATCAAACTTATAGAATTTATTTTATACTTGTACTAAGTTTTGTCATTATTGTTGCATTTTTCATCGGTTTTATTTTGGTGACTTTAATTTGTTCTCACTATTTTTTTTTTCTTCTTCATGTTTTCATGTATATAGGTTTCTCTTGCAAAACCTAAAGATTCTTTAGCTATCTGACAACTGACAGTAAATCATTGGCTTCTAATATTTCACAATCAAAACCTTGGAAGTTTCAAGTTTTTGGTTATGCAGTTGGAAGTTATTGTGTGTGATCTAACACTTATATTAACTTAGACCAGCCGGCTTACATATATTATTTAGTAAAAGACTTTGAAAGATGCTGGATTACTTTTTGTTTCAATTGGATATTATGTTAATTTTTGAATATTTTTTAATTGAATGATTAGTTATGGAACTCAATAACATTCAATGAGAGACATGTTTTATTTGGTTATATCTTTATATATATATATATATATATATATATTATACAATTTAAATTTATATTAAATTTTGACAATGGATTAAATTGTCACTAAGTATCTATATAGTGACTTAATATTCATATTGTTAACTATCACTAAGTCTGCGTTATAGTGACAATTATTATATGGCTAACTTAATTGTTACTAATTTTGTCTATAGTGAATTTTAAGATGATTATTTGTTACTAGATTTGTGAATAGTGACACTTTTTAAATAATAAATTGTCACTAAATGTGTACAGTGACAAAATCTTCAAATGGTTAATTTTCACTAAATACTAATCTAGTGACACAATTTTTATTTTATCACTAATTAAGGTCAAGTGATAATGTGTCACTAAAAGTTATGATTTGTAACAAGTATCAAAAAATTGTCACAAATACTTTTAGTAACGGGGGTAAAAGTGACGAATTGTTAATGACACGTTTTTTTGTTACAATATTGAATTTGTGACAATTTCTTCATTTATAGTGACAAATATTTTTTGTCACTGTAGGTCAATTTGCTTGTAGTGATACTACGAACATTGAAAATAATCGAACAACTTCAAATAATGGGTAAACCGAAAAATAGTCGAACAATCTCAAAATAGTAATTCTAGTCGAATGAATTTATACGAATCAAATAATAAGAAAATCCAACAAAATCAATCGATAGTCGAATAATCGATTTGAAGGATTCGAAAATAACATTAGCTCGACATAGAGCTCTTTACAGGAGTTTCGATAATTCATTTGCTCAATATAGAGTTTTTTCTTTTCTTCAATCGTTTGTTGGTGAGTTATTCATCTTCCATCTTTCCCCCAGTGCAAGTGTGCTTAACTAGTCAAGGATGCTTGAACTCATGAATCAAGCGATCTTTGAATGCGAGATAGTTGCTTTGATTCGATTTGTAAGACAGACAGATTAACATGTCCAACACTGGTGTCTACAAGTCTCTTTAGCTTTGTAATCGACAACCTAAGTGAGGATTTTATTTTATTGAGTTCAGATCGCACTCATTTGCGCTTGATTATTATCATTGCTCTTGTAGACGATTGTTGTTTTGGTTTCGAACAAATATCTCTGATAATAAGAGGAACTATAAATAGTACCTTTTTAGGTGTATTGCGTTCCAACTGTTATTTATGTCTTGTCCATCTTCTATTCAAAATTTGTATGCTCTTAGTGTGAGTGCCTTTGTTATCTAATAATTGCCTTCCCAAGTCGAGTCAAACTTCCATGTGCTAGATTCCTTAGTATTTTCGAATACCCTTCTTAAAACCCAATCACCTTCTGTAAATACTCAAGTTCGAACATCTTTGTTGTAATGTCGAGCTACTCTTTGCTGATATTCTACTAACCTGAGTAAGGCCTTGTCCCTCTTTTCATCGAGCAGATCCGAGTTCTAGATGTAGTAAAGAGTTATTTTGATCTTCATCTAAATGTTCGAATCTTGCTGTGTTTACTGTTTGCTCGATTGGTATCACTGCCTCTATTCCAAAAGCAAGTGAAAAAGGTGTTGCCCCTATCGAGGTTCGAGTTGTTGTGCGAAATAACCAGAGTACCTTTAGCAATTTATCTGCCCGGAATCCTTTAGCAGCTTCGAGCTTCTTTTTTAAGGTGCCCATGATCATTTTCTTTGTTGATTCAGCTTGGCCGTTCAACTGCGAGTATCGAGGGGTGGAAAAATAGATCTTGATCCCCTATTCCTTGCAGAAACTTTGGACATCGAACAAAATAAACTAGGAGCCGTTATCGGTCACGAACTCCTTTGGCACTCCATACCTGCATATGATACTTTTCCAAAGAAATTTTTTTACCTGGATATCTTTGATGCTTTTGTACGATTTTGCCTCGACCCATTTCGTGAAGTAGTCTGTCATCGCTAGAACGTAGACTTTACAGCCTTTAGTCGAAAGTGGAAGTTTCCCCACGATATCCATCCCCCATTTCATGAATGGCCATGGGGATAATATCGAGTTGAGCTTCTCCGGATGTATATAAGATATATGTGCGTGTCGCTGACACTTATCACATTTTCTCACAAACTCGAATGCATCAGATCTCATGGTTGGCCAGTAATACCATGCTATAATTGCTCGATATGCCAAGCTTCTCGACCCGAAGTAGTTTTCGTATTTCCTAGCATGCAAATCGTCTAGTATCGATTTGGCCTCCGAAGCATTTATGCACAAAAGATATGGTCCTGCAAAAGATCGTTTGTATAATTTACCTTGTATTATACTGAATTTGGTAGCTTTAGCATGAACTCTTTTGGCTTAGTTTTTGTCCATTGGGAGTTTATCATGCTCAAGGTATTCGACTATTTGAATGGTCTAGTTTAGGCTCGAGTCGATAGTTGATACTTTCGTTTGCATTATGTTCTTCCATTATGCTGGCCACTGCAAACATACAATGATGATCATTCTGCTCGATTTTGCTTGCATCGTCAAGCCAAGATTGGTTAGGGAGTCCACTTTTGCATTTTCTATTCAAAGAATTTGGTTGATTTCGAACTCCTCGAAACCAGACTTGACTTCTTATACGAGGTAAAGGTAGGCAATCATTTTTAGATCCCATGCTTCGTACGATCCCTATATTTGGCGCACAATTAATTGTGAATCGCTAATAACCTTGATTCTCTTAGCGGCTAAGCTCATTGCTAGTACAAGTCCTGCGATAAGGGTCTCGTATTCAGCTTCGTTATTGGTTGCCTTGAACCCGCAGCTTATCGCTTACCCGACTACAACCCCCTCTAGAGATAAGAGGACGATCCCAAGTCCGCTTCCCCTAACGTTTCTTGATCCATCGACCATTAGTTCCTATGTTCCCGAGGATTTATCATCAACCGTGTGTATCATCTCCTTTTCGACCTGTTCTAACAAGTTAGGAGAAAAGTCATTTACAAAATCAACTAGTACATGTGCCTTTGTCGCGGTTCTTGGTTGATACGAGATTTCATGCTCGCTTAATTCCACTACCGATTTGGTCAATCGACCGGAAAACTCTGGTTTATGGAGAATATTTTTCAGCGGATATGTCATCAGAACGACTATTGGGGGACATTAGAAATAAGGTCATAGCTTCCTAGCTAATGTGATAAGAGCGAGTGCCAGTTTCTCTAACTAGTTGTATCGTGTTTTTGCATCAAGTAGTGACCGGCTCACATAGTAGACGAGAAGTCGTTTACCTTCATCCTTCCATACGAGCACCGCATTTACTGTCATCTGCGACACAGCTAAATAAAAGTAGAGTTCCTCCCTATCGAACGGTTTCGAAAGTAATGGTGGTGTGGTGAGGTATACTTTCAATTATCGTTAAGTGCTCTCACATTCCTCTGTCCATTTGAATTTTTTATTCTTTTTCAATGTTTCTAAGAAACTGTGGCATCTCTTGAAGGACTTAGAGATAAATCGGCCTAAGGCTGTTATGCGTCCTATCAGCTTTTATACGTCCTTGATGCATTTGAGGGATTCGATCTCCATGATTGATTGGATTTGCTATGGGTTCGCTTCGATCCCTCTCTATGTGACCAGATAGCCTAGGAACTTCCCTGATGAAACACCAAAAGCACATTTAGTAGGGTTAAGTTTCATGTTATACCCGTTAAGTAGCTCGAAGGATTGCCTCAAATGTTTGAGGTGGTGATCCGCTACTAGCAACTTGACCAACATGTTGTCAATGTATGCATCCATCGTATCACCCAACATCTCCGTGAACCTTTTGTTCACCAACCATTGATAGGTCGCACCTGCATTTTTAAGGCCGAATAGCATTACCTTGTAGTAGATTATACCTCACTCGGCTATAAACGTCGTTTTTTCCTGATCGTCTGGGTGTATGAGGATTTGATTATAACCTGAGAAGACATCCATGAAATTTAGTAACTTGTGTCCCGTTGTAGCATCGACCAAAGTCAGTGAAGTCTATGCAAACTCTCCCCCTCTATATAAGGGGAGATGGAAGGAGTCCTTTGGGAATGTTTTGTTCAAGTCGGTGAAGTCGATGCAGACTCTCCACTTCCCATTTTTCTTCTTCACTACGACCACATTGGCTTGCTATTCGGGATAATTGACCTCCCTCATTGACCTTATGTAGATCAAATTCTGGGTTTCACCGTTAATTACCTTATTTCGCTCAGAGACTAATTTCTTTGTCTTTTGTTTCACCGATCGATGTTCTAAGTCAACTTGGAGTTGATGAACCATGACCTCGGGGTCAATTCCAACCATGTCGGCATGCGACCATGCAAATGAATCGTGATGTTGCTTTAGGAATTCAATCAGTTTTCCTCTAATTATAGGTTCGAATCTTGACTCTATTTTGACCTTGTGTTCTGGGATGTTTGGATTTATCTGGATCTCGTTGAGTTCTTCTACTTGGGGCTTGTCAGGGTCGAGCTTTGTTCCGGGCTTCTATAATTGCTATAACTCATGCTTTTTCTCCTTAAGACTCATGCTTTTTCTCCTAGAGACTTGTTTGATAGCATTCTTTGGACGTCTTTCATTCTCCTTTGATTTCTCGAACTCCCCACTTTATAGGAAAGCGTATTGTTTGGTGGATGGTCGATGGAACCGCTCGTAGCTCGTAAATCCATGGTCGGCCACTATCACGCTGTAAGCCGAAGGAAAGTCAAGCACTAAGAACTTGGTTTGCACATTCACACCCTATGTGTACACTGGTAGTACAATTTCGCCTATCGTGCTTTTCGCTTCTCCACTGAAACCTATCAGAGTGGTTGAACGTCGAGTAATTCCTGATTCATCGATCTGCATTTCTCTTAAAGCACTTGACAAGAGAATATTAGTTGAACTACCATTGTCGACTAGACAACATTTGATCAAACAATTAGTGATATATATTGAAATGATAAGTGCATCATGGTGGGGTGAGAATAGATTCGAGCATCAATTGTATTAAACGAAATTACCATATTGACCAAATGATCGTTTTTTATAGAAAGGTGTCAACTCCGTCTTTGATACCTGTCGAGTGTGTTTCCTAATGGAAGAGTGCGAAATTCCACTCACTTTGGATCCGCCTGATATGAAATTGACTGTTCATTCGGAACGAGGAGGAGCTGGTGGAGAGTTCTTTCCCTTATCTTTCAATCGTTTGTCTCGTTACGCAAATATAGCCTTCCCTTTATCGGTCGGGAATTCTTTGAGCTGTCCCTATTTCAATAGTTCGACCACCTCAAGTTTTAGAGCGATGCATTCATTTGTTCGATGCCCGTGATCGCCATGGAACTCACACCATATGTTTGAATCTCGGTGCTTCGGGGGGAGGGGAGGCATCTTCGAAAGCCACCTCACTAAATTTCCCATGCCTCTAAGGACGTTCACCACCTCAGATGGTTCAATACTTAGGGTGTACTTGGGTACTTGTGTCCTCTGTTTACCTTCGACTTGTCTGTTGTCGACTTGAGGTGGTCTATCGTATGGTCGTTTTCTTTCGTCCGCCTTCCCCGGAGCACTGACATTCCGTCAATCGTCTAATCTTCGTTCGACTCTCTTGTTGCATTTGTAATCCCTCTGTGGTTGAGTCGGAGCTCAATAGTTCGCTTCATCTTCCTCCCATTTAATCTAGGCTCAAGCTTTGGCTAGCACGTTTTCCATTGTACGATAAGGATATTTGGTCAACTCCTTATAGAGGTCTGAGTCGTGTTGCAGCCTTTTCCTGAAAGCAAAAATCGCAGTTGCAGGATTACAATTATGAATTGATACCTTGTTGATCTTGCCCACATAATCTCGAAGTTGCTCCCCTCTTCATTGGGTTACTATGTAGAGGTCATCTAATAGCTTTTCCAGCTTCCTGTTGCTCACAAATTGCTGGACAAAAGTGTCCATCAATTTCATGAATGAGTTTATCGACACGTTAGGTAAATTGGTGTACCACTGGAGCGCTGGGCCTATGAGACTTGAGTCAAATCCCTTGTACATACATGCTTCCCTCTGATCCCTAGGTATCACGGCGGTGAACATGCTTGTACTATGTGATGTGGTCATATGGATCAATCGTTCCATCATACTGCTTCATGTTAAAGAAATTGAATTTTCTCAACATCTCCATGAACGCGATTTCATCCACGATGGGGGAATCTAAGAAACTGTTCGTGGCGCTCCGTTTGATTGGAGTAGGTACTCCTAGGATCCTCTATATCATTGCTTCCATTTCCACGAACCTATGAACTACCTCAAGGTCAGAAAAAAGTAGTTTCGATCTAACCATTTCATTGTTCTGTTGATTCGAATCTCTCTGAATCTCATACATGGTCGACGGATTTGCTAGGTTAGCTTCCACATCTGTCGTCAATATAGGCTCGTTGAGATCAATGATAGGTGGATCCAATTGCGACCTCATGGATCTTTTTTCCTTTCACCTTGTGTTTTGTTCTAGATCTCCATTTTGCTCATGTGACGAATCGTCGATCTGGTCTTGATCTTGCGTCAATTGCGCGTTTTTGGAAAGTTGGTCGAGCTTTTCTTGTAACTCTTGGTTGTTGGCTTGAACTTCCTTATTTTCTTTTTCGAGATACTGCAAGCAGGTCGTGTTTTCTGTCAACTGGGTTGCAATCGTTCCTCAATATTGCCTGATTCAGTCATTGTTGGCGACTTGGATTAAAGAAAGGTATAGTTTTAGGAAAATTGTCAAGGCCCACGGTGGACGCCAAACTATAGTCGATCGAATCTACAATTGATTTTCGATCATCGGGGTGGGCATTAACAACCTGTGAAACAATCAATAAACGATGCGGTAGCGAACCACATGAGAGGGTGTTCCCTTTGGGGGACTCTCCGACGCTCAAGTCAGTATAATGTTCGATATGAATAAAATTAAGGATTGAGAATGACAAACCGTAGTTGTTCGACACAGTCGAGTCGTGCAATTGATTGATCAAGGATTTGGTCGATATTGATAGTCAGTTGGTAGCTTGATGGATTTGATAAGGGTTGGATGAATCCATTCGTTCGACTATTATTGATGAATGGTTGGGATTAGCTTTGTTCGATACGAGTGCCCACGTATCGAGCAAACGATGTATTAGCAATTAATGTCGGAGGAGCACCACCGTAACAAATGCAAAAGATGAGTTTAGAAGAGACTTTAGAGAATTTCAGAGCTTGCGCATAATAGTGAGAATTTCAGGACCCCTTCCTTTGAGTGAGGACGTGTTATTTATAATGGAGACTAGGGGTCTCTAACGTTTCGATCCATTAAACGGGAGCACAGATCAAGGTTTTTAATTGCCCATTATGTTTCGTTTGAACCTAACAATTAAGTTCAGATGTTTGGATGTGTGTAACGTTCCTTCATGATTGTCTGATTTGATGACTTGATTTGACTACATGTTTTGACTTGGTCTGATGGTTTGTGGGCCAATTTTTTGGGCTTTGTAGACCCATCTCTGATGGGTTCTTAGAAATATTCAATTGTTTGACAGTAGGTTTGTTTAATTGGGTCAAAGGCCCAATTTTGACCATTACAACACTTAACGGTCAAACCCTAACGATATGGGAGATAAGTGTCAATCAATGGTAAAACTGTTTCCGCATTTAAAAGAGTAAACATCATAGGAGTTTGGTGTAATTTATTCTGTAATTCATAAAATCGGGGTGCTTTAGACAACTGTTGGGGAACTGTTGATTTAATAATTGAATCTGTCTTGAATCTTATTTCTTTGTACTTTCCTTCGACAACTCCAACAACGTGTGATCCAAGTTTAAAAAGAAAAAAAAAAAAAAAAAAAACTAGTAATCTCTCGAAACGACATCGTTCAATTCTCCGTCGTCGTCGTCGTAGCAGTAGTTCTCTGCTAGGGTTTTAACCTGATCTATTCACTTGTTGTCTTTCCACGACGTTTTCTTCCTTTTGTCTGTTGCTAATCCTTGTATGATTCCTGTCTTTTCCCTTTTTGGTGTTGATTTGGAGATAGAAATCAATTTCGAAAAATATTAACAAACTTTGCTTTTTTGTCCTTAAAACGTAAGATTTGATTTTTCTAACTCTGATCAAATTGATTTTTTATTTTGTTGAATTTGGGCAGAAGATAGGGAGGAGAAATGGCGGAGGACAGAGGGGTTACAGAAGGCGAGAAGGGAGACTCCGGTACTCCTCCTCCGCCTCCGGTGGCCGTGAAAAAGAAGCAGAAGGGTTTCGTCTCTCGAATTTGGAACGGGATATTCAGTCGCAGAGGGGACGATTTCGAGAAGAGGTTGCAGTACATTTTCAAGGAAGAAGCTCTTGTTCTTGCCAGAATTAAAAGGAGAACGATTACTTTGAAGAGGGTCACCTGGCACCTTGTTACTTTCTCCCTCGTTTTCGAGGTATTCGAATTGTTTACTTAAGATTAGATACATTTCCAACTACTCATATATGACTGATAAATAGTCTCTGATGAGCAATTCTAGTTTCTTTAATGATCCAATGGGAAAGAATGTTGTCTTGATCATCTTTATTTTGTTTTGTTTTTTTTGGTAAATGAACTTGGGATACACAGTTTTTGATTTTAGCATTGTATCATACTATTGTGCGTTTAAGCCTCCTCTCATTTCTGTGATTATATTTTCTTTCGGCAGTTTACAGTTTTTGATTGGCAAATGAACTTGGGGTACAGAATTGAAAGGCAATGGGTTGATTTTAATGTTCTATCATACTATAGTTGACCAATGTGTGGTCTATTATGTGTTTAAGACTCCTCTCATTTCTGTGATTATATTTCCTTCTGCTCCTGCTAAGATCTTGTTTATTCATCATCTAAAAACATAAGTAGTGAATCATATGTGAAGGAAGATTGCAAAAGTAATCTTGTTTCATCTTTGACTCCTTTTCATAACACAGGTCGACAGTAACCCTTTAAACTTGACACTTCGTACTCTCATCACTTTATTTCAGGTTATCGCAATTGTTTATGCTATTATGACAACAAGGTCTGTGGACTTAGATTGGAAGATGAGGGCATTTCGAGTTTTGCCAATGTTTCTTTTGCCCGGTTTATCTTTTCTTGTCTATTCAGCATTTATGAAATTTTCAAAGATGCGTAAGTGCTTACAACATCAGAACTGTTCATATATATATAGCATTTTTTTTGGTTCATATTAGAATGCCGTCAATATGTTATGGCTTATGGGTTTTTCGTGTCTCTTATTTGGTCTTGCATAAAATGTTATGTGCTGCACTTGTTCTCTCTATTGATTAAATTTGATAATGACTGTCATGTCTACATGTTTCTTAAGATCTATTCTTAATTTGGTGATTTTGTTAGACAGGTTTATTAAGCTACCTAAATTTATTTGATGATTACAGGTGATCGTAAGGACCATAAAACTCTGGAAAGGCTTCGGGAGGAGAGACAAGCTAAAATTGACGAACTTAAAGAGAAGACAAATTATTACACCACTCAACAGCTCATTCAGGTATCAGTTAGAATGTTTCCATAGAAAAGCTAATCTGTAAGACGTGACATCATTCTACCTTTTCATGTTGATTGAGTTGGTAACTTTGTCTTATTTAGGTAATTGTAGAACTTTATGGTACCCAAATTGAGCTTAAAGGTCTATCACTATCTGTTATATAAAAGATTAAGGACATTGTTAATTAAGGCCTAGTAGGAATGGCTACTACCTGGTAAAAAAATTGTACAAATTGCCCTTTTTAAGTTTCATTTTGTCTAAAACAATCAAAACTTATTTGTCAAAGGAATATGTGGTAGAAGTTACGGAGCATCTTTTCAAATGTATGAAATTTCATATAAGCTATTAGCATTTTGTTAAGTGTGCTCGATTATGCAGAGATATGATCCTGATCCAGCAGCAAAGGCTGCTGCTGCAAGTGTCTTGGCATCTAAGCTGGGTGCAGATTCGGGCTTGAAAGTGTATCTAGGAGATGAATCTAAGCTCAGTAATCCAACAGGGAAGAGCAATGATGCTGAGGTTGTGCCATCTAGCAATCTTCGAAATCGAAAGCATACCAGATCCAGTAGTTTGGGAAGCATGCCGTTGCTTTCTGAAGAGGAAGCCTCTCATCCCATTGAGAGTGCGAGTCCTCAATCTGATCAGAATCATCTGGTTGTCAATCATCACTATCCCGATGGCTCTACCATGCATGAAGGAGGGTGGATTGCTCGAATCGCAGCACTACTTGTTGGAGACGATCCTACACAATCCTATGCTCTCATATGTGGTAACTGCCATATGCATAATGGTGAGCTGATTTCCACTGATCAGAAATATGATTTTAATTCAGACCTCACTATTGCCAGAACTCATTGTACATCTACGACAGTCAATTGTGTTGTTTGTGAAATACAGTTACCTGGAGGAAAATAAATTGGTTTTTTTTTTTTGTTTCCATGCAGGACTTGCCAGGAAGGAGGACTTCCTGTATATTACTTACTACTGCCCACACTGCAATGCCCTGAATGCACCAAAACAATCAGAAAAGCATGTTGCCTGTCCTAATTCTAGTTCTCCCGCTATGAGGTCCTTGACAACCGGGGGCAATGGAGTTCCGATACCTAATTATCCCAATACAAGTACCTTGGCAACTGGGGGCAATGGAGATCAGATTCCTAATTCTCCCAATACAAGTACATTGGCAACCGAGAACAATGGAGATCCGATCGACAATGCCAGTGATAATACCGTGAGTGAAAACGTAAAGCCAAGTGATAGCCCTGTTAAAGGAGGTTCAGAAATCGTCGAGGAAGTTGAAAAGGTAACATGATTTGTCACAGTTAAAAAGGCTGGCTTGCTTGTGGCAACGTATTTGGAGTGAAAGTTTTGGCTCTTTATGTATTGTTTGTAAAATGTTTTAATCTTTAGATCCAATATATTTGTAAAATGAGGATGTATTTTACATGTAAGAGATTTTGTGTGCCAAATATCAGGTTTTTTTTTTTTTTTTTTTGGTAAACTGTTCTTTAAATTTAGTGTTTTCTTTTCTTTTTCCCCAAGTAATTATTGGATTGCATTTGTCGTACGATTTAACAGTTGCTATTAGATATTTAGATCAATAATAACCTTATCGAAATTCTATAAAAGGTTTTGTATTGCAGGAAGGGATCTATAAAGTTGGAGATCAAGTTGATATCCAGTAGCTTGTAAAACCCAATCGGTGACTCTTACAGGACTATAAAATGTGTATTGTTATCAATTAATATGAACTCCATTTTTTAAGTATACACAATTTTAGCTGAGCTTCGCATGGAATGGATCCACAATTTTAAATGACTCTCGATGCATTCATTTGTTCGTTCTTGAATCAAGTTCTTCAGCAGTGAGGGAAAAAAACTATGATCTTGATAATCGACAGAACTGCTTTAATCTGGTGTTATCAACCAGCACGCAATTGTAATCCGCCTGTTGTGTACGAATTGGCTCCATCTCCACATCAGATTTAATGAAGTTGAACTGTAAAAAGGGAAATGTGTAAGGCAATAAAGCAATAGACCAAATTACAATTTCCCATGAAATGTTTCTCTTACAAAATCAAACAACCTTATTCATTTGACTCTAAATTAGGATACTGTGACTGGACTTTACATGCTTGGTATGAAATTATATCATAAAGTGACTCCCAAGACAATCTAAACCCACAAACTCATGCTTGGAAACCAAAGGGTCTTTTTTTTCCACCCCCAGGGGTTGATTTCATTGATAACAAGTAGGCTTAGAAGCGAACAGATTGCATCGTAGTAAATGTTGAAAATGAAATTATGAAGACTAGCATAGCAAAAGACTGTTTTCAAGTAAAGAAAAAGAGAAATGCAGTGATAGAATTATATTTCTTTTAGTATTTACAAGGCAATTTTGGAATGTCTCACTTTATAAAATGGCAGAAGATTTAACTGACCTGGTCTGTATACAATTCAATGCCATCTGAGACTGATATCTCATTTACCTCCCATCCATAGAAGCAGCTTTGGTTCCCCAATGGGACTGAGAAGTCAACATACTAGAAGTAGGCCTATAGTATAGTAGTTGGCCTAACCCACACGCCACGACAACAGAAAATTACCCTTATGAATGCAACAAAAAAATAGGGGGTTAGCCTGTCCACTAACCAGTCAAAGAGGCTGAGAATATGTGTAAGCTCACCTGTAAGCTCAAAGATCTGAACGGACAATTTTCCACTTGGGGAGTTAGGTAGTTCACCAATTTGAAGTGTTGTCATCAACTATATGTATCGCTCATGTATTTCCCAATCCCTCAGCAAGTATGTTGCTAACACTATCTTGCATGGTGGAAATTTCATCAGAGAATCTTCTGTTATCTGTTTCTTCCGTAGCAGAAGAGCCAACCAACAATCTGTGGGTTGTGGCATCCGGTACCCAACCCTTTTCCAACATTAGATCCAACAACTGAGAAGCCTCACTTTCAAAACCTTCTTTCCAGAGGCCGTTGATTAGTATGTTGTACATTACTGAATCCAAAATTTCACTGTTAGAAACAAGTTTAACAATCCCAGTTGAAATTATGTGCAACTGAGAATGGTTAGCCAAACAATTCAACAGGCTAAACATTGTTTCGGAGTCAGGCACCAAACCCTCATTAACCATCAAGTTGAAAAACAAAGCACAATCCCTTATTTGATTCTGCGAACTCATACTTCGTATGAGAAGGCAATATGCTTCCACATCAAGTGTGCAACCATCTACCAGCATTTGTGAGAGTACTACCAACAGATGTTTAACTTCGTTTAATTTAGACAATCCAAGCATGATTGTTGAGTAAGTCAAATTAGTATAAGAGGTACCAGAATTATGGGCCAACGACCGTAGCCTGATTGCTTTATCCACTTTTCCCAATCCACACATGCCACTGATCAACATATTGAACGATGAAGAACAAAGGGAGAAACCATTCACTGACATGTAGTGAAATACTTCAGCAGCTTCTGTAATATTTTCTACCCGACAAAGGCCTTCCACTAGCTCTGAATAAGAAATTGAATCCAAAACCCAAAAATTGGCACAAACTTGACGAAATACCTTTAGAGCATCCTCGTATTTACTAAATTTACAATTGCCTAAAACAAGAGCCGAGTATGTGGCACAGTCAGGGACTACTGAAGATACAATCATTCTACCTAGAAGTTCATTTGCTTTCCTGAATTCCATATTCTCACAAAGCCATCTGATTAAAATGTTCCAAGAATCACAATCAGTTATGTTTCTGTTGGCCATTTTCTCAAGGATATGTTTTGCCAGAGAGAATTTATCAGCACAGCAACAACTTTCAAGCATAGCATTATGCGGAAAAGTTATGTGACCACATTTGTCTTCCAATAAATCCAGAGACTTTTCAAAGTTTCCTACTTCACAGAACCCTTTTACTATATCTGCAAAGACATCGTCTGCTGGTGTTAAACCAATCTCTATCATCTCTTCTAGTATATTATATGCATCATCTAATCTAAGGTTCTCGCACAAACACCTTATAAATTCCTCATAAGTTGACTCATCTGGCACATAATTCGAAGCTCTCATCATTCTAAACAAGCGAATTGCCTCCTCTAGTTTATTTTCCCTACAAAACAATGGTATTGCACTGGTATAGAAACTCAACTCTGGCTGAAATCCAAGATTAAACATCTCACCTAAAATGGTAACCGAATCATTCACTCGGTTGTTTGCAATAAGGCCTCTTATTACTATCTCAAAGGTCATACTATTAGGGCTACAATCTTTCATTTTCATTCTCCTAAACTGATCCAAAGCAGACTCGATCCTATCAGTTTCAAACAAAACCTCCAATAAATAGTTCAAAGTATCAACATTAGGCACAACCGCACTTTTCACCATCTCCTTATAAACAAACAACACATCTTGAAAGCCTCTCTTCTCTTTCACAAGAGCACCCAATACAACATTAAATAAATCAACTGCGGGTCTAAAACCACCCAAATTCATATTCACAAGAACCCTTACAGATTCATTAACCCTACAATGTTCAACAAAACAATGAACCAATGAAACAAGAGCATCTTTCGCATCCGGGCACCTATCTTTCACCATATTTTGACAAAACCTCTCCATTTCTTCAACATTTCCAGCCAAACCCACCTTCAAAATCATCTTATGATAAGTATCAGCAGTGTGTTGGAACCGTTTCTGGAGAGATACCCACTTGAATATCTTGACAGCAGAGTTCAAATCACTGGTGTTATCTAAAACCCGGATCAAATTATCCGGGCACAAACTATTCCTTAAAGATTGAATTTTTGAATCAAAATCACCAGTATTTGTTGTGTTCTTATCGGTTTCTGGGGAAACTGGGATGATATTGGCACATGATAGTGAAGAAATCCAAGCAGTTAAATGAAGTTTATCAAACACTTTGATGGAAAATGTTAAAGATGCAAACTTTGTAGCCATTGAAAGAGGTCATGAGCAGCTATGACAATTTTTGCATGACCCAGACGGAAAAAAAAAGCTATAAAATTAAAGATAAATCAATAGAAAGGAAGATCAAACTGACCTGAATACACTGAAAACATCGACTGGTAGAAAGAGTGATGGAGTTGAGTTCAAGCTTTGTTCTTGTTGTTGTTTCCGGGCCAGGGAAAGGGAGATGGGCCCGGCCCAACAAGTTAGATTGGGCTCCGTGCCCTGTTTTTTTTTTTTTAAATCACTTTATGAAATAATTGTAAAACAACTTTTAGATATTAACCGGTCGTACCTAAAATACTGATCCCACCAATGGAAATGTATCATGTTGTTTTTTTTTTTCTTTTTTTACTTTTTACATTTATCTTCCAAATTGGACCACGTGCTGCATAATTTCCGAATATACTATAAATGGAGTTGAAATTAATTACCAAAGATTTTTGTAGAGTACGACCTTGAAGAAAATAAAAGGTGATAGTTTAAACAATGATAGACTATGATTGGGCTTGGTTTATGGTAAAAGAGCTTTGGAGCTCCATAAGCTCATTTCCAAAATAACTCGAACACTCATAAAAGCCATTTTTGGGTTCAGAAAGCTCTTTTAAGTCTTTTAGAAGCTATCCCAAACAGACTTATATGAACTTTAACTTTCAACTTAATTTTAAGATTTTAACATCGAAATTAAATCAAGACCCCGTCAAAACTTACCGTACCAAATGTTAGTAGTGCAATTCGAATAAGAGAAATGCTAGGTTGTCTATCATTTGGAATATAAATCTGGACAAAGGACCTTTTTGTTTTTCCAACTGAAAACTTAAAGTTACTAAGACATTTTGTTTGTTTTTTAAGACATTTAATGTCTGAAACTAGGCAAAAAACAACTGGAAAAAAAAAAGCTCAAAATCTCAGCTTTTATCTGAAGACTGAAGCATATCTCTATATTTAACACATTGCTTCCAAGAATGCCCCTAAACAATTTATCAATTACATCTGTTCTTCAATCCAAAATTTTTGTCCAAATCAATCAACAAAGAAAATCCAATATTGAAAAATCAGAAAACAAACAAGATCCAATTACCACAGTTTTTTATTTCAAAAAATAAATAAATTCTAAACATTTTTTTAGCATAGAGGTTGCCGAAAACCTTGATGTTGGAGGAGAGGAGGCTGGCAACCACTTTGATTTTCAGAGAATCTAAGAGAGTGAGAGTGAAGAAGATCTAGAGAAAAGTAGAAGAAGATCCGAAGAAGAACAAGAAAAAGAGATCTAAGATTGAGAGGGAAGAAGATCTGTAGAAGAGTAGAAGAAGATCTAAAACGAGAAAAGGAGAAAAATAAAAAACAAAATAAAAAACAAAAAAAAAACAACAAAAAAAAGACCTGATAGAGAGAAGATCGGGAGAAGAGAGAAAAAGAGAAGAACAATAGTGAATAGTCTAGAGAATTCTAATTATATATTATTATATTATATTATATTATATATTAATACATAAATCTATTAATAATTAAAAGGGTATAATTGTCATGTTATAGGTTTTCAGACATTGATATTCAGACATCATAAATAAAAAACAAACACATCATCTAGATTTTAGATTTCAGTCATCATTCAGACTTCAATTAACTTCAGACATATTCAGACTTTAGAAAAAAAAAACATCGACACCAAAGTCTTTAAATAGTCTAGCATTACTATTAGAATAATTACTCTCACGTTACATGATAGAAGTCTTCTTAGAGCAACTCCAACAAACCCGTTAATTAAGGTTGTTGGAAAAGTTAGATTAGTCATATCAGTATATGTGGTTCTAACATACTCATTAAATAGTATTCTTCAATTGATAAATTATTTCTCACTCTTCAATATTGTCGAGTGATTTCTCACTTTTTAGATTTTATTTTATTACTTTTTATTGTATCTTAACAACTTTATATGATTTTAAATTTAACAACTCTTTCTGATTTCAAACAACTCATTAAAATACTTTCATTAAAATAATATAAGACTATTTATATTTGAAAAGTTTTTTGGAATGAAACTTCTTTTCTCACTCTTTAAATTACCACATAGGTAAGCAAATTGATATTTAAAAAGTGAAATTAGAAGAAGTGTTTTAGGTTGCTCTTACATTTCTTTTGTATGTTAAATTAGAAGAAGCAAATTGTGACTTGAACCCTCAGTCCCTCATTACAAATATAGATGGAGAAATGAATGATAATAAAGTCATAAATTTAAATAACAAACTTAAGTTGATATAATTTAACAATTTAAAATATAAATCAATTTGAAATCTACAATACAAAATTAACAGTAAATACATAATAATAATAATAATAATAATGTTAAAACTCTTACAAATCAAAATCCTAATCTCATGCCAAAGGTGTATGTTAGTACTTTCTTCTTGTTATAGTTGCGATGATGATTTTGTTTGTCACAAGTAATAGTTTAATACCAATAATTGCTTCAAAAAATGACATTATCATAACAAAACAAAAAAATTCAAAGCCTAATGCATTCAATATAAGGATGGCAATGGGACGAGTTCGGGGTATGGTGGCCCTCCCCGCACCTCGGTTTATTTATTTTTTGAAAGCTCATCCCCTCATAAAAGCCCTTCAATAGATGGAGTAGGGTAGGGCGAGGCGGGATATGCCTTCTCCATCCCCACCCAATTTACCTCATTTAACCAATTTATCTAAATTATTTATTAAAATCTTATAAAAAAAAAAATTGTTAAAATAATAAATATATATCCCAATGAATATGATCTAATATTTAAAGTAATTCCAAAAAACTATTGAAAATCATCTCATAAATATAAATCTCAAAACTAAATAAATACTTTCAATTATTTCAAAACATAAGCATTTAACTAAATAATAAAATAAATAAATATTATATTTTAAAATGAACGGGGCAGCGATTATAAAACCCATAGCCACCTTATACCCATTGCAGGTTTTATCATCTATCTTTATCCCCGTCCCATTCCCACTAAAATAAAACTCATCCCCAATCAATAAGTGCAGTCCCTATGGATTAGTTTGTCATCCCTAATTCAATAGTTGAATAGATGAATAATTGAATGCGAATGAGTTAGTTATCGTTTGATTATAATAGTGTTTGTTATTTAATTCCCTTACTGAATAAAGGAAATTCGCTAAAATCTTGAATAGTCTTGCTATATACTTATCAATCATTTTAATTTCATGTTTATTGATGTGTAAAGATAGAAAGCGAAAGCAAATAAGGACAATTAAATTATATGGTCCAAAATTGAGGATATGGTCATTAATTATTACAGATTTTGTTTTTGAAGAAATCAATTATTATAGATTTACTTACCTAATTTTCTTACTAGCTATATAAAGTAGAATCTCCATAAATTAATAATATTAATCTCTATAATATAATAATTTTTTCCGATCCCAACTTGGACCAATGAGATAAATTAACAATTTCGATAAATTGATAAGATAATACTTTTCAGAAAACTCCTATATAAATATGTGGTCTTATTTATATTATAAAATAATAATTTAGTTGAAATTACCTATTATTTGACTAAATTTATAATCACAATTGATTTAATTTTTTATTTATTATTAATTTAATATATTGTTAGTTGATTAATGAACATTTAATTAATTATATTAGTTGAATCTTTAGTTTGTTAAACTTATTGAATACAATTATAATGAATTTTAATTAATTAAATAGATAATCACAATAGAATTAATTTTTTTATTGGCTTAATGTATTTTTAGTTGATTAATGACATTTAATTAATTAGATTAGTTGAATCTTTAGTATGCTATTTATATATACATTGAATCATAAATGTATTTTATAAATTAATAAATTATTAATTTATTGATTAATTAATAAATTTTTAGGACATTATTAATCTATAGAGATTTTATTGTTTTCTACCGAACACTTTTTTTTTTTTTTTAGGAAACATCTAAACACTTTTCTTTCGTTTTTCTTGATTAGAACAAAGTCATTTTCAAAAAAATAAATAAATAAATAAACTCTCTTATTGATGTTTATAATTTTAGTTCAATTTATGGATTGTCTTCAATCACAAATGTATTCAACTTATCTTCCATATCTAATTTCATGAAAGAAATTACCATCTAATTTAGAATGCATGTTACATCTTCCACTTTGATTTCACTGTATTGTAAAATGCACCATGATTCAAAAATCATTATGTCCTAAGAGGTTTTTTTTTTTTTTTTCCACTTCACAATTCAGTATTCACATGTAAATGTCCCAAAAAATCATACGTGGCAGAATCCTATTGGGGTGCCCTCAAAAATTTGAATTGCCGCGCTTAAAGTCAAATGTAGAATGTAGGTTCGGGTTTTGTCATCTTATAATCCCGAGGTTCGGATTCCCACTTACTCACATACAACCTAAATCCGAACCTAAACCCTCTTTCTCTCTCCTCTGTCCTGTCTCTCTCACTTCCCATGTAAAACCAAAAAAAAATTCAAAACATTTCTTCAAATCACCCAAAAAAGCCCTTAAATCCCCACACGGCCACACCACACCCTCTCCATTCAAGTATTTTGCTTCCATTTCAAGCCGTCGGATCACTGTTCCAGTGTTTCTCTACACAACCGGGAAGCTGGACCTCACTCATTTGTGGTCACATACATGCAAGTTTGTTACTTTTTATTTATCATGTTTTGGGGTTTTTTTTTTTTTTTTTGTTTCCTTAAATTTTTGTAGACAAATATGTTTTGTTTGGTTTCGTTTGGATAAATTTTTACGAGAACATTCAACTGCCAGGTGGGGTTCCCGGAAATCAGCTCAAAGATTGATTATTTTTTGTTTAATTAATCTCTCAAAGTGTCATTATCTCTCTCACTCATGTTTTATGGACATTTATTTATTAGCTGAAATGGACAGACCATTTACGTGTTTATTTGATTCTCTTTCTTTATTATAATTTTGTTTGGTTGAGAGAGTAGTCTCTCTTTTTTTTTTTTTTTGAGAATATTACAATAATTCTGTCTCTCATGAGCCAGAAAAATTCAAGTTTTTATTTTTATTTCCTTGAACCAGATTTCCCCAATTAAATGTTTTGTTAAAAAGACTTGCAAGTTTTGAACTTTGAAGTTGAAATTCTGCAAACCCTCTCCTTTACAGTGCTTTTGAAGTAATTATTATTATTATTATTATTTTTATTATTTTGTGTATCTGAGAGGACACCCTTTTAAATTAAATGCACAACTACTCTTTGTCGCATGCAGATATGGAGGAGGAGGCTGTGATAGCTTTCACTTCAAGGGCCTTGAACCACTGAAAAATCACTCAATTTCAGGGTCTTAGATCTCTGACCAAAACCACCCTTGGATCAATTTTTTTTTTTTTTTTGATCTCTGATGTCAGTTTCTGATAAGTCTTCCATGTCATCATCATCGTCTTCAGCTTCTGCTAGAGATATTGATCCACTGTTGAAAGATTTGAATGAGAAGAAGCAGAGTTTTAGAAGAAATGTCGTGTCTATGGCAGCAGAGTTGAAGGAAGTGAGGAACCGTTTGGCATCACAGGAGCAGTCTTTTGTTAAAGAAACCCTAACAAGACAGGTTTTTGATTCTTGATTATGGCTCCTTTTCTATTCTTGGTAGTTTGAAAGTAGGAAATTTTAATGAGTTCTTTTTGTTCAAATCTTAGGAGTCAATCATTTTGTCTTTTGGGGGTTCTCTTTGTATGTGGGGTCATGCATGTGATGTGGTTTGTTTATTAAAATTGCTTTTGGTTTTTTGGTTTTCTCAGGATGCAGAGACGAAGGCAAAGAACATGGAGGAGGAGATTTGTATTTTAGAGAAGAAATTGGAGGAGAGGAATGGGCAGCTTCAGGCTTCAGCTACTTCAGCTGAGAAGGTTGACTCTCAAATTATTATTATTATTATTATTATTATTATTTTTTGGTATTATACATAAAATCTTTTGATTATGGTTTTGCTTTTGATTAATCATTTCTATGAATTGGGAACATGATTCACTAAAATAAGGTTATGTGTCATGTTGGCTGGGTTGATCTTGAATTATGATGGTGTTTTATTGCATCTTGATGTTTTTGGAGTTTATTGCATAGTCTTTGCATCTCCTCCTTATCTTTCTAGGATGCTTTTATTTTTTTGTCTTTGTTTTTTGGGTTGGGGAGCCCATTAGAGAAAAGGTGACCTAGTGTTTCCACATCATAATATTGTCTTACTTTATTTGTAGCTTGAATGGTTCAAGACATTTTTGTTTTGTTTTGTTACCTATGCTTGGTGGGAAAGTGGGGAAATAGAATTTAATCAAGAAATCCAAAAAAATTTGTAGCCATATATTAGTTTTTTTTTTTCCTCTTAGATTGATGATATAGTTTATGCAATTATTTAACTATTGTTGGCATCTTCTTGGTTCTTTTTTCTTTGCTATTCTATTCGTTGCGTTTTTCGTGTTGAATGGAGCCTATTTCCTTTAGATGAGACATAATGGGTTATACATGACAAAAAATGGTATAAATAGTTTCCACCCACTTCTTTCTTTATGATGAATTTGAATGTTTCTTGTACTTTTAGAAATAGAAATTTAGCAGTTCTATCGATAGCCTCAACTGCTGTCTGAATGACATTGATAGCCAATAATCAGCTTTGTTTAAAGAGGCATACATTATATCTTATAATGTCCTTTAAAAATATACTCAATTTATAGGAATAACAAGATTTCACGAGTTTTTTTTTTCCTTGTTAACTGTATGTAATCTGTCAATAAGATAAATTCTAGGAATCATAAATTGTCATTAAGATCCAAGAAGATTATTCCTCAGAGGTGATGAACCCCACCATTAAGCAACTAATAATTCATAACTCAACTTCTCTGCCTCATCATTATGAAGAATGTTATTGTATTGGAGGCTTTAATAAGAATCCCAAAACTACCTCACTTCTTTAACAAACCATCAATGAAAAGAAACCAAATATAGGTTTGCATATTTATTGCAAACATGGCATAATTGCTAATTTGAAGAACCCTGGATTCTAGTACATCCTTATAATTACAACATATAGTTTAGTTGTTTTAGTGGAACTTATTGGTGCAGCTTGCAATAATTATGACTAGCTGATTTGTTGGGGAATTAGATAAAAGTTTTCCATATGGTCATATCCTGTTTTCATTGCCGCTGCAAAGAATTGTGATTAACTCAACTATTTAACTTCAGGGTAGAATTGGAAAGCAATTTGCCAATATAACCATTTGGATGGCTGTACATTGAAGTACAGATGGCGTGTATTCCTCATCTCCCTACTTGATTTCTATTTGGTGCAATATATTAATGTCTCTTTGTTGCAAGTGTGTTTTGTATGTCTTTAGCTATTGTAAGCTATGTTATTACGATGTTGAAAACTTCTATTAATCTGATCTTAATCTTATTTGATACAGTACCTCAAGCAGTTGGATGATCTTAGATCACAGCTTTCAGCCACTCAAGCAACTGCAGATGCAAGTGCTATATCTGCTCAGTCAGCTGAGCTGCACTGTTTAGCATTGGTAAAAGAATTAGATGAGAAGAAGAATTCATTAAAAGAGCACGAGGATCGCGTAACTAGACTAGGAGAGCAGTTGGATAATTTGCAAAAGGATCTTCAAGCAAGGGAATCTTCCCAAGAGCAACTGAAAGATGAAGTTTTGAGAATTGAACATGATATTATGCAAGCTGTTGCCAAGGCTGGAGTTAACAAGGATTGTGAATTGAGGAAATTGTTGGATGAGGTTTCTCCGAAGAATTTTGAGACGATCAATAAACTTCTGGTTGTTAAGGATGATGAAATAGCCAAACTGAAAGATGAAATAAGGATTATGTCTGCTCACTGGAAGCTCAAAACTAAAGAATTGGAGTCTCAGGTATATTCAATCTTGAGTTAAAATCTACCCTTTTTAAGAACTGTCTCATCTTAAAACAACATTTCTTCTGATCCGTGATTCTTGTTTACTAACAATCTTCATCCTGTTTTCTGAAACAGTTAGAGAAGCAGAGACGAGCTGATCAGGAACTGAAAAAGAGAGTTCTAAAGTTGGAATTCTGCCTCCAGGAAGCCCGTGCTCAGACACGAAAGCTCCAAAGGGTAATGTCGACTTCTTTAATCTTGTATATAAAACAGATGATGGCATTGATAGCTGCAAATAAGATTTTCATGGATGTGGTCTATTATTCTCACTCTGAATTTGAAAGTAAATAGTATGTGTGAAATCATTTTGAAAATCAGCTGCATGGCATTTATCTCTTCAATCAGTTAGTTGGACCACATAAATATGTTCTACGACTACGAGTGGTCACGTTCTGTTCTATTTTACCGAGCCTTTCATGCATTCATAAACCAAATGGTCCTTCAATTATACCATTATTGTGCTCCATGATCCTGGTACAAATTCCGAGGTTGAATGCTAAGGATGAAAGAGTTATGTTCTAGTGTCCCGCATACCAAATAGACAGTTCGAAACCACAATTGCTCAACTATTTAGAATTGGAACCACGGGCAGAACTATTCTATCTGCCCAATCATTTGTGCCTGCTAATCAGCTTCCATATTCCATAAGTACTGCCCGTCTGCAGTATCCGGTTGGCGGACTAATTGCATGTATTCATGATTAAGGCCTCATTACTATTTCACCAGTCTCTACCATTCGCCATATGATATACTGGATTTAAAAGTCCGATGCATGATTGTCTTAGATTTATTTTGTTCATTGTGACAGATGGGAGAGCGGAGGGACAAAGCACTGAAAGAGCTGAGAGAGCAGTTGGCAGCTAAACAAGGTGGAGCTGTGGATAGTGAGAAAAATAATTTCTGGGAAACATCAGGTTTCAAGATTGTAGTTTCCATGTCCATGTTGATCTTGGTGGTGTTCTCGAAGCGATGAATAGCTGGGTTATTTAGCTATATCCTTGTCTGTAAAATTATATGTTAGTACCTTGAAAGTTTATGTGAAGAGTTATAGGAAAAACTTTAGAGCCATTTTGCTTGTAGAAATTCCGGAGGTAGACTGTGGAGTGTAATATCTCCTTACACAATGTCAAAAATGGAGATTTGTCTTTTTGTTAAATTCTCACAATTAGAATTGCATTGTAATAGTAACAATACTTAATGGCATTATGGCTTATCATTGTAATGGAACCTCTGATTTGATCTTGAACCATAAATGTTTGGTGCAAGCAATGGGCCCCCTTATGTTGAAGAAATTCAATGAGTTGGTGATTAATTTGTGTGGCATGGCATCCGATGCATTACAGATTTACATTTACAGGTCTCTAAAAAAGTTAAGAGTTAGGAGAATCCTGTTCCTATAAGATAAACAATCTTTAATGATATCCCCCGTGATTGGATTTACTCTATTGCTTCTATTTTCAATCACTTTGATAGACTTTTTGACTTATTTGTGTTTTTTTGTGCGCCTCTGCTGGAATCTTTACATGGCAAATGAAATTGAAATGATAGGCATATTTACCTTTGATGAATGATCATCAGTAAAATTAGAAGAATATGACATGACAATTGACAAATAGAAGATGCTTTGAAACACTTGGGTTTTGCTTTATGCTTTAAGCACATGCTGTCTCTCTTTTTGTCTTTCAAGATCCTAATTTAACCAATCTATGCCAACTTTACTACTTCAGTGCGAACATAAAACTGTGTATTCTATTAAGGATAATGTTTGGTTACTAACGGATCAGTAGGAGTGTAGCATGTGGTATTTTTTCTTTTAATTTTTATATTTATCTCACAGATTGAGCCACGTGCTACACTCTCATTGGTTGAATCAGTATTTTAAGTACTGATCTGTCGGTGCTTAAGGATTATTCTTTTATTAACAACATGTTCATTTACATGTATAAATCCATTTTTGTTTTTGCTTAAAATCCAGTAAGCACTTGAGGCAGATTAAGGCATATGATATGAATATTTGACAATGGTATGAGCTAAGTTAGTTCATTTTTAAGGTGTGTTATTGTAGAAAGCATTTGTGAACTAAAGCTGTTTCTAGAAAAGCACTTTTTAAATGTTCTATGAAATTAAAAACTGCTTTTTTTTTTTTTTTTTTTTTTTTAAATAGAAATAGAAATATATATATATATATATATATATTAAGTGCTTCTTAGTAAAACACTTTAAATGTAATTTTAAATCCAAAAAACAAAATAAACCCAAAAACATTTTTAATCTAAAAGTGTTTTTATATGGCAAATACACTCTCAAAAATGTTATAATTAGTCTCTCTTACAATGATTCCTTTACAAGTATAATTATTATAAGCACTGCCACAATAATGGACATCACCATTCAAAACTAATGCAAGAATTATAGTTGAGTGGCCTCTAATACACATCAAGATATGGTCCAAGTAAATAATTCATCCATTAGACATAATTCTTTCCAAAAACCATATCTATAGTATTAGTATAAGGTTCCTTTCATGATTAGGACCGTCCTAACTAGAGAATTTTCGATTAGTATAGCACTATTGCCCTTTGTAAGCAACACTCACTCAAGTCACTACTACTCACTAGATTTCTAAATGAATTTGATCACTCAAAAATTAGAAATAAGCAAGGCTGCACATACAACTACTTAAAACTCCAAAACATTTGAAAGATATACAATACCAAAATTTCCTATTGTACATTCAACCATAAAATTATAAATGGAGTAGCCTACTACTATTGAACATATTAATGTATGTTTGAACTTTGAACTAGAAATTAACTTGTACCTTAAAAGCAGTAAACATCTCTACATCTCCAACAAGCTCAAGGAGGCAAGCCAATGAACATCTATCTAATCAGGTGCCTTTTTTTCTCATTCAGCCTTGTGGAATTTCTTGTTTGTTTCCTGCAGAATTGGGTTGTGTTCTATACAATGCCTGGACTGCTGCAATTCCTGATTCTTTTGGTCAAAACATGAGCTCAATGTACATATGTGACAAGTGCTTGATTTTACATTTCTAGGATGATTATTATTCCAGCAACAAATGATGTTACCAAAGCAAAGCAACCAATGAAGGATGGTTGTTTCCTAGCAGCTGACACTGATGATGAAGTGTTGGTAATTGGAGTGCCATCGGACCCGACAACTGTTGTGGGGTTGCTTGAATTCAGCACAGATGGTGGAGTAACAGAGCTGCCAATACATTACATACAAGGTTAATTGAGTTTCTCCAAGTTGAAACATAAGAGGTACCTAAACCATATTGACTTACCCTGATGCCCCTGCAGGTCCTGGTGATGTTATTGTAGTAGGTGGAGGTTGAATTGTAGTTGGTGTTGGTGTTAATGGTGTTGGTGGTGTTTGTGTTGTTGGTGGTGTTGTTGATGATGGTTGTGATGTTGTCGACGAAGCCGATGATGGGTAAATACAAGTACCAGTGCCTGCATATATCAAAAATCATTTGAAGATGTCAAAAATTATGTATATATCAAACAACAAAATTGACTAAATAAGAAATATTCTCACTTGGATTGGTGTTAACAATAGTAGCAGTGCCTCCAAAATCACAACTAGTTGGTGATGGATTCTTCTGATAATAGCTATTGAAAGCAAAAGAGGCATGGTTTTGAAGAGTGATGGGATTATAACAACTCCCACCTTGTTGAATGAGAGAACAATCAGCACCACCAAGTCCACAAGCATAGTCTAGTGCTGATTGGAGAGCAGTCTCTAAAGCTCCAGTCTTGGCCACACACCAGCTTTGTCCTGGAGTTGCTGGAGCATTATTCGTGATGGGTGCAGGCGGCGCCACCACCGGAACATTCCCTGTTGTTGGAGCAGGGTATGTCGTAACCGGATTGGTTATTGGTTGTTGTCCTCCTCCAGGCACTGTGATTGGTGCTGGTGGTGGGGGATTGTTGATTGGCAATGGTGTTGAAGCTGCTGGATTGGTGGTGGGGGTCACAGTCACCGGATTAGTGGCCGGAACTGTAACAATTGTTGGTGTTGGATTGTAGGTAGGGAGTGTGACTGGTGATGGAAAAATTGTGTCATGTGAAAGTGATCTAAGATTGTTTCCTGTACAAGAAAACAAAGGATCATCAAGTATAGAAAACATGAAAATTAGTGAAGCAACAAGGGAAATTGAGTTTTCAAGTGTTTAGTGTGACACTTACCATAAGATGAGATAGTGAGAGTTGATAAGATGAATAGGAGGAACAAGTACTTGCAAGTTGAAGCTGCTCCAGCCATTTTAATTAATGAGAGAGAGAGAGAGAGAGAGAGAGGGAGAGGGGTGTGTGTGTTTTTTCTGGTCGAGGGAGAGTGACAGTAGATGGATACTTAATGAGATTTATAAAATATATATACTAACAATGGAATTATTAACGACCTGTTTATTTTGTATTAAACAATTAAAATATATTAAAATAATATAATATATTTTTTATATTTTAATTATTTCGTATTTATTAATATATCATATTTGGTGATATTAATTTATATTATATTTAATAAAAAATATTTATTTTAATAAATTTAGAATATTGATAAAATATATATTATATTGTTACTATTTTTTTTAATTTTAAAATTATATAGAAAATATTTATTTTACTTAAAAAAAATATTATTTATTGAAATTTTTTATTTCGATTAAAATGAATATTTATTAATTTATTCATAATAAGAGTATTTAAAATTAATTATTAACTATTTTTTTAAAAAAAATTATATTTTTTTAATACAATAAAATACAATAAAATTATACATGAATAACTTAATATGATATAATACGGTGCATCACCAAACATATGTTTGTATTAATGATAAACAATACAATACAATCAAATATAATCCAATACGATGTGTCAAATAAACCTGAACGAAAATTTGTACGGTTTCACTAATTTCAACCGATTTCAACCGGTTGGAATCAGTGAAACCGTACGATAAATTTGTGCGTTATTCTGCACTAGAAAGTTACTATATATATAGCAGTTATCAGGTGTGGGATCATGTATGAATTTTTCGTGTGAGATCACGGTTTATCACATGTGATAAGACGTATAAATTTTTAACAAGGTTTATTACATGTGATAAACTGTAATCCCATACAAAAAATTCGTACAGGATATCGACTTGATAATTCATATATACAGTCTCGTTCACATTAGTGCGCACTGATGTAACTATATCAGTATCAACGCATATGGACCATTAATTATGTAGAAGCTTTGAGCCTTTGACAAATGCATACACTTTGAGTCAAAATATGTAAATCTAATAGTTCACATTTTTCGTCTTAATATAAAATATATTAGGACGAACTTACAATAGAAAAATTGTATGTATGTATATATATATATATATATATATATATATAAAGAGACAAGGTAAAAAAGTGTTTGAAGATAAAAGTGGAAGAGAGAAAAGAAAAGAAAAGAAAGTAAAAGAAGTTTGCTTTGTGATGCAGGATGGGGGTGGAAAGAAAGGAAGAAAGAATCAACCATGCTTTTGTGCTGCTTTATAAAGCAACATGACTAGGCAAGATTTTCTATACCCATCCATCACCCACCCACATGCATGTACACTACACAAGCATGTGAAAATAAGTTCCTATATTTTGTACAAATGGAATTAAGCTAAGATTTTTGGGAATCAATATAGGGTGGTTACTTTGTCTAGATCATTATCAAAAAAGAAAAAGAAAAAAAAAAAAAAGAAAAGAACAAAGTGATATGTTGTTCTCTCTTTTAACTTCTTTTATACCTATTGTGACAAATGTTGACCCCCAATCCATGCTTCAAAGAACTTAGAATATTTGTTGGGTTTCATACCTTATAACTTAGGTCATTTCAATTTGCCTTATTTGGGGTAACACCTTTTCATATCTAATCAGAGATAATATGATATTTTTAGTCTTAAATTAACTATCCCATATGGTTTCCCTGTTAATATTATTAAAGATCTAAACTTTAATCTAATTTATATCTTAATTTATAATGTAACAGTCTCATTTAATTGATATGTGAACAAATATTAATTTCACTTGACATTACAGAAAATATCATAAATGAGATTTTTACTCTTTCCTGCTCTTGGTACTTGTGGGTGTTTTAATACATCATGTTACCTCATTCATCTTGTTTTTTTTGTGCTTTAAAAGTTGGATATTGATTAAAATGCAAAAGTAGAAAACTTTGCCAATTTGTTATGATGCATTTAATTATGTGTTAATCCAACAAAAAAAGAGGTTGTTATGAAAGATATGAAATTTGTTTGGACAAGCTTAAAAGAGGAGGATATAGATAGATAGAGATATATATGAAGTCAATTTTGGCTTAGCTCAGCCAAAAAACATATCAAGAATTAATAAATTAAATTAATACAAGCACAAAAGCAAAGGAAAAAAATGACAATGCCTTTCTGGGTTTGGGGCTCGATATCTCTAATCTCTTTCAAAAGTTTTCTGGCAGCTTCTGCCTTATTGGGGTGTTGCTTGGATAAGCCCTCAAATTAATAGCCTAGGCCCATCACTGTCTGTCCACTACAAAAAATAAACAAACATAAAAGTCTGATTTGCTGCAAAGTACTCACAATCTCGCACAAATGGGAGCACTGACTTTACTCAAAGTGAATACTTTAACTATGAATGAGATGAGGTTGGTCCGATGGTAAATCTTTTTATATATACACCATGAAGTTACGGGTTTGACTCCCCAGGAAAACCCTCAATTTATGTATTTATGTAATAATGTAATACTTCATAAAAGAATAAAAAAAAAAATTCAACTATCTACGGTTAGATTTATTTTCTTTTATTTAATTAATGACTGTCATAGATTTGTCGAAACCTGGGGAGATCTATTCAAGGGGAGAGGAGCGGTCAACTCATATTTTAGGGTTTAATGAACAAAGGTGGACATATATTTACAAATACCAGAGTTCAAGAGCTTCATTTTGAAGTGTCTAACCACAAAACCCATGACCCTTGGTGATCTAAGTTCTTTTTGGTTGAGCTTTTGATAATCTTTTGACTTATGATATCATTATTGATAAAAGGGTGATTCAATTGAAACCATTTCCTTTTTATTGCCTTTCTTGTTTGGTAATAATCAATTACAAGTATTATATTTGTCCTATAAAAGTCATATCATTATATCGTATGATTCAAGTACCTTTTCAATGATTCAGAAAAATCAATATCTTATGTCAATATGAGAGTTCTTGACGAGCTTACAAAATAAAGAGTGCTTGTAGGATTTGAGAGAAACTTCAGTACTGAGGTAAAACATGATGTTGCACATCTAACCAGTGATATTTAGACATATTATTAAATTTTACAAACCCAAAACCACGTCATAAACAATATTGACAGGTCATGATTTTTTCTAACCTTCATCTTCGTCTTTCTCTTAGTTCTCACAACCTCTCACCTTCCGACATTCATTTTTATCTGAGATTTTGAGTATCTCCATCTCTAAATTTTAAAAACCTCTCGGCTAAAGATTTCGTATATTTGTATATAGTTTTTTTTTTTTCTTCTTCTTCTTCTATAAACCTGAAAACATAAAAAAATTCTGTTTTGCTTTATTGACTGAAACTAAAAATAAAATAAAATAAAATAAAAAGTAAAAAAGGAATGGATGCCATCATTGAAGGAGACTTCACCGAAAGAACTACTACCTATCTACCCCGCCAATTAGTGCTTCCGCTGAAAACAAGAGGAGACTAGCCTCCTCGGTTTTTTTTTTTTTAAATTTTTTTTTAATTTTTAATATGTTAAATATAGAAAATAAATGGAATGAGAGGAAATTTTGTTGGTAAAAGGAAGGAGGAAAAGAGAATGAGGCTAAGTTGGAACTTGGAAGAAAAAAAGTAGTTGTAGAGAAGGTGAAGATGAAGGTGAGAAGGTGAGAAGGTGAGAAGGTGAACAGAGATTTATAATCTTTCAATATTTTTATGATGTGGCTTCGGTTTGTAAAATTTAATGACATTGTCTAAATATCAATGGTTAGGTGTGCCACATCATGCTTTACCTCGGATATACTTAAGTTTCTCTCTCTCGTAGGATTTATATCTTTCATTGTTATTTTCCAGATCACCATAAAACAAATTCCTATTAAATATATATATATATATATCCTTTTTGATTTATACCATTCATTAAAAAGAGTGAAATTAGTGTAGTTTTCTAATTTCTACTTAGATTAATTGTCAATGTTTTTATTGATTTATAGTGTAGAAGAAAGAGTGGGGACTACCCATGTGAAATTATAATCTATAATTCTATATTGTGATTTTATTTGCTTTCAAATTGGCGGTGAATCAAAAGCAACTTGTCTGACAAGAGAGAGTGGGAAAGATAAGGTTTTTATAAACTTTAATTGGAAGGCACTTTTTATATATAAATGTCATCCAACTCATTTATGGACTTATGGGGTCGTTGCATATTCAATTTTAGTAAAAACTTGTACCTGTAATGTCATCAACTTAAACCTTTTTGTTTTTTTGTTTTTTTATTTTTATTTTATATATATATACCATTTGGGTGTAGGTCACTCGAACATAAAAATTTATCGGATTCAGAGACGTACCTTTAAAGGGGCTAATAAAGATTAAAGATTTAATTTTAATTACTATTTAAAGTAGAAAAAATGATTTTCTTTTTCTTTTTCTTCTTTTATAATAACAATTCATTTTCTAAATTTGCTCGTCTTTAAATTAAATATGTTATGGTGAATATTATGGTTTTAAATATTTTATTTTGTTTTAATATTTTAGGGTTACAATAATTTAATCCAATCTTAAATTTATAAATAACGACATTGTTAAATGAATTTCATTAAATTTCTCCAAATATTATATTAGTATATTTCGAATGAATCAAACTAATATAATAATAAAAGAACATTGTATATTTAAATTATTATTTTTTGATAAGTTTTATTTTTTGAAAAATCACAGATATTATTTAATTAGTATTCGTATTTGCATTTCATATCTCTCTTATAATTTGTTTTGACTTTTTAAAAATAAAATAAAATTTGGTAACGTAATTATGTAGAATATACATTTTAAGAAAATCTCACTATGTTCTCCTAACTAGTTGATATCGATTTTTAGTAAAAACCAAAAACAAAAAACATTCTAATCCACCATGATCTTCAATCCTGGTTACATGTTTGGTTGAATTGAATAAATGTTATTCACAATTAAGTCATATTAATCGGTGGTAACTAGGACTTGTTGAGAGAGTCTACAATGCACCTAATGCATGGTGCATCTCCCACTGCAATTTATATGCTTATTGGCATTGGCAGCATAATGCCAATAGATTTGCTAGTATGATACTATGATTGAATCAAATAAGATGGAAGGGTTCTATTTTCCATCTTATTGTTGGACAAAGATCTGAGTTCAACAAGTTTTGGATGATTTTATAATATGTGGCAATTGCCATTAGTATATGATCAAGATTTATTACTAACTAAAAATTACTAGTCTATATCGTTTATGTAAAAGCTCAAATCAACAAATGGTCCTTTTGTAAACTCTATTTCACATATAGAATCTTCTATTTTGGGGGTTGAACATTATCTCTATGCTTCTCTGCTTTTGTGTTATTTTCTTTCGTATTTTTTTTTCCGTTGCAGAATAACCTAATCCATACTTGGGGCTTGGATTTTCAGCTCGGTTATTGTGCACAAGTAACTTTTGTAGTCCTCTTAACTTAAATGTTTTTACCCTCTTGATCATGCTCATACTAATGATGTTTAATATACTTTTCAGGGTGAATGAACCAAAAATGTCAGTGTGGTTGATTCCGAGTACATAGTTCATCTAGGTCTTCCTACACTCTGTCTCAACTGATGAACCTGAGGCAAGCACTCCTCGAATTCATATCAATAGGTCTTACAACAATGATGTTTTATTTCTCACTTTGCAGCATCTGCTTCATGCAGTTAAATTCCATTGGCAAGCTACATCTTATCAGAAGGAGCATTTACCAAACTCAGAAGCTTTGGTATGTATTTTGAACCTGAAGTTGTCTTGTATCTCTTATCTCATTCATGTATTCCTTACATCATGGTTTGTCGACTTTCGAATTGCAGGCTCCATCTCAGTACCACAGATACGAATATAGACCCCAGGTAAGACAACAGTCCTTCAATGAAATGCAGATCTTCAGAAAACGATGGAAAAATGCAGTAGAGGAGGACAAATGTTGGGTTGATCCATATCAACAATTAACAAACCAAACCAGTCAATAATTCTATCTATACTATAAAGCATTAATAGACTAAAAACCAACAGAAACTCTATTCACAGATTACCAACCATTCAACAATTCTTTCGACCGCCTCAAACATCATAGAACAGCTGATCTCAAAGATGTTGTAGCCATGGAGAAAGCTGTTGAGAATTCTCCTTTGTAATTTGCTTCTTCAGATTTTTTCTTTGTTTAGAATTTTAAGAACCATCTTCTCTGCATAGAAGAAACAGGAGATGGAAAGTCTTTTGTTTTTGGTGTTTTATTGATTTTTTATTTTTATTTTTTTTTCATGGAATATATATTTTTTGTACATTTATATTTTTGATCTCAGCTTGTGTTTATGTAACTGAAATGATCATATAATGACAATATTAGTTTACTTGTATAGCAATATCAATTTAACCATTGACTAAATTTGATTTTTAAAAAAATAAAAATACCCCTACCATTAACAAATTACACAATTAGTCAAAAATTAGTTTTCACTTCTCAAATGGATGATGGAAATCTAAATTTTTTAAACTTAACCGTCAACCGAATTTGATCGTTAAATGTATCAAAATATCCTAACATCAACAAATTACAACCGTTAATCAAAAGTTTGATCTCAAATGAACAGTTCAAAAAAATGTCCCTAGGGTTTTAGTTTCTCTAGGGTTTTACTCTTTCTCTCTAAAATAAAAAATGTCCCTCTACCGCCTGCTCCTCCGCTCCCTCCACCACCACCACAACCACCACCGCAGCGCCTCCGCCTCCCTCACCCACCATTTCCACACCCGCCACCCCACCACCACCAGCCCGAATCCTAATTCTACTCCCTCTATCGCACGCACTTACGCCTTCTCCTCTGCCGAAGAGGCCGCCGCCGAGCGCCGTCGCCGCAAACGTCGACTTCGGATCGAGCCTCCTCTCCACGCCATCCGCCCCAATCCCCAGTACCCTCCTGCGCGCGACCCCAACGCACCCCGTCTCCCGGACTCCACCTCCGCGCTCGTCGGGTCCCGCCTGAACCTCCACAACCGGGTCCAGTCCCTCATCCGCGCCAGCGACCTTGATGCCGCCTCCTACACGGCACGGCAGGCTGTGTTCTCCAACACCCGCCCCACCGTCTTCACCTGCAACGCCATCATCGCTGCCATGTATCGTGCCAAACGTTACAATGAGGCTGTCGCCCTTTTCGCTTTCTTTTTCGAACAGTTTGAAATCGTGCCTAATGTCGTTTCGTATAATAACTTGATTAATACTCATTGTGATGAGGGTAGAGTAGATGAGGCGTTGAGAGTTTATAGGAAGATCATTGAGACTGCTCCTTTTAGTCCTAGTCATGTTACCTATAGGCATTTAACGAAGGGGTTTGTTGATTCGGGTCGAATTGATGAGGCCTTAAACTTGTTGAGGGAGATGTTGAATAAGGGGCAAGGGGCGGATTCATTGGTTTATAACAATTTGATATTCGGGTATTTGAATGTGGGGAATTTGGCTAAGGCGAATGAGTTGTTCGATGAGTTGAAAGAGAGGTGTGTGGTTTACGATGGTGTGGTGAATGCAACTTTTATGGAGTGGTGGTTTAATCAGGGGAAGGAGAACGAGGCGATGGAGTCTTACAAGTCGTTGTTGGATAAGAATTTTAGGATGATTCCTGCCACTTGTAATGTGCTTTTGGAGGTTTTGCTCAAGTATGGGAAGAAGGCGGAGGCGTGGGCATTGTTTGCACAGATGTTAGATAACCATCAAACGCCGACTGTCCAAGCTGTGAATTCGGAAACGTTTAATATTATGGTGAATGAATGTTTTAAGCTTGGGAAGTTTTCTGAGGCGATTGATACATTTAAGAGAGTAGGGACGCATCCAAAATCTAAGGCTTTTTTAATGGATGTTGCAGGATACAATAACATTATAGCGAGGCTTTGTGAGAATGAAATGTTAGAGGAGGCGGAGAAGTTGTTTGGAGGGATGTCTACAACACCTGATGTCACTACTTTTAGGACATTGATTGATGCTTACTTGAAGGTGCAGAGAATTGATGATGCATTGCGGTTGTTTAATCAGATGGCGGCCTCTGGTATGAGGGTGGTCTTGAGTTTTGGGACTAGGGTGTTTAGTGACCTCATTAGCAATGGTAAGGCTGCCGAGTGTGCACTGATTTTAATTAAAATGGGAGAGAAGGATCCTAAACCAGACTTTTTGATATATGATGTTGTGGTAAGAGGGCTGTTGAATGAAGGTCTATTAGACTTGAGCAAGGATGTGATTGATCAAATGATGAGTATGAGTGTTGGTATTACACCGACACTGCAGAATTTTGTATGTGAGGCTTTTGGGCAAGCTGGGCGAGGTGAGGAGATTGAGGAAGTTTTAAATGCTGATAGGTATGCTCCACTTCGTCCACCATCTAGAATGACTGGACCACCCCGAACAACAGTACAGCAGCCTTTAGGTCCCAACCAAACATCAGGACAGCAGCCTTTTGTATCCAATAGCAGATTCAATCAAATGTCGGGACAACAGCCTTTTGCATCCAATAGCGGATACAATCAAATGTTGGGACATCAGCCTTTTGCATCCAATAATGGACCCAATAAAACGTCAGAAAAGCAGCCATTTGTATCAAATACAATTGCTCAACAGCAGCACTTTGGAAACAATCAAATGACAGGGGAGCAGTCTCTAGGACCAAATCAAACGGCAGAACCACAGAACTTATAAGTTCATAAGCTGGAGTCAAATTCTACTCATTATGTTAATGATTGTTTTCTAAGATCATGGCAGTTAATATTCTGTTCTTATTAGAAGAATATCTTGCAAATTTTCTTTTATTTGCGAATTGCGACTTGTTCAAAGCTGGACTCTTTTTTGTTGTTGCATTTTACACCATTCAATAGCATAGCTAAATTTATCAACATTATGTTTGGATTTGTATTGATGATCAAAATCAGGAGGAAAAATTCATTTTGCTAATGCATGATTTAGAGTACAGCTATATAGCTTGTTCTCAACTCTCAAGTTTCTGTAGGCCAGCTTAATTGAAGATTGGGTTTTGTACTCTTTGACTCTGAAACTTCCATCCTGAAAATATTATAGTCTTAAAACAAGAAAAACAGTTAACATCATGAAAATAGAACATTCAACAACAACGAGTTGGCTGTAATGATTCTTTGATTTAACTTGTTATTAAGTTTAGATACTAAAGTTTAAAGACAAACATTTTCTTGATTGCTTTAGTGAGCATCTTTGCTTCCTTGATATACTTATGTGTAAAATTTTGTGTCAGAATGATCCAAAGCCTTCAAAGAGCTTGTTAGCCATCTCGGTTGGAATTAAGCATAAAGAAATAGTGGACAGAATTGTTCGAAAGGTTTGGTCACTTCTCTTGTTCCTCTTTTCCTTCCATAATTATCTCAGTTGATCGCTGTGCAATATCAATTTTTTTGGCTGCAGTTTCCCCAAAAAGGATTTGCAGTGATGCTTTTCCATTATGATGGTATTGTAGATGAATGGAAAGATTTATCATGGGCTGATCGTGCCATACATTTATCTGCTGCGAATCAAACAAAATGGTAAATCTTAGTTGATATCAAAGTTGTTGTTTTCCTTGATTTAAGTGATCATTCTTATGCTTATGTACACATGATTTCTAAATTAGATGGTGCTTTATGATGTGATAGGTGGTTTGCAAAATGTTTCTTGCATCCAGACATTGTTGCCGAGTATAATTATATATTCCTATGGGATGAGGACATTAGAGTTGAGCATTTTAATCCAAGACGGTAAGCATCATCCATTTAACTCTTGTGATCGAGTTCTTAAAGTAGTCATCTGTAAAATCTGTGAATAGTGATTGTGAATATCATCAATTTGAACTTATAAACTTTTCTCTCCACCGTTTAAACCTTGTTGTGATAACATGAATTTATTTATTTTCATGATGTAAAGATATCTAATTCATATTTACGCAAAACATGAGTCAACACTAATGCTCTAACGGGAATTTCTTACATTTAGTCTCTTTCTCTCTACCCCTTTTATAAAATAACTTGGGAGTTGCTCCAATAGCCCTAGGGGCCAAGTAATGTAGATGGATTTCGTGACCTATTTGGTTGTGAAACTGACTGGTAATTCAACTTTGGAAACTATCTATAGGCCTTAGGGAGGATTTTTTATTTTTGATTTTTGATTTTGAGAGCTCTCTTGCTCCTGGTTCTTATCCTTAACAAACTTTTTTCTTTAACATACAGGATAAAATGATTTGACATTTCTGGAAGTATACATAAATACTATTCAGAGATTCTTTTTATGTAATTTTAATTCTTCACTTGTAGTTAAAATATTATTTTCTTTGCAAGTAACAGACCCTAGGTGATTCAGATCACATTGAAAATATTGAAATATTTAAGTAGCTACTTGTAAAATTATGTGTATGCGTGTTTATTGCTGGATTTCATATCTTGAATACCAAAACTTTTGTAGATATCTGTCTATTGTTAAGGAAGAGGGACTTGAGATATCTCAGCCAGCACTCGATCCTGCTAAGTCGGAGATACATCATCAAATTACTGCACGTAGCGGAAAAAAGAGAGTGCACAGGTCAGTATCAAGTGAATCAGCTTTAGTGTTCTATTTAATCTTAATGTACTTTTTTGCCGAAGATGTTGGTAAAATTTTAGTAAGGATAAATATATATCAATTTGTAAGCAAACAGTTATTTTGTTTCCCAAAAATTGGATTTCCTGCATAAAATTTTCCTCTTGGAGCTCTAGTCAATTTTTACCTCTTCTATCGGTTCACAAGAATCGAAAATCTTAATAAATTATACTGTAGGCATACTATAGACATTTCATCAACTGTTTACATCTTTTGCTACAGAGGAGATATCCGATGAATTCGACCGTTTTGGTTGATTTCTTAACAGGAGAATGTATAAGTTTAAAGGCAGTGGAAGATGCGATGATCACAGCACTGCTCCTCCATGTATAGGGTAAAGGCATAGACTAACTGGTTCCTTTCATATATTAATTTTTTAACCGTTCCTTTCTTATTATGATAATGTATTTTCTTCGGTTTCTGGTATGAAAAAAAGAACCGATTATTAAAGAGCAGAGAAGTAGTGTTGTTCTTATGCGGAAAATAAATCTGTTATGCAGTTGGGTGGAAATGATGGCACCTGTGTTTTCGAGAGCTGCCTGGAGATGTGCATAATATATGATTCAGGTAAAGAACTTCAAACAAAATAGTCAATGATATTGGGAATATGATCGGTGGGTTATTGAACATTTTTTAACATAGGTGGCAACCACCATTATTTAAATGAGAATTCGATCACTCTGATATGGAAAAATTGAGCACACAACCGCGATTTATATGCTTATTGGCATTGGCAGCATAATGCCAATAGATTTGCTAGTATGATACTATGATTGAATCAAATAAGATGGAAGAGTTCTATTTCCCATCTAATTGTTGGACAAAGACCGAGGTCAATGAGTTTTGGAGGATTTTATAATATGTGGCCATTGCCATTAGTATATGATCAAGATTTACTGCTAACTATAAATCAATAGTCTATATCGTTTAGGTAAAAGCTCAAATCAACAAATGGTCCTTATGTAAACTCTATTTCACATATAGAATCTTCTATTTTGGGGTTTGAACATTATCTCTATGCTTCTCTGCTTTTGTGTTATTTTGTCTCATACTGTTCTTTTTCTGTTGCAGAATGACTACCTGATCCATGCTTGGGGCCGGGATTTTCAACTCAGTTATTGTGCCCAAGTAACTTTCGTAGTCCTTTTTAACTTAAATGTTTTTACCCTCTTGATAATGCTCATACTAATGATGTTTAATATACTTTTCAGGGTGAACGAACCAAAATTGTCAGTGTGGTTGATTCCGAGTACATAGTTCATCTAGGTCTTCCTACACTCAGTGTCTCAACTGATGAACCTGAGGCAAGCATTCCTCGAATTCATATCAATATCATAATTTTGAGACTAGATTGGCTTAATATGCCTTGTGCAGAATGATTTTGTATCTCGATTCTCCATTTGTATTGTTTACGATGTTAGGACATGAAATTGTTATTGCTAAAATTTACAACAGTGATGTTTTATTTCTCACTTTGCAGCATCTGCTTCATGCAGTTAAATTCCATTGGACAAGCTACATCTTATCAGAAGGAGCATTTACCAAACTCAGAAGCTTTGGTATGTATTTTGAACCTGAAGTTGTCTTGTATCTCTTATCTCATTAATGTATTCCTTACATCATGGTTTGTCGACTTTCGAATTGCAGGCTCCATCTCAGTCCCACAGATACGAATATAGACCCCAGGTAAGACAACAGTCCTTCAATGAAATGCAGATCTTCAGAAAACGATGGAAAAATGCAGTAGAGGAGGACAAATGTTGGGTTGATCCATATCAACAATTAACAAACCAAACCAGTCAATAATTCTATCTATACTATAAAGCATTAATAGACTAAAAACCAACAGAAACTCTATTCACAGATTACCAACCATTCAACAATTCTTTCGACCGCCTCAAACATCATAGAACAGCTGATCTCAAAGATGTTGTAGCCATGGAGAAAGCTGTTGAGAATTCTCTTTTTGTAAATATATATTTTTTATACTTAGGGAAATTCTTGTACATGTATATTTTTTGGGATGGATTTTGACATTATTCTAATAAGAGTGCTAAATGCAGTCTGGTTGATTACTTGATTATCAAGTGAGTGACAGATCTGTGTCACAAACACAATCACCCTAGGTGGGAGTGTGGGACACTCATGATTGTATTTAGCTTTCACTCATTCTAGTTTGATGCTTGATTTAAAATCAGTAAATATTTTCCAATTAAAGCAAACAAAAGAAACGAAAGTGCTTTTGGGTTTCGAAGAAGATCCGTAGAATTGAGTGAATTGACATAAAGTGTTCAACAAAAGTCTTCTTTTCATGAGTCTTCGTGGAACTCAGCATATGAACAAATTGACGTAGAAAGATTTAGATGTAATATTCTCTTAAATTTCCTGGAATCTCAAGGGAAATGAAACAATCATGTATATATAAAATATGTTTAGGCAAGAGAATGTTATCAAATTCATATATAATCTTTACTGAGATCATCTCTACAGGCTACATCTACATAAACTATATATATTTATCAGCAATGGCAACGCTCTTCTCAAAGATAGTCACTGATATTGATGTTACGAGAAGCTTATCAATTCCGACAAGTTCATTGGGTTCGATACCTTTCGAAGAAGGCCATTTTATGGATATGAATGTTTATGATGATTGTGGCCGATTCTGGGTCTTTCGCTGCTCAATTCAACAGATGGGCAGTGAAGATCGTGTTCTTTCTGTGAATTGGATTGAATTTGTTCGGCACAAAAACGTTAGAGTGGATGATAAAGTTATTTTCCTTGAAGAAACCTGCATCAATGATCCAACCACAGGAGCAAAGATCAAAATCGAAGTGAAACGAAAAATCAGATTATATGGCCAAGATATTTGGGCTGATGTAAAGTAATCTTATACGTGTGATCGTCAGTGCCAGCCCACGGAGGGGTTCACCAGGTGCAACCGTCCCGAACCCTAATTTTTTTATATTAAAATCGGTATGTATTATTGGGTTTTGAGGGCCCAAAGAAAATTGAATTATAATAAATGATCCAATTCGTTTTTGTTTTAAATTATATATATATATAATATATTTATAAAAATGGGCCCAATTCATTTTTGTTTTAAATTTTATATATATATATATTTATAAAATAGGTCCAATTCATATTTTTTATAATATGTATATGTGCCGCAAATGAATGGTCAAATTATTTTTTTAATTATATATATGAAATATATTTAAAAAAATCAGATTTCTTAATAAAAGGGACAAATTTTGTTCAAAAGGGGCCATTTCAAATTTATTGCCCCGGATCTCAAATACGTCAACACCAACCCTGACATAGTTATATATGGATCGGAAGAAAAAGAGAAAGAAAAAAAAGGGTACTTACACTCCAATATATGAATAATCTAGGGCTGTCGTCACCATTAAAGTCGGGTGCGATCTACATATAAGAAAAGAAATATTTTAATATATATATAGAGAGAGAGAGAGAGTAAATTGAATTACCATGGATCCAGCAGTAATATAATTCATAGGTTCAATTGGGCCACCCTGAACCCAAACATTAGCTGTGGTGATTTTTGGTACTTGTGCACTCCACCAGTAAGATTGTACAAGGAAAAAAATCCCTCTCTCCACGAAATTTCTCTCCAACGCGTCTTTCCATGCTTACAAGAGCTAAATGAGTCACGTCAACGTTTCAAGATAACAATAACTGTTAGTGAAAAAAATTGCTTAATATCATTATTCATTAGTCTCTTGTGTTTTTCGGGTTAAATACACACAGACCTAGTGGTGACAACGTGGACCGATATATTAGCATATTTGTACCGGGTTGAAAGAGTACGTTTTTGAAAACGGGCTCGGTCCGATATTGCACAGCCAGTTGCCGTGTTGTGTCAGGTTTGGTCCGTTTTCAAAAACGGAGGGCCCGGCAACCAACATGTGTCAATGGGTCGGCATGCAGCCAACAAAATTTTTTTTTAATTTATTTTTTTTTTTAATTTAAATATTTTAATTTCAATTGTATTACATTATAATATTAGATTATACTAGAGTTATCTTGAACTTCTAGTTACCTTCTAGAATGTGTAGCACCGACTTCAACATAAACGACATTCGATTGTCAATAATTCGATTAATTCCACAAAATTATCTTAAATTTTAAGTTTATCTTTGATTTATTATAAAAGTAACTACAAAAAGACTTGTATTATTAGTACTAGAAACGTCACCGCTGATGACTATAAACGAAAACATAAGTAATTGTTGACATCCCACATGTCAAGTACGGGGCACGATCACAATTTACAAAGCTACAGCTTTAAACACATGACAACAAAAACTTGCCCTCTCTTAAATTATCAGTCGCCAAAAACCAAAGATCCAGCACTCCATAATTACTTCTCGTCTATACAAAACATTTACAATAATTGCACTATCCAATTCTCATTCCAAAATATACTATAAAAAAATATCTCAGTTTGAAGGAATGAGCAATGAAAATATTTCATGGTGAAGTAGACAACACACTTTTCTCGTTTATACATGATCATCCCCAATCAATAGTAAACCTGTCCTTTCTGCTATCTCTGGTCATAGATCCAGCACTCTGGTCATATCCTTTCTCACCTTACATATACACTGGCATACCCACAATAGTTTGACGTATAGAATTTGTAAGAGCTGAATATAAAAGGTCCCGATATTTGCACAAAGCTTAGTTGTCTTTCATATACCTTTTCTACATTTACGTGGATTTAATTTGGGTGCAAGGTGAATCACTTATTAGTTATTACCATTGTTATCATTTTGAAAATATTTTCTACTTCTATTTTCTCCAAATCTTCTAAACTGAGCTAGACAAGAACCCAAAATTTAAGCAACAATATTTCCACTAAGGGATGCATTTTTATGCTTTCAATATCTCCTAAACAAAACCCATTATTCTCAGTTCTAAAGTAACCCATTTCATCACTATTGAAATTAATGCATATTCTAAACACTAGTCTAGGGAAAAGGAAGTTCAAGTTGTATTTTGACTACTAACTTGGACAACTAAAACTACAACAAGAGAAGTTTAAGTTGAAATTGAGCAAGTCTAATTAAGAGTTACAACTATATTTGAACAACATTGAATAGTCAAACTTTGAATAATTTTGAAGAAACTCCAAGAAGACCAAGTCGGTTATGCAAACAGCCATGGAGAAGACTTAGCTGGATTACATCAAATGGAGCATGTTTTTAGCCAGCAAAATGCTAGCCAACTTGTGTATGCCTATATAAAGGCATTAATGCTTAGATGTTTTATGTAAGCCTATATAAAGCCTTTTCAATATTCTAATTCACTATCCATCTCACCCTAAACCAACATTAATCACTACACATTTCCACAGTTTAATAGATTGCATAGTACCGATCCAATATCAAATTATAAAGAACAAAACAAGTTATAAAAATAACAACATGAACAAACACAAGATCAAGAATACCAATAAATATATAAAACACTTACCTGACTTGGGATTTGCCTTTCATAGAAAGGAGAATCCTGAGACACAATGAGCTTGTATCCGGGAAGCGCATGAACATAAATAGAGTAGTACTTGTCATGACCTCTAAAAAACCTCTCCCACAAAGGCAACATAGGCAATGGTCCTCTTGTGAGGAACATAAAAGCCACCTTTGGAGTTCTCTTAAATGGGTATCCATTCTTGAAAGGCACCATTGAAGCCCTCCAATAGAGCCATGTGTGGCATTGCTCTCTGTTGGGTGGATGAACTTTCCAAAGCTCAAAACTAGAGATGCACGTTTGGGAAATGGGGATGGATATAGGTCCCCCCATCCCCATCCCCACTTCACATACCCCCCCCCCCCCCATTTGGGGAAAATGGGGATGGGGAATTTTGGGGGGACCTATATCCATTCTCATCCCCAATTCCTCAATTTCCCTGTTTTTTTTTCCCATTTTTCCCCATTTCCCCGTTTCCCCCGTTTCCCCATTTCCCCATTTGACTAAAATTTACAAATTAAATTAAAAAAACAAACATTCCATTACAAATACAAAATAAAATTCATTAGTGCATTTTATATAAAATGTGTATATATACTTAGGGAGTTAGGGTTTTCAAAGAATAAACAAAAAAATTAAAAATATATATTATAATTATATTTATATATGTTTAGGGGAAATGGGGAAATGGGGATGGGGGACCTCCCCCCCCTCCCCATCCCCATCCCCATTTCAACATAATTGTGGGGAAAATGGGGAAATGGGGATGGGGAGGGGTCCCCCAATCCCCATCCCCATTTCAATTTGGGGATGATTTTCATCCCCATCCCCCCCCCCCCCCCCCCCAAATTTCCCCATTTTTTCCCAAAAAAAAATCCCCAAATGGGGATGGGGACGCGAGGAATTAGGGCCCCGGGGAAAAATGTACATCTCTACTCAAAACCCAATCAGCTTGGTAACAAGATGGTTTCTGTTTTTGTTGTTGTACAATGTTGCAATTGCTTTTAAGATCAGCAGTGACTGGAGACGCCGCGAAATGAGTGGTGGATGACAGCAGCACATCTTGTGATGTGAAATATTGGTGCATGTGTGAACTGGTTGACAAACCTATGATAATACCCGCCACGAAAACCACTAAAAAAGGTAGTATCTGAACCAGTTTCAACAAACCCAGATACTTCTCTGCTGATTCCTTTGTCTCCTCCTCTACTTCTCGTCACAACCACTTTTCTATGAGGAGGAGATGGATATCGATGAAGTGTATGTTTGATATGGCTTAGGCAGAAGTCAAAAGGCCTTTATTTATTTATTTATTTATTAGCTTTTTTAAGGTTTTTTTTTTCTTTTTTTTTTTTTTTTTTTTTTTGGTTATTTGGTAAATTTAAAAAAAAAAAAAAACTTTTTTAATCTAAAAAAACCATTTTATGTCTATTGAAAGCCCAAAAAGCTCTTTTTGAATATTTCATCGGATACCTCTTCTTTCACAGACTTGGATCCTCTCATCACCTCTAATATCTTCACCTTGTCCACAGCTTTTTATAATGCACTGCCATGTGTCTTTTAAGGGAATCAAAGGCTTGGATTTATTGTTTTAATTTTTATGTCTGAAGACCCCGAAACACAGTTGTTTTACATCATCAAATAATTTCCTATTTTGTGAATGACATTCTCATCTATGAATCACAAACTGCAGCGAAATTTTTTTCCGGTATAAGAAATTTTTCAGAGTTTGTAATAGGATAGGAAGAGTTACTGTCTAACTGTCTAGCTAAGAATCCCCAAATCATCAAATATACATACCACTTCTATACTGGAATTCTTGCCTTCTTGGTGATGTTTTATTATTATTATTATTATTTTTTTAATATTATTATTATTATTTAATTTATAATGAGTTTGTGATACATAAAATCGATTTCTTTCTTCTTTTTTCTTTTTTTTTTCTTTTCTATTTAATCTATAAATTATAATGAGGTTGTGATATATAAAATCGATTTCTTTCTCACTTTTTGTTTTTGAAATTACATTAAGAAATCGATTTAATGTTTCAAAATATATATATTGATTTTTATGTATTACAAACTTAAAAATTGTAAGAATTGAGAAATTTATGGATAAAATTAAGGATTTGATAATTTGGGGATTTCGTCAAATTAGGGAATTGGTGAATGCCCATAGTAAATATCATGTGTCCAATGTAGGGATTAGAGTCTGAATTACTTTTCCTTTAAATACGGTTTGTATCAATCATTTACAGATATGAAAAATATTACAACAATTTCCTAACTAATTTCTATTCTCTCTCTTCTATCAACATTCTCGATCTAATCAATCTCTCTGCTCTTATCTATTTTCTATCTTCAAACTGTTCCTCAACCTTCAATCTCTATATTCTTCAAACCTACAAAATCAAACCTAAATCATATCAAAAAATACAATTAAAATGTCAGGGCATGACAAATGGTATCAGTGCAACTTTCCTGCTAACTTGTGGAATTAGATCTGATTATCTGAATCTCCTCTACTGTTCTTCAATTTTCCAGCTCCTAATTCTCTTCCATTTTTTCCAGTTTCCTCTTTGAAATAACCTACACTCAAATCATCGACACTTATTCATTAAAAATTCAAAAAAGTATTTCGCGCTTGAAAATCAAGGCATTACAGTCATGGAGGAAGGATATGAATCATTTTTACTGGAGATTACCAAAGTAAACTCACAACCAGAAATGTATCCCATCATATTACTTACTCAAGCAGAAATGAAGGCTAGAAGGGATAAGGAATTGTGTTATACCTGTGATGAAGTATATTCTTTTGAGCATCGATGAGCTAAAATACATTTTTACATGCTCAAAGATGAGGAAGAAGGTGTTGAAGGGGAAGTAGAAACTACAGAAATCGTGTTTGATAGTGGAGGGCTTATTGAGGTTCCAGATCCAGATGACTCACCTATCAAGGCAAATTCTGGCTCAGATCTAATGTCTCCTATGCTAAACCTTAATGAGCTCAAAGGAGTCGAACCTGAAGCATCTAACACTTTTGATTCTACTACCAAAAAATCAGTTAGAGAAGTAACAGATGAGACTCCACCATTTGAAGTTGTTCAAGAGTTGCCAAATGAAAATCTAGAAGTTGAAGCAATTGGAGATCTACTAGAAGAGAAGCCATCAGAAGAAACAAATGTTAAATGGCTAGAGGAACCAGCAATTGTTGAAATTAAAGATGTTAAAGAGGAGGCACCAACACCAACACTAACACCAACAATTGAAATGGTTGAAAAACTACAAGAGGCATCAGTGAAGGTTTTAATTGATGCCAAAGGAAACACACAACCAATCTCGATCACCTCTCATAACCAGAACCTGTCAACTCTCAGCAATCCAAACCAAAAACTCCCTACCTACTAAGACTCAATTTTTCCACGCAATCAATCAGAACACAGCAGCACACCTAGTTGCTAACAGACCTAATCCATGGCCCAACAAACAATCTATAAACACTAACCCCAACCGACCTAACATATGGCCAAATAAGCTATCTAAAATCACCTATTTCATTAGACCCAAGCCTTGGCCAGATGAACCTCCAATACACAAACACAATCTTAGAAGAGGCTTAGAGGAGACCAGGAAACTTACTTACATACACGGTGAAGATGAAGAAGAAGTAACAAGAGGTGGTATGATGTCTCCTTACTCAATTCGTCAGCAGAAGAGATCAAATGACCAGTTTCGCATTTTCCCGATGACCAACCATGCTCTGAAATTGGTTCATCATCGAAATCAGTCAACCCTCTCATTCGCCTCTACTGCCGCCAACAAAGCCCCAAACAGAGACCGTTTGAGGAAAACCGACGGAGATTTATGCATGAAAATGGCTGATGTAGCTGCACTTGTTGCTTCAATGCCCATTTAATAGAAAGAACTGAAGATTGTGGGAGGAGATGGACTCCAATCAAGACCTAGAAGACTTCCCACGTTGTTCCTTGGTGTAGATCGACTTCAACTGAGATCAAAGAGTCCGCCTCTGGTCTTCTCGGTGGATAACAGTGCTCGAGAGCTGGTCCAAAACCGAGTACTCGCTGTAACACAGCTCCGTAATCGGGTGGTTGCAATCTTGCGACACCTTCTAGAATTTAATCCGAGAGATCAATGATCACTAGAAGATGTTAGGGTTTCAAAGAAGATTTAGGGAGTTTTCTTAATACATGGTTGCTGTTTAGTGAAGGAAGAGATCTTGGGTGTCGTTTTGGTAGAGAAGGTGAAGGATTTTGGTGTTGTTTTAATAGAGGCATGTAGAAAGAAGGAGGAGGATTGGTGTTTTGTTGAAGAAGAAACTGCCATTGTCCTGTCTAAACGAAGAAGAAGCCTTATAGTTGACTTCCATACGGTGCGTTTTAGTGATTGGAACCCTGGATCTAAACGACGTGCTTGTATGCGTTTGAATACCAGATGCAAACGGGAGTTAATTTGCTCAACAACTCTGGTAATTAGGCTAGCTGGAGCATTGTGGTGAACCGGGTCAATCAGACTTGGGCCTATTAAGCTATTAGTGCAATTAGCTGCCATATTAGTCCTTGGCAAAATAGGCCACATTGCACGTAATAAATTCTTCAACTTAGAGCGTTTTGGGATACCAGAACAAATGGTCAACTAGTGGTCAGCAGCTCTGTTGGGCCTGATCAAGTTGTGGGCCGTTTGGGCCAGTTATCATATTATCCTATCTTTTAATTTTAATAGTCGTTAGTATCCAATAAGCCTGCCTTGATAGCTCTCCAAGCTTACATCCTTGAGGACAAGGATGTTTTTATGGGCAATGAAATGTAAAGATTGGGAAATTTATGGATAAAATTAGGGATTTGATAATTTGGGGATTTCGTCAAATTAGGGAATTGGTGAATGCCCATAGTAATAGCATGTGTCCAATGTAAGGAATCAATTCCTAAAGAGGCCTAATATTTGTATAGTCTGAATTACTTTTTCTTTAAATACGGTCTGTATGAGTCATTTACATATATGAAAAATATTATAACAATTTCCTAACTATTTTCTATTCTCTCTTTTCTCTCAAAATTCTCAATCTAATCAATCTTTCTGCTCTTATCTATTATCTATCTTCAAACTGTTCCTCAACCTTCAATCTCTGTATTCTTCAAACCTACAAAATCAAACCTAAATCATATCAGAAAATAAAATTAAAATGTTATGGCATGACAAAAATTAACATGTGGAAACAATGGGTGGAAAGTGGAATCAACAATTGTGTTTGTGATTTATATCTCTGGAGTCTGGATTCATTTGCTGAAATTGAGATATTTGAGAGCAATTTTAATTTTTTATCCAGAACCTCAAACACTTGCAGAAAAGAAACAATACAAACTACAGACCATAATCAAACAAGTTGAATCCCATATAATCGTCAGCTCTTCTTTCTTCTTCTCAACAAGAGCAGTAGCAGCTCCGACAACAGGGGCAGACACAGCGACTGCACCACCACCACCAGAACCCAGATGTAAAATGCACTCTTCCTTGACCAAAAATTGTCTTGAAGACATTGATAAAATTTTGGAATATAGAAACTTAATCTTTGCCAAATAATGATCTGAAGGACAACGAGAGGAAAGATATTGATGGGAGAAATCTTTGGTCAGTCAATTAGAAGTATATAGGCTGTTAGGGATAATTTGATGATTTCAAAACGACTGTGTTTTGGGGCCTTAGCCATAAAAATTAAAAGATTCAATCCAGACCTTGGATTCCCTTAAAAGACACGTGTCAATGGATTATAGAAAGCTGAGGACAAGGTGAGGATATTGGAGGTGGGGAGAGGATCTAAGTCCTTATTTTACACAACCCTATTATATTTGAAAACTTATCTAACATCATTTATGTTTCCTCATCTTCATTGACAATCAAACTACAAGTTTTCATCTATTACCTGTAAGTTCAAATTAACACTTTTAATTTTTTTTTTTTTTTTTATAATCATAAATGATAATATTTATGTATGTTTACTATTTATTATTATGAAGTTATGTATATACAGTTCTTTTCTCCTCAGTGCATCCTGATATAACTTTATAAGTGTGTTGCATATGAACCATAGATTATGGAGAAGTTTTGACAAGTGCATACACTTTGAGTCAAAGCATGTAAATATAATGGTCCACATCCAACACACTGAGGGAGTTATATCATGACACACTGACTTGAAATTTTCATATATATATATATATGTGTGTGTGTGTGTGTGTGTGTGTGGGGTTGATTTTTTTTTATTTAAAAAAAATTAAAAATAAATAAAAATAAAAAACTCATTTGCCTGGGATTTAAAAAAAAAAAATCATATATTTTTACTTTTGTATCTGTGATATATATTTATATTGTGATTTTCTTAAAACTCATTTACCAGTGATTTTGTTTTATTTAAAAACAAACAAAAAACAAAACTCATGTGTCTGTAATTTTTGTTTTTTAAAAATCATGTATTTGTGATTTTTATTTTTTTAAACTCATATATTTGTGATTTTTTTTTTAACTCATGTACATGTGATATTTTTATTTTAATAAAAAACCTCATGTATCTGTGATTTAAACTCCTGTATCTATGATAGATTTTTTTAAAAACAAAGACTCAAGTATCTATGATTTTTTTAAAAAAATAAAAAATAAAAAAAACTCTCCTATATCTATGATATATATATATATATATATATATATATATTAACTTACTTACCTGTGATTTTGTTTATAAAATAAACAAAACAAAAAAAAAAAACAAAAAATACTCATATATCTGTGATTCTTAATTTATGAACCTATGATTTTTTATAAAAAAAGAAAACTCATCTATATGTGATTATTGTTTTTTTAAAACTCATGTATTTGTAATTATTTTTTAAACTCATTTAGTTGTGATTTTTTTTTTTATATATAAAAAAAAACTCATATATCTATAATTGTTTTTTAAACGTAAGTAGTTGTAATTTTGTTATGTATTTGAAGAATATTGATGTGTTTGTTATTTACTTATGATTTTTTTTTAACTCATGTATCTGTGATTATTTTTTCAATTCAAGTACTCATGTATTGTGATTGTTAATGGACATTGATATGTTTGTTATTTATTTGTGATTATTTTTTTAACTCATGTACTTGTGATTTTGTTATGTATTTGTGTATATGTAATTGCTTATTTATATAACACCTTTAATTATTTTTTTGGCTTGTATCGGTTGATTTGGTAATCTTTTTTATTTCCTTACGGTTATAATTTACAAATCCATTATTTATGCCCTTATTTATAATTTATCACAACCAAAATCACTTTTGGAAATATACTGTCAAACAATCCAGTTACTAAAAAGCACTTCTGTAATTAAATATCAAACAACATATAGTTTTTTGTTAGAAGCTCTATTCCTTATAAGTTCAACTCTAAAAAGATCTATTCTAGATGCTTAATTTAAAAAGCCAAGTAATTAATAATGTGCAAACATATCATGTGATTTTCGACTATAACAAGATATAAAGTTGACTGATTCCTTATTCCTTTTTTTTTTTTCAAAATTTTTCCTTGCTCTTTTCAATGTATACTAGTTTTTGAAGCACATGCAAGGCATTTGCTTAAATCAATATTTAAGTTTCATATTTGTAAATATGCATATCCTCGAGAAATAATAAATGTTAATATAACAAATACAATTTTAGTTCATGTAAATGTTATTACATTGATCTAACATATCGAAGAAGTCTTAAACTCATGTGGATGATTTAATTATTTTTCTATTTGACCAGAAACCACCGTTTGGATTTTTTCCAAAACTTTTTTTTTTACTGCATTTCACTTTACATACATCTATTTTATAATCCGCAAAGTCATAAAGTTTCAGACAAATTACATTTTCACCCTGTATAATTCCCTTTTCTTTTTCAACACATTAAATACATAGAAAATTATATTTTCATCCCCAGTCCTATTTTACAATTTAAAATAATAAAAAAAATCCTTACTATATAGTCCATGTTGTGTTACTATTACTAAGATCTATCGATTAAGTAATTATACAAACTTGAAGGGTTGTATTTGTCAATTGTCTTTCAATAATCTAAGGGATGCTATAATTGAAATCTTATTAAATTTTGTCCATTAAGTAATTATATAAACTTTAAAGGTTGTAATTGTAATTGTAATTTTACATGCAAAGAAATTAAAAGAACAAAAAGGGATGCTATAATTAAATTGACATATCACACTTTTATATATAGTATAGATATAGATATAGATATTGATTTGGGTCCAGTTCATATCATTAACTCGAGCCTCTTAGTAAATAACCATCTAAAGTCATAATAATTGATCTAACATATCAAACTTTTATATATAGTATAGATATTGATTTAGGTCCAGTCCATATCATTATCTCTAGCCTCTTAGCAAACAGTCATCTAAAGTCATAATGATTGGAGTAAACTAATTTAGCAATGATTTAACCTATTTAGAATTTTAAATTAAGACAAATTTTGGAAATTACTATACAATACATGTTGTGTTACTATTACTAAGACATGTCTATTAAGTAATTCTATAAACTCGAAAGCCTGTATTTGTGATTTGACTTCCAAAAAAAATAGGGATGCTATACCTAAAATCTGACTAAAGCTATCTATTAAGTAATTATATAAAGTTTAAGGGTTGTATTTGTAATTTTACTTTTAAAGAAGTTAAAAAAATATAAATAAAAAGTGTCAAAGAAATTAAAAGGATGCTAAAATTCCGAGTGGCCATCCACACTTTTATATATGGTATATAGATATAGATATTTTAAATTAAGACAAATTGTGGAAATTACTATACAATCTATGTTGTGTTACTATTACTAAGACATGTCTATTAAGTAATTCCACAAACTCAAAGACTTGCATATGTCATTTGACTTTTAAAAAAATAAAAATAATAAGGGATGCTATAACTAAAATCTTACTAAAAGTTATCTATTATGTAATTATATAAATTTTAAGGGTTGTATTTGTAATTTTATAGGATAAATAAATTATAAAAAAAAAAAAAAAAAAAGTCAAAGACATTAAAAGAAAAAAAATGGATGCTATAATTCAAGAACCTCACCGCTCTTTTATATATAGTATTTTGGAGCACATGCAGTGCATGTGTTTAAATCAATATTTGAGTTTCATATTTGCAAATATACATATCTTCGAGAAATAATAAATGTTAATATAACACATACAGTTTTAATTCATTTAAATATTATTACATTGATCCAACACATTGTGGAAGTCTTAAACTCATGTGAATGATTTAATTATTATTTTTATTTGACCAGAAACCACCGCTTGGATTTTTTCTAGAATTTTTTTGTTTACTGCATTTCACTTTTATACACATCCATTGTATAATCCACAAATTCATAAAGTTTCACACAAATTACATTTCCACCCCTATATAATTCCATTTTCTTTTTCAACACATTAAATACATAAAAAATTATATTTTCATTTCCAGTCCCATTTTACAATTTAAAATAATAATAAAAATCCTTACTATATAGTCCCTATTGTATTACTATTACTAAGATCTGTCTATTAAGTAATTATACAAACTTGAGAGTTGTATTTGTCAATCGATGTTCAATAATCTAAGGGATGCTATAATTGAAATCTTACTAAACTCTGTCTATTAAGTAATTATATATGATTTAAGGGTTGTAATTACAATTTTACATGCAAAGAAATTAAAAGAAAAAAAAAAATGGATGTTATAATTGAACCGACATATCACACTTTTATATATAGTATAGATATAAATATTAATTTGGTTCATGTCCATATCATTACCTGTAACCTCTTAGCAAATAACCATCTAAAGTCATAATAATTGAACCGACATATCACACTTTTATATATATTATAAATGTTGATTTGGGTCCAGTCCATATCAATATCTCTAGCCTCTCAGCAAATAACCATCTAAAGTCATAATCATTGAGGTAAACTAATTTAATAATGATTTAACCTATTTAGAATTTTAAATTAAGACAAATTTTGGAAATTCTATACAATCCATGTTGTGTTACTATTACTAAGACATGTCTATTAAATAATTCTACAAACTCGGATGCTTGTATTTGTCATTTGATTTTCCAAAAAAAATAAGAAATACTATAACTAAAATCTTACTAAAAGCTATCTATTAAGTAATTATATAAAGTTTAAAGGTTGTATTGTAAGTGTACTTTTAAAGAAATTTTAAAAAATAAAAATAAAAAAGGAGGTCAAAGAAATTAAAGAAGGTTGCTATAATTCAAACTCAACTCCACACTTTTATATATAGTAATAGATATAGTTTAGATGACAAACAAAAAGAGATGTTGAATTCCAAGAAGATTCTCTCAACTTCTACATTAGTAGAAGTTTTTTTTACAAGCACAAGGTTATGGGTTTTGTTGGGGTCACTAATTTAAAGTAAGTGTCTCTCAAGTAATTTAGAAATTTACAAAAGTTTGGTTATTATAGATTTTGGACAGAATATCACCGAAGTCCCATCTTTTTTGTGATTTATCACTTTTATAAATATCTTTGTATTTTTATCACTTTAGTCCTATTTTTTTTCAAAAACCATCACTTTGATCCTTTGATCAAATATTTAACGGTCAACTATAACATATTATGTTAAAGTACAATTTTACCTTTTTTTTTTTTTTTACTATTTACTGGTTTACTTTAATTAAAATGACATTTTTACCTTCTTTTTTTTTCATTTAATTTTAGTGTAAATTCAATAAATACATTCATTCATAAACTGAATGTAGTGGAAATGTTTACTGATCAAAGTGGGGTTTGCAGCTAGATACATACATTCACAAATTAAATGAGAGATTGATTTTGTAGCTGTCTTCAAGCTCTTTAATTGTCCTTTGAATTAAACAACAAGAAAAGCGAGTGTATAAGCATTTTGACATAAACATAAAACGAGTGAAAGAGCTTTGCCAGGAATCACAATGAAATACCACCTACTCACTCAAGGTTCAATGAGGGTCTCTCTCTGTCAGTGTCGGGCAGCAAAATTGGTCGATATATTCAAGAATTCACAATGAAATTGTATGATTTTTATTTTTATTAGCTAAAGAAGATGTAATCCAGATGGACACCAATCAGAGAAGATGGAGCCGACGAAAGAGACCCAAACGAAATGGTACCCATCACTGGGTCACCATGAGATCCAAATGGATCTCGATCTGGAGATCCATCTCCATTGATGAGAGACTGGTGGTGGCAGAGATCTACCAGCCTTTCTTTTGTGCTTTTTTTTTTCCCAAAATGCACCCTTTTCCCGATTTTTTTTTTTTTTGGGTTGTGGATTTTGATTGAAGATGAAGAAGAGGTTTCGATCTGGATTGGTGAAGATTCGATTGATTTTGTTTTACTTTTTTTGGTGTGGACTTTGATTGAAGATGAAGAAGTTTGTACCTGTATTGATGAAGACAAATGATTGATATTTGTTAAGATGTTTAATTTTTTTTTTTTTTTTTAATTTTTAATTCTGTTACTTTTTCGTACAAAAACAGATTTAGTTTTTAATAAATATGCAATATGACCGAAATACCCTATGACCATTGTCTTTGACAAACCATAAATTAATAGAAGGGTCAAAGTAATGGATTTCAAAAAAAGATAGGACCAAAGTGATTAAAATAAAAAGACATTTATAAAAGTGACAAATTGAAAAAAATATAGGACTTCAGTGAAATTCTACCTAGATTTTGTGTTTAGAATCATAAATATAACAATTAACTTTACAAATCTAACTAATATTACAAGTTAGCACCACAGTTCAATATGGTTTGATAGTAAAAGACGTTCATTCAGTACCTATAATGTTTCAGATTCCTATTAATTAAACCTTTTCAAAATATGATGAGAACTTTTGAGCAAGAACCGTAGAACCCGAAATCAAAACCATACAGACAATATATCACAAATAGACCAATAATTCATACCATATTTTTTCGACTCAAGATTTAAGACACATTAACTATTGGAGAATGAAAATGAAAGGAAATCAAGTTATATTTGAAAGGGAATTAGAAAAGGGAGTTTGATTCCTTAGATAAAATGGGGGAATTAAGTTACTTTTTCAGTGAGATTCGAGAACTTAAATTATGATATGTGTGGGATCCACAAAAGCTGATTCCAACAACTTTAAGTAGACGCTATAATCACGAATCAGTAATTAAGTTTATTTTCTTTCATAAGGATTCCCAATCAGTAAGCATAGCAAATGAGTATTTACAATATGAAATTGAGATCCTTCAGAACTTGGTAAAATAAGAGAGAATTTCCACTACAACTATTTAGTAGTGCCAAAAAGCCTCACAGGATCAATTCCATGTACTGTACAAGGACTTACATGCTGTTTATTTTTCTTTCACAATGGCATGGTCTAGTAGCAAGTCACTGAAGAAAGGATCAAAAATGGCTTCTTTTGTTGATTGATACTTATCCAGACGCTTCTTCAATGAGCGTAAATCTCTCTCATTCTTTGAAGAACGCTTCTACAATATCATTGATAGTGGAAAGAGTAAGGAAAAGATTTAACAAGAATCTCCATTAACAATTCACCCTACTAACATAAACCGATTAGAAATCAGTTTCCTAGTTTATAAAAAAATGACCTTGATCCTCTCCTCATCTTTGTAATCCATTGCCACGTGTCTAATATAACAAATCAATGGTCCGGATTATTTCTACTAATTTTTATGTTTTTACTCTACCAAAATTAGAATTAATCAAGACCATTAATTTAGAAGAAGACAAGGTGAGGAGGACAAAGAGCTTACAAATGATTTCTTCAAGAGTAAGGTATCCACCAAGTATATCAACCATAACACATTTGTTCGGGGAAAACTGCATAAAAAGGAAAATCAACGTTGTCGACATCAATGCAATCTTGAAGGATAAAAAAAAAATTGAAGTTTATAGATTAATGAAATGGAGGGAGAAGAAATCAACAATTATACCTTCCTTCCCAGTAATCTTCAGCTACCTCCTTCATCTTTCGATATGTTTCTGACTGCAAACAATATTAACAATCATTCCTGTGATGAGTGAACAATAAAATAAAATTGCTAAAAGGCATCTAAAAGAATTAATGGTATTTCTTACCTGTTTATCTCCTTTCGGACCTTTAAAGAGGTAAGGGTCTGAGGATAGGTCCAGAAAGAGTATGTCTTCACCTGTCCGTATAGTATGTTAATTCCGCTGAAACAAACAAATTTAACCTCCAATGTAGAAAACATGCGATAGGAATAGAAAATTTTCACCGGTATTGATTCTTGACAGAGTAAAATCGATTATGGATATTGACACGCCAAACGTTCTAACAAACATATGCTTCCCCTCAAGAATAAAATGTTGTGTGAAAGAGTCATTTCTACTTAGAAGTACGTTTCCCCTGTAACAAACAAATTTTCTTGAAATCAGAAATCGAGCAGAAAAATGCATTATACTACAAAAGAAAGAGTTAGTAACAAGACCAGTGGAGATCACGATGTTCAAACTCATATGCAGCTTCAGCCACAGCCAGGGCAGCTGTAACCTGCAAAGCATAGCAAATTCTGAGTTAAACAGCAGACCAAAGCTTCAAAAATGAAATAGAAAAACCTAGAAAAAGAATCTCTAGTTTACCTGAACCAATAGACTCCGTGCTTCATCATAGTTCAAGAGAACAAATCCTTCGAGATCCTTACCACCATGTTGTAAAACAAACACAACATAGCACTGAATGCAAATTCATTGAATATAATTAATATACCAAAATAAAGAACATTTTAACTTGTAAGATATCCATGAATTGTAATTAGGACCATTGGTATGTCTTATATTCGAAAATTTATGCAAATATTTAAGCTCCAAGTTTCATTCACACAACCTGATTCTCTGGAAACTGCTTGGGGTGATCATTTTCTGAACCATGCTTATCGTCCCAGTCTTCCCAAGCTTTGACTAGTACAGCATCATAAGGACCTTGACATACCTTTAAACTGTGAATAAAGGCATCATTAGATATAATTGACCATGGAAAAACTTCTATTTATTGACAGGTATAAATCATATATCAAAAACATGCATGCTTGCTTTCTGTCGGCATCAAGTACATCCATCAGTGGTAAATTCAAGTCCAGATATAGCATAAATTCAATATCAAGCTTCACAAACTGAAGTTGATCATGAGATTCATGACCAAGCCCACCAGCCCACTAAATTGTTGATCTAAATTCTTACAAGGAAAAAATAAAATGACCCGACATAACATGTACAGCCATGCATGCATTATTAGCATCATGGATTCTGCACACATAGAGTAAGACCATATGATGATATGAATAAAAATTTGGATTTAAAGGCAGTTTGTTGTTTCAATAAGATCCTAACATAGAACTTCATTAAGAGGAATACATACTCTAGAGTGTCTATAAATGTTGTGCATGCATTATGAGCATCGCCCTCATTTCTTAAATGGTTGAGAGTTAGAGAAAGTACAACCTCTTCCAGCAATTCTTCTGATCTCTGAAGAACAATAAACCACACTGTTCAGTACTAAAACAAGGCATGTGAACTTCAACAAAAAGAAAATTAGGGAAATAAGAGGTTCATTATAGGAGAAAACAAGAAGGGGAAGCTTCTCTCACACATTCATCTTAAGAACTTAACAAATTTGAACATGTAAATTTCAATCCAGAGCAGGAAACACCCAGTATATCAACAATTTCCTTCCCATAAACAAATTATTATAATTTCAATGACAGGTCCACATCATCTAAACCAGAAGGTGTTCAAATCATTATTCAGTGTCTTGATGACCTTGAGAATCTAATCTACATTAGTAGTTTGACCAGACACATACACTACAACCTACCTACCTTGCTCACAGATAGTTCACTTGCCCAAAGTCTTAATAGAAAAGGATATATGGTTACAAAATGTACCTTTTGCACTTCCCCATTCACTTTTATGTCCCCATCGATTGGAACTATTTTGCAAACAGTATTCCCAGCTTTAAATGCTTCTCCATAAGTACCTTCACCAATTTTGGCAATACTATCTGGGTCACTGAGGCAAGAAAGTTCCATTTAATTCAGACCAAGGGAATAGAAATCACAGTCAAATGGAACTTCTTATTGCAAAAGGAAACAGAAAGAAAATGCAGCAGTGCAAAAATGAGTTTTGATACATGTGCTTATACCTGGACCAGTTAAGTGACTAAAACCCAGGACACAATTAAGTGTCTTGCAATATGTGCATAAGATATGTAAAGTTAGTCATCCAGAAAAAGAAAAAAAAAATACACAATTATAGGGGGGATAAGGAACTAACCAATACTTGGATAAAACATCCAGTAGCTTTGCAGGAGCTAACTGATCGCAAACTGCTAACAGCATAGCAAATGGATTCACATGATCAAGATCCAACGAAGCTGATGTTGATGCAAGAGAGAGTTCCTTTACTCCAACTTCTATATCTTCACAGCTCTCCTCTTTCACACTCACCAGCAATTCATTACTTAGTGAAATGTAATCTCTTTGAGGTACATCTTTGTTGGTTATATTTTTATCAGGTCTGCTTTGGATAGACTGCAAACCTGTAGTAATTTTGGGAGAAGATTTTTCTGGGGTTCTCAAAATTGAAGCATCAAAATCCTCCCTTTTTATAGGTTTCAAAGTCGTTGATGGGGTTTCTAATATCTTTGACAGTGTACCAGAAGACCCACAACTGTAGTTTAACTTCTTGGAAATTTGCCATTTTTTTAGTCTTGAGCACAAATGTGTAATGGTAACATTTTCACTTTGGTTGCCCATGGTCCATGTACCAAAACGCTTTGGTGAGGGGCTCTCCTCAAGTAACTCAAAGGCATCAACTTCTTCAAAGTACTCGCGCTCCTTCTCAAAGCTTGCAGGTTGTACGACCTTTCCGTGTAAATACCAGAAATATAAAACCGCAGGAATTCATTATAAGGAAGCAAAAAAGAAAAAAAGATGCTCTCTGCTCTTTAATATGTGGGAAAAAAAATTAATGCATTCAAGATGTAAAATCACACACACTAAAAAACAAAATATGAGAATAACCATAATGATGATCATAAGTTGAAGAATACCACTTAATTTTAGGTAAATAACTAGAAATTATAACGCAGTCAAGGAAAAACTATAAATAACACTTAAATACACTTCATAGAGACACATACCTTTGGAAGAGGTGGTTTTCCTTTTCTTCTTGGTTGCTTCTGCTTTGGCCAAATGTCAATACAAGCACCAACTGCAATACTTGTCCTCCCTCTGTGTAAATAAAAGAATTAAACTACAGCAGAAAGATTAAACTTAGCGAACTTCGAAGATATCAAAAAACAACCAGAAGACATCTTTCAAATTTTGAGCAAAATTTATGAACATGCTGAATACACATCAAACAATAAAAAAATGCACTACTAGTCATAACAACCTAGCAAAAGGTAATTTCCAAAAAATGCAAAAAGTATAGAGGGAGGACAAGTATTGCAGTTGGTGCTTATGTGGTATCCACATAAAGTTAATTTTTATGGAAGAATGCCTTATACTCACAAATGAAAAACCACTATATTCAATTACAACAAAGTCGCAATGTCGAAACCAGCCGCATAGGCAAATTCTACCACTAAATGAAACTGGATAATATATTTGTTAGCCTGGGATTGGACACTCAAATAGAGTAAACTGTCAGATGTCACCACCTTTCCCCCTTTTTCTAATGTTTTATTACTCTCCATCCCACATTCTATCATAATGCCTCTTCACCATCTCACAAAAAGTATAATAGGAAGCCTTGGCTTACTTGGGATAAATATGCACAATACATACAAGACAAAGTGTGTATGTGAGGTCAATATGAGCTAGCCCTTATTGTGGCGGTGGTACATGTATGAGTGTGAGAAACACAAAAAGTCACCATGTGTTCAAGAGAGCAAACCGCAGAAGGCTGCTATTGTTTTAGAGTTGTATTCATATTTAAAATGTCTATGGGTGTCTCTCTCTCTTAAGTACTGTGTATGCAACACATAGATAAACATTCCAATGAACTTAAAGTTTTTCCTAAACACTTGTTGATGGCTTGATGCCCAAATTTGAAACCCATTTCTGGACAACAATTATGAGCAACAAAAACCAACATCAGATGGAATTACCCCAACATAAGAATCCAAATAATCCTGCTAACAACAGTGATATAAGAGAGATAGATATCAAATCAAACATATACTTTGCCTACTTCATTTACCATTAAGACTTTTTCCAACTCTACGGTCAGACTCCAAAACGCTAACCTTAAAACTATTATTTTCATCTTTCTTCTTTTTCCTTATTGCTGCTAACTTCGACTTCCATATTAGTTGTTGTTTACACCAATTTTTCTTCACTCTCTCATAATTATCAAAAAGCGAGCAAGCCACAAAAATGAATTATTTCAACATACATAGAGTGAGGCCTCATTTAAACAAACCATCAAACACTTACCCTAACCTCTAATAAACAATCAACCAAATTAACATTTCACAACCAAAATTTCGAAACAAACTACAATAAAAAAAAGAGAAACAGAAACAAAACATAGAAAAAGCAATTATAGACAAAAGAGTAGAACCTGGTGGACAATGACCGGTTCCAACTGACCCGCTTCTTGTCGATATTAGCAGCAGCAAAACTCAACCTATTTGGATCACTCGAATCCACCTGGTTCCTGAAAAAACACAGTGTACAAGACCCATGTTTTCAAAAACACAAATAAATTAACAAGCTAAAAGCTTTCAAAAACAAAACGAAAATTAGAAATAATTTAACAAAAAAAAAACATACAAGACTACGTCTTTATGTGTCTGGTGAGGTCGTCTTCTTCGATAAATCACTTCCAATTTCTTCTGGTTTTGTTGTTCATCAGACGCGAGGATTTCTGACCAGAGATCCACACCAATTTCATCTGAAATTCGAACATGTATGCATGTTATCTTACACAACATTAACACTTCAAATAACAACAAAAATAAAAAATAAAAAAATAATGTTTTTGTAAATGATTCTCTACCTGCTTTGGAACCCATGAATCACACTAAATTTTACAGATTGAGAGATTTAAGAGATTAGCAATTGACTAGACAGTGGAGAATTTTCAAATGGATACCAAAAGGCGGGATTTGGGTGTCAGAACGATGTCGTTTTGGGTGATAAGGAAAGCCAGATTTGATTTTTTTTCTTGAAATTAAAATTTAGGGAAACTATCAAAAAAGCCCCTCTAGTTTGGGTTATTAGCCAAAAACCACCCTCTAGTTCCATTATTAGCCAAAAACCACATTGTATGCTTTAAATTTTTGTATTTTGATATATTCTTTTTTTATTCAGTGGAGATATATATCTCCACTGAAATACAAAAACAAATAAAAAATATATATCTCAACCGTAATACAAAAAAAAATATATCAAAATATAAAAATTTAAAGCATGCAGGGTGGTTTTTGGCTAATAGCGAAACTAGAAGGTGGTTTTTGACCAATAACTCAAATAGAGGGGGGTTTTGATAGTTTCCCTAAAATTTAAGATATATGACGAAAATAATCCTTTTTTAAAGTACAAAATAATCCAAAATTTGCAATTACAAAAATATCATTATTGTTTTTGAAAGTTTTTTTATTAGTATTCACAATATTTAATTAGTGTATGTAAGGGGGTTGACCCACAGTTGATATGGATTGGGTCAGATTTATATTAAGGCCAAGGCAACTTGATTGAATTTGTCGAGTAGGGGATGTCGTTTCCTCTACAAACTTGCGAAAGAGTTTGTATGTCGATCGAAACATGTTGTCTTCTCGTTGAACCTGCAAAAGAATAATAACAGAGAAAAAGCAAAGATAAAGAAAAATGAAAATATGGGTCAGATTATTAGCCTTAGGTATGCTTGGGCTGAGCGATTGTTATGTTTGAATCGTGGTTGTGATTCATGTTGAATTCCAATGGCCGGAATAAGAGTGAGCAGAGTTTCAAGACACTAGTAAGCTTTTTCTTTAGTCCAAAATTTTTTGAGAGACTCGTGTAATCAAAAGGGCTTTTATTTATAGGTGAAAACCTCCTCCCAACTTTCACCATATCAGGTTTGATTGTGGGATAGATTTTCATAGAGAATCTCTCATTTGATTTGAATGTTTCTCACCTTTGTAACTGAAGCTTTTACTTGGTCTCTCAGATGAGTTTTTAACTGATATTCATCTTGGGTCGACCCGCTACATGTGGGCCTGGTTCGGTTCTTAACAGGAGGTTTGAGCTTTCACATGTTGGGCCAAATACTGTTTTTTGGCTACTACAGTTTGTCCCTCACTCACTAAAGAATGGGTTACTGAGTTAGAGAGTGATTTTCTCGCCAAGTCGACTATGAGTCTCGACGCGATGTTAATGCGACTACAATTTTGTGAGATTTGGCCCATTGAAAAAATTGTTCTACTTGTTGAGTCGAATAATGATTTGACAAGGAGTCGAGTAGAAGAGATTCTGGATGAAGTCTTCTGAAGCGGTTTGTCGTCGACGATTTCGTGTAACGCAAGGACGAGAAGTCAAATCGATGGGACTACTGTGTTTCAGTATCTTCAGCTGACATAAGATGCATTTATTTTAGGTGCAATTTTCGAAGCGAATTAAGTTTCAAAACCAAGCGGTTACCTTGGCTAGTTGGCAATTGAAAGGGTATTGACACGTGGCAACCAGGGTTAAACGATTGGTTTATAAACTAGTCTTTTCCTCTACTTGAACCATTTGAGACAAATTTGGAGTTTTTTTTAGCGTCTGTTCATTTTTGAAGCGAAGGCACCTTCATATTTCTGCAGATTCCGTGTGATTCTTCTAGTGACTTCTACTCAAATTTCTTTCAAGGTTAGTGAAAGTTCTTTCATTTTGCTAATTTTCGTTTGTATGAAACTTACTTTCATATATTCATAGGAAAATGATATAAGTATTTGGGATTTTTCTGGAATAATGTGTTCTTGGATGTATTCTTCATTTTTGTGTTTGAAGCAATCGATTTGCATCCATGTTTGGACCCACTTATGTGAAATTTTATAGGTTTCGATTTGTTCGAATGTTGACGTGTCGTTTATAGGGCATTAGATCTGGTAACCGCTCGACTTTGATTAGCTGAAGCCTGGTTGAGTCAGATTGTCCTTTCTTTAAGTTTGATTGAGTGTTAAAACCCTAGGTTTTTATCTTTAAACCCTAGGTTGTGATTTTAGTCTTTTAGTTTGTGTTTGACTTGTGCATTTTTTGCATTTTTCAGCATTTGGAGATATCATGTTGAGCGACGCTACGGTCTTTGATCCAAACTTTACTTGGACCTCTAGTGACTTTGAGGGTGAAGTCGAAGGGGAAGTCGACAGTGACGTTAGGGATGTTGATCAACATGTTTCCCTAGTAGACTAATGTTTCCCTAGTAGACTAGTCGACTATTGTAACTATCAATAAGGTCGGTTTGTTAGAGCAGGGAGTTGTGCGTGCCATTGTGCAATAAGTCAAATTCCTGGAGTACGTAGATGTCGTAGAGCCATCTACTTCAGGTCGTCCGCTAGGTATTCTTTCTGACAATAGTCCAGCTAGTCTACTCACGGACGATGATATAGATCATTTACGAACGGTATATGGGATTCATTCGTCTATCGAATTGTGCGCGGGGAAAGAACACGAACTAGCAGACTGGGATATACTAAGGTGGACGTGCTTTTATAAATATATCATACGACAAGGGTTTAGGTTCCCAGTTTCTTCTTTGGCTCGGCGCATGTTGGTGTACTACAATATTGCTCTTGGTCAATTTATGCCAAATAGTTTGAGAGTGCTTTTGAGCTTAACTGTCCTTCATGAGAGGAGGGAGCTTAATTTTGGACTGGGATATCTTTTGCACAACTATTACTTGAAGAACATGTTCATGAGAAGGGTCGTTTCATGTTGATCCCATGGTCTAAGGATAGTCAGCTTATTACTAATCTTACGACCAACGACCGGAATTGGAAGGATACCTTCTTCTTTGCCAAGGGTCCTTTAATTGACGGACCTTTTGGAAAGTCGAAGTATTCCTATTCGCGTGTCTGGAGCCATTATGGTGAGTGTTAATTCCTAGTGTCGTTTAGATTATTTTTGAGTTACCTTTAGTGCTGATTCATCTAATTGTCTTTGTAGATATAGAAAATGCAGAGAGTAAGTTGCCTTGCCTTGAGGCTCCTTATCGTACTCAAAGCATATTGACAATTCCAACTCCAGAAAAGAGTTAGAAGGTGTTGATGTCGAAAGGTAAATTTAGGCCCAATAGTTTGTGGCGTTGGTCAACATTGAGTATTACACGAGCATCTTATCCTCATGTGAAAGATTTCGTGTCATACATTTGGATTAGAAGGAGTCTTAAAATTCTTCACTATAATATGACATTTCTAACACCTATAACTGATGTCGAACGTCATTTTTCAGAGACGTCAATGTTGAGTGATAGGTTCAATATACCTGATTCTGTTGAAGCACTGAAGGTTCTCAAGGAGAACATGAGCAAAAAGCGAGCTACCGCTAGAAAGAAACAAGCAACATATGCATCGAAGAAGATGTCGACCGATAAATTGTTGAACGTTTTCATTTCTTCTCCGGAATCGATTCCAAAGAGGAAGAAAAAGAAGATTGTTGGTGTAGATAGCAGAAAGAGTGTCGAAGCTGAACTGAAAGGGAAGTCGGTTGTCAATGACTCGTCAACCTCTGATTCAACACCGGTGCTGTTTCCTCCAGAAGTGTTGGCATTTAAAGAGATGAGTGGTTTCCTAAAGAAGTCGAACGACCTTCTTTTCCCTACCGATGAAGAATATCTTAAGGGAAAAAAGATGTAGGAGGTGTTCAAGGTGGATCTTCTCTCGCCCTTTCAAGTAAATTGGTTTATCTTTTAAGTTTTCTTTTTTATTGAGTTTTGAGTTGTTCGTGATACGATATTTATTTTGTAGGCTCTACAAGTGCAGATGCATCTGCATGACAGGTACATGATCGCTAGAGAGAGATGCACTAAGCTTCAGAGGCCAACGACACTCTAAGGAAAGATAGCGTTGGGCCCGAAAAAGCTATAAAAAAGATGGAAAAGAAAAACTTAGCTTTAGATGAGGAAATGAATGTGTTGAGGGAGGCGAGGGATCGATATCTTGCAGAGTCGGAGAAGGCTAAGGAGATTGTTGTGGAGCCGGAGCAGCAAGTCGGTAGTCTTAACGGACAACTTTTATAGATATCTGTTGAAGCCATGTGTAAAGCTAAGACAGAGGTTTTTAAGCAATACTAATCTGGTGAGCATGTGAAGTGGGACCCAGTTGAGATGCAAACGGAGATCGACATTTATTATGAGATGGAGCGTCTCAAACTCCCCTAGTTGGAGAAGCAGCAGATGAGGAGACGGGTGCATAAAAGCAAGTTGAGAAGGGCCTCAACGGCGTTGCAGATCCAAATGTCTTTGTTAGCGACACAGATTTGATATCTTCGTTTAAAGCTTTATTCTATGACTTTCGTTTATTTATTTTTGTCGAACTAGTGTACTATTTATAATTTCCTCGTGTCGACTTCTCTATGTAATTTTGAATGATTTGGTTTAATCGACAACTTATATATTTCCGTTTTTGATCATATACCTTTGTTTTGATTCCGTCCAAAATTTCTTTATCGCCATTATAAATGAGAGGTTCACTCGATTTCTTTAATATAATAATGAAGTTGATTCGACTATTTTTATAGATAATCGTGTAACAAAGTTCATATAATCACTTTATAAATAATCGTGTGTGACAAGCTTGCAAACTCGTGTAGAAGCGCTATTAGGTCGACACGACCTTTTATTGAAATTGAAGAACGTGTACATGCGTAATTGGGTCGACACAACCTCTTTATTTACATTGAAATTGCGTACATGCGTAATTGGGTCGACACGACCTATTTGTTTGCATTGAAAATGGCACACATGCGTAATTGGTCGACACAACCTCTTTATTTACAATGAAATTGCGTACATGTGTAATTGGGTCAACAAGACCTTAAATTGAAATTGCGTACATGCATAATTGGATCGACACGACCTTATATTGAAATCACGTACATACATAATTGGTCAGCAATTGTCCCCAGTACTATTCCCCCAACTCCCTATATGTGATGTCGAAATGAGGATATTGGGAGTTGTATTGATTTTGAGTTGATCACTTGTAAATCCTTGAATGCAGGATGTCATGTCGCTCCTGCAACAACAAATTGTTGTTTGTCGATGTTGATAGCTTATCAAGAGCAAGATGTAAGATTTTTTTGTAGTCGTGAGCTCAGTTTTGCATTTATTTGCACTAAGTTTTCATCATTGCTCATTGTGCGTCGATTTGTCAGTATCGAATGTCAATGAAATAAATATTTAATAGCTTAAATAAAAAATTGAAATAGATAAGTTTAAAAGTGGTACTGTTTTAGATGTAGGGCATTCTATTGTGTATCTCTATAGACAAGCTAGAAGGGAGTTTCACCTGTCAATCGACGGGGGGTTATTTTATATGACTAGAGTATTTCTAGTAGTTTGTCTGCCTATTCTCCCTTTTCTGCTTCAAGACGCTTTTTCAGCGTGTTAACGATAGTTTTGTTAGTCGACTCTGTTTGACCGTTGGCTTGAGAATAATGTGGTGTTGAAAAGCTTAACTTTATCCCATATTTGTTATAGAAATTCTTGAAATTGTACGAAATGAATTGAGATCCGTTGTTGGTCACTATTTCCCAGGGAACTCTGAATCTGCAGATTATATTTTTCCAAACAAAATTGTGAACCTCAATGTCGTATACTTGTTGGAATGCTCCAATTTTGACCCATTTGGTGAAATAGTTAATCAATACTAGCATGTAGACGACACCGTCAAGGGTTGCAGAGAGTTTACCTATAATGCCAATTCTCCATTTCATAAAATACCAATGAGCCGAAATTGAGTTTAGCATACCTAGATGGTAGATGCGACACTGGAGCAAATCTCTGACATTTGTCGCAGGTCTTCACATGATTTTGGGAATCAGATCTCATTGTCGTCCAGTAGTATCCGTGATGGCTCTGTTCAACAAGCTTCAAGCGCTAGAATGGTTTCCGCATTCCTCGTAGTGCAAGCTTTTGAGAACATTGTACGCCTCTCGTGGAGTTACACATCTCAAATAGGGTCCTATAAATCACTTTTTATAAAGCTTACCATATAAGAAGCAGAATTTTACGGCTTTTGCTTTTATTTTCCTTGCTTCGGATATATCCCCTGATAGGATATCGGCTTGTCAATAATCTTGTATAGGATCTGTCCAGCTTGTTCCTTGGTCGATAGGTAGTCCTGACACAGTTCCGGTTCGAAACCAACGGTTCTGGTTCCACTATTAGGTGGAACCGGAACTAGCCTTAGACGGTTTCGGTTCCGAACCTCTTTTTTTTTTTTTAATTACAAAATATTACATTTTATTTACAAAAAAATAAAATGTTAAAAAGGAAATTGTAGAGTATTAGGTCATAGCCCATAACCCTTGTCCAAATAATTATGTTCTCCCTTCCCTTCTCCTTCTTTTTATATAGGTTAGGCATCTCATTCACTTCTCTATTTATCCAATGTGGGATGTGGGATGTGGGATGTGGGATAAATAAACTTTTAGTATGGTTTTTTCTACAATATTGGAAGCTTTTTAACAAAGCTAAAAAAGTGAACATTATGAGGCTAGTTGCTTTATAAAATATTCTAATAATTCATTACAAAAATAAGCTAGCTGCTTTATTGTTGTATGTGTGATCACTGTTTCAAAGTTCTATCTAAATGCCACGAAAGGACATCACTTCCATCAGTTTCATGGGAGTTTTTAATTACCTTAGACTATGGATGAGTTGCCAAATATATAGACAAAAGTGGTTTCCAATGTTTAGTTTCCATGTTTTGTCAGTCCATAAGAGTATTTTAGGCTTATTGTGATTTTGTTTTTCTTATTTTAATGCAGTGATAAACATAGACTCTGCTGGCACATTTACGATGTGTCATGAAACCCTTAAGTATCTTAAGAAAGGGGGACCTGAGAGAGAACCATCTAGTGGGGAAACAATAATAAACATCAGCGCAACTTTGCATTATACAGCTAGTTGGTATCAAATCCATGTATGCTGCCAAGGTTGGTGCATTTGTTTCAGAATTCAGATCGTGGAAAATAACTTATTTTTGTAATGAATTATTAGAATATTTTATAAAGCAGCTAGCCCCCAATGTTCACTTTTCAGCTTTGTTTAAAAGCTTCCAAAATTGTAGAAAAAATCATACTAAAAGTTCATTTATCCTACAACCCACATTGAATAAATAAAGAAGTGAATTAGATGTCTAACCTATATAAAAATGAGAAGAAAGGAAGGGAAAACATAATTACTTGGACAAGTAATTATGGGTCATGGCTCATTACTCTACAATGTCCTTTCTAACATTTTTTTAATATAAATAAAATGTAATATTTTGTAATGTAAAAAAAAAAATTAAAAAAAGGAATCGCCGATTCCAATCCAGTTCGAACCTGGCAGTTCTGGGAACCGAAACTGGAACCGGAACTGCCCTGGTCCAATTCTCAGTTTGGTTCGGTTCGGTTCGGTTCCTAAACTAGAACCGAAAAACCAAAATCGATTTCAGTTCCAGTTCTGATTTTTTCGATTTCGATTTCGATTTCGATTTCAATCCGATTCGACGGTTCGAACTGAAACCGTGTCAGGACTATCGACAAATGCCACAATTTCATCTTCTTGAAGTGTCGGTGATAGAAGGTGTATGACAAGTATCGACTTTGAGCCATTGGTCGCTGTCGATCCCAGGTTCGCCAACGCATCTGCTCTGGCATTCTCTAACATTAGTATTGGTTGGATTATGAACTCCTCGAATGTCGATTGCAATTGTTTAGCTTTCGCCAAGTAGGCTGTCATCCTTTGGTCTCTGGCTTCATACAACTAGTTCATCTGTCAAACGATGAGCTGTGAGTCGCTCTGTACTTAAATATTCTTTATATTCAAGCTTTTGGTAAGGTAGAGTCCAACGATTAGGACTTCATATTCAACTTCATTATTTATCACACGAAATTTACAATGGATCGATTGATCTAGTGTGTCCCTCTGCGGGGATTTGAGCACTAGTCCTAGTCCGCTTCCTTTGATGTTGCTGGAACTGTCGACGGATAGGGTCCATTTTCTGCTCATTAGATCTTCCGTGAGTGCTACTAATTCCTGTTCAATCTATGAATTCTCACAAGAGGTAAAATCTACAGTAAAGTCAACTAGTACCTGTGATTTCATTGCAGTTCGTGGTTGGAAGCTGATGTCGTATTCGCTAAGTTCGAAAGCCCACTTCATCATTCGACCTGAAAGTTCAGGTTAATGAAGTATATTTTTAAGTGGATATGTAGTTAATACCTTAATGGAGTGGCATTAAAAGTATGATTTTAGCTTGCGTGCTGCTACGACAAGGGATAATGCCAACTTTTCCAGTAGACTATATCTGGTTTTCGCATCGAGTAAGGCTTTACTTATGTAATATTCCGGATGTTGTACGCCACCTTCTTCTCTTATCAATACGGCGCTTACTGCTGTGTCGGATACCGCCAAATATACTAGTAACATCTCGTCGTCCTTTGGCTTCGACAACAATGGAGGTAAGGTTAAGTATGTCTTCAAGTCTTGTAACGCCTTCTCGCAATCGTTGTTTCATTCGAACGCATATTCTTTCTTAATGTGTTAAACAAAGGATGGCAACGCTCAGACGATTTGGAGATGAATATGTTCAAAGCCGCTACGCGACCCGTGAGTTTTTGCACGTCTTTGATGCATTTAGGTAATTTGATTTCTTGTATTGATTGAATTTGGTCGGGGTTTACCTCGATACCTATCCGGGTGACCAGATACCCTAAAAAATTTCCTAACGACACATCGAAAGAGCATTTAGTAGGGTTTTATTTTATACCGTATTGGTCGAGTATGTTGAACGACTATCTTAGGTGCTCGATGTGTTGTTGAGCGACCAAGGATTTGACCAGCTTGTCGTTGATATAGACCTCATTCATCGATGTAGACCTACATTGTTGATCCTAGCATTCAAGCGAACATCTTGTTGACTAATCGTTGATAGGTTGCACCTGTATTTTTTAAACTGAATGGCATAACTTTATAACAAAAAATACCTCGCTCCGTGATGAAAGCGATTTGTTTTTTTGTCGTCAGGATGTATCAGGGTCTGGTTGTAGCCAGAGTAGGCATCCATGAAGCTGAGCAGTCCATGTCTTGCTGTAGCGTCGACCAACATATCAATGTGGGGAAGTGGGAATGAATCTTTGAGATATGCTTTGTTGAGATCTGTGAAGTCGATGCAAACGCGCCATTTTTCATTTTTCTTTTTTGCAATGACGACATTCGACAGCCAGTTAGGATATTTCACTTCTTTAACTGATCTGATGTCGAACAGCTTCTAGATTTCTTCGTTAATCACTTTATTCCTTTCTGACGTAAATTTCCTCATTTTCTGTTTTACTGGCGTGTGATCTAGGTCTACCAGCAGTCAATGGACTATTACCTTTATGTCGATACCAACCATGTTTGAATGTGACCAGGCAAAACTATCTCATCGTTCTCATAAGAATTCGACCAATTGTTCACGGATCCTTTTAGGTAGTCTGGATTCGATGAAGACTTTGCGTTCTGGCTGATCTGGGTCGATCGACACTTCATCGAGTTCCTTTATCTTTGGCTTGTTCGAATTCTACTCGACTTTAGATTCTTGTAGTTGTTATAATTCTCTTTCTTTTTCTTCATGGCGTTCCGATAACATTCTCTGGCTGCTCTATATTCGCCTTTGATTTCCGATACTCCCTACCTAGTAAGGAACTTAACCATTTGAGGGTAGGTCGATAAAATCACCTTCCTCTAATGTATCCAGGGTCTGTCTAAGATTGCATTGTACAAAGATTGGCAATCGAGGACCAGGAAGTTGATGTACAGGTTAACTCCTTCAACATAGACTGGCAGTACGATTTCACCTAAGGTACTCTTTTGCTTTCCGCCGAATCCTGTTAACGTGGTCAATTGACGATTGAGCTTGTATTCATCAACCTGCTTTTCTCTTAAGGCACTGTTAAATAGATTATTACATGAACTACCATTATCGATTAAAATTCTTTTTGTTAAGCAATTAGCAATATGTAATGAAATAACTAGTGTGTCGTGGTAAGGAGAAAATTAATCTGATTTGTCTGTGAATTTGAAAGTGATGGTCACGTCCATCATCGAAGGGTGTTCCCTATCAGATTGAATTTCTACATTAGACACATGTCGTGTGTGTCTCTTCGCCACAGAGTAGCTTATGCCATTGACCTCAGATTCGCTCGTAATGTTGTTTATTACTCTATATTGTCGAGGTGGCTCTGGTGGCCTATCGTTCGTGCTGGTTGGCCTCTTTTCATCACGACGGGTAAAGGTTTGCTTCCTTTTGTCCGTTATAAATTCTTACATATGCCCATGCTTTAGAAACTCCACAACTTCTAGTTTGAGGGCGACACAATCTTCTGTTCGATAACCATGATCCCCGTGGAATTCGCATCGAAGTCTCGTATCCCAATGTTCTAATTAGGGGTGGGCAAAAAACCGGCTAACCGAACCGAACCGAACCGAACCAATGGATCGAACCGGTTGGACCAGTTTTTTATCGGTTTTTATCATGTAACCGGTTCAGTTCGGTTGGCTTTTTAAAAAAACCGGTCTGTTCGATTTTTTTCCTATTTAACCTTTAAAATCGAAAAACCGAACCGGTAACATAATATAAAAATAAAAATAAAAAAACCTAATTTCTATCTTCACTCTTTAGTCTTCAGGTTCAGAGCAACCACACGCCCACACTTACACACTTCAGTACTTCACGGTTCATGCTTGAAGCCGTAAACACTTTCGTCTCCTACCACTCGTCGTCGATCTGTCATCTTCCGCCTGTCGTCTTCTACTCACCGAGTCGCCACTCAACGTTTTCAACTCATTTAGTCGTTCGTCGATCAGCAAGGTCGTGGACATGTTGGTCTCGTTCTTTGGTCCTTCAATTTCAGGTATGTATTTCAATTTTCAACTATTCTTTCCTTCAATTTCAGGTTCAATTTCAATTTCAATTATGTATTTCAACAGCTGTGTGGCTTTTTTGCGTCTTTCCCCTTTGTCTCTTATTTGCTATCTCATTTAGGCTTTTTTACTTCTTATTAATTTTTTAATTTTGCGTTTTTCCCCTTCAATTTTTCTTTTTTGCTATTTGCTGTCTTCAATTTGCTGTCTTCAACATGCTGAATTTACTGTTTGCTGTCTTCACTCTTCAACATGTTGGACACATAATCAAGCATAATTTTTTACTGTTTGCTGTCTTCAATTTGCTGTCATCAACATGCTGAATTTGTTGTTTGTTGTCTTCAACATGCTAGACACATAATCAAGCATAATTTTTTACTGTTTGCTGTCTTCAACATGTTGAATTTGTTGTTTGCTGTCTTCAATTTTTCTTTTTTTCTTTTTTGCTGTTTGTGAAAAAATAGTTAAGTTGATGAATTTATTTATACGTACATGCTTATTCTTAATTTTGGACAGAATTAATACAATAGTTACTGAATAATCCTCATTGTTCTGTGTATATTATAATGTTTTATTCTTATTATATGGTTGAATAATATACTACACGTTATTCTGCTGTTTGCTAACTCTCCTTGAATTAAACTGATCAATTATTCAATATATGTCATAAACTTGCTAAGTTGTCATAGACTTGTTAGTTTGTTATAAACTTATATGTGATATTTATATTTCATGACAGAAAAATGAATGATGATGATGTTTTGACTACCAATGTTGTTGATTCCTCGAGTTCTAAGGATGATGAGGCACTACGAAGTGGCTCCTTAGAAACAGCCCCTTTAAAGGGGAATGTTAAACCTCTAGCTCTAGGTGGGAAGGGTAGACAATCCTCTGATTCATGGAATCATTTTAAGAAGATGGGAGAATGAGAGCAGGATGTAAATATTGTCCCAAAAATTATGCATGTGACTCAAATACTAATAGGACAACCAATATGAATAAACACCTAGAGAAGTGCAAAAATTACCATGCCAGATTAGCTTTAGTTGACCCAAAACAAAAATGTCTTATAAAACAAGCCCCTATTACTTCATATACAACATCATCAAGGGAGGTTTGTGGTAGTAATATAGGTTTAGGTATTTTTAATAAGGAGGATACTTGGAAGGCAATAGCAGAGATGTTGATTGTTGACAAGTTACCAATTAGATTTGTAGAGAAACGGGGTTTTCGCAAGTTCTGTCGTGTGGGTATGCCCAGGTTTGATGTCCCTTCCAGAAGAACAATAGTTAGAGATATTTTGCAAATGTATATTGATATGAAAACATCTTTGATGAAATACTTTATAAAGAGTAAGGTGAGGGTTTATCTTACCAATGATACTTGGATTTCAATCCAAAATATCAATTACATGATTGTGACAGCCCATTTCATTGATGACCATTGGCACTTGCAAAAGAGGATTTTGAGTTTTACTCAAATTTTCGATCGTAGAGGGGAAACCATTGGAAACTGTTTTGAGCAAGTATTGCTTGATTGGGGTATTGATAGGATTTTTACCATCACTATGCATAATGCATCTTCCAACAAGACGACTATTCTTTATGTCCAAAGAAAGTTGAAAATTTGGAATGTAGATAATTTGATTTTGGATGGGAAGTATTTGCATTTACGGTATTGTGCACACATTGTGAATTTAATAGTAAATGATGGGTTAAAGGAGATGCATGATTCGGTGGTTGCCATTCGCAATGCTGTGAAATTTGTAAAATCATCTCCTAGTAGATGTGAGAACTTCAAAATATGTTGAGCATGAAAAAATTCAAAATAAGGGGCTTGTAGTATTAGATGTGCCTACTAGGTGGAATTCCACTTACCTAATGTTGGCTAGTTCACTCAAATTTGTCAAAGCATTTGATCGGATGGATGATGAAGATGGACACTACCAGGGCTACTTCAAGGAGCTTGAAAATGAGCCAAAGAAGATCGGGCCACCTAATTTTGAGCATTGGGAGAATGCTAAGGTATTTGTACAATCCTGAAAACCTTTTATGATGTTACTTTGCAATTTAGTGCTACATTGAGTGTCACTTCAAAATTATATTTTCATAAATGGGGCGCGATTAACAACCAATTGACATCAATGAGTGGTAATGGGAATCACCTTGTGAGTCAAATGGCCTTTGCAATGAAGTTAAAGTTTGAAAAATATTGAGGTCATTTGGAAACCACGAACAAGTTGTTGATAATAGCAGTGGTGTTGGATCCTATGTTCAAATTGCAATATGTGTCTTATTGTTTTGCGGTTTTATATGGTGCTAGAAGTCGTGAATCAATGACCGCAAACATCAAAGATGCATTGATTGAGTTATATGAGAGTTATAATGCATTATACGGTGGCAGTGATGGTAGTACTAGTGGTGGTGGTAGTGTTGATGAAATCCCCTTATTTTGTGGTGGAGAAATTGATGATAGTAGTATATTTGACCTTTCGGTCGCTTTTTCTCAGATGGTTGAGAAGCAAGATAATATTAGGGGTACAAATGAGGTGGAAAGGTATTTGTTAGAGCCGGTTGAACGTAAGCGTCCTAATTTTGATGTCTTGACTTGGTGGAAAGTTAATAGTGCACATTATCCCATTTTGGCATTGATTGTAAAAGATGTGTTTGCAATGCCGATTTCCACTATGGCGTCTGAGTCTGCATTTAGTGGTGGAGGACAAGTTCTATATTCATTTAAGAGTTCATTGAATCCTAAAATGGTGGAGTGTTTGATTTGTACACAAAATTGGTTGCAAACCACGTATCGTACAAATCAACTTGAAGAAACAATAATGAATGCTCAAAATGATGATGCATCATTAGAAAACTTGCAATTCAATGAAGATGCCGAAGCTGGTAAGTAGTTATTAATTAATTTGAATACTTACCTATCTTATTTAATTTTCATGTTTTATTTTAACAAATTCTAACATACTTTATTTTGATTTTTATATAGAGCTTGCGAAGTTGACTAACGAATTGATGAGAATGACAACATTTGATATGGGAGAGTTGTGAACCATTAATGATAACTAGTAAGAATAATTTAATATTATGATTTTTTTTTTTTTAATTGTAACTTATCGTTTGATGAATAATGAAGTTAATTTAATGACATTAACAATGTTGCAGGTGGAGAATTGGTTCATCACAGACTGCTGCTCACATGCTGCGGCTAAATTCATGGTCATCAGCCATCACCATGAAGCTATGGAAGTGTTGAGTGTGGAGGTGGAAGTGTTGTTTTTACTAATTTTACTGTTTTTAAACTTGTAATGTTGTGGACATGGACTAATAATTTTACTGTTTTTATTGTTTTTAAACTTGTAATGCTATTTAAATTCATTGTAATATGTTTAGTTGTTTACTACATTATCATCAATTAGTTATGTCACAGCTGTGGGCAGTGTGCATGCTGTGGTAGTGTGGTGGAAAGTGTGTAATGTTGTTGAAGTGTTGTTTTTAAACTTGTAATGAATATCATATTTGGTTTTTATTTTTTATTTTAGTCAAATTCGGTCCAATAGGCTTAATATATGGAAAAAACTATGTAATTGAACAAGTCCAGAAATTTGGCCCATTAGGCCCAAAACGGAAAAAACCGAACCGGTCCAATTCGATTGGTTTTTGATCAGTTGGAAAATGTCAATTTAATTGGATCAGTTCACTTTTTCAAAAACCGGACTTTATCGGTTTTTTATCGGTTCTATGGAAAACCGAACCGAACCAATCAATGCCCACCCCTGGTTCTAATGGTGCATTCATTTTTCGCGATCACTTGATTGTCTTCTCGATCTCCTTCATCACCGCTACGAGGTTGACTGGTTCGATGCTGAGATTATATTATGGTACTTGGATCTGCGATCGACTCGACCTTGGGAGGTTATGTCCGTACTACTATTTGTCGCTTGTCCCGCTTTGGAGAGGATGAGTGTTACGTCAATTGTTGGTCGGATTAGGTTTTATCCTTCTATCGTTCAACCATCTGTCAGCGCGATCATTTCGTCTACTCTCATAGATGTTGACTTTTCCAATGAAGTTGGCTACATCTTCCTCCCATTTGATATGAGTCTACGCTTTTGCCAGCACATTCTCCATTGCCCTGTATTGCCCTGTATGGATACTTGGTGAGTTCTTTATAAAGGTCGAATCGAACCCAAGGCCTTTTCTAAAAGCGTAGATGGAGGTCGCTTGGTTGCAATGCGGGGTCTATACTTTCTTTCTGTTGAAATGTCCGACATAAGTCCTCAGGTTTTCACCGTGTCTCTGTGTTATGGTATATAGGTCTCCAACTGCTTTTCTAGTTTACGACTACTCGCAAATTGCTCCATAAATGTATCTATGAGCTGCGCAAAAGAAGTAATATAATTGTTAGGTAAATTAATATACCATTGTAAAGCTGGACCACTAGGGCTGGACCCGAATGCTTTGCACATACACACTTTTCTGAGGTCGTGTAGAATTGCTGCGGTGAACATTCTCTGTTTGTATTGTGCTATATGGTTGTCTGGATCTATCTTGCCTTCATACTGCTTCATGTTTTAGAAGCTAAATTTTCTTGGCATCTCGATAAGGGTAATCGCGTTAACGAAGGGTGAGTCGACGAAGTTATTCACCGTGCTTTTCTTGATTAGTGCTAGGACTCCTGGAATCCTTTGGGTAAGGCTTTCGTTTCTGCGAACCTGCAGGAAAGTTCTAGGTTAGCAAATAATGTAGATCAGATCTAGGTTTTACCAATTCTAGTGTCGACTAGAGTGACACAGGTGTCATGAAGGCGTTCTCAGGTTGTAGATCCCTAGTTGGGTCCTGCTCATGCGGAATTTCATTTTGGATTGGCAAGTTGTTGAGATGGATCTCGACCCAAGCCGTCTGGGTCGTTTGTTGATTCTGTCCGATATCGGGATTCATGTCTAGCCTCACAGGGTCAACTAGTGCCATCCGGGTTGTCCTATCAACCTCATGTTCACCATTCGAAGCTGGGATTGGATGCTCCAATGCCACGTTGTCAGGTATTCCGTCGATTAAGGCTCGTAGCTCACCGTTTGTCACTCGGATTGCAATGTTTTTCTGATTCGAGTGCCTATAATTTTTCTGCGTTCACAGCCATCTAGGCAGTCAACGCAGCGATCTACTCTTCAACGGTTGGTGCATTACCATCTCTAGACATGTTGAAAGGATGTTCTATCGATTCAACTAGCTCATTTATAAAGTTACAATGGGCCCCACGGTGGGCGTCAAACTGTAAGAGGGTCAACCTACAGTTGATATAGATTAGGTCGGATTTGTATTAGGCCCAAGGCAATTTGATTGAACTTGTCGAGTAAAGGATGCCGTTTCCTCGACAAACCTAAGAAAGAGTTTGTCTGTCGATCAAAATGTGTTATCTTCTCGTTGAACCTACAAATGAATAATAACAGAGAAAAAGCAAAGATAAAGAACAATGAGAAAGAAGGTTAGATTATTAGCCTTAGGTATGTTTAGGCTGAGCGATTGTTATGCTTGAATCGTGGTTGTGATTCAGATTGAATTCTAGTGGCCGGAATAAGAGTGAGCAGAGTTTCAAGACACTAGTAAGCTTTTTCTTTAGTCCAGAATTTTTCGAGAGAATCCTATAATCAAAGGGGGTTTTATTTATAGGTGAAAACCTCCTCCCAACGTTCACTATATCAGGTTCGATTGTGGGATAGATTTTCGGAGAGAATCTCTCCTTTGATTTGAACATTTCTTACCTTTGTAACTAAAGCTTTTTTTTGGTCTCTCTGATGAGTTTTTAACTGATATTCGTCCTGGGTTGACCTGCTACGTGTGGGCCTGGTTTGGTTCTTAACATGAGGTTTGGGCTTTCACATGTTGGGCCCAAAGACCCTTTTTCGGCTACTACAGTGTACTAACTACTTTAGTTTTTTTTTTAAATTATTAAAAGGTTATCAACTAGTTTAGTTTATATTTGTTGTAATAAAAAAAGATATAATATGATAAACTAAATTACAAGATATTTAAATTTCACCTTTTCAGGCACAGTGACATTTCAGGTTGAAATGGTTGTATAATTTATAAAACATTTTCTTTCAAAAAAATTAGATATAATAAGGCGTAACTATTTTGTAGATTATTAGATAATTTGATGAACGATGTGTTAATTGCAATCATTTACCATTAATTTGAATAAACAATTTAAACAATCTTCTCCCATTAGCTAAAAAACACAAGCGCGATCTTGAATAAAGTTTCCTGAGAACAATTAACCTCTAAATTTAAAATCCGGTATTAGCCATAATTCACATGAACATTTTATAATCACGAGCGACGATATTGGTTATAATTCATCAATATCATCAAATACATCTAACTTGTGGAATATATTTGTCATTTAAACTTACCACATCATTTGAATTGTCTTTTGATCTCGATAGCATTACTATTTTATATATAAGAGAATATCATCCAGATTTAAACAGATAAATAAACACAATCATATAAGCTTTCGAAAACAATACAAATCTATAAAATATTATGGTTATAAATGCAAACATATCAAAATATTCAATTAATTGAAAAAATTGTACCATAAACAAAAACACAAAGCCAAAAAAAAAAACCTATTCTCCGATCCAATCTATAAACAGAAAAAGGACTCAAACTATAGAATGATAAGTAAATGCATGCAAAAATATACTACTAAGTAGTAGCATTTTTTTCTTTTCTTTTCTTTTTGTTCATATCCTGTTTAGGGCAACAATTCCCAGAAGATTGATGCATTTCCTAATAACTATTAATGTTGCTTCACACAGTAAAAGTCTGCTGGTTTCCTCAGCTGACCCAACAACCTGCCCAAATTACACTACAATATTAGGTTTATATACTACATTTATTTTACCGTAAATGTAAAAATTTATCAAATACGAAATCCTGTATGTTTTTTTTTTTTTTCTTTTTTTGTAACGAGTAAATAAACATCTTTTCACACACCATCGAATCTCCTCTCTCACCATCTTATTACAGAACGAGAGAAAAAGCATTTGACTTTACAATATGTAATGTTTATACCTTCTCTTTCGTCACATGTATTATAAAAATCGGATTATATTTTCTAACATACCTTACAATTGTTGTAAAAATTGCGGAAGTATTCAGACAGATTGAAAAGGTAGTCACACAACGTATGTGGCATCAGATTAGAACAGAAAACCTCCACAGCCTGGTAAATCACAACAAATGAATCCGTTATAACTCACTACAAGAAAAACGTGATTTTATGAAGGATAAAAAACATCACAAAAGCGTGTTTATGACGATTTTCAAGTCGTCGTATTCTGGCATATCATAAACGATTTACGATGATTCATAAAACTTTCATTATCTCATGACATTGGAACTAAGATCAAGTTGATGGGAAGAGAATGTCTTACCTCCGAAAATCGGAGCAAATGAAGCCCTAATGCGTGTTCGTTCGCATGATCCAACACTATAGACCCGTCTGTAACAAACAAGTATTTATACCATGTCAAGTTCAATATTTTCTAGATAAACTCTCACATGGATGATGAAAGTATACATACAGTCGTGTAATCGATGATAATTAACACAACAATGATAATAGTGAAATTTGAGTCCTCTACTGATGTAATTGAAAGTTAAAACAGTATGTACCTAGCTAAAAATATGAGACCGAAGTCTGAGAACCAAAACTTGATCAAAGTGCATGGAAACTTACTTTCTTCAACTCTTGAATGTTTTTCTCAGATTTCTCTATCATTGCACAGATCCGTGCATGCGCATACAGCAATGAAACAGCAGTGTTACCCTGCTCGTAAATTGTAAGAGACAAAACAACACAATCTTATAAGAACTCTGATCAGATTATTACATGCTATGATTAAAAGGCAATAATTAATAATAGTAGTATAAAATCACCTCAGTATTAAGCATTTGCTGTAAACTAAATGTGTAATTGGTCAATCTGTTGCTCTTCAGGTCTGCATACCTGCCAAGACAAATTGATCAAACAATATTGCAGACTACTAGAACTATTGAGAGATAAGATCGGTATACTTCACAGTTCACAATCATGGGTACTTTTTATTTGCACACTATAAACATTAACTTACTTGATAGCAGCGTAACCAACTGGCTCGGAGATTTACTCAAGCTCCTCATCTGTCCAAAGTATACCACCTGAACAGCATACAAAGAAATATTTTCGCTTTTAAATTCTTCAAGCTTGTTAGTAACCGCTCAACCAAAAACTTATGCCGTCAGATAACAGCCCAAACAACGATATAAATATGATAAAACAGACTGAATAAGAACAAACAATAGAGATCCAGACCAAATCTAAAATGATTAAAATGGGATCATTAGATTTATGCCATATTCCATACGATCAGTCTGTTTACCCTTGGATTTCTTAAGGATGCGACTCTTGGCTTCATCAAGTAAGTCAACTAATCGGACCACCTCACTGCTTCGAGTTCGAAACCGCTTTGCATCTTCTCCAAGAACAAGGCCAAAACCAACATGGCTAGCTTTAGGGTATGCTCTATTATCAGCTGAAAGCCAACTAGCACGTTTGGCAGCCTGAAATATAAAATCAATTCATTAGTTATAACTTATAACACGCAGAAATGTATCTAAAGTATATCTAAAATGGAAATTTAACGACACACAAACCAAATAGAGGACAGGGCACTAGGATATATACATACACTGAAGACCTTATCAAAGTGTTCCTGCTGACCAACATCAGTAACATAGATGATCCAATCAGCTTGCTCTTCATTAAGGCGATACCTAAGCAATCAAGCAGTACAATCAATACTTATAGGTTAGTTCATTGTAAACCCTAATCGTAGAACGATAAGAAGAAAAAAATGAAAAACAAAAAAAAACAAAAAAACAAAAAAACAAAAAAAAAAAACTAACCAAAGAGCAGCAAGATCAGTTGAGGCGTAGTTGTAACCTGTAACCACCATCTTTCTTCACAACGATAAGAGGTGTGCTAAACCCTTCAATCCAGATCACACGAGCACCTTCATTTTCTTCAACTAATCCTTGGTTGGTCAAGGCCTCAATAACCCTAGGAATGTATGGATTGTAAAAGCTCTCACCCTATCAACAATGTCAAAAATAAATACATTCAAATAACAATTTCCATTTCAAAAGTGTAGATAGAGTTGATCTTCTGATAAAGATCACTTCAAAACTCCTTCCCACCTCAAACCAATCAAAATTCTCACATATATATATATATATATATATACATGCACAATTGCACATTGTAAGAAGAAAATAAGTGAAAAAATTTCCGGTGCTCCCATTAGCTACCAAAAAAAAAAAAAAAAAAACCTAGTGGACAAGGTAAATACAAGCCAATAAGCCACATATAATGACAATTCAATGAAAGCTAAAAAAAATTACCTTCTCCTCTAGCTCAACTCCAAGGCGATTATAGACCTTGTCAAATTCTTTTCGACTGATATCACAGATCTGCATCCATACTTGTCGATACTTGGGTTCCCCATCCTGTGACAATTCACATAGACCTTACTATGATCTTGCACAATCAATAATAGATCAACCTGACATAAGTCTTAAATTACAAGGAGAAACAAATTCACCTGGAGCCAAACCACTGCTTGTTGTGCCCTTGCTTTAAAGGCAGGATCTTCATCAAATCTCTGCTGGGATTCTTTATACAAAGCCTAACAACAGACCTACAAGTTAGAATGAAAATAAAGTGCTACATTATTTTAAAATGCGCATGTTATGAGGTACTGTTGTTACATAAATTAAATTTGAAGTTCCAAAGACATTAATAGTTTACTCTCACCTGTAGATCACCAATGGCTGTTTCGTTAAAATCTTCAACACTTGGAAGCTTCAACGTTTGAAAACTCAAGCATTCGGGCTATACAGTCTCCGATGACAGTAGACCTCAAGCATTCGGGCTATACTCTCTTATGTGTAGAAATTCAAACTAAACTTATTTGCACAGAATAACATAAAAAAACAAAATAAAATTGACTTTTATATTATAAATATATAACCTCTGAGGAGATACCACATTATATATATATATATATGTATATATTAACTTACATTATCCATGCTTGTTATATATTTTGCTGCCAATGCAAGCCTTCTAAATGTTCCTCGCTCTTAATATGTGTCTCTGTTTCACAAATCAACAATAATTAGTTTTCTTCAACCAAATCAATATTCAATCATGATATATTGATATTTGAATTTAGAAAAAAATTAACAAGATCATTGACATAGGAGATTACTCTGAAGTGAAACAGCAATTTTATTTAAGGGACAAAAGGTACCCCAGCACCAGAAAAACACACTGCCCATTTGGCTACAAACGAAAAACACCCAGAGAAAACTAACAAAACCTGAAGAAAATAAAACAAAACAGCCCTCTCCAAACTAAAGCATCAGAGACACCACAAACAAACCCCTGCAAACACAAACAAAACAGGGGAAAAAACAGAGCATTGGCTCCCAAAACGACAACATACTACGCTCAATTAGAAAAGAACCTGACAAAGAAAAAAAAAAAAAATTCATTCTTGTAGTTGGTTTTCTTCTTGCATCAATTAAATACTTTATAAAAATATATAAATATATTAATTAACTACAATAAAATAAATTATATGAAAAAACCATGAACAATTGGAAACCTAAATAATTAAAAACCGACTTACAAAGTATAACGCAGATCAAGTAGTGATGCTGCTGAGTTTTAAACGTTTCCCGGGAAAGTAATAGAAATTTTCCAGTCTATTGCCTATTTTTGAATGAGAAGATGATTGAAATTAGGGTTGAAATATAGTTGAATTAGGAAAATTAATTATATGGTTAAATTATATAGTTTTAAGAGATTAATTAAATCTCAAATACTTATTTCAATTCATAAATACAGTATATTCTTAAAAAATATAGCAAATTGCGCAAATTTATTCTGCCTATATAGAGGAATAATTGCATTAAAACAGGAAAAATACCACGATTACACAGACAGACTACCATTGACTAACGGTTTCCGTTACAAATAAGGGATAATATCACTTTTACCCTTGGATAAATAATAATATTTTAAAATTTTGAGAAAATAAAATAATGAATTATCACTTCTTCTCTCACACAGATCATCTAACACCTTCCAGGCAGCCACGCTCATACACCAAATCTCTCAAAACAGAGATCTTATCTACACAAACATCACTAATTCAAAAACAGTTTAATATCACTGATTCAGCATCACCAATAAAAACCGAAGGAAAAGAGAAGCAGACCGCTCAATTTGGATGTTTGGGAAAGATGAATATTTAAATTTTGTTTCAAATGATTTTTTTTTTTTTTTCTTTTTCGTTTATAATAATATCTAATAAAAGGACAGTTTTACCCTTCTACCATTGCTGACCACAGTTAGTCAACTGGTTAGAAGGTATATTATATTGAACAACACTTGAGTACTGACTAACCAATAGGGTTTTGCCATGTAGCCCATTTATGAAAAATGCAATGAGAAAAATATAAAAAGTTAAGAGAAAAAAAACCACGTGGCAACACCTCATTGAAAGGGTCAGTACCTTGACTACTAACTAGTCAATACCCAAACAATTTCCTATTATATTTGTGGTATTATATAACATTTTCACCTGTTTGAGTATTATTATCATATTATGCATATAATAATAGCGAGTTAGTGCAATTTGCTCTTAAATATAGCCTCTTTCTTGCTTCTCAAGTCAAGATTTGCTATATTATTAATAAAAAAATGAAAATAAAAAAGGTCAAAATTTGATTCCAAATCATTATAGATTCTTATTTAACTACTTTCTAAAATGGATAGTCCAAAATTGAAAATCTAATAAGTTTATTTGTGTTGTTTTTTGACAGCATGGTACATTATAATTTATTTCTTTTGTAAAAAAAAAAAATTAAAAAAAAAATCAATTGAGAATATTTGAACTATAAAAAATATAAATGTAAAAAATAATTTAGATAAATTTACCAATATTTAAAAAATAAAATAAAATTGGGCTTAGGCCTTAAGAGTTTAGACTTCAGCCCATAGCTAAAAAATAATATAATTATTGTCTTTTAAAAAAAAAAAAATGGAATACATAATTTGTTATAATAGCCCATGTGTAGGGGAGATTCTTGTTGGTAAGATTCAAACCATTGATTTGGGAGTCATTTATCAAAATTCTCGTCTATCTACTAGCCAAACTACGTCTTGAAAATCAAATTAAAGATATAAATACTAGAGAAGGAATTTTCAAAGTGTATACCAGTTTGTTTGGTTGATTTGGGAAGAAAATCTTCGATGCACGGGTGAATTTACATGCCGATTAGTTCATTCGTTTGCCAAAATTTTTGTAAAAATCACACTCACACTTAATCACATCTTGAGTATAAACCACACAGTTGGGACGTGGGAGTTTTATATATATTCAGCTTTTGTACTAAACTATCACAAAGAAAATTGCTAGTGACATGATTTATATGTTTTTATGTTCTTATACACTATCGAGCATCAAAAAACACATATATCAAGAATGTTTTACACTCTAATCAAAACTAGATGAAAAATGTTTATTTCACTTGTAGGTATTGTCATGTGGAATACGATCTAACAATTAGAGATTTAACATCATGATTTTTAATGATCTAAAATCTAAATCAAGAATATTCTTGTGACAAATACTTTTAATGAATTCCCTTTTTTTTTTTTTTTTTTTTTTTTTTCGTTTTGCATTAAATAAATGTTATTTTATCTAAAATAACAAGTGAAGAAAAGTCAATTACATGTAATTAATGATTAATGACTAAGGATTTAAGGTCTGGATTTCATTAAAATCTCGAATATGAATAGATACATTATACTACCCAAAGGTTAATTTAAGATTAGATGAATTGATTGAAGGCCAAATCCACCATCAATCGGAACAAAATCCAGTTTGTAGGGGCCAAAATCCTTGACATGATTTTAATGACCCACAATCTTCATCGATAAAGATTTAATGTACTTCTTTTTATTTTGTTTTATTAATTTTGATATTTTAATTGAAAGTTTTTAATTTTTAGCTAAAAATTTCTAATCAGTTTGATTAGACATGTTGATGCAACTGATTTGAGAATTTTATTTTGATTAATTAACATATAATATATAAAATCATTTGATAAGACAATCAAAATCCAACCCCACCTACCATTAAAATTTGCATGGATTTTGGGAATTGCCATCTTAACTACTAATGGTTTTTGTTAGGAGCACATTAGCATCTGTTTAGATATTGATAATAGTTATTTAATTATTTAATACATAAAAATAAAAAAAAAAAATAAAGAAATAAAAAAAAAACACACACACATAAAAAGTAGTGTTTCAAAATGAGTTTTGAGAGACAGACCACCTCTTACCTTCCATATAAGTGTTGAAGAGTTCAAATCCCACCATACGTATTTTACAAACATGTGTGGAGAGTTTTCTTCCCTAGTTTTTGGAGTAGTTATCTCCCGTTATGGAAATATTTATTTGAATCACACATTTATTGTTTGATCTCAGTATATCCCGACAGTTCTTAAAAAAAATAAAAATAAAAAGGTTTTGAGATTTTTAAGCACCTTTAGACAAAGCTAACTTTATGAATTAGGCCTCAACATTAATATTAATTTTCAATCAAATTTGATTGATGCGACTAAAGTCATAAGATAATTATAATTAATCAGTGCACATTAATAGGCTTGGTTGTAAAGCTTGATTCATCACTTGAGTGAGAGGTATTAGCTAATTTAAGATGAAGAATTAAGGCTTGACAAGAAGGTTTTGGATGAGAACTATATATCATGTTAATATACTTATATACTTACTTGATACGATTATTTATCTATATATATATATATGTGCACGGTGACACTGATTTGAACTTTGAACTTATAACATTCTTAGATTAAATAAATGTCGTTTAGTTGATATGATTATTTTCTCTTGATAAAATTGTCTCATATATATATATATATATATATTGTAATTAATAGTTTTTTTTATTATTATTATTATTTTTACAAAGCAATCTATAGTTAATTTAGAATTTTACTAAGGAATATACGAATAATTTAATATACATACACAATTTTTTATTAAAAAAAAAAAAAAGACACTACATGTATGATTTTACTACACTTTATTAAATATTGCATTTGAAAACGATTTTCAAGTGTTCTCTTTTTTTTTTTTTTTTTTAATTCATGATTCACAAAAAAAATAAACAATTAAATAAGAAAACAAAACAAATAATCATATAAATTTATTTATAATAATTCTCTTGTATAGGATGATATGGTAATCTTTGCTATCACATAACATTTGTTAGGGGTTCCTTTTCATAAATTCAAGTATTTGACTAACCAACCTATTCTTCTCTCCTTTTTATATATAAAAAAAGATATGTAATGTGATAAAACAAAAAATTGCCATTTTGTAAGAACTTTTTATATGAAATAGTTCCAATTAACCACATGTTTGATTTATTTAAAACTATACTAAATTATTCAATATGTTTGTGCATTACAATATTACATAAAAAAATAATTAAAAAATGACTTATATATATATATATATTATACATTTGTTGCTATTTCTTCCTATTCTTTCTTATCAATTTTGTCATTTCCCAAACATCTAAGTTGCTCTCTTTTCATCATAAATAGATAAAATTATTCAATTAAGTATACCACAAATTTGAATATTTATTTTTAATATACAGCATCACTTTCACTTGAATTAAATGTTATGAACTAACTAATAAAAAATACAGCCTAGATTTTTTTTAGAAGAAGACTTTTACATGACTATGATTCATTAATTAGATGAATATATCATTTAAACATGATGATGTAATACACTGTCATATTATAGATAGAGACTGTGTTTTTTTCGATAGTATATAAGTACTTTATTTTTTTATTTTTTTAAGACACAGTATATAAGTACTTTAGACCTCATTTGTTTGGTCATGTTGTGTTGTATTAGGCAATTAAAATGTACTAATGAGGGTGTATTCAATTATAATGGTTGAGGACATTTAAAATCATTATAAATCATGGTGTATTCAATTCGAACATTTAAAGACTTTAAAAGAGTCTATATTAATCTAGTGGTATTTAATTCAGATTTATATGGACTTTTAAAGAATCTTTCCAAATCTGGTTGTATTGAATTGGGACTTTAAAAATGTCTACAAGAATCAATGTGTATTCAATTATGACTAGATTTTAAAGGATTTTCTTATGTCATGGATTTTGATGGGTTTTGGTGGACTTGATGGTGAGAAATATAAAAATAAATGCCATAACATGTCCAACTTTCTCCCCAAAGATTTTGGTGGACTTTGCTCTCTCTCTCTCTCAAAACATAAACATATATACAATTCGCTGTCATGACATATTTTACATTTTTTAAGCTGAAAAAAAATAGAAATTTAAAATTCAATATTTTAAAAATATATATATGACATGAATTGTTTTTTTTTTTTTTTGGTGTGTGTGTGATTTCTTAACATTTGTATTGGGACAAGCTAAATCATTTCGTCAACAAGTAATGTAATCATTTATATAATTTATTTTTGACTTGAAGACGGTTTCTATAACTAATAATATATTTTATATGCCCCATTAATATGTATTTTTAGGAATAAATTATACACATCAAAGAATATAAAAAAGATATACAAGATATTTAAAAATAAAAAAAGGGAAATTAGTTATGTATCCAAAGGCAAAAAATATATATATATGAACACCGAAAAAACGAATAGCCAAATTGATGTTCATTTTCATTTCATTTCATTTTTATTTTGACTATCTAAAAAGTATCTTCAATAGTAAATTGGTACACGATGGTTGTGTATCATTCGATGGTACACTATGGTTCTTAAGATTATTCTTCAAGATGATTGTCCCTCTGTAGATACTGGTGTGATTGACGAAAATCTATATTCAGAGATTTTTGTTAGTATTGCAAATTGTATTAATGGATCATATTGGTTGAGTGTATAGATTGGATTATTGGGCCAAATAGTGATATAATTATCCATTTATAATAGAAGTCAGAGAAACAAATTCATAAAAGTCCATGGATGTCTAAACAAATCTATAAAGGTCTGAGATAGATGTCTAAACAAATCAATGAAAGTCCATATGGATCTATAAAAGTCCGTAGAAATCTATGAAAATTGGTCAGTTAAAAAATGTCTTTAAATGTCCACAAAAATTCTAATTGAATACACCCTCCTAAAATAATACAATACAGTGTTTGCACCACCACCAAACACTGTATTATGTTATTTTAGTATATTTTAATTGCTTAATACAGTAAACAATATATTAACTAATACATTATATTTGATGGTATTATGTTGTATTGTATAAGGAAAAACACTTTTATTTTTCCTCAATGAATATGGAATATTGATAAAATATGTGTTTTATTGTTAATATTTTTTTTTTATAATTTCAAAATACATACGAAAATTTTATTTAAATTTTTTGTTTCAATTAAAATAAATATTTATTGATTTTTTATATAAAAATATTTATTGATTTATTTATGGTAAGGATATTTAAAATTAATTATTAAGTATTTTTTTTTATAAATATTATATTTTTATAATATAATAAAATACAATAAAATCATATAGGAATAACCTAATACGATATAATACAGTGCATCACCAAACACGGATTTGTATTAATAATAATACAGTCTAATACAATACAATACAGTCTAATACAGTCCAATACAATTCAATATGGTGTGCCAAACGAGCCCTTAATGATTAGCTATTTGGAAGTAACTTATTCTAAAAAATAGTTAAATGCACCTTCCAAATTGGCAATAATACAATGATAATATTAAAACCGATCAATGTGGTTTAGTAGTAAATTAGTAAACTACGATCATTCAGTTTGATAATATTTGAAGTTCGAGTTACCGTTGTATATATGAAAAGGAAATCAAAAAATATTATTATGGTTTGAGTGTATGACATTGTTCATTTTGGACCCTTATTTATTTGCATAGTTTTGTTCTTTGAATTATCAACTTAAGGAAATATCTTATATATATATATATATATATATATATATAAATTTTCAAGTCAGTGCATCCTGATATAACTTTACAAAGATATTGAATGTGAGCCACTAGTTTTACATATTTTGACTCAAGTGTGTATGCATTTGTCAAAACTAGTGGCTCACATTCAATATCCTGATAAAGTTACATCATAATGCACTGACTAGATCGGGACTGTATATATATACGGTCATGTTCACATCAGTGCGCACTGATATAACGACATCAGTACCAATACATATGGACCACTAATTATGGAGAAACTTTTACAAATGCATACACTTTGAGTCAAAGTATGTAAATCTAATGGTCCACATCTAACGCATCGACGAAGTTATATAAGTGCGCATCGACTTGAATATTTATATGTATATATATATATATACAATTTTTCTATTGTCAGTTCGTCTTGATATAAAATATATCAAGAGTCATGATGGGGAATGTGGACCATTATATTTACATATTTTGACTTAAAGTGTATGCACTTGTCAAAACTTCACCATAATATATTGTCCGCATTCTTCGTCCTGATATATTTTATATCATGACGAACTGACAATACTGTATGTATAAATAAATATATATATATTAGTCTTTCTCTCATTAAGACGAACTGATTTTATTTATATCAATTCCACAACTATCAACCATTAGATTCACATACTTAAGCTTAGTCAAAGTCTTCTTGAACTTAATCAATGATTCACAAGTCTCATTCTTATATTAAAAGTTAAGTTCGGTCTTAAGGAGAGAAAAACCGTATAGATATAAACCCAATGCAATATCATATTATCATGACTCAAATCTTATGCTGACTTGAGTTTGCATTGAACTCCAAAAGATCTAATGACTGAATTCGAATTCTCTTTATGGGATTTTTGCATGTCTTTTTTTAATCAAATGACATTTAAGCATAAAATGTTGCATATATAGTAAATATTTGTTTCTTTATACACTAAAATAGTCAAATCTCAATAGCGCAAGCAAAACGGGTTGATCCATGCACGCATGAAACGGCACCGCTTTCCTTCATCCAATTTGTTTATTCTCCTTCCCCGAAATTAACGCATTAAATGACTCTTATAATATGAATTATAAAGGTCTATCATCTATGTTAATTTTTATTCTTAAACAGACATTAATCATGGCATAAACTCAAGTAAAACTTTTCATAATTAAGGATTTATTTTATAATCATATTCATTATTATCACCGGAATCTTAGGAATCCACTCCAAAAAAAAAAAAAAAATTCAACCTCTTTTTGCGGGCTGTTTAATTTGCTCCAAGTCAATGTAACCATTTTTTTAAGTAAAATTTTAGGAGATTTTAGAATGCACTATGCCTCTTTGATTGAGATTAGATTTCCTGAGTTATACTGAAACTCTTCTCACCAATCAAATATCCATGTTAGTAATATATATATATATATATAAATCAAATATCCATGATATCAATTTTCTTTTTTGCACCCAAAGCCAAAAATAGTCCACCAAAAACTTTATTAATTTTATGTTGATAGTTTATGCCAAATCAACTTTATTTTAATGCCTTTTTTAAGGAATATCCTGGTTTTATAAAAAGTGTCAATCTTTCTTTCTTTCTTTCTTTCTTTTTTAGGGCTAAAAGGTGATAATATTTGTATCCTTAAATTCTGTTTTGCTTTCTAAGTTAAAAATATTAATAATCTGCCTTTTTTTTTTTTTTTTTTTTTTTGAAGTATTACATTATAAAATCTGGGTTTTTTGAGAAGGGGGATTCGAACCCATAAACTTATAGTTTGGTGCAGTTGTGAGGGGTTTACTACTAAACCAACCTCATTTCATCGTTAATAACATTGCTTTATGATCACTGATTTATTTCTTGCTTTAGCAGCTAGATTATTATATTGCAAAGTTATACAGACATAATATATATATATATTTATATATTCGAGAAAAACAAAAAGAAAGAATCTGTAAAGGGAGTTGTTAACTTTTCATATCTGTAACCATTAATTTTATTAAACAATATATATATATATATATATATTAATTATAAAAAGATGTAATGTATCATAAACTATTTTACATCTGTCACCGATCATTTGCATTATTTTATATTATTTTATCGATACAAGCATCTCCGATACTATTATACATTTATAAAAAATTGAATACTAAACGGAATAGTTAAATGATGAGGTAGAAAAACCTCTCAAATGACTAGGATTTTTAACTTTTTCCGTCAATAATATTGCACTTCATCTCTAAACCAGATTTTTTTTTTTGAAGCTTTTTGCCATTGGTAGACTTAGAGTCATTTGTCCAAGTCTCAAAGTCGTTCATCTACCAACTGAGCTACGCACTTGGAGCGTACTAAGATAATATTCAAAATTAATTAAAAGAATAATAAAATAATTTAATTAATTTTATAACATTAATGATAAGTTACAGATTAACAAGCAGACCAAGACAGATATAATTGGTCACATTAATATATAATTTAATAAGAGATTATGGGACCAAATTAATTTTCATGTCGGTTCAATAAACTTTAGGGGAGGAATTCACATGTATTTAATATTTTAATTACTATTATTATTATTATTATTATTTGTCCATTGACTAGCTAATGGGCATACCAACAAGCTGATAAGTAATTGTCAGATTTTATTACATTTAAAAAATTAAAAAATTGACTACTTTGAGAAATAAAATTATAGAATCATACCTATTAAAAACATGTATTAAATTAATTTGTATTTAGTTTAATTGTTGATATTATTGAAATTCTATATTTCCTAATAAAATACAAATAAAATTTAAAGACATTTATATTTATCAAGATTTTTCTCGAATTATTAAACCTCATTAGGAAATTGTCGTCAAAGTTTTTGAATTTTAATAAACTTTGAAATAAATTATGACATTCAACGGCTGAGTCAGGGGGTCTATCGGAACCTATATATATTAAACAGTATATTTACGGTCAATATATCTACTCTCATAATACCGAAAAGAAACATCTTTATACATGTTTATAAAATGCATATAGTGAAACTCGAACCTTCAACCACTAATGTGGAAGAGGAGCAAAGGCGAAACCATATTCATAAAAGTTAAAGGGTCTAGGTGACCATGACAAAAAAAAATTATATATATAAATATATATAATGAGGTAAATTTTAAATAAAACTTAACTATATATATTTTTAAGAACAATTGGATATGAAGGGCCAACACCGAAGAGGGCTGCACTACCGTCTGTGCTAAGATATTATAGCAAAATGATAATATTTTTGTTATATTTGAGTTTAATTCAAGCTAAACTCATTAATAAATTACAATAAAGTGAAGGAAAAAAAAAAATTTCTCCTAACTGCGCTGCAGTCTGCTGTCTACAAGCTATATATGCTGATATGCACCCTATTCGGTATTTCCTACGTATCCTAAATTATTGCATATGAACTATTTTATTTTTATTATTTTATTATTATTATTATTATTATTATTTTATGTTTATATTTGAAAAGGTTTTCGCTAGATGAGATTAGTCTAGTGATAAACACATCACACCTGCACCATAAGGTTATGGATTTGAGTCTTTTCCCTTTTCAAAAAACCCTGGATTAATGTAATAATTCAAAAAAAAAAAAAATTAAAAAGGTTTTCGATACGAAAGAGCAGACCATATCATTTGTAGATGAATTATCAAATGAGGTATCCTTAACTTTAATGGCATCGATTTTTTTTTTATTTTGTTTAATTTTTTTGTAGATGATAAGTTTAATGAAATCTACCTATAAATAAAATTTGAGAATTTTTTAAGTACTATAACTGTTTTTTTTTTTTTTTTTTTAATTTTCTTATATTTCTCTCATTTTTCAATACCTTCATATTTAACAAAATCGGAATAAATAGTTCTAGTACTTGAAAAACTCTCAAATTTTATTCGTATGTAGATTTCATTAAACTTATCATCTACAAAAAATTCGGATTAAAATTCATAAAAATCGATATGATTTCATCAAGGTCCTTATCAAAATTAAAGATAGGAATACCTTACTTGCTAATTCCTCATCATTTATATATCCCTTAAACTCATAGTATAAAATGATCCAATAATTCAAGGAATGATAACAAATTTTTCAGATCATATAAAATATAAAGATATAAAATGAGTAGACAATGTGATGTGTGTGTGTGTTTTTTTTATGTAATAGCAGTGTATTTGCCTGTATTAATTAAATAAATTGTATTAGAATGTATTTCAGCTTATCACCGTTAGATTTTTGAATTGTTCATTGTTATTACAATGCAAGAAAATGGTATATTTAAGAGATAGCCTGAATAACAAGGTTTTGCCTTGAAAAAAAATAATAAAAAAAATGAGTAGACAAATATCGCGAGATTGGGATATGTTTTGAAACAAATTTAGGATGATATGACATGACGTAGTAAGAGAAACTATTAAGAAAGAGAGGTTGCGGATATTGCAACCCATAAAATTAATTAGTATATTTATTTTTATAAATAAATTTATGTTTAAAATTTAAGAAACAAATATTACCATAAACACTTATTCTAATGTCAATAGTACCCTTATTCAAATGAATATATTCATTTTAATAAATTTTATTTATAAACCCACTTAAATTATTAATACACCAGGGTTTTTTTTCTTTTTTAAAAGATCATGTTATTTTTTGAATCAAATCATCTTCTAATGATGGTCCAGTTTACTTTTGGTAATGTTTGAATGTATGAGCATTATGAAAGGGAGCATTGGAAGATGTAGAACTATATTGTATATGGAGTCAAGAGATTTTCAATCTGAAATTTTCTTAAATATACCGTATCTTAAAAAAAAAAAAAATTCATTAATATCTACAGCTACCTTTAAAAAAAAAATATTTTGTTTGTCGATAAAGTTTATAGTTAAACATAAAAATAAAAATAAAAATAAAAATAATAAAAATAAAAAGGTAAAGAAATACCTACCTTTGTAAGATCAAGGTCCTTTGAATTTTTTTTTCCGATTATTTGGTTATATGATAATCATATGATTATGAGAAAGTTTGATACTTGAAATAAAATTAGAGTTTAATTGGTTTTTATCGTAAAAATTAGGGTTTACCATAAATTAGGGTTTAACATAAGTTTGTGTGTAATTAATGAGTGTATATAGTATTTGGTTTATTAACAACTTTTTTTTCCTCAGTGTTTTTTGTTTCCTCTTTACTGTTTACAAACCCTAAAATATCTTCCTCTCTTTTTCTAATATTATAAAGTTTTTCTTGATTGGGAAGTGATGAAGAATGATATGCAACCAGAAGAAAACTATAAATGATAGAGAGGCACTTTTCAACATTGTTTTCTTTTTCTTTTTTTCTTTATATATATATATATATATATTTAAATCATTCTTCTATTTGGAGGTTGCATGAAGTTTTTTAATAGAAAATCTCTCAAACACATTGGTTTATAAGTTAGTGTGATTTTAAGCTTTAATTACTCTATACTACAAATTTAATTTGATGGTGCAAAGAATTCAAAAAATAAAATAAAAAATTACACAGGTTTAATTTCCTCTTTGCGTAGAGAATTTTATTCTAAACAAAAATTCATGTATTAGTTAACAAAACTTTAATCCACAACGTTAAAAATAATTTGAGGTAAAAGGTTCTCCATAGAATCAAGATCCTAACTCCAAATATTCTTATTAGAGGTTTTTGTATATTGAATATGATGGAGGAAGATTGATTCATTTTTTTTTATTCAATAAGTTAAGAATTTGATTAATTGTTTGATTTCTTTGTATTAGAATGGGATGATCCAAATTTTTTATATTTTTTTTCTTTTTAAGAATTGGACGATTGAAATTATTGGGTTTTAGGGTTTTAGATACAATCTCAAATTTTGAATTGTTTTAATTCAAGAAATATCCTGATTTGATCTTATAATTTTTGTGTTGATTTAATTAATTAATTATTATTATTATTATTTTTAAATTGAGTGTCAAAAGATAAAAGGGATAGTTTTGAAAAAAATGAATTGTCTTTAGAATTTTTTTAAAACTAAAATTTTTATAATGGAGTATTTTTAGAAAATGAGTGTAAAAAGAAGATTACTAATTAATTTTATAGATGACAATATAGACACCCAATAAAAAAATTACGTGCAATCGAGAGTCAAGTTTTGAACTAATCCATAGCAGAGTTAACTTGAATGAGTAATCTTGCGATATGAATAATCGACTCAATTAGATCAATGAAAATCTAGTCTCTAAACACCAAAATCCTTAATTCGATTTTGATAACCTACGAAAATACAATCCCAACCTAATTACAAGATTTGATCAATTTTGCAGCTAGCTGATATTAATTCAAATTAATAATTAATTACAATATTTACTTATCATATTCTGATTAGACAGATTTGATACGATATAGAGTTTAATTAATCACTTTGATATGGCAAATAAAAATCCAATCTTACCTATCAATAGAACTCGAGTGGATTTTGGAAAATTGCCATATTAACTACAAATGGTCTAATCTAAATAAGTAATGCTCTTTGTTAAGGGCACAAAATATCTATTTATTAAAAGAAAAAACAAATAATATTGTCTTTTTGAGTTTGAGCACCTTTGGGCAAAGCCAATTTTAAGGATAAAAGTTCAAAAATTAATTTTAATTTTCAAATATGATTGATGTGATTAAAGTAGTGAGTAGTGACTAGATAATTAAATTAATTAATTATTGCACACTTTAGACTTGATTGTTAAGCATGATTATGACTTGAGAGAGAGAGAGGAAATTGATACAATCACATCTATTTAATAATGTTTCCTTCTTTCTTTCTTTTTTTATTTATTTATTTTTTTATTTTTTTATTTTTTAAATATACAACAACTGTCAAGACTGTTAAGAGTGGACTCTACAAGCACAGTCCGAACATGCAGCTCCTACAAACGGGGAGAGAGCACTCACATATTAGTGAGACAACACCCACACAATTGATGAAAAAATTTACATATATTCATACATGCGTTGACACTTGAACCATGGTAATGGAGTCTTCATTTGGAGAACCACACCACATTGGCAAGAGGCCATTGACTATTTAATAATGTTTCAACTTATATGCATTAACATAAAATTTATAATTAAATGAAATATAATGAAAAATAAATAATTTTTAACTAATTATAGCATATCATATTTATGTCATAATATTTTTCAAAGGTTGGAATAATTTAAATTACTATAGTATACAAGTCCTAGCATATATAGTAGCTTAGAAAATTAAAAAATTGAATGTTAAAAATAATTTTATACATGAAAGGGTTTTTTATTTTATTTTATTTTTTTTATCAGACAGATATACCAATTATGCAATAACCATACATCTCATAACTCATCTTTTTGATACTCAATTACCAAAAAAAATATATGAAGAAATTAGAAGAAGAATATAATTAATCATTACATTAAATATTTTTATTATTTAGTTTGCACATTTAAATTGTGAGTAATAGAAATGTTAATTGTCACCAATTGATATTTTTCCTTCCACAAGATGGGTGATCTTTCAAATCACATTTGTTAGAGTTTCATTTTCCAAAAACTCGATTACAAAAACACTAACCAACCTACTTTAAATAAATAAATATATATATATATATATATATATATATATAATGTGAACATTGACTTAATTCTTACATTTTATAATTACCACATGTTTGTATTTCTTATACAGGGATGCTAATCAACCCAAAATTAATGTAGAAACTAACTCAAATGGTGTGTAAAGTGATTTGTCTTTGCCATATCATTCACCATATTACTCATGATTTGTGTGGTGGTGACAACCCATTTACCACATTATTTGAGTTGAATTTTAGATTATTTTTTTTGGATCGTATATTATTACTCTTTCCACTCACATTGTATAAGAAATAGCATATTAATATACAATTATTTTTTAAATTCCAACACCAATTGGGTTATTGGAGCTTGCTAAGATCACAATCCGAAATATAACTCCCACTACAGGACAAACATCTAAGCTTTGAAAACTAGCATATAATATACATGTTTTAGGTCACATGTAAGCTCTAAAAACTCACAAGACAATGCATCTAATGAATTAGGGTCAAAACTCACGAGACAATTAGCATCTAATGAATTTGGGTCCCTATCTCCCTAATTTTAAGGCATGAAATAGACTAAAACACAAGTTAATGATTACATAACTCACGAAATTTGTCATGATGATTAACTATTCTTGGCCTAATTTCAAAATCATCATTCCAAGTCAAAGTTACAAAAAAATAAAATAAAATTCTAACTCTCGTATTCGTGTGACATTGATGTTTTCGTTTCTAATGGCAAATGCAATATAATTTTATCAAGTAAGAATAGGTGTAACAATTTTATTCGACCCGTAAACATATCACATATATAAAACGATTTTAACAGGTTAATATTGTAATTTCAGACTCGATTATATATGAATATACTCATAATCAAAGGAAATGATCTCGAAAAGAATAATAATATGTCATGCAATTTTGGAGTTGTGTTCAAATGTCAAAATTGTACCAAAATTGGACCTAATCTATCATCACACTTGGATATTTACTAGTATCCAAATTGATCCATTCTCATAAATTATTAATCTTTCATTTACTTTTATATATATAAAATTATACTCACATCACTATTCTCTATAAACTATAGGAATGAATAAAAATTTTCATACCGATGTAGTTTTATAATGTCATTAGTGTATCGATTTATTAAAAAAAAAAAAAAATCACTTTTCAAAGTCAAAAATATATATTTTTAATTATATATATATTTTAAATGTTATTGCAAATTTAATTGTCTACATCATTATTGTTACGATAGATAGTTTATTTCTGATTTTTCTTCATATAAAATGTATATGTGCATGACTATATTTTATTGAGTAAGAGGTCGTTTGTTTTTTGGTTTGAAGACTGAACAATCCTGAATTTTTCTGAAAACTGAATAAGGACTGAAATCTGAACTCGAATGACATGTTTTTTTTTTCCCTCACATTTGAATGTACTGTCAACATGCTTGTTTTTTTTTTTTTTTTTTTTTTTGTATATATAAAAATAAAATTGTCTGAAAATAAATAATTTCACATTTATACCCATACTAATTAAAAGAAGTAATTTAACATGCACCATTCTTTATAACATTTTGTATTTGTATTATTATTATTATTATTATTATTATTTTTGCAAACAAAGTTCAATTTAACAAAATAAAAAATTTTCATCAAAAAATATAATTTTACATGTTCTACAAACAAAGTTTAAGTTCAATTTATTGTAAAAAAGAAGTTCAAGTTCAAGTTCAAGTTCAATTTTGTATATTGTCCACGTTTCCGGTGTATATAATTCATGAAACCATTTTTGTTTTTTTTGTTTCCTGGATCATATGCACCGGAAACCAAATAAAAAAAAAAGGTTTTTGAATTTTTTATATACAATTATTATATAACATCTTCAAGCCACGAAATATACTCAATATGATAGACACATTTATTGAGCATTATACAAATAGTTAGACAAAAAAAAAAAAAAAGAGTTCTTACCGAGATTTGGTAGGAGAGAAATTCAATTGTTCAATCCTTGAAAAATTTCAGTATAAGAAGTAATTAGGGTTTTTTTGTTTTTTGTTTTTTCTTTTTCTAAAACCTGTTTTAAATAATAAATATGTTAAAAGAAAAAATTCTACACCATATCAAATTTAAATAAATTTGGAAATATATCTTATTTGGGAGGATAGACTAGGAAGAGAATATTTTAATTGTAATCAAGTGATTTGGAATTAAGTTAAAAGTTAGGTTTTTTTATTTTTATTTTTATTTTTATTTTTTTATTTTTAAGTTTTTATTTATTTATTTATTTATTTATTTATTTATTTATTATTATTATTATTATTATTATTGTTATTATTATTATTATTTTAAGTTGTTTGACCTCTTAGAACAACAAACAAAATAACTTAATAAGTTCAATTCAGACCTATTAAATTATAAGTGAAAAAAGCAAAAGACCCGTAAGCGTATCACTTAATTATATAATGCATAGTAATATATCTATAAAAAAACACACACTTTTGGAATAAGTAATTTGCCTATGATTGTGTCATTAGGGTTATAGAGACAGTGCATTCATGTTGTTAAAAAAAAAAAAAAACTTTTGCAATAAGTAAATCGTACCTGTTTAAAGAATTCTGTTCTTTTATATATATACTAGTCTCGGGGTACATGCAAGGCATGTGCTTAAATTAGTATTTGAGTTTCATATTTGTAAATATACATATCCCTGAAAAATAAGAGATGTTAATATAACACGGTATAGTTTTAATTTATGTAAATATTATTACATTGATATAACATATTGAGGAAATCTTAAATTCATGGATTTGACAAGAAGCTCTTCTACACTTGCCTCAAAAGAGATTTTTCCCACGATGATTTAACAATAGTAATCCATATACAATTGTTTGCAACTTTTATTGAACATCTCAACAATTTAAATTCAACAACTAAATTATATTTTTTTTACATCCAAAAGTACTTTTTAACTAAATTGTATACATTGTGATGAAATGATTATTTAAATCTTTAATAACTGAGATCAGATGAATCCACCGCTTGCAGTCAAATCCTTTATTTATTTATTTATTTATTTATACTTTTTCTTTCTTTCACTTATAAACTTTCCATGTATATATATTTATACTTAAGTCATCAAGTTGCATGACAAATTAAATTTGTACCCCTATAATAGTTCTTATTCCTTTTCAAGTCATTAAATGCATAGAAAATTATATTTTTTATCCCCTATCTCATTTTACAAGAGTGGTGCTATTGACACACCCCCTACCTGTCTATTTATACCCCACTTTTTTAATAATGCAGTATTTTTTTTTTCCTTTATCAAAATTATTTAAAAGGACATACAATTGAAGGAAAAAAAAATTCTACAAAGTAAACCTATTAAAACCCCACATTCCTTTTCAAAAAATAAATAAATAAATAAAACCATGTTCTTTTAAACCTTTTTTTATTATTTTTTTATTTCTTAACTCTTAAACCCTAAATTTTGTTTCTTACATACATACAAAAATATTATGAAATAGTCTTTGAAAGATATTAAATATATGGAAGAATCGTTCTTTAGAATGATATTAAGTTATCGTTGTGTTGAAGCAACCTTATTATTATTATTATTATTTTTTCTCTTCCACCATGAAATAAGAAGAAGAAAAAAACTCAAAATAAAATAAAATAATAAGAAGAAAAAATAAATCATTTAATGGAGGTGAGAGAAAGATGTATACAGAGATCAAAGATGGAGTGTATTAAGTTTGAAAAATAAGTAAATCGGGTAGTTTTGGAAATAAATCAAAACAATTAATAAAAACATTTAATTTTATTTTATTAAGTCAAAATTTTAAAAAGTGGGGCATAAATAGATTGGTAGGGGGTGTGCCAATAGCACCACTCTTTTACAATATAAAATAATCATCAATTCAAATACCTTTTAATTTTGGTTCAGTCCATATCATTATGTGTCACTATTACTAAGACATTTCTATTAAATAATTCTACAAACTCAAATAAATTCCATCTAAATTCATAATAATTGGGGTAAACTATTTAACAATGATTATTTAACAATGATTTAACATATTTAGAATTTTAAATTAAGATAAATCTTAGAAATTACTATACAATCCCTGTTGTGCTAGTATTACTAAGATATGTTTATTAAGTAATTCTACAAACTTGAAGGCTAGTATTTGTCATTTGACTTTCAAAGAAAATCTAAGGAATGCTATAATTAAAATCTTACTAAAACCTATCTATTAAGTAATTATATAAACTTTAAAGGTTGTATTTGTAATGGTACTTTTAAAGAAATTAAAAAAAATAAAAAAAAGGATCAAACAAATTTAGGGGGGGAGGGAGCTATAATTCCAGCTGTCACATTCACTCATTTATATATAGTAAGGATATATATATAAATATATATATATATATATATATATATAAATATATATATAATCACACAATGAGAACAATATTGAAAAAAAATAAAAGTAAAACAAGCAAGAAAATCTAATTAATTTTCTGAACAGAAAGTTACAAAACTAATTAAGCAGAATAAGCCAAGCATACAAGGCCACGAATTAAACTATAATTTAATACAAACTATGCATGGACCCCATTTGCCTGTCTGTCCTATATATACATAAATGACCGTGTATATATATAATGCCTCTATTCCGGTGGATCCTAACTTAAAAATAATGATACTGATGAAATTTATTGCTTCTAATAAATTGAATAATGTTACTTTGTCCAAATCTGATGTCCAAATGATATGGCATCAATATAATCTATTCATTTAAATCATACAAATATAATATAATTTAAATGAAATTGGATTATAGTGATGTCAGCGCCACATTTGAATACCAAATTTAGATAAAGTAGTATTATTGTAATAAATTTTTAACTATTTCTTTAAATGATAATTTCAATGAAATCTACTTATAAACCAAATTTAAAAAATGTTCAAGCATTGCAACTAGTTTTTCTGAATTTATTGAATGTGAAACATCAAAAAATAAGGTGAAACATAGGGAAAATGAAAAAAATAGTTGTCGTACTTGAAAATTTTAAATTTTGTTTATATGTAGATTTTACCGAACTTATTATCGAAAAAAACAAATTCAGATTAAATTTCGTTAACATCAATGGATTTCATCAAGAGCGGTGTGTGAAGTTTTTTTTTTTTTTTTTTCCCTTCTTTCTCTTTTTTTATTTTTTTTTATTTTACCAAATGTATGTGCAAAGTGTGAGATTTCTGCACATGATCAATTTAATAACATTATAAAGATTATTCTATAGCTAGGGACGTAACTAGGATGGGGGACTAGAATAAATCTTCTTAATAAACCTCTACGGAATGGAATTTTTTTAATAATTGAAAAATAAAGAGGCACCTAATAGTTAACAAGGCAAAATTGAAATAATATACATTTTCGGTGTAAGGTTACTAATAATGTACTAAAGAATTTTCTACTCAACTTTAACAAAGTAAAATTGAAATAAATTTAAAGGAGATGAGGTTAGTTCGGTGATATACCCATCACACCTTCACTATGAGGTTGTGGGTTCAAGTCTCCCATAAAAAAAAAAAAAAAAAAAAAAACACGAAGTTATGTAATACTTAAAAAAAAAATTGAAATAAATTCCTCATTTGTTAGCTCATGCCACACCAAAACAAAATCAACAAGATTTTTACTAAATAATGTACAATATAGTTGTATTTTCATTTGATGTTGCACTCAATTTTTCTATCAATACGTTGTAATTTTGAAAGTAGATTAACCCTAAAATTTTATAAATAAAAAAAAAATTATAATAACCCTAAAATTTCAAAACAAAATAAAATATTTAAATTTATATAATTCACAAAACTATAAATTAGATAAACACTAAAATTTCAAAATAAAATAAAATAATAAAAAATATATAATTCATTAAAATATACCTAATTTGAAAACCAAACTTTTTTAGATAATTAGGCCAAATTTAGAGAATGGGAGAGAGTAGTTAACAAAAAAGTATTTTTATTTGAAGCAGTGAGAGTGAGTAAAAATTGAAAAAAAAAAAAGTATAAAATAAAATAAAAATAAATAAATAAACAAGTGAAAGGATATGTTTGGTATGTTCTTATATAATTGATCTAAATAGATAATTTAACAAATTATAAGGACTATTCTATAATTTTCTCAATTATTATTATTAATTTTTTTAAACATGGGCCAGGATGGGCTTGAGTCCATCCTAACCCCCGTAATGATCTGTCTCTTTGTGACGTTATAAAGTAATAAGATGACTTTTGAAAAAGTACGTAAATTTCATTATATAGTCCTTATAATTTTATGTATATATATGTGGTTTTTTTTTTTTTTTTATAATAATTTTATTCACAATTTTTTAATAGTTTTAAGTAACTTAAAGCTTAAATTATCTTCGAATTTAAGCAGTGTTTTATTATTGTTTATTTATTTCTTAAATTTCAAATTTCATTTTGATTCGTCATGGTTTCTTTGTCCATTAACACAAGCTACATAGACAATCCAACAAGTTATGACAAGGAATTGTCAGATTATTTATTTATTTATTTCAAAATTACAGTTATGGTCTTTTAATGTAATTCAGTTACTAATTTACTATCAATGATATTCCTAGGGTAGTGTCTAATGTCTTTTGTCAAATACATATTCAACCCAGCAACTTTAATACTTATCATAAATTCTCATAATTTTTCAATAATAAAATTTGTTAAAATTAAAAAAAAAAAACTTATAAAATAATATATATATTAATATATATATATATATATATATTAAAAAAAACACCCTTCATCAAATGAATATATATATATATATATATATTTTAAGAATTTTGAAACCATTTGAACAATTTAGAGAAAACACCAATTTGAAACCACTTTTTATTTTATTTATATTTATTATTATTTTTTTTGAAAGCCGGGACCCAGCGATGATTAAACTCAACTAGAAACACAGTTCGGAAGTCTGCTCCCACAAGGGGAGAGGGCTGCTCCAACAAGGGGAGAGGGCTACTCCCACTAAAAGGGAAGAGGGCACCTTCACTTAGTGTTAAACCAGAGAGGGACAAGAATTGCATATCTATACATAATATGTGTATGTCATGGGGTATTGAACCCGGATGGTGGATGGTTCCAAAGGAAGGTCCAACCACGTTGACAAGGGACCCAATGACATTTGAAACCACCTTTATTGGTACGTGTTATTGTAAGGTTATGTGAATCGAGGGATTCTAATTTTGATGGGAATGAATTGAATTGATGTGAAATGTTTTATTTTATTTTTTGTTTTTTTTTTCTCTCAAATAAGTATGATCCATTTACAATTTTTATACTAAAAGACAGCAATTTTGTCCTTTTTTTATAAATAAAAATAGAAATTTAGCATATAAATTTATATATATATATATATATATATATATCGTGAGGACATTATTATTATTATTATTTTCTAATGCGGGCATCACATGCTTTGCACCCTTTCGCCTATTATCATGTTTTATGGGGTTTGGATAATGACACCTCTCCTTCTTTAATTGGAGCATGAAATAAACTTTTCGTTTTTGTGAGTGAAAACATTTTCAATGAAATGAAACCAACATAACATATTGTATGTATATTTATCCATGGCATACTAACACAATAATGATCTTAAAACAAGATTTTAAAGGAGATTAAATGTATAAAGTGAGTTACTTCAGTATTAATACGATACAAGTTGACTAATTTTTATTGATAATTCTAGCATGGCATGATCAAGCGATGATATCAATGAAACAAATAATTAAAATTTTCTAATATGGCAGATATATATAGTGTACAATAACTTAATAATCAAATGTCCGTAGGTAAGAAGTTACAATATTTATATATTTTCAATAAAATGAAACCGACGTAATACATATCTATTCATGACTTATTAATATAATAATGATCTTAAAACAAGATTTTAACGGAGATTAAATATATAAAGTGAGTTGCTTTGGTATTAATACGATATAAATTGACCAAACACGATCAAACGATAATATCTATGATAAAAACATTTATATATTATAGATAATTTGAAAAAATGTCATTGAGTGTGATTAAATTAGAAAAATAACTTCGTGGTTTTATATCAACCTCCATGGTTAGACAAAAGACCTCGTACCACCTAATTTTGAAATTATAAGATTGTTTATCAAATTTAATCAAACCTTATGGTCAAACGTTTTTCGAATTCTCTCTATAAATTATAATATTGTGTGCTAAATTAGAAGTTTTTTAATAAAAGAAAAGAAAAAGAAACACAAATCATAAATTTAAAAATTATGGTGATTCCCACAAAAAACAAAATCTGAGCATTTTATCAATCAAACAAAACCTTTTTTTTTTCTAGATAAAAAATCAAACAGCACCTTTGACCAATTGAATTACAAATCTACAATGTTAATTCACATCACATTTATTAACCCATCACTTCACCTCTTCACCATCATTAATCACCCTCTTAATTTAACCTTAAATGGGATTTTTGACCAAAAAATTCATTAATAAATCTAAAAAAAATTTACAAGCTAATTTCTTGATACGGGTAAATCTTTTTTTTTTTTTTCTTTAACAAAGGTAAATTAATTATATTAACTATAAATATATATTAATATAAAAATAGAGAGAGAGAGTGTGTGTGTGAGAGTTAATAGGTGATAATCAGTCATATTCAATGCAAATTCAATTGGAAGTCCGAAAGAAGAGAGCTTGTAACATCGTTTTTGCATTCCATGCTTCTGTTTTACTGAATGTAGAGAGATAGATAGATAGATAGATAGATAGATAGATAGATAGATAGATAGATAGATAGATAGATAGATTGTACAAAAAAAAAAAAAAAATGTAATGTGAAAATGGTTGTAATGTGTTGCAAGGCATCTAAACTCATCACCTACCACTGATAACTCCATCTCTTCTTCTTCCTCCTCTTATTATCCCACCATCACTCAAAAATATAAAAATATAAACTCAACACCAACTACTTACAATCCCAAACCTTTTCATTTTTTGCTAATATTTTCAACTCCATCTTCTTCTGTACTCTGGTACAAGTTTAAGATTTTTTTCTGTTCATTTTTGCTGCCTTAGGTTTTTTAAGGAGAGTCATCACTGATGCTGGTGTGAGAAAGCTCTTTCCCAGCTTAGATTTGGACTTACATTTGCTTCTTCACACACAAGACAGATACAAAATCCAGTCTTTTTTGCTTTTGGCTATATAAAGTAGCCTTTTTGTGAGGTGGGTTCATTTGGGTTCTCTGAATTTCACATGGGTTTTTGCGAGTGAGATCTGGGTTTTGTGGGGTTGGTTTCTTCATTTGAGGAGAGTTATGGTGTAGAGAGTCTAAAGATCTGGACTTTCAAGGCTGTTATTTGTGAATTCCATCACAGGGAGGTATGAGCTTCAACAATTTGGCTTTGTTTTACTTCATTTTTGTGATGGTTTCGTAGTTTTTTTGGGAAATGTCTCATTTGCATATCTTATGTTGTTCCATTCTGCTGTCTGATCTGTCTGTTTGGAAACTGAAATGCTTATGTTGGGCTCTTTATCTATACATTCATGCTTCTGAATTTTGCTAAATTGTGCTGAAAAAGGTGGATTCCCACACAATTTTAGGATTTGAAACTAGTTCTGACACTGGTCATGTTGTGATTGATGGCCTAATATTAACCTTAATGTGAGATTCCACATTAATGAAAAAGCAATGTAATTCTCTTATTTCAATCTTGTAGGTTGTTGATATTTGAATTAGAGAAACATGGCGAACGATCTTAATGCAAAATTATCGAAGACAACCGCCATTTTTAATCTTAAGGTGTGGGAAGTAATTGGAATTTCTGTTGCATTGTTCATCATAATCATCCTCTCTGTGTTGTCGTTTTGCTTAACATCGCGGAAGAAATCTAGAAGAGCTAGGAACAACAAGCTTCCCTTTACCCAAATCCCAACTGTTTCGAAGGAAATTAAGGAAGTTAGGGTAGAGCAAGTATCGACAAACGAATTTGTTCCTCGTGATGGTATTCTTCTCACCATTCATGATAAATCCAGTGACAAAGACTCAGATAAGGTTTTGGTTCATCTGGGCATGGGGAAAGTGAAGAATGGGGACAATAATAGTCAGTCAGGTTCATTTCATCATCATGATAAAGACGGAGGGTCTCAATCAGGTGAAGAAGGGATTTCAGGCACTGTAGCTGTGTATAAGCCTTCTTCATCGAATCCCATTACGGCTCCTTCCCCTCTAACTGGTCTGCCTGAGTTTTCTCACTTGGGATGGGGTCACTGGTTTACCTTAAGGGATCTTGAGCTTGCTACAAACAGGTTTTCAAAGGATAATGTCCTAGGCGAGGGTGGATACGGAGTTGTTTATCGGGGATATTTAATCAATGGGACTCCGGTGGCAGTTAAAAAGATTCTCAATAACGTGTGAGTTCATAATCCGTTCTGTCAACTGCATAACTCTATTAACTTTCATCTGTTATTCTTCCTGTGAATGCGAATTTTTCTGTAATTAACTTCTTAAATTCTTCTCTTAGGGGTCAGGCAGAGAAAGAGTTCAGAGTAGAAGTTGAAGCCATTGGCCATGTACGCCACAAGAATTTGGTTCGTCTTCTGGGATACTGCGTAGAAGGGACTCACAGGTACCATTTACTTTTACTGTATGTTTTTACCTGCCTTAAATTGTAACCCATCAAAAGATCTATTTTATGAACTAATCAGCAAAAGAAAAATGGAAAGAAACTTTTATTACCAAGTGATTATAGGAAGATCTGTTCTCATTAATAATAAGTAAATAACTATAATCACAGGATACTGGTTTATGAATATGTCAACAATGGGAACTTAGAACAGTGGCTTCATGGAGCGATGCGCCAGCATGGATATCTTACTTGGGAGGCTCGTATGAAGGTTCTACTTGGCACAGCTAAGGCGTAAGTCAATACATCTACATCTATTTTCAGCATTACAGTTCTCATTTAATGTGGCGTATCTTGTTGCAGTCTTGCCTACTTGCACGAGGCCATTGAGCCAAAAGTGGTTCACCGAGACATTAAATCAAGTAATATTTTGATTGATGATGACTTCAATTCAAAAGTTTCTGATTTTGGTTTGGCCAAGTTGCTGGGTGCTGGGAAAAGCCACGTTACTACTCGAGTTATGGGGACGTTCGGGTAAGAATTTTCTCAGATGCAGGAAGTTAATTAATTAATTGTTTATTATTTTTGTTTCTGCCACCTCTTTTTATTTTGTTTCTTATTATTTGACAGTAGGCTTGTGGCTCAAAATTTTGCAGATATGTGGCTCCCGAGTATGCAAATACTGGCCTTTTAAATGAAAAGAGTGATGTTTATAGCTTTGGGGTTGTGCTTTTGGAATCAATAACCGGAAGAGACCCTGTGGACTATGGTCGTTCTGCCCAAGAGGTATGCAATAATCACACACGTGAAATTCATTTAACTGCCGAAACTATTGTTTTAAAATTATAGTTGTCCTGTAATCATCGAGAGGTTAATGCAACTTATGTTTACTGTGATAGTTCCATACGGAGTTGATATAATGTAATTGGATCTCCATAGTATATATTAAAACTTTAGTTTGTTCCTGGCCAATCCCAGACCTTAATTAACTTGACTCCTTTATTACTCGGGTTTACTTGTATTCTTGTAATTTGGAATATTTAATCCTCAAGGCAACAATTAGACTAGTAGTTAAACCAAAAGGGAGCTGTTCACCCCCAAGAATTGTTGTTTTATGTGCTATGCATGGTGTTATATTGTATGTTAGACCCCACGGTGTCTAGAAGTTAATTGTGAAGTATCCTGAGGATTCAAGAATCAAGAATTTCTTATGGAACTACTGCAGCCTCCAATGTCCTTGACATAATTTTAGAAGATCTAATAACTTCAATAAATGTTTTATTTATTTACACTTTTTTTAATGACATATCTCCCTACATTGTATTTGTTTTTACATCAACAGAGTCCTTAGTTCTGAACATGCAATCATTGTGCTTACAGGTAAACCTTGTGGATTGGCTGAAAATGATGGTTGGAAACAGGCGGTCAGAAGAAGTGGTAGACCCGAACATTGAGGTAAGGCCATCAACAAGAGCCCTAAAGCGTGCCCTTTTAACTGCATTGAGATGTGTCGATCCAGATTCGGAGAAAAGACCCAAAATGAGCCAAGTTGTGCGCATGCTTGAGTCCGAGGAATATCCTATAGCAAGAGAGGTTAGTTTCTTTTAGATCATTATATAGCTCAAATATATGTATTGGTAATTAGTCTTTGCATGATTGATTAAGAATAGAGAAACTGCTTTATTAGATCATTAAATAGCTCATTACCGGTTGTGAACTGTGTTATTTCATCGGTGCATTCATTTTATTGTCTTTCCCATCCCCTACATATTTCATTTTAATATTAAAATCTTTCCGGTGATTCTGAAATTTGATTATTGAATATAATGCTTCTCACCACTTTTTGCCATGCAAATATAGTAGATCAAATTAGTTGATTGATTTCGGTTTGCATTCTTTTAATCATTTTGTTTTGGTTTTGCATGTCATTTATCTATATTCTATCCATCTTAGAGCATCTCCAAGGGGGGCTCTCTAAACATGCTCCTTAGCCAAAATGGCTAGTGAATAGTGATAGATGGTTTTTTTGCACTCCAACCACCCCCTATTTTGGAGATACTCTAACATGGCTCTCTATTTTGGAGAAATAGCAAGGCACTCTCCAAATGTGGAGAGCCATTTTATGCTAGCCAAATTCTCTTTCCTATTATTTTTATTATTTTTATTATTTTTAAACTAATATTTTTATTAAAAAAATGATGTCAACATTCAATTTTTTGTTGTTGACAATGGTCAAAATAAATTTAGAGAGCCCCCTTGAAAAATTTAGAGAGGATGGTTGGAGTGACCCATGAAAAGTTACTAGTTAAAATAACCTTTTTAGCTAATTTTAGCTAAAATTTAGAGCATCTCCAGTGGGGCTCTCTAAATTTTAACTAAATTTTAGCCATTTTAGCTAGCAAGTTTTCATGAGACCACTCTAACCATCTTCTCTGTTATAGCTAGTCATTAATATTTTAATATTTTTTAAATTTAAAATATAAATAAATTTATTTTGTTTTAAATTGTATTTAGTTTTAAAATATAAAAATAATAAGAAAGAGAAGATAGAGAGCATGGAATGGCTCCCTACATTTGGGGAGTCCTTTAGAGTGCTCTAAAACCATCCCCACTATCTATTTTAGCTAAGGAGCATGTTTAGAGAGCCCCCTTGGAGATGCTCTTTACTTGTATAGTACATAATTTTCGACTTCGTCGTTATATCTTCAACTATAGTAGAGCTTACATGCTGCTTTAGTATCAAGCTCTTTTGACCCGTCCCCTTTTCTAAGTTCAAATGAAGCTGAATTCAAATTAAACTTTTTCGATTTCCAGGACCGAAGACACCGAAGGACTCAAGGAGGCGGCAGCATGGAGATTGAATCTCAGAAAGGAAATTCTGACACAGAAAAGAGTGACTATCCGGGTTCAAGGTCAGAGGGCAGGCGGACGTAATCTGAACAGACACAGACCATTTTCAGAACCTGATGGGAGGGATTAATTCTTACAATTTTTTCAACTGCTTAAATTCTTGGGGTTTGCCTTTTATATTAGCTTGTCAATATCTAGGGGATGGGGGTTGGAAGGTGAGGAGGGAGATGATCTTTTATTCTTTTCTCTTTATTTTTGTTTTTATTTTTCTAAATCTGTAGATGGAGAGGTGATTTGTTTGTGTATGAAAAAAAAAAAAAATGATGTGGAAAAAACCCAATTCATTTGGGGGTGTGTACAGAATTGAGTAGCTCTTCAAGATTGTTTGGTGAAATTCCCTACTTTTTAGATTGTGCACCCCCTCAATTAAAAGTGGGGGCTTGCGTCTAACATGTATGCACATTTTATAGGTGTGTAGATAGTTTTCTCCTTAATTTTGTGGAAGTAGATATTTAGAACGGTCATACGGTGCTCGATCTTGGTAGGTTCCGGTAGATAATTGTACCGTTTAACATTATATTAAAAAAAGAGGAGGGATTTTTACTTTGGTACATAAGTTTTCAGGAAAGGTCACCTTTTTACTCGAGTTTGGTATATTAGCTTCTTTGGTCCTTAAATTTTCATAAATGCATCAAAATAATTTCTTTGACCAAGAAGTTAATGATCAACGTTAACAAATTTGTTAATACAAATTGATTGTTTTAACTTGAATTAAATTTTTTGATTGAAATGATTGTTTAGTCTCACTATCTTTATACATATTTACAATTTGATCATGATAAAAAAAAAACGACTTTATAAACATTTCAATATTACGAAACATCCCTTGTATTATTAAATTTAAATAATTGAGATAATTAATTTAATTATTGTTCAATCCATAGAATAGATTGTTATTCCAATTATACCCCTATAGTATATCATTCAATATTTGCATAAAAAAGTCTAATGATAGCCAGAAGATATCTAACCGAATTCAATACAATACATCACCAAATTCCGATTCAAAACAGTAATCAACATCACTAATAAGTATAATGATAGCTGAAAGATCTCCAACCAGTAATCAACATTTGAATCGACGGTTTGAGATGGGTCACCAGAGTGGTGCCAACCAAGTGGACTTCGACACTCAAGTTAGTCGAGTATAGGGAAGTAGATCAAAATGTAACAAGAAATAAAGGATAAATGTTGAGCAAATCGTGGGTCGTGTTTGTTGTAGATCGGAGGATGGTATGACCTTGGTAGGTCGAGTGGGGAAGGTGAAGTTTGGCAAGCAAATGTATGAAACAATTGTACGTAGGCCGCTCGTAGAGCCTTCGACAATGTCGATCGTTAAGTAAGTGTGTGACACTGTAAGTGATATATCTAATAGCTCTCAGATAAATCAAGAATCTAGAACCCCGTTGATTGCTAATGGGCTTACTATTTAATAGGGACGCTGCCTATTGTAGGATCCTTGAGATCTCGGGCTATCCCAAATATGATGTCATAGAACTGTTTGACTGCTTGACTTGGTCAATTAGGTATTGTGTTCTGACTTTCGATGGGCTTTAAGGCCCTATTTCTTATTTGGGCATGCTTAAATCCTTTCTTTTATCAACTTTGTGGGTTTTGTCATTTTGTTACTGTATATCCAAAAAAAAAAAATAAAAATACAGAAATTATTATCTTCTAATAATTTTGGTACTGGTAAGGAAAAATTGTCAATTGAGAATGGGGATATATCGTTTCTTGAGGGACCAAATGGAACCATGATGAAGTTATCTGAGGATCTGAAATTGAAGTTGTGCAAGCCATGGGAGAATGCGTTAATTCTGAAAGTCATGGGAAGGCCTCACACGTTGAATTTCATGATCTCGAAATTGAGGCAAAAATGGCTACTAATTGGAAACTGGCAATTGACTGACCTAGAAGATGGGTATTTCATGGTCCGTTTTCAAATGCATGAGGATTTGAATTTTGTGTTAAAAGGGGGACCTTGGGTGATTACTAACCAGTACATTGTTGTTCAGAGGTGGAGGCCCAATTTTGTACCTGGAGAAGAGGAAATCACTAAGATGCCAGTTTGGGTGAGGTTATCTAAATTGCCAATGGAATGGATTGATGTCAATTTGCTGTGGAAAATAGGCGGGATGTTGGGCACTGCCTTTAAAGTCGACCTTATCACAGAATCACAGGCCAAAGGCAGGTTTACAAGGATTTGTGTAGAGATTGATACAACGAAACCGTTAAAGAGCAATATTCATGTTGAGTATAGAACAATAAAAGTTGAGTAGGAAAATCTGGGTCTGATTTGCTTTAGTTGTGGGAGAGTAGGACATAGCAAAGAATGCTGTAAGGATGGTTTTGTGAAACAGGAGGAGGTAGCAAAGCAAACAGAGGAGAATAATAGAGAGTGAACCATATGGGCCATGGATGCAGGTAACCTATGGAAGAAATTACAGAGCTAATGTGGGAAGTAGAGTTGGTAACCAGGGAACTTTTGATGGGAAAAGGATTGGGAATCAAGGTAATAGTGGAAAATCATGGACATGTGCTAAACAGAATTATGACCCTCATGCTTCTGGAGATGACAAAAATAGTCAGGCTATGGATCAGAATATTTCGCTCGAGAATTCTAGAGTGGATAGAAGTGCTGAGAACAATGTGGTGCCTAGTAAGAACAGTAAATTGAAGGGTAAGAAAGCTGAAGGTTCCATATTTGTAATCCTCAGTGAATATAATGATAGAGATACAAAGGTATACAGGTACACAGGCAGCGAACACAACCAAAATTCATTCTGAAATTTCTAACACGAGTTCCATTGTTAGATGGCAATTAAAGATGAGTGCCACCAAGTACTTGGTCGACACAACAACTGCTAAGAGTACTAGTAAACCTTCCAAAGAGAACTTCGTCGACAAGGGACCTAAGAAACATGGCAAAGTCGCCAAGAAGAATTCTCATCAGCTGATTAGTGTGCAATAGAAAGGTATGGAGAAAGATTTAGCCGATTCCAAAGTCCTTCAAAGTCTACACAAGAAGTTGGTGGAAGTAGAGAAGGTTGGGTTGCAAACTTCCATTATTCATACTATTGACGAACATTAGGTTAATGTGGCTAGTTCCTTGAATTTTGAAGATATTGCCTCTAATCTCAAAGAGGCAATGACAATGGCAATGGCAGTGGAGTAACTGATTCCTAGTTTAATCCTACCAATTTTTTTTTTTCCTGATTTTTTGTTCTTGGAATGTTAGGGGTGCTGGTAAAAAGGGATTTGTGAAGATTGTTTCTGACCTTATAAAGTTTAGTCATTTTGATGTGCTTGCAATTTTAAAACCAAGGATTAGCGGAAGTAAGGCTGCGAATATTGTAGACAGACTTGATTTTAGTAAAAACTTTATTGTTGAGGCTTCTGGTTTCTCAGGTGGTATTTGGCTGCTATGGAATGATACTAATTTGAAGCCTCAAGTTGTTGTGTGTTCTAAACACACTGTCACTGCTATTGTCATTGTTGTTGTGGCTGAGGGAAATAGTCATTGGGTCCTTACTACAGACTATGCCAATCCTAATGCGGCCATTAGGAAAAGTTTATAGGGGTATCTTAGTGCTATAAGAAGATGTTTTAAAGGTCCCTTGGTTGTCATGGGGGATTTCAATGAAATTACTGACAGTGATGAGAAAAAGGGCGACATATGTGGGTTTTCCATGACAGGGTTTGTTGACTGGATTAATGATAATCGGATAATGGATTTGGGATTTATCGATTGGAAATTCACTTGGACGTCCAAGAGGGGTGTCAATGAGAGTATCTGAGAGAGACTGGATAGAGTACTTTCTTTTAAGGAATGAAGATTAGATTTTGCAGAAGATTTTCTTAGACATCTTCCTAGAGTGTCTTCTGACCATTGTTCTATAGTGTTAAACCTTCATAGTCACCATATCATGAGAAGAGGTCTTAAACCGTTTAGGTTCGAAGCTATGTGGTTGAAACATAAGGACTTTAGTAGCATGGCTCAACAATTCTAGGATAAAAGTAACATCAGTTTTGTGGACAAAATTCAAGCATTCACTAGCATGTTGAGAGAGTGGAATGAGACAAGTTTTGGTTGTATTTTTAAGAAGAAAATACGTCTTCTAGCTAGATTGCAAGGGATACAGAAAAGTCTTGGTGTCAGATTCAAGGCTTGTCTTGCTAATCTTGAGATCAAATTGCAAAAAGAATACAGTCCAATCATAGAGTAAGAGGAGATTTTTTGGCTTCAAAAATCCAGAATTACTTGGCTCAAAGAAAGGGATAAAAATTCTAAAATTTTCCATCTTCTACCATGGTTAGAAGGTGTTATAATAAGCTGGAAGGTTCAAGAGATGAAGAGTGTATCTGGCATTGTGATAGAAAAATCATGAGGAAAATTGCCATTGATTATTTTCTGAAAATCTTTGCTACTCAACCTTTACATGATTATTTTGAGTATTTACCAAGAGGCTTCCCTAACGTTGAGGTTGAGTTATTACTGAACATCTCTAGAGATGTCAATGAGGAGGAACTTAATGATGCCCTGTTTAGTATTGGTGGTCTCAAAGTGCCCGGGCTAGATGGTCTCCCAGCCTCTTTTTACAAAAATCATGGAAGTTTGTAAATTGGATTTGGTTATACTTGTTCGAGATAGTTTTAGGTCTGGTACTTTCCCTATCAAGTTAAATCACACAAGTATCGCTCTTATCCCCAAAGTCCCTAGCCTTATTGACATGACCTAAATTAGACCCATCAGTCTCTGCAACACAACTTACAAGATCATTAGCAAAATCATTAGCAAAATCATTGTCTATAGGCTTATGATCCTTCTTCCTGAGCTTATCAGTCCCAACCAGGTTGCATTTATTTCGGGAAGACAGATACATGATAGCATTGTGGTAGCTCAAGATTCTTCATAAGTTTAAAATTATGAAAGGCAAGAAAGGATATGTAGCCTGGAAAATTGATCTTGTCAAAGCCTATGACAAGCTACAAACGTGTGTATGGAAGTTGGTATTGGTGGTAAACTACTGGATTTAATTATGTGGTGTATCACTAGTGTCAGATATAGGATCATGTTGAATGTGGAGTCCACTAAGTCTTTCACACTTGGAGCTGGCATCAGACAAGGATATTCTCTTTCTCTTTATTTATTTGTCCTCTACATGGAAAAACTCTCCCGTTTGATTAAGCAAAGACTATCCCTAGGATCTTGGAAATGTGTTAATATTTCTAGAGGAGGGTCTGAGGTTTCACACATATTTTTTGCTAATGATCTGATTCTTTTTGGGCAAGCTACTTCCGCCCAAGCTACCATTATGAGATGTTGTCTGGCAACTTTCTGTGATCTTTCTGGTCAGCAACTTCCCAAAATCAAGAGTGTTTTGTTCTAGTAAAATGAAAAATTGTAATGCCAATGGCATTGCCAAAGTGTGTGGTTCTCCTCTCACTAAGGATCTAGGTAACTATCTGAGAGTTCCTTAAATCCGTTGCAGAATAAATAAATATACCTACAGAGGTCTTGTAGAGAAGACACATAAAAGATTGGTGGCTTGGAAAAGTGATTCTTTGTCTCTTGCTGGGCGTGCTACTCTCATTAAACTGCCACCTATACTCTTCCAATTTATACTATGCAATCTGTGAAGCTCTCTGGTGATACTTGTTTAGATTTGGATCGAATCAATAGGAAATTCCTTTGGGGAAGTACTGCTTTCAAGAGTGCGATCCACCTTATTAGTGTGGGACATTGTTTGTCAACCTAAAAGAAATGGTGGGTTGGGGCTCAAGAAAACCAAAAATATGAATCAAGCTCTCCTTGCTAAAATGGGTTGGTGGCTTTTGCAAGAGGAAAATGACATGTGGTCTGAACTTCTCCATCACAAGTATCTCAAGAATCAAACCATCTTTGAAGCTGAGCTGAGAAAAGGTGTAAGTTCTTTGAGTAATTAGAAATGTGTTGTTTTTGTGGCCAAGCTTCTTCATAAAGGGATTCAATGGAGAGTGGGAATGGGTGATTGTATCAGATTTTGGGCTAACACATGGGTTCCGGATGTTGGTTGTTTGAAGGATCACACCACTGTTGAGGTTACTGCTAATGAGCTACAACTGACTGTAAGTAGTTTCTTGACTAACAATGGATGGAATTTCGATCAGCTCATGACAGTTCTCCATAAGAATATTGTTCTCAAAATTTGTAGTATTCAAGCCGGTAAAAGACAAAGTGGGTGTGATAAGCTTATTTGGAGAAGAAATAATTATGGGAATTTTTCGGTTAAGACTGTCTATAATGGTCTCATTGATGTTGATATGAGTCTTGTGTGGAAGTGGAAGTTTATCTAGAGCCTCAAAATCCCTTATAGAGTTCAACACTTTCTTTGGATCATGCTCCATGACAAGTTACTCACTAACCACCAGATGGCCAGTCGTGGTTTAACGTTTGATATTTCTTGTCTGAGATGTGATGTTGGCATTGAAGATACTGAGTATTTGATTTGTGGGTGTACTACCTCCATTTCAGTTTGGGAAAAGATTTCAAGGGATACTAGAAATGCTACGTTGTTTGATGAGAGTTTTGAAGACTGACTTTATGATAATCTGCATGTTACAAAAATAACAACCGGTAATGTTCCCTTCTCATTGGTTTTCTCTCTAATTCTTTGGTTTATATGGAAATAGAGGTGCTAAAAGGTGTTTGATACAAACTTTGTGTTTCCTTAATCCCCTCATCTGATCATTGAGCAATTTGCTAAAGATTGGTGGTCGGCTAACTACGATGTTCCTAATAGAGTAACATTTTCCTTACCGGTGTCTTGGACTTAACCAAACGATCACTAGGTGAAGTTGAACATTGATGGTAGTTGTTATTCCGAATCAAGTGCCATAACAGCCGGAGGTGTCCTGCGTAATTCTCAGAAGGATTGGATTCAAGGTTTTGTGTTGAATAAAGGGTTGGGGAATGCCCTTGAAGCTGAACTATGAGGTGTGTTTGAAGGCCTCAATAGGGCCTAGAAATCAAGTTTCAAAAAGATTGTTGCTGAAACTGATTCTTTATCTATTGTGCAACTTCTTACCACTGACACTAACCCAAACCACCCCCTTTTTAGTCTCATCCAGAGCTGTTTAGAGATCATAAATGACGATTGGAGCTGTGTTGTACAACATGTCTACAGAGAAGGCAACTCCCTTGTGGATGGTCTTGCTCATATGGATCACAAGATGGAAATGGGTATATGGTTTTTCGACAACCCTCTTGCTGAGATTAGAAGTTTTTTTTGTTGTTGATTGTAGATGCACCTTCTGTATAAGACAGTGCCTTATGACCATTATGGTTCCTTCCTAGTTTTTTTTTTTTTTTTGGGCCTTGCCTCCTATGTACCAAACAAAAAAAAAAAAAAATACCGAAAAGAAAGATAATAAAAGAAAGAAAAAGAAACACAAATATATGAGAATGTAAAAAAGGAAGATGTTTATTTTAAACTATTTTAAGATGATGTAGACAATGTTAGTAGTTCTTTAGGGTACATTTGACGGGACAACGTGGGACAATTTCTTCTTGTCTCACATTTGGCGTGATTTTAGCATGAGACAGAAAGGGACAAGGTGGAACAAAAATTACTAAATTCTGTCCCACTCAAGACTCTATACCAAACTTGTCCCATGCATGGGACAAGTCTTAAAAAGACTTTTTTACCTTTAAATCTTTAAAAAATCACAAACTTGTAAAATATTATATATATATATATATAATATTATATTATATATAATTATATATATCTTATAAAAATATTATATATAATAATATATAGTTTATTAAAAATTATTACATATACAATAATATATAATATATATATATTATATTTTAAAAATTATTTCATATATAATAGTATATATATAATTATATTTTATTATATATATATATATATTATTGTATATGTAATAATATTTAATATATTATATATATCTTATATAAATATTATATATTATTATATTTAATATATCATATATATTATATATTATTATAAATCTTAATAATATAATAAATTATATAATAATATATAATTTATTAAAAATTATTACATATACAATAATATATATAAAATAATATATATATTATATTTTATTATTATATATAATATTTTAAAAATTATTTCATATATAGTAGTATATATATAATTATATTTTATTATATATATTATTGTATATATGTATAATATATAATATATAATATTTATTATATATATTATTGTATATGTAATGATATTTAATATATTTTATATAATATTATAATGTTATATATATATATATATATATATATATATTATAGTATTATATATAGGGGTGGGCAAAAAACCATTGAACCGAACCGAACCGATCCAATCGAATTTTTTTGGTTTTTCCTTATTAACCGGTTCGATTCGGTTCGTTTTTTAAAAAACCGGATATTCCGGTTCGGTTTCCGGGTTCAAACCGGTGAATTGAACCGAAAACCGGTGTATATGATAAAAGATCCCTAAATTGGACTATGGTGATTAGTGGGTATATGGAGAATGGGAAGTTTTTTGAAGCAGAAGAGTTGTTTGACCACATGCCACACAACAGTAAAAATGCTATTGTGATCACGTCAATGATGACTGGTTATTGTAAAGAAGGGATACTCGATAATGCTAGAGTTTTGTTTGAAGGAATTCAGGTAAAGACCGTGCGTCTTTTATTGCGATGATATCAGGTATGCCAATTACTTGTCTAGTTTAGCAACTTTTTGGAGCTAAGCACTTGAAACATAAATTATAATCATGATAAGGGAACTTGATATATATATTTTAGTTGTTGCTGCCTTAAACAATTTGCAGTTTATGCACAAAAGGGTGTTGGTGAGGAAGCGTTGAGGTTATATTCAAATATGCATAAGATTGGTTTGCAGGCAGATGATGCCACACTTGTTTCAGTTTTCACTGCCTGTTCTAGTCTTAAATCTCTTAAAAAAGGAAGACAAGCTCGTGTTTTAGTTATAAGGAATGGATTTATAAAGAATGTATCTGTATGTAATGCTTTGGTTACAATGTACAGCAAATGTGGTGGCATATATTGAGTCAGAGTTAGCAATTCGACAAATATGCAGTCCAAACCTCGTTTCATGGAATACAGTTATTGCAACATTTGCACAACATGGACTATATGAGAAAGCTTATAGTTTTTTCAATAAGATGGGATTTGAACCAGATGGGATTACTTTTCATTGTTTATTATCTGCCTGTGGTCATGCAAGGAAGGTAAATGAGAGCAAGGATGTGTTTAATTTGATGGTAAAGACTTTATTGATGGTAAATGAGAGCATGGATGATGAACCGGTGTTTATATATTTTAATAGGTATACTTTATTGATTTAGATTCAGATTAATGTTATTATCTAAGTAATGTTTCAGTGTGAATTTTTTTTTTTTAATGAATCCTAAACCGAAAAAACCGAACCGAACCGGTTCAATCGGTTTTTGATCGGTTCACAATTTTAAAGTTTATCGGATCGGTTCACTTTTTTTAAAACCGAATATTATCGGTTTTTTATCGGTTCACTCTTCGAGTGAACCGATCCATTAAACGTCCACCCCTAATTATATATACATATGAAGGGCACTCTGGTCATTTAAACCTGTTGTCCCATCCTGTCCCATCCATACCAAACACATAATAGTACAGTTAACAATTCTGTCCCAGAGATTCCAAACACTATATGGAACAACTGTCTCGTCCTGTCCTATCCTGTCTTGTCTCGTCCCATTCTGTTCTGTCCCATCTCTGTACCAAACGCACCCTAATAGACAAACAATTGACTCAATCATGATTTAATCTCAAAAGCTAATACCCATCGAGCACTTAAACATTCAACACAAATCATCAATGCCACATCCAATAACTTGAATAACACAGACCGCTAAATAGTTCTGAAGCAACCTTAAGATAATATTCAACATAAAACAAAGGCAAGAATCAATGAATAACGCTTATTTCATGATGTTTGAAAGACACAAATTTCTTAAACCCGCTTGAACTAGCCCACCTTTTTAAAGGAAAAAATTATTTAAAAAAAAACCCGACCCCTCCCTTACCTAAAAATTCATCAAAGTACAATACCCACTTCAATCATTTTCAATCACCCTCTTGTGACTCAACCATATCAAACCCAGAAAGTGAAGCTAATGTAACCATAAGAAATAAAACATATTGAATATCAATAACAAACTTACAACATAATAGCTGCTAACAAATTTAAAAGATTGAGTCGAAATTTCAAATGCAACTTCAACATATTTCAGAGAGAAGAAGAATTTTTTTTTTTATAAACAAATTAAAAGACTAAAATTAAGGAAACCAACACTTCACCTATTATTTGCACGCCTAAAAACAAACAAACTCAATACCTTGATCACAAATTTTGAAGATGAAGCTTAGTCCTTCTTTATCTTGTTTTCCCACTTCTTTTTTCAGCAAAACCAATACCTCTCCGCTCCTTCGTTCAACCAACCTAGCACTTTTTGTGTATTTTTTTTTTCTATCTGTTTCAATCTCAACAATCGATGCACCTATACTATAGGTAGAGTATGTGTGTGGCAATAGAGGGGAGATGTCCATCCAAGCCTACACAAACACTCAGAACGCTCTTTTTAATAGAAGATAAGAACAATATTCTTTTCTTCATCTCAACAACCTAGTTGCCGTGTCTTGTTTTAATTATTTTAAATATGTTTAAAATGTGGGTCCCACATACAATTCATTTGTTACAGTCCCTTTAAACAATTACAAAAAGTTACATTTAACATTTCTAAAACAACCCCAAATTGTAAATATAAAATGACATTTATATCCTTAATAATTGGTTATGCTGTATAAGTTCCATGTATTTTTTGAACCTTTGAAGGTTTTTTTGGTCTTTTCATTGTTGAAAAATCAGTAAAATACTTTTAAATTTGCAAATTACATATATCAAACCCAGAAAGTGAAGCCAGTGTAACCATAAGAAACAAAATAAATTGAATATCAATTACAAACTTACAGTATAATAGCTGCTAACAAATTACAAAAGATTGAGTTGAAATTTCAAATGTAACTTCAACAGATTTCAGAGAGAAGAAGAATTTTTTTGTTTAAACAAATTAAAGGACTGAAATTAAAGAAACCAACACTTCACCTATTATTTGCATGCCTGAAAACAAACAAACTCAATACCTTGATCACATATTTTGAAGATGAAGCTCAATTCTTCTTTATCTTGTGTTCCCACTTCTTTTTTCAGTCAAACCAATACCTCTCTGCTCCTTCGTTCAACCAAAGCAATTTTTTTTCTTCAGTTTCAACCTCAGCAAACTATACCATGCAAAGCCTACACAAACTCTCAGAACGCTCTTTTTAATAGAAGATAAGAACGATATTCTTTTCTTCATCTCAATCCCCCCTCTCTCTCTCTCTCCTCAACCTAGTTGCCGTGTCTTGTTTTAATTATTTTAAATATGTTTAAAATGTGGGTCCCACATACAATTCATTTGTTACAGTCCCTTTAAACAATTACAAAAAGTTACATTTAACATTTCTAAAACAACCCCAAATTGTAAATATAAAATGACATTTATATCCTTAATAATTGGTTATGTTGTATAAGTTCCATGTATTTTTTGAACCTTTGAAGGTTTTTTTGGTCTTTTCATTGTTGAAAAATCAGTAAAATACTTTTAAATTTGCAAATTACATATATCAAACCCAGAAAGTGAAGCCAGTGTAACCATAAGAAACAAAATAAATTGAATATCAATTACAAACTTACAGTATAATAGCTGCTAACAAATTACAAAAGATTGAGTTGAAATTTCAAATGTAACTTCAACAGATTTCAGAGAGAAGAAGAATTTTTTTGTTTAAACAAATTAAAAGACTGAAATTAAAGAAACCAACACTTCACCTATTATTTGCATGCCTGAAAACAAACAAACTCAATACCTTGATCACATATTTTGAAGATGAAGCTCAATTCTTCTTTATCTTGTGTTCCCACTTCTTTTTTCAGTCAAACCAATACCTCTCTGCTCCTTCGTTCAACCAACCCAGCACTTTTTGTGTATTTTTTTTCTTCATAGTTATTTGTTTCAACCTCAGCAATCGATGCACCTATACTATAGGTAGAGTATGTGTGTGGCAATAGAGGGAGATGTTCAGCCAAGCCTACACAAACTCTCAGAACGCTCTTTTTAATAGAAGATAAGAACGTTCTTATTTTCTTCATCTCAACCTCTCTCTCTCTCTCATCAACCTAGTTGCTGTGTCTTGTTTTAATTGTTTTAAATATGTTTAAAACGTGGGTCCCACGTACAATTCATTTGTTACAGTCCCTTTAAACAATTACAAAAAGCTACATTTGCAATTTCTAAAACAACCCTGAATTGTAAACATAAAATGACATTTATATCCTTAATAATTGGTCATGTTGTATAAGTTCCATGTATTTTTTGAACCTTTGAAGGTTTTTTTTTGGTATTTTCACTGTTGAAAAATCAGTAAAATACTTTTAAATTTGCAAATTACATATTCACCCTGCTACCAGATAAAATATTCACAATTAGTTAGAAAATATTGAAAAGAACAAGGGCATATAAGTCTTTTTACAATGAAAAAAAATCACAACAAAATACAGAGGGCTAAAAATATGGTTCAACTCACTCTTTTTATATAGAGTATATAGATATTAGGAGTTTAAAATGTATTAGAATAATACAATACAATGTTTGGTCTGTTTTGCACTGTTCACTATATTGTATTAGCTACATTTTAATTGGTCTAATACAGTGAATATCGTATTAGCTAATACAGAGTAGAGAGGTTACAAAATATCACCAAACACAAGATTATATAAAAACAATACAGTACAATACAATACAGTACAATACAATACAATACAATTCAAAACGATATAGTGTGCCAAATGGGCCCTGTATTAGTTAATAAGTTTTAGTTTAGCGTTGGGCTCAACTAATATGCCTAAGATCTAATTTTTACTACTAGAACTAATAACCTATTAACCAACCTAACTCTAACTTTAATTGAAGTCTAACTCTAACTTCAACTAAAATCTAACCCTATTATTCAAAGGACAATGTTTGGGTACTGATTGGTCAGTACCAAAGGTACTGACTCTACCAATGAGATGTTGGCACGTGACCCATTTTGGAAGAATATAAGGAGATAAATGTAAAAAGTGGAAGAATAAATGTCACAAACCAACACCCCATTGGTGGGTCAGTATCTTGGGTATTGACTAGTCAGTACCTAATCATTTTCTTTATTCAAAACGTTTGAAAGCATAGATTTGTTGGTGTCCAAAGTAGAAATTATTACGCTAGATTTAAGGTTTTTTTTTTTTTTTTGTAACTTTTTATAATATAGGGTAAAATTGACATTGCCTTAATAAATTCTTTTTAGGTTTGTTAGTAATTTTTTATTTATAAAGGGTAAAAATGACATTTTATAACAATTTTTTTTTGTTTTGTTTTATCTTTTTGGATAAAAGATAAAAATGACTTTTACACAAATATGATAAATTAAGGGTATTAATGTACTTTCATTGAACTGTTAAGGGTATTAATGACTTTTACTCAAATATGATAACATTGGTTTGAGCCTTAGAGGAGTAGAAGACCAATTTGGTCACTTTTAAAAAGTGAGAGACTAATTTGGTACGCTGGAAAAAAAAAAAAAAGAGGATCAATTTGGTCACTTTTGTAAAAGTCGTAAATTACTTGAATTTAGTTTTCAGTTGAAACTGTCCATGGCTCATTTAAACTCGGTTTTCATTTTTTTTTTAATTGGATTTACTCTTCTCAATATGGTGACTCGAATTTGCTTTTCCCGATTCAAGTCGGTTCGGTTTAACACGGTTTTGGGCCTGATGAGATTTTTGGGCCTAACGAAACTTTTACCAACGTGTTTATTTGTATGGGCCTTTTGGACCATAATTCAACAACTCCAAATATTTTATATATATATATATATATATATATTTATGACTTCTTAATATAAATGAAAGTCAGAATAATTCCTAATACATTCCATCATAATTCAAAGTATAGTCCATAATAATAATAACAATCACAACTGAATATTAATAGCATAGTCCAAGTCGATACTTGAGTGGTGTGGGTGAGTACGATAGATGCTAGGTGTTAGATTGTAGGGTATTTTAGAATTTTAGTTAACATTTAATATAACATTTTTGTACTTGAAAAATTCTCAAATTTTATTTATAAGTAGATTTCATTAAACTTATCATCCTAAAAAAAATTCAGATCAAAATTTATAAAAATCGATATGATTTTATCAAGATCTTTATCGAAATTAAAATTAGGGGTATCTCACTTGATAATTCATATATATATATATATAATATAATATTAATAAAACAATATTATTCATTAGCTTAAATCAATATAAATCTAATATTTTATAAAATGTTAATAAATATGTACAGTTACTTAAAATAAACCTTATATTTATTTATATTTAGTTATATATATAGTGGAAATATGGGATTTTGTTACTCTTTAAAAGTGGGTTTGCAAGACTATCACCATTTTAATAATTTGAGTTTAAATATGATCTATTATTAAACGGACAAAAATACCCCTACATTTTTGATTTATTTATTTATTTATTTTTTACATTTCAGTTTTCCATTTCTTTTTGTTCTTCTTCGTCGTCATCATTGGACCTCCATTGGAGGTTGATTTGACCGCCAATAGAGGTTTGTTTATTCAACCTCCAATGGAGGTCGAAGTCGTTTGACCTTCGTTGGAGGTCTGTTCGACCTTAATGGAGGTCGAAATCGATCTCCAATGAAGGTCAATGAAGAAGAAGATGAAAAAAAAAAAATAGAAAATTTCATTTTTGTCTAATAAATCTCAGAAATTAAAAAATACCTAAAAAGTCTCTGAAACTACAAAATAAGTCTTAGAAATATCCAATAAGTCTTGAAAATGCTCAATTCAAGACTTATTTGGAGATTTTCGAGACTTATTTAGATATTTTCAAGATTTATTGGGTATTTTCGAGACTTATTATGTTTTTTGTAATTTCTGAGACTTATTGGATATTTTTGTAACTTTCGAGACTTATGTAGTTTCTGAGACTTTTAGGTATTTTTGTAGTTTTTGAGATTTATTGAACAAAAATGAAATTTTCCAATCTCTTTAAATTTTTTTTATTTTTTATTTTTTATCTTCTTCATTGACCTTCAATGGAGGTCCAACGAAGAAGATAGAGAAGAACAAAAAAAAGTTGGAAAACTGAAGAAAAGTAAAAAAAAAAAAAAAATCAAAAGAAAAAATCAAAATTGTGGGGGCATTTTTTTCCATTCACCATAATATGTGTCATTTTAACTTAAGTTATTAAATGAGTGATATTTTTAAAATTCACCCTTAAAAAATGGCAAGGCAAAACCATTTATGACTCACTTAAACCCGGTTTTCATTTTATTGAATCAGATTGACTAGTCTCCATTCGATGACTTGAAACACATATATTCGATTCGGTTAATTAGGATTGTAAAATCGTGTGGTAGCCAAAAATAACACAGCCCAAATCAAGAGGTCAAGCCCAAACAAGAGAGTCAACCCAGAGCCCAATCTTATAAACTCATTCTTTGAATTATGGATTGACCAAGTCAGTGGATTTTATCATCTAATAACCACCCAGCTTGAGTTTCATTCAATTTCAAACTGTCAAATCCCATGAAATCAAGACATGATCTCTGGATTTGACTCTCCTAGAAGAACGAAAAAAACCTCCACGTGAGGCCTATAAATAAGACCCCCTTTCTCCACAGATTGTCTTCTTAATGCTTCATTTTAAGCTCTTGCAAACCGCATTAACAAAGTTTCTCAGTGGCCATTTGTTCGACATCCATTTGCATGTCCAAGCAACACTCAATGCTCGACATGCATTTGCTGTCAACTGCACTATCCTCCTCCATACCAGTATTAGTCCACTAAACATTTGCTCAAATTGCATGTTTTCACTCACATCACATGTGATCACATCATCCAACCTCTACACACACATTGGCCAACATATTATATTATTATTATGAGTTTTCCTAGCAATTTAAATTGTTAAACTCTATGCTAAACCCAATCGAACATAAGGCTATTTGAACAACACCACCTAGGACTCGACCAGTTTTGTTTATGGTTTGCTTTAAATTTTATTCAATTTTTTTATTAATTTGATTTATCTTATTTGTTGATAGAGTGTCTAACTTGAATGTCAGAGAGTCTCTCACGAAACACCCCACACGGAACACCCCACTCTTGAACTGTTTTACCTTTACATTTTTACAAGATCTCGGAGCACTAGACATACTATTTTTAAGTTTACCATTGTCGGTGTCCACCATTCTACAAAAATTCAACCATAGATTTGCAGGCTCTACAAACCGCACCTACCCTTAATTGAAATTTTAATACGGGACTTATTTAGTAATTATCCTAATAACTATTAATTAAACTTGCATTCAAAGTAACAGATATATTCATTTTTCTCCCACTGGAGGAGATCGGTGGCGGACTTCTCCACCAACCAACCAAAGAGATCGAGCCGCTGGTGGAGATCTCCTCCATCGACGGTTGGATCTCCTTTGGTTTGTTGTTTAGGGTGGTGGTGGGTTGAAAAAATGATGGTTATGATGTGATGAAGAAGAGAGTGATGATGATGATGATGATGATGATGAAGATGAAGAAAAGACGGTGTTGATCATGGGGAGTGATGAGATGATATGAAGTAACATTATTAAATTAATCGGTATGTTACATATTATATACCTTTAACGATGTCAGATTAATATATTTATATAAATATATAGGGGGTTGACCGACGATTGAAAATGATCGAGTCGGGTTAAATTAGGCCCACAGCAACTATCTTGGTTCGTGAGTTGTAGAATGTCGTTCGAAGATGGTTTTGCTTGTGAGATAAGTCTTTCGACTCTGACTCGTTGTCGCCTCTATTTAACCCGCAAATGAATAAGGAAACAAAAAGAACAGAAAAGAAACAATGATGAAAGTTGGATATGTGATCTTAGATAGCCTTAGGTACGCTTGGGTTGAGCAATCTGATCGTGATCAGAAAATCCACTCCAATTCCGATTGACAAAATTCTTAATAAATTCAATATGCTAATCTTAAGCTTTTTTCTCCTCCTCTTCTCAGGTTAGTGAGGGTTCTTTTTTTAGGTGCTCAATTTCTCTTTAACGGTAAGAGTAGGCTAGAATCACGTGGAGAGATTTAAGGAGAGATTCTCTCCACGTTTGAATGGTTCTTTTTATCGGTGTTGATAACTTTTTTAACTTGGTCAGTCAACAATACTGGTAGCAGTATCGGGTCGACCAACTTACAGACCTGGATTGATCCTAACATCATTATGTTCTGGGCTTTTGCATGTTGGGCCTATAAGCCATTTCTGGCTACCATAGTTTGCCCCCCACTCTCTAAAAAATGGAATCGCCAAGTTTAGAGAGTGACCCTGGTTAGGTCATCGCAAGTGAGCCATGTCGAGTCGTAAGGTTTCAAATAATGTTATTTTAAAGGGTCATCGTTGAACGAAGAATAAGATCGAAAACACGATGACTCCTATTTTGAAACGACCTATCGTCTGTAGGTACTGTACATGCTTAGGCCATTATATCGACAAGATGGTTGCGTTTGGGTTTCCCATGTTGGTGTCAGACGCATTAAATTCGGGTGCAGCTTTTAAAGTTTGAATTTTGAATCTGCGGTTGTTTAGATAAGTTGGCAACTGAAAGGGTGTGGACACGTGTCAGACTAGGTTTTAAGTACTTGCAGTTATGTTGCTTGCCTTTATAAACCAATATATTTCCCATTGTCTCAATCTGCACGTAAGTCTCTTTCTAGGAAAAAGAAAAATTTTCTATGACGAGGCGATTCTAGAGCTCCACCGATTCATTTCCTATAAGGTTAGTAAAAACAAAACAAAAAAAACTACTTTTATGTTTCGTAGTTACCTTGTATGAGATTTTACCTTTGCGATTTTCATGTTTCGTATTTTATATGAGATTTACCTTTGCGAATCTTTATAGGGAGTAGATAAGAGTGTTTGATGCCCTTTTTTCTGGAAAAATACATGTTTCTTCGTTCTTTATTCTCTGTGTTCATGCTTTTCATTTTCTGTGTTCATGCTTTAAATATATTTAAAACATTTGATGTGTTGAACGATGTTATCAATCTGTCATGTCTCTAGTGTGTTTTCTTGATTCTTATGATCGCTCGATCCAGGATAGGAGTAGGTAAAAGCTTTAACCGATGTCTTGGGTTTTTAGGGGAGAAATTCCTAATGACTTTGTGGAAAACCCTAGGCTTTGGTCTTTAAACCTTAGGTTGTGATTGTAACGCCTCAGTTTGTGCTTGACTTTTGTGTTTTTGCATGTCAACTTTCTTTTTGGAGACATTATGTCGAGCAACGCTACAGTTTCGGAGCCACAATTTTCGTGGACTCATAGTGATGTAGAAGTAGATAGGGAGGTCGACTCTGCCACTAGCAATGCTGATCGACTGGTCACGGTTGAAGACCCATCGAATATGGTCTCTATAAATGTAGGAGGGATGTTAGAGCGAGGCGTCTTCCGCGCTATCGCGGGTCTAGTCGACCACCCGGAGCAAATGGATGTCGCTGAGGCGTTTACATCCTATCTTTCCTTTGGTATTTTGATTGACAACTCACTGAGCGTGATTTCAGATGTTGATCTGGACAGGATCCGGACGATCTATGGGATCCCGAATTCAGTCGAACTACGGGCACCAAAAAATGGGGAACATGCGGATTGGGATATACCTGGGTGGACATGTTTCTACGAGTACTTCCTCCGCTTGGGTTTTAGATTCCCAGTTCCCCAATTGGTTTGACGAACATTGTTGTATTACGACATTACTCCTGGTCAATTGATGCCAAATAGTTGGAGAATATTGTTGAGCTTAGGTGTTATCAGCGAGAGGTACAAGGTGAAGTTTGGGCTAGGATGCCTTCTTCACAACTATTATTTGAAGGAGCATATACACGATCAAGGTCGTTATATGTTAGTGTATAGGTCTAAGAAAAATCAACTTATCGTTGATACTACGACGAATGGTCGTCAGTGGAAAGATACCTACTTTTTCGCAAGGGGTCCACCGATCGACGGTCCTTGGGAGGAAATGAAGTATCGGTATAGGCGAGTCTGGAATCGATATGGTGAGTAGTTTATTGGTCGCTTTATAGATTACTTGTATATCTAAACTATATCTTATTGACGAATAATTAATTTTGTAGAAACGAAGGGTGTAGATAGTAGACCGTCGTACGAAGTGGCGCCTGAACGTACCTAGACTATCTTAGATATTCCTGTAGAGGAACGGAGTTGCAAAGTTTTGCTGACGGAAGGTAAACTTAGGCCTAGTAGCTTATGGAGATGGTCGAGTCTAAATAGATCATGAGCGTCATATCGTCACGTGAAGGATTTCGTGTCGTATATTTGGATTAGGAGAAGTCTCGAAATACTTGAATGTGAACTGAAATTTTTTTCACCTTTAACTGATGTTGAACGTCGTTTCGCAATGACGTCGATGGCGAGCGCAAAGATAAATATACCTGACAGAGCTGAAACCATACGACTTGTTAGGGAAGAAATGACAAAGAAGAGAGCGGCGGCCGTAAAAAGGAGGGCAGCCGACAAATCAACAGAGGGTACTCCATCATTGCCAGAATATATTTATACCTCTTCTCCTGAAAAGAGTCCTGCAAAGAAGAAACAGAAACGAGCTTCTGCTGTAGGCCATGGAACGAATGTTGAATCAAGCTCGAAGGCGACTACAGCTGAGATGGAGCCAGATTCAACAATGATGCTCCTTGCGACAGGTATTTCGTTTTCACCGAGTCATCTGGGTTTTTGAAGAGGTCGGACGAATTTCTTCTTTCAGCAGACGACATTTTTTTGAAGGGTAAAAAGACAGAGGAGGTGTTCGACACATGCATTCTTTCAGCATTTCTGTAAGTTTTTTTTTTTTTTTTTGGTGCCATATTCTTAAGTATGACGCAACATTCTTTTTTGTAGGCTTTGCAAGTGCAGCTGCATCTTCATGACAGGTACAAGGTGGTTAGCGATAAATACGCAAAGTATAGGAAGGAGGTCGACGTTTACAAGAAGAAAAACGCTAAACTTGACCAAACCTTGAAAGAAGTAGATCAGCAGAAAATAACCCTGGAGGAGGAGTTGAATAATGTAAAAAGAGAGAAATGTCGACAGAATGAGGAGTTGTCGACTACCAAAGCTGCTGTTGTCGAGCAAGAAGGCTTGGTCGAGAGTTTGAAGAAAAGATTAACGTCGATGGAGGCCGAAGCTATGTGCAAGGCAATGGGAGAGTTGTACAAGGAGTATCCGTCGGGCGACCATGTCAAATGGGATGAAGTCGAGATGCGAGACGTTATTGAAATGTATGAAGGGATAGAGCGTTACGCGCTTGAATGATCCCCATCTGAAAATGTGGTTAAAGAGGAAGCGAACGCTGAAGCTCAGGGTGGAAGTGTTCACGCAATCGACGATCATAATGCTCCTGCAACTGACTCAGCACCAAAATGATTTTGTCTTCTTTGTATCTTTTTTCTATTTATCTTTGTATCTTAAGATCTTGTCACATTTTATCTAATCTGTAACCGTGGATATCTTTGCTTGTTATAATCTTATTTAATTTTGATGTTTCTGATTGATTATGTGAAAACGAAACGACCATCATACAATGGGGTTTGCACAATTGTGTTGATGTGAACGTGATAAGCCTGTAAACTTATGCTCATTCGTAATTTGATGTATGAGACCTGATCATTTCGCATGGGTCTTAGAAATGTTATCTTGTTGAGTCGATCAGTGATGTTTAGAAAATCTCATGTAGATATAAATCTTATTTACGAATAATAGCGTGTTTTTGTGGTCGACATGACCTTTATACTGAAATGATGTGTTTTCGTGGCTGACTTTTGACAAATATTTTGAAATGACTGCGTATATGGTTGTATGGTCGACTTTGACCTTAACATTGGAATAATCGTGTACACGCGTTTACGTGGTCGACAAGACCTTTACATTGAAACAATCGCGTACATGCGTTTTCATGGTCGACAAGACCCTTACATTGAAATAATCGTGTACATGCGTTATCATGGTCGACAAGACCTTTACTTTGAAACAATCGCGTACATGCGTTTTCACGGTCGACAAGACCCTTACATTGAAATAATCGCATACACGCGTTATCATGGTCGACAAGACCTTTACATTGAAGTAATCGTGTACACGTGTTTTCATGGTCGACAAGACCCTTACATTGAAAAAATCATGTACACGCGTTATCATGGTCGACAAGACCTTTACTTTGAAACAATCGCGTACACGCGTTTTCGTGGTCGACAAGACGTTTATATTGAAACAATCGCGTACATGCGTTTTCATGGTCGACAAGACCCTTATATTGAAATAATCGTGTACACGCGTTATTATGGCCGACAAGACCTTTACTTTGAAACAATCGCGTACATGCGTTTTCACGGTCGACAAGACCCTTACATTGAAATAATCGTGTACATGCGTTATCATGATCGACAAGACCCTTACATTGAAATAATCGTGTACACGCGTTATCATGGTCGACAAGACCTTTACTTTGAAACAATCGCGTACATGCGTTTTCACGGTCGACAAGACCCTTACATTGAAATAATCGCGTACACACGTTATCATGGTCGACAAGACCTTTACATTGAAATAATCGCGTACACGTATTTTCATGGTCAACAAGACCCTTAAATTGGAATAATCGCGTAAATGCGTTCTCATGGTCGACTTTGTCCGATCGAAGTGTTTACTTAGCTGTTGCCATTATTGTATGATGTCGAGTGATGTTTTTCAGAGTTGTATGCATTGTTGCGGGGCAAATGTAGTAACAAAATATTTTGGTGAGCTCAGTTTACACTTAAGTTTTCATCATTGCTCTCTTGAGGGTCAATTTGTCAGTGTCTAAAAGATAAAGTGCAAACATAAAAAAAGATAGTTTAGAAATGGTACTTTTTTAGATGTAGAGCGTTCCAGCTGTTGTGTATTTCCCGGCCATCGAGTCCTCACAGCTTGTATGCTCCGTGTCCTTTTATGTCTGTAATTTGGTAGGGGCCTTCCCATATCGGACCCAATTTTCCTGCTCATTCTTCCTTCATGTTTTAGAAGACACGCGTACCCAGTCATTTACCTTGAAAGCCATTATTCGTACTTTCTTATTGTAGTGTCGTGCTACTTGTTGTTGATAAGATTGTATTCGTATTGCAATTCGTTCTCGTCGTTCGTCTAGATGATCTAACTCGAAGCTTAACTCTGAACTATTTTGTTCTTCATTGGGGTTTTCGCTCCTTACAGTTGGAAGCCTGGTCTCGATGGGAATCACTGCTTCCTAGCCATATACGAGTGAAAATGGCGTTTCACCTGCCGATCAACGAGGGGTTGTTCGGTATGACCACAGTATCTCTAGAAGTTTTTCTGCCTATTTACCTTTTTCTGCTTCTAAACATTTTTTGAATGAATTGATGATTGTTTTGTTCGTTGACTCTGCTTGTCCGTTAGCTTGGGGGTAACGTGGTGTTGAGAAGCTAAGTTTTATTCCATATTTGTCGTAGAAATTCTTGAAGTCGTATGATATAAATTGGGATCCATTGTCGGTCACTATTTCTCTAGGTATGCCGAACCTGCAAATGATGTTCCTCCATACAAAATTGTGTACCTCAATGTCGCGTACTTGTCGGAAGGCTCCAATTTTGACCCATTTGGTGAAGTAGTCCGTTAACACGAGCATGTAGACGATGCCTTCTGGAGCTTCGGGTAGTTTGCCTACAATGTCCATTCCCCACTTCATAAAAGGCCAAGGGGCGGAAATTGAATTTAATGTACCTGGTGGAAGATGTGATACTGGCACGAATTTTTGGCATTTGTCGCATGACTTTACATGGTTCTGAGAGTCTGTACGTATCGTTGACCAGTAATATCCCGCTGTAATGGCTTTATTTGACAAGCTTCGGGCGCCAGAATGATTTCCACATTCTGCGTGATGTAGACTCTTGAGGAAATCGTATGCTTCTCATGGTGTTACACATCTCAAGTAGGGTCCTGTAAAAGATTTTTTGTAAAGCTTACCATACACGATACAAAACTTTGCGGCTTTTGCTTTGACTTTTCTGGCGTCGGCTCTGTCTCCTAGTAGAATGTCGGCTTGTAGATAGGCCAGTATGGGATCCATCCAACTCTTCCCATGGTCGACAGGTGTCAAAACTTTGCCTACTTGTATAGTTGGAGACATGAGATGGACAACAGGAATTGATTTGGTACCGTTTGACGTTGTCGACCCAAGGCCTGCCAATGCGTCTGCTCGTGAATTTTCTGTCCTTGGAATCTGTTGAATGTCGAATTCGTAGAATGCAGACTGAAGTTGTTTGGCTTTTGCCAGATATGCCGTCATTCTTCGATTTCTAGCTTCGTACGAACCGGTCATTTGTCGAACAACCCATTGTGAGTCGCTTTGAACTTGGATTTTCTTGATGTTTAAACTCTTTGTGAGGTCGAGCCCGGAGATCATGGCTTCGTATTCGGCTTCATTGTTCGTCGCATGGAAGTTACAGTGGATCAATTGTTCTAAGATGTCTCCCAATGGGGATTTAAGTACCAGACCTAGTCCGCTTCCTTTTATGTTGCTAGAACCGTTGATCGAAAATGTCCATTTTTCGTCTTTCACGTTTTCCGTCATGGTTACTAACTCTTGTTTAGCTTGCACATTCTCAGACGGAGTAAAATCTGCTATAAAATTGGCTAATACCTGAGATTTCAACTTCGTCCGTGGGTGGAACCTGATTTCGTGCTCGCTTAGTTCCACAACCCATTTCGTCAACCGACCTGAAAGCTCTGGTTTATGTAATATACTCTTAAGTGGGTAAGTAGTTAATACCTTAATAGGATGACATTGGAAGTACGATCGAAGCTTTCAAGGAGCGACGACTAGTGCTAATGCCAATTTCTCCAGTCGACTATACCGAGTTTCTGCGTCGAGAAGTGCTTTGCTCACGTAGTAAACTGGGTGTTGAATGTTACCTTCTTCCCTAATTAAGACGACGCTTACTGCCGTATCAGATACTGCTAGGTATACAAGCAATATTTCATCATCTTTAGGTTTCGATAGTAGTGGTGGTATGGTCAGATAATGTTTTAGGTCTTGTAGTGCTTTCTCACAACTATCGTTCCATTCGAATGCTCTGTTTTTTCTTAATGTATCAAAGAACGGATGGCACCGCTCAGAGGACTTGGAGATGAACCTGTTCATAGCAGCCAATCTACCTGTAAGTTTTTGTACATCCTTGATACACCTTGGTGATTCGATCCCTTAGATTGATCGAATTTGATCTGGATTGGCTTTGACGTCTCTTTGGGTGACCAAGTAACCTAAAAATTTTCTTGAGGAGACACCAAATGAGCACTTAGCAGGGTTTAGTTTCATACCGTATTTGTCGATAACGTCGAACGACTGTCTTAGGTCCTCAATGTGCTGTTGAGCCATTAACGATTTGACCAGCATATCGTCGATATATACTTCCATCGTCGTTACAAGCATATCGGCAAACATTTTGTTGACAAATCTTTGGTAGGTCGCCCTTGCATTTTTTAAACCGAAAGACATTACTTTATAGCAAAAAGTACCTCGTTTTGTCACGAATGCCGTTTTTTCTTGGTCGTCTGGATGCATCAAGATTTGATTGTAGTCTGAATATGCGTCCATGAAACTGAGTAGCTCGTGTCCTGATGTAACGTCGACTAACATGTCAATTTGAGGTAGAGGGAATGAATCTTTTGGGCATGCTTTATTGAGGTCCGTGAAGTCGATACATAAGCGCCATTTGCCATTCTTCTTTTTGACGACTACTACATTTGCCAGCCAATCCGGGTATTTCACTTCTTTTACCGAGCCGATATCGAACAGTTTTTGTATCTCTTCGTTGATTACTTTGTTTCTTTCTGGAGCAAATTTCCTTCGTTTTTGTCTTACTGGCTGGTCTACCTGTAATTTATGAACTATTACTTCTGGGTCGATCCCGATCATATCTTCATGCGACTAGGCAAAACTGCTTCGTCGTTCCTTCAAGAAATCAATCATTTGCTCACGTATTTTGATTGGTAGTCTAGATCTGATGAAGACTTTGCGCTCTGGTCGATCGGGATCTATCGATATTTCATGTAGTTCTTCCATTCTTGGCGTTTTTGGGGTGGGCTCGACATTGATTTTCTGTAATTGCTATAACTCTTCTTTCTTTTTCTTCATTGCGTTTTGATAACATTCTCTAGCTGCACTCTGTTCACCTTTTATTTCTCGTACTTCCCATTTTGTTGGGAATTTGATCATTTGATGATATGTCGACGAGATTGCCTTCATCTCGTATATCCAAGGCCTGCCTAAGATTGCGTTGTATGGAGATTGGCAACCGAGTACTAGGAAGTTGATATAAAGGTTGACTCCTCTTGCATAGATTGGTAGTATGATTTCGCCAAGGGTGCTTTTCTGTTCTCCACTGAAGCTTGTTAGCATTGTCGTTCGGCGACTGAGTTGAGTTTCGTCGACCTGCATTTCTCGTAAAGCACTATTGAACAGAATGTTACATGAGCTGCCGTTATCTATTAATATACGTTTTGTTAAACAGTTTGCAATGTGTAATGAGATAACCAGTGCATCATGATGTGGAGAAAACAAATCTGATTTATCGGTCGACTTGAAGGTAACAGTTTTGTCGGTACTTGAGGGATGTTCTCGGTTAGGCTGAATCTCTGCATTCGACACCTGTCGAGTATGCTTTTTGGTCGCAGAATAATTGACGCCACTAACTTCGAACCCTCATGCAATGTAGTTGATCACTCGATCTTGTCTTGGCGGATCAGGAGGACCATCGTTGATTGTTGGCCTTTTTTCGTCGCGTTGAGCCACAGTTTGCTTCCCTTTATCTGTCAAGAACTCCTGCAGATGTCCTCGTCTGAGAAGTTCTGCGACTTCTAGCTTGAGAGCGACACAATCCTCTGTTCCATGGCCATGATCCTCGTGGAATTCGTATCTTAGTCTTGCGTCTCGATATTCTGGAGGTGCATTCATCTTTCATGGCCACTTGATGGTCTTGCCCATTTCTTTCATGAGTGACACAAGGTCGACTGGTTCGATGCTTAAGTTGTATTCTGGGACTTCTAACCGTGGTTTATTTATTCTTGGATAGTTCTACCCAAACGGTCGGTCTCCATTTGAATTTTCATACCGGGGTTGTACGTTTTTTCTAGTACCTGTCGGGTAAGGTTCTGATTTTCGATCTTTCGACTTTCTGTCAACTCGATCGTTTCTACGGTTTGAGTAGTTGTTTACTTTGCCTATGAAATTGGCTTCGTCTTCTTTCCATTTGATTTGGGTCCATGCCTTTGCTAATACGTATTCTATTGTCCTGCATGGATATTTTGTGAGTTCTATATAAAGATCAGAGTCAAACCTGAGACCTTTTCTGAAGGTGTAGATGGCGGTCGCCTGATTACAGTGCGGAATTTGCACTTTTTCTCTATTGAAGCGTCCGACATAAGTCCTCAAGTTTTCGCCATGTCTTTGTGTGATTGTGTAAAGGTTGTCCGACTGCTTCTCAAGTTTTCGACTGCTTGCAAATTGCTCTACAAACGTATCTGTAAGTTGTGCAAAAGAATTGATTGAATTGTTAGACAAATTAGTATACCATTGTAAAGCCGGACCATTAAGACTGGATCCGAATGCTTTATACATGCATGCTTCAGGCAGGTCGCACGGAATTGCTACAGTGAACATTCTCTGCTTGTACTGCGCTATATGATCGTCCGGATCAGTAGTTCCCTCGTACTGCTTCATGTTTGGAAAGTTGAACTTCTTGGGCATTTCGGTCAGGGCTATGTCGTCGACAAATGGTAAGTCGACGAAGCTGTTGGCAGTACTTTTCTTTATCGGAGCAGGAACTCCAGGGATCCTCTGTATAAGAGCTTCCATCTCTGTGAATCTACGAGAAAATTCACTGTTAATAGCCATAGGTAATTCAAATCCGGATTTAACCAAACCTAGGGTCGACTGGATTGATAGAGGGGCTTTTAAGATGTTTTCCGGACACCGACCTGCACTTAGATCCTGTTCGATTTCATTCCGGAGTGGCAGATCGTTGAGGTCGATTTCGACTCTGGCCGTCGGTAGCATTCTCTGATTATTGCCGAGATTGGGATTTGCGTTTGATCGAACTCGACCACCTAGGTCGTCTGGAACTGTTCAATCGACTTCCTGTTCGTCTTTTAAAACTGGGACTGGGCTTCTCGTTGTTTCACTATCGGGTATAACGCCGTCAACTAGGGCTCTTAGTTCCTCATTAGTCGCTCGAATTGCAACGTTTTCTGCCTCGAGTGCCTATAATTTCGTTGCATTTGTGGTCATTTGGGCAGCCAACGTCGCAATTTGTTCTTCGATCGTCAGGGTGTTTCCATCTTCAGACATGTTGAAAAACATTGCGATGGGCCCCACGGTGGGCGCCAAACTGTAAGGGGGTCGACCGACGATTGTAAAGGATCGGGTCCGGTTGAATTAGGCCCAAAGCAACTATCTTGGTTCGTCAATTGTAGAATGTCGTTCGAAGATGGTTTTGCTTGTGAGATGAGTCTTTCAACTCTGACTCGTTGTCGCCTCCGTTTAACCTGCAAATGAATAAGGAAACAAAAAGAACAGAAAAGAAACAATGAAAGTGGGATATGTGATCTTAGATAGCCTTAGGTATGTTTGGGCTAAGCAATCTGATTGTGATCAGAAAATCCACTCCAATTCCGATTGACAAAATTCTTAATAAATTCAATATGATAATCTTAAGCTTTTTTCTCCTCCCCCTCTCAGGTTAGTGAGGGTCCTTTTTATAGGTGCTCAATTTCTCTTTAATGATCAGAGTAGGCTAGAATCACGGGGAGAGATGTAAGGAGAGATTCTCTCCACGTTTGAATGGTTCTTTTTATCGGTGTTGATAACTTTTTTGACTTGGTCAGGCAACAATACTGGTAGCAGTATCGGGTCGACCAACGTTACAGGCCTGAATTGATCCTAACATCATTATGTTCTGGGCCTTTGCATGTTGGGCCTATAAGCCATTTCTAGCTACCACAATATATATATATATATATATATATATATATAAATTGAAATAAATGTCATTTGATTCCATACCATACCTTTAAGATGGTATGGAAGGTTGTCCATTTGTGCCTGTGACGTGTTTGAGGAAATGCCTGAACCATTTTTCCCTGCCTCTCCTTGCTGGGTTTTTGTTCCTTGATTTAATGATAGTTTTATCCAATGAATTCATAACAATTTGGGAGTGTAGTTGCAATAAATATTGAAGGAAATTGATAACAGTTTGGATGATGAGTATTGGGGTTTGTGAGGATTTCAGAGAATCAGTTGATGGATGCAAGAATCTTGGATCTTGTTAGGCCATTGTGAGGCAAGCTGAATCTCATAAAAAAAAATTGAGTAATATTGGGCTTCTGGGTTTATTTTTAAGTATAATGTTGTTTGATGAGTATGTAAGCATATTAATGGTCCAGGATTGACTGTTCCATATTCTCTTCCTTGAAAACTGTACAGGTCTTGAAGTTCAATGGACAACTGTGCCTAGATATATTAATTTATTGTGTCTTCCCAAAACAAGCAATGTTTTTTATCTCATTGTTGTCTGTATGCTACAGTGCAGAATGATAATAGTTTTCTTGTTTAAAATATGAATAGATGTCAGTCGTTGCTTGATCATGTAGGGACTAAACATGGGCAAGCGCTATAATCCATTCACATATTTTTGTAATCATACATGTCAATTACCATTTATTTTATTGGCAAGGTTATGGGATGAATTAATTAACAATCGACACAACACATCTCTCTCTCATAAGATTTTTTTTTTTAATTCCTTTTTTCAGATTTATGTGGGGGTTTGTGGTTTCTTAAATTATTTATCTTATACAGCATAGTCAACTTCCTTGGATAATAAGTATAAGAATGATGCATTACCTTACTCCATCAAGCTTCAAAATCAATTATGTAGTTAAAAGCTTGCATATCTATATATATATATATATATATATATACACCTCTTCCACTTTTTATCTTTGAAAGTCTGTAGCTTTACTGACGTAAAATATGGCTCAGATGGTCAGTACAGATGAGATAGAGTCACTGAGAATTGAGTTGGCAGAGATTGGAAGTAGCTTCAGGTCGTCATTTCGGCGTCATAGCTTCAGTTTCGGAAACAGCTCAATGAAGGATGATACTGATGGTGAACATGCTTTGCAGTGGGCTGCAATTGAGAGATTACCTACTTTTGAACGGTTGAAATCATCTTTGTTTGATGAAGAAGATGAAGGGAACCTGGTTGATGGTAAAGGAAAGCGGGTTATTGATGTTACCAAGCTTGGAGCTCTAGAACAACATTTGTTCATGGAGAAGCTTATCAAACATGTTGAGCATGACAACCTTCAGTTGTTGCAGAAAATCAGAAAAAGAATAGACAAGTAAGTCTTCTGATTACCTTTTGTCTATGAATATATCAACACGTTTTAAGTACAAAGAGAAATGCTTAGGAATACAGACAACTATTTAATTATGAATACTCTGTTATTGCTTTGGTTTTATTTTATAATGCTTAATGTTTACATTTTTCTCTTCCTAAGTATGCCTACACAAACCTGGCATCAGTTTCTCTGTTTATGCATTTACTAATGAACGTGTTTATCGGATAATCTAATTCAATGTTGTAGAGTTGGTGTCAAGTTGCCCACTGTAGAGGTGAGATATAAAAATTTGTGTGTGGAAGCCACATGTGAGGTTGTTCATGGAAAGCCACTCCCATCCCTATGGAATTCTACTAAATACATGCTTTCTGTAAGTATCATCATTTTTTTCTGTAAGTACTATCTGATTGACATTTGAACTTACTTAATTTTTGGTCTTTGTTTGAGTATTGAAAATGGTCAATTATTCTGCAGATAAAATTAGATAATATAATAGATTTCTGTCGTTTTTGGAATATTTATAGTGCTAATCTAATAGATTTATGTCGTTTTTGGGAATATTTATAGTTCTAATCTGACTGTAGATGATGAGTACAAAACATAAGGCTGAAACATCAAGTTAATTGGTCGTAATTTATATGACGTCCAAAGATCTTTTGTATGGTAGCTTACTAGTAATTGAAATGATTTTATTAGCTATATAAAACTTATTTTACAGGTTTTCAAAAAGCTTTCAAGTTCAAAGTCACATGAAGCCAAGATAAACATCATTAATGATGTCAGTGGCATCATCAAGCCTGGAAGGTATATACCGATACTTTTATGTTAGATAACTCAATTCAATTGATAATATTTTTTGGTAGTATATATTTTATTAAATTGTAGTTTTTATTGTCTTTTGCTGGAGTTCAATTTCAAACTTTGAAACTTTCAATTATACTGTAGTCCCTCATAGTTCAACCAAGTCATTTCCTAATTGCTATGTATTTTACTTATGCGATGCTTATAAATCTTTGTTGAGCCTATTTCTACTCTCAAGGAACATTTGAACTTTTTAATGCTTTCTAGAAGAAGAAGATTTTATGGAAGAGAATTTAAAGACGAAATCAGCAATAAGAAACCAGAATTGTACTTGAGCTTAAACCTTAAACCTTTTGCAGGATGACTCTTCTGCTTGGTCCCCCTGGATGTAGGAAGACCACTCTCTTAAAGTCTCTCTCAGGAAATCAAGACCTATCTCTCAAGGTTTCACATTTTCTATCAAATATCAGTTACATAAGTTCAAAGCTATAACTTAAAAAACAAACCTGAAGAAAACATGATAGAACATTTCAAAAGCTTTCTGAACATTTCAGTGTCTGATATATACTGAAGTAACTTTACTGCTCTTTTATTCAACAGGTCACTGGGGAAGTTTCCTACAACGGATACAAGTTAGAAGAGTTCATACCCCAGAAAACTTCAGCATATATAAGCCAAAATGATCAACACATAGCTGAAATGACAGTTAGGGAAACCCTTGATTTTTCTGCCTGTTGTCTGGGTGTTGGAAGCCGAGCAGGTGGATCATCTGTGAGCTTAATTAAATATTGTTTTAGTTTGTAGTCTCCTTATCAGTGCCCTGATAGTTACAGTATTATCTGGTTTTTTTTTTCTTGTGCAGAGATTATGATGGAGGTCAGTAAAAGGGAGAAGGAAGCAGGAATTTTTCCAGATCCAGATATAGATACTTACATGAAGGTACATACTTTAGAAACCAGGTCTATTTTTACTTCATGTTTATGGACTAATTAGTCTAGGTTAAAGTTGTATATAGCTAGCAGTACAAATGATCCATTTACTCTGAGTCACAAATTCATAATTTTGCCATTCTATTATAATATTTTGTTCCTGTGCTTTTGGTAAGGTTGTTTATCATACATTCACTGCTATGGTTTGTTTTGACAGGCAATCTCTGTTACAGGAGCAAAAAGAACCCTTCAGACAGATTACATTTTAAAAGTAATTTCCTCTAACAGAACTATACCCATGCTTCTTTGAGTTCTTTTGTATATATGCAAATGCTCGATTAGTTAATCTGTCTGTGGCTTCTCAGATTCTGGGACTTGAGATTTGTGCTGACACACTGGTTGGAGATGTCATGAGGAGAGGTATCTCTGGAGGTCAAAAAAAGCGGCTCACTACAGGTAATGTTGACACAGATTTACAGGTTAAAAAGACTATAAAATGCACCCTCTCGATCTAGATGCCACTTTTTAGTAGTGTTATTGGGATGATTGTTTGCCAGCACAGAATTATATTCAAAGGTTGAACATGAGTATTATGACAAAATTTAATTGTTCATGGAATTATACAGGAGAAATGATTATTGGTCCGACAAAAGCTCTATTCATGGATGAAATAACAAATGGTTTAGACAGTTCAACAGCATATCAGATTGTTGCTTGTCTTCAGCAGGTGGTGCATATTACAGATTCTATTGCATTGGTTTCACTTCTTCAGCCAGCACCAGAAACCTTTGATCTCTTTGATGATATCATTTTGATGGCAGAAGGGAAAATTGTTTATCATGGACCGCGAGATAATGTTATAGATTTTTTTCAGGATTGTGGATTTAGATGTCCTCAAAGGAAAGGGGTTGCTGACTTCCTCCAGGAGGTAAGTGCATTGCAAACTCCTATCAATAGTTTTCCATGCTCAGGTTTTAGTAATTCACCGTTCTATCTTTCAATTTTCCATTTGCAGGTGATATCTAGAAAGGATCAAGAACAATATTGGTTGCACATTGACATTCCGTACAATTTTGTTTCAGCTGATATGTTCTCTAGGAAATTCAAGGAATCTCGTCTTGGTAAGAAGCTTAATGAGGATCTCTCAGAGCCATACGATAAGTCCAAGAGCCACAAGAATGCTCTTTCTTTTAGTTTGTATTCTCTTTCTAGATGGAATCTGTTCAAAGCTTGCATGTCGAGGGAACTTCTCCTCATGAAGAGGAATTCTTTTGTCTATGTATTCAAAACAACTCAGGTCAGGATTTGTACCTGTATATCCTTTTAACATTTGTTCTTTCTTTTCTTCTTCTTTTTCATCAGTGTAATGTGTATATATTAAATTTCTCTTATTGTTCAAATTACTTTACTTTCTATAGGGCCTGCAAAATATGAAACATGTAAAGTAACTTTTTGTTGCAGCTTATTATCGTGGCAATTATCACAATGACTGTCTTTCTGCGGGCTGAGCTGGATGTTGATGTTATTGATGCAAATTACTATATGGGTGCTCTGTTCTTCGCGCTTATCATACTTCTTGTTGACGGTATTCCAGAGTTGTCCATGACTATTGCTAGACTTGAAGTTTTCTATAAACAGAAGAAGTTGTGCTTTTATCCAGCTTGGGCATATGCAATTCCTGCCACTATTCTGAAAGTTCCACTTTCAATAATTGAATCTCTGGCTTGGACATCTCTTACTTATTATGTCATCGGGTATAGCCCTGAGGTTTGGAGGTGAGTGTCACTTCAGAAGGCTTTCTTTTTACTAATGCCTTAAGTCCTCTGTAGAATCCCCTTATTGAGAACAATCTTTTGTTTAGCATGTCAAAATCTAAACAACATACTTAGGATATAAATAAATTCACTTTTTTAATCATTCAAAAAAGGTAGTAGACTTGAAATTTGATCAGTTGCTGTGTTTTTAGGTTCTTTTGTCAGTTCATTCTACTTTTTGCTGTGCACTTTACATCAGTATCTATGTTCCGATTTCTAGCATCGGTCTTCCAGACTATGGTTATGTCTATGGCAGCTGGTAGTTTTTCCATACTATCTGTCCTATTATTTGGTGGCTTCGTTATCACAAAACGTAAGGCTATTTATACCTTCTTCAATACGATTTTAGAATCATCAGCTAATTGGATAAAAACTTATGCCGTATTACTGGTTGCAGCCTCCATGCCAGTGTGGTTGAAGTGGGGATTTTGGGTTTCCCCAATTACATATGGGGAAATAGGCCTTTCAGTAAATGAATTTTTAGCTCCTCGGTGGCAAAAGGTGAGGCATAGAAAAGTTATTGGTTTCTGTACTTAACGGTAATGTTGCCAACACCCTTGACAATTGGACACAACTAGTAACTCCATATACTTTCTGCTAGAATTTGTCAACAATAGTACTCCATTAAATATATATATATATATATATATATGTACTTTTTCATTCATCTTAACATCATCATCTTATTGGTTTGATCAGTATCCAAAGTAGTTTGATTAATATATGGCTATTTACAGTAGTTGTCTCAGCAATTGCTTCACATATATAAAAAGTGTGTGGTTACAGCAAAACTTCAAAGATTGCAGTCATTATTTTCTTGATTTAACATCCAAAAACAGTAATTCATTCTCTATGCTTCTTATATCATAGACACTTTCCACAAACACTACAATAGGGAGAGCAACTCTTGAAAGCCGTGGACTAAACTTTGAGGGATATTTTTTCTGGATATCGCTTGGGGCCTTGTTTGGATTTGCATTGGCTTTTAACATAGGCTTTACCTTGGCCTTAAGTTTTTTAAAGTGTAAGATCATCTTTCTTGTTATCATATATTATGTTTAGAATAATCAGAGCAATAAATGTTATTTGTCTAATTGAATACAAATACAGCTCCTGGATCAACTCGAGCTATGATTTCCCATGAAATTTTTTCCAAGATACAAGGAAGTGAAGATTCCTGTGATGGTAAACACGCAGAAAAGAAGTCCAGTAAATCTCCAGATATTAATAAAGAATCTTCTAAAGGTTAAGCACCCATTTTTGTTTCTTTATATTGTGTTTATTTATTATTTTTACATTTTATGTTTCTTCATCGTTTTTATGGATGCATTTCCTTGTCAACAGGTAGGATGGTCTTACCATTCAAACCATTAACAGTAGCATTTCAGGATGTGCAATACCGTATCGACACCCCTTTGGTAATCTAATTAATCATTAATTCATTTGGAATTTAGGCCATCAAATGATTCTTAGAACCATTGGATTTTATAACACTAACGTTTGCTTTTTTCTATTTTCCTTTGTTCTTTCTTTTGGTTTCAGGAAATGAGAGAAAGGGGATTTAGTCAAGAGAAACTCCAACTCCTGTCTGATATTACAGGTGCGTTAAGACCTGGTGTTCTTACTGCATTAATGGGTGTTAGTGGAGCTGGAAAAACAACTCTTCTAGATGTTCTTTCCGGAAGAAAAACTAGTGGCTGCATAGAGGGGGAAATACAGATTGGTGGGTATCCTAAGGTTCAAGAAACATTTGCTAGAATTTCTGGTTATTGCGAGCAGACTGACATACATTCTCCTCAAATAACGGTAGAAGAATCTGTTATATTTTCTGCTTGGCTGCGTCTGGCTCCTCAGATTGATTCAAAAACTAAAGCGGTAAGAATATAAAATTCATGTTCAGTAATTGTCTTGAGATAATGAATTTGAAGCTGCTCTTACTTGTCCAACAGGAATTTGTGAATGAAGTCCTTGAGACAATTGAGCTTGATGGAATCAAGGATGCCTTGGTTGGCATACCTGGCGTCAATGGTCTATCAACTGAGCAACGTAAGCGGCTTACTATAGCTGTAGAGCTTGTTGCCAATCCCTCTATAATCTTTATGGACGAACCTACAACGGGCTTGGATGCACGAGCAGCGGCAATTGTCATGCGAGCTGTAAAGAATGTAGCTGATACTGGGAGGACAATTGTTTGCACTATTCACCAACCAAGTATTGATATATTTGAAGCTTTTGATGAGGTAAACTACTTCTTGAGTTATATTACAAAGATGTGTAATACCTGAACTTGATTGTGAAAATAAGTAGCTGTTTAATTCTAGAAACAGTCATATAGTCAATGGGTTGTTACTGTCTCTTATTGTTGAAGAGAGTACGCTTTAGGATTGGATGGTTCTAAACTTCTAATTACTTCAACTTCAATGAAGTGAAATACCAAAAACTTCAAAAGAAAGAAATATCCTCATATTTCTCAGTTGTTTGTGTTATGGAATCATGTCTTGTGATGGTACCAGAGAATTCAGTGAATGAGAATTACTGCTAAACAACGGGATACTGATATTAGTTTCTGATTCTATGTTAATATTTTCTTGCTACCCAATAAGATTGCTGTAATATAAACATTAAGGAGTTACATAATGTCAACCTTTATCTTACATTGTAGTTGATTCTTCTGAAAAGTGGCGGGCGCATGATCTACTCTGGTCCATTGGGAAAGCATTCAAGTAGTGTTATAGAATATTTTGAGGTTTGTTTGCTATTGATATACCAGTATCTGTAATAGACTCTTCCCTCCTACTTTTTCTTGTTGCTTCTCAGAGACTTTCTTTCATAGACCTTCAAACTAAATAACTTTTACTGATAGGGCATTGCTGGGGTCCAAAAGATTAAAGATAATTATAATCCTGCTACATGGATGTTAGATGTCACTTCTACATCGGCGGAAGCTGAACTTGGTGTAGATTTTGCCCAAATATACAGGGATTCTGTTTTATATGAGTAAGTTTAACTACCATAATTAAGAAATGTGGTGATGTGCAACGGTAAAGTGTGTGTTAGCAGCTCAAATTCAATTGTTCTGCAGAAAAAGCTCTGCCATATATGTATTCTCTTGCTCATAGCAAAATTAAAATTGCAGGAATAACAAAGAGCTTGTAAAGCAGTTGAGTACTCCACCACCTGGTTCAAGAGATTTGCATTTTCCAACCCGCTTCTCACAAAGTGGTTGGGGGCAATTCAAGTCTTGCCTATGGAAACAGAACTTGTCTTATTGGAGAAGTCCTTCATACAACTTAATGCGTATCCTGCATACACTTGCATCATCTTTGTTTTTTGGTATACTTTTCTGGAAACAAGGAAAGAAATTGTAAGTGTATTTGTTAATTATGTCTTTATAATCAATCTAGCTCATTTTAAAGTTAGCTTGCATCACCAGGTTAAGAACCTTTAGTAATAAATAGTGTAAGATTATCTTCTTTTGGGTCTTTTCAACATTTTGTTCTTGATATAGATCCTGGTTAAGGCAGAGCACACAACTAGTTTGATCTGATGTAGTAACTATCTAGTTAGGGATGATATTTTGTTGGTTGTATACACACGAGCAGCTACTGAAGGCAAAATCTTAGCAGAATACACGCATCAGTTTCTATCCCAACTTGTTAATTTGGATAACTAGGGAAAATATTGTCTCATTTATTAAGCTCATAAAATAAGTCATTTCTGTATTCAGAATTTCTCTTTGTTAGTTTCTATTGAATTTGTAGATTCACACATGCAGCATATTGGTACCTTGATGAACCCTTTTTAGTTTCATGTGAGTATGCGATTGATTATACACTGAACTTCATCTTCAAAATGTTAAAACAAATTTGACACAGACTGGTTTCTATATTTGTGTTTCTCTAAAAGAAATGACCTTTCAGATTTCCTTGAACAGATAGTTATCACCAAAGAAGTGTTCTATTTCCATACATTTTTCTGCAAGACAATCAAAATTCAAAACAGTAATGCCATATGCTTTAGTTTGCTGGAATTAACATTTTGATTTTTTTGCCTCCTTTTAATCTTTCAGAGACAACCAGCAGAATTTATTCAATATACTTGGTTCAATATATGCTTCAGTAATATTCTTGGGGATAAATAACTGCTCATCTGTTTTACCATATGTGGCAATGGAGCGAACTGTCATGTATCGAGAAAAATTTGCCGGGATGTACTCTCCAAGGGCTTATGCACTTGCTCAGGTATAGTTTTCTTGAGAACTTAATTGGGTATTTAATTTCCCTGGCTTGCAAGCATAGCAAGTCAAATTGAATTATCTTGAATTGCTTGTTCTTAGAAACCCTTGAGAGTATATAAGTTGACATAATTTTTTTATTGAAGACTGATCTCAGTAGACATGTAAACTCTACTTAATTGTTTTTTCCATATTAGGTTTTTATTCTTATCCAGTTGTGCATATTGATTTTGTAGGTGATGGTTGAGTTTCCCTATTTACTTATTCAAGCTGTTATATATGTGATCATCACCTATCCAATGATCGGATACTATGGATCGGTGTATAAGGTTTTCTGGAATCTCTATGGGATGTTCACTACATTGTTGTACTTCAATTATCTAGGAATGGTGCTAGTGTCATTGACACCAAATTTCATGATTGCTTCAATACTATCTTCTGTTTTCTACACCTTATTCAATCTTTTTTCTGGATTTTTGATTCCTCAACCGGTAAGCTACTAAATCCTACCATGGAATTCACTTGATATATATTGATTTTATATATATATATATTTTAAAAAACTTTAAAACAAACAACTGTGAAATATAAAATATATTGAAACTTTTGAGTATGATGTAATTGACAAATGATCTGTTTGTGTTGTTTTTGCAGAAAATTCCTAAGTGGTGGATTTGGTTATATTATTTGACCCCTTCCTCTTGGGCACTAAATGGTATGCTCACTTCACAATATGGCGATGTAGACAAGGATATTACTGTATTCGGGGAAATGAAACAATTGGGTTCCTTCTTAGAAGACTATTTTGGGTATTACCATGATCGTCTAGCTATTACAGCTGTCGTTCTTATCGCCTTTCCTGTAGTTCTTGCTTCTCTTTTTGCATATTTTATTGGAAGGTTGAACTTTCAAAGAAGGTGAATTAGCGTAGAGGATACATTTGTTTAGTATGTTTTGGCCACCATTGTTGTATATTTTGGATAATAATGATTATTAGAAGTTTCCATTTTCTTTCAATATTATTTAAATTAAATTTCCTTAACAGATTTGGTTTGAACCTTGTGTCAGCCTTAATAGCATTGAATATTTCCTTAACATTCATAGTTGGCTTATCTTTTAGTTGACCTTTATTTCTTCAACTTCAAGGAAATAGCTCACAGTATGGCTTCTCACCCAAGCTACCAGACTTGTTTAACATCTCTAAAGCTTTTCATTGTTAGTATTATTGAAATAGTTAAAAAGAAAATTGAATAAAAATAAAAATATTGGAACAAACTTACAAACGCTCTAATAATATGTAACTGTATTACACTTCATGTACACGAAGAATTTGGAAAGAGTTTGTATTTTCGTCATTGGTGGAGGAGATCAACTCTTTCGGGAGGTCAGAGCAGTCTTCCACTTAAAAATCACTTGGTTCTCTCCAACCCAATACTTTGCAAATCGATTTCTGTCTTATTATCAACTTCAAATTTCAACTTATGTTTGCAACTTCGACATTCATGTAATGCATCGATCCAACAGCAGAGAAGTCTAAATGAATTAAAGGTAGATGACAATCCTTAGATTGCAAGAAAATGGATAGATGAATGTTGAAATAACATATTTAAGTCAAATTTTGAAGTTAATATATTATATATATTTTTATTCTATTTTTATGGTTTTTTTTTTATTTAAAGTTTTGTAAGACTCTCCTTGGTTATGTGGTTATTATACTTCTTATTCTGTTTGACTAACTGTCACATCCCACGTCGCTAGCGAGTAAGGTCCATGGTTTGTATATAAGCCTTGGTCTCTCCTAACCAAGTGGACGCGTTTTGGGCTATAGGTGAAGGATGCTTGCGTGAAACCCATGATCCAAAGCAAATCCGTGAGGGTGAAGGACGGGTGTGTGAGTTCCAAAGCGGACAATATCTACTTGGTGGGCCTGGGCTGTTATACTAACTGGGTCAATTATTGTTACTAATATAAAAAATCTTGACAGTTATGGTGGTTGCTTTCTTGATTGCATGACATGTTCTTGTTAAAAGTTCATTGAGATGTCCTTATTTTCTTATCTTTATCATTATCAACATATTTTGACACAGCTTATGCATTCTTATCTAGATGATTAAGTTACAGTTTGTCACCTGGGATTTAATTCTCAATTGTTACTTTTATATAGTTTTACCATATGTATCAATAGTTGTCATTTCAGAAAATATCAGTTGGTCATCATGTGAGATCATATCTGATAATTTTATATCTGATTAATCTTGTCTACCAAGTCATATTTTTCTAATCAGAAAATCATTATATTTTAACCTCTTTAATATGTTTAATATTTGGTCTGACCAGTTCTGCGTCTTGTATTTTTCTCTTGGTATGTAATCTTGGTTGCTTACTGCTAAACTTTTGAATCATTTCTCTGTTTGAGACATTAATAAACAAAATGGTTCAAGTGCACTGTTACATTGACTTTGAACTTGCAGATAACCGAGATGGGTCCTGCTACAGCTTTTCTATGTTCTAATAGGTTTGAATCCATATTAATGACATACATGGTTTGCTCATTAAATACACCAGGTCATAGATATTAGGTGCTTGGCTGATTTGAAGCATTATGTTGTCTGATGTACATGTAAAGCTTAAGCATGCTTCAGGATTCTGTTGTCTGATGTTCATGTATAACTTATGTTTAAATAATTTCCATTTATTGTCAATTCAAACAAACGAACTTATGATATAATTTTCTGTTTTTCTTTTTAATTTATATTTGTGTGTGGATTTTTTGATTCTCTCTTATCTGTGGTGTTGTAAATTATTTGTCTTATGCAGCATTGTCAACTTCCTTGAAAAGCAAGGAATTAGAATGACGCTTCACCTTACTTCATCAAAATTCATAATCTAGTATATATAAGCAGAATCTTGCATATGTACATATACACCTTTCTCAACTGTTGAATTATTTATTTATTTAATAAAAAGTGTGTAAGTATAAGTTGGATAAAAAAAAAAATATAGGTAAAGAAATGAATTTTATTTAGTTATATAGATTTCAGTATTATATGATTGCTTCGTTAAAAACCTTACCAAGAAAAACCTAGTGGGATAAAAACTTGGTAAGGGAGAAAGTGTTAATTTTTTGATTCTCTCTTATCTGTGGTGTTGTAAATTATTTATCTTATGCAGCATTGTCAACTTCCTTGAAAAGCAAGGAATTAGAATGATGCTTCACCTTACTTCATCAAAATTCATAATCTAATATATATAAGCAGAATCTTGCATATGTACATATACACCTTTCTTAATGTTTGAAGATCTACAGGTTATCAAATATGGCTCAAATGGTCAATACAGATGAGATTGAGTCACTGAGAATTGAGTTGGCAGAGATAGGAAGAAGCCTGAGGTCGTCATTTGGGCGTCATAATTCCAGCTTCAGAAGCAGCTCAGGGAAAAATGATATTGATGCTGAACATGCTATGCAGTGGGCTGCAATTGAGAGATTACCTACTTTTGAACGACTGAAATCATCTTTGTTTTATAAAGACGATGATGGAAACCTGGTCGATGGCATAGGAAAGCAGGTGATTGATGTTACTAATCTTGAAGCTCTAGAACGACACTTGTTCATGGCAAAACTTATCAAACACATTGAGCATGACAACCTTCAGTTGTTGTGGAAAATCAGAAAAAGAATAGACAAGTGAGTCTCTTGTTTTTCGTTTATGTTTGAATTTAGTGGAATATCTGCATGTTTATGCATAATTTACTGCATATTTCTTATATTTAATTTTCTAATCCTAAGATGTTTTAATGTTTTTACATTTTTCGCGTCCAAAGTTTGCATACACATACCTGACATCAGTTTCTCTGTAAATGCATTAACTAATGAATGTATTTTTTGGAAAATCTGAATTCAATTTTGTAGAGTTGGTGTGAAGTTGCCCACTGTAGAGGTGAGATATAAGAATTTGTGTGTGGAAGCTGAATGTGAAGTTGTTCATGGAAAGCCACTCCCAACTCTTTGGAATTCACTTAAACACATGCTTTCTGTAAGTATCATCATCTTTTGAGAGCGTTTTAGCAAAATGAAGACTTATCTCATTGGCATTTTGAACTTACTAAATTTTTGGTCAAGATAAAATTAGATAGTCTATTAGATTTCTGTTTCTTGGCAAATCTGTAGTGCTGATCTGGCTGTAAATGAGAATAAGGCTGGAGATTGAAATGATTTTCTGAACTTGTACAGGTTTTCACACAGCTTTCAGGTTCAAAGTCACATGAAGCCAAGATAAACATCATTAATGATGTCAGTGGCATCATTAAGCCTGGAAGGTATATAATAATATTTTAACATTTGTCAACTGAACTCAATTCAAATGATAATCCTTTTGGGGTCAACTATATGGATCAGTTTTTCACCATATAGCTCTTAATGTATTTTCTCACTTGGAATCTTTCAAACTGTATCCCCTCATAGTTCAATCAAGTCATTACTTAATAGCTAGGCATTATTTGAGTTGCCAATTATGCTGTGAATCATATCATATGCAATGCTTACCAATCTTTGTTGAGAATATTTTTTTCTCAAGTTGATAAATATCAAAAAATCTTTATGGACGAAAATTTAAAGGCTGTTATCGGCAATACGAAACCAGTGAATTGTACTTCAGTAAGCTTAAACCTTTTGCAGGATGACTCTTCTGCTTGGCCCCCCTGGATGTGGGAAGACCACTCTTTTAAAGTCTCTCTCAGGAAATCAAGACAAATCTCCCAAGGTTTCACATTTTCTTCACACTTATCTCCTTATGGTTTACCTCTAGAAATTGGACTGTTACTCTATCAAAGATCTGTTACATAAATATAAAGCTATAACTGAAAATCAAATCTGCAGAAATATGAAATAAGAAAAGATCAAAGGCAAATCATAGGTCAGTGTGTCCTTTGCCTTGCTTTAAGTTTACTCAAATTCACAGTATCTGATTACACCTCTCAGTCATTTTCTACCACATATATATACCTACGGTTCCCACCCTCTGTAAATATTTCCTATTTAGTCTGAGATTCAAAGTTGGTGGGTTATTGGTTTTGATTTTGAGGCTGAATTTGCGGGCAATTCAATGGACAATGTGCTCTATCCCTTTCTTGGTAATAGGCCTGTGGTGTCCTAGTTTCATGTATGCATCTGAAAATAAGTACAAATTTTTTTCTGTCAACTTATTTATTCAAGGTGAGTTATCTTTTGTGTGTAATAACTTTAACTACTCTTTTCTTCAATAGTTGATTGGGGAAGTTTCCTACAATGGATACGGGCTAGATGAGTTTGTGCCCCAGAAAACTTCAGCTTATATAAGCCAAAATGACCTGCACATGGCTGATATGACAGTGAGGGAAACCCTTGATTTTTCTTCCCGTTGTCAGGGTGTTGGAAACCGAGCAGGTTGGTCTTCCATAAGCTTAATTCAATGCCTGAAAGTAAAAGATAGTTACAGTATCTGTTTTTTCTTACGCAGAGATTATGATGGAGGTCAGTAGAAGGGAGAAGGAAGCAGGAATCGTTCCAGATCCAGACATAGATACTTACATGAAGGTACTTTTGCTCTGCATCAATAATTCACTATCATACCATTCTGTTCCTGTGCTTTTGCTAAGGTTGTTTGTCATACAAGTCACTCCCGTGGTTTTTTTTTTTTTTACAGGCAATCTCTGTTACAGGAGTAAAAAGAACCCTTCAAACAGATTACATTTTAAAAGTAATTCCCTCTAACCGAAATACAATCGTGCTTCATTTACTTGATGTGCATATATGAAATTAGTCTATTAGTTAATCTGTCAATTCTCTGCGGCTTCTCAGATTCTTGGACTTGATATTTGTGCTGATACATTGGTTGGAGATGTCATGATAAGAGGTATCTCTGGAGGTCAAAAAAAGCGATTGACTACAGGTAATTTTGAAACAAAAATTTACAGATTAAACATGGTTACAAAATGCAGCCTCTCTATCTTGATGCCACATTGTAGTGGCGTTAATGAGATAACTGTTCGCCAGCCTAGATTTTATATCCAAAGGATTAACATGAATAACTAGACAGAATTAATTGTGCATTGAAATATACAGGGGAAATGATTGTTGGTCCGACAAAAGCTTTATTCATGGATGAAATAACAAATGGTTTAGACAGCTCTACAGCATATCAGATTGTTGCTTGTGTTCAGCAGCTGGTGCATATTACAGATTCTACTTCATTGGTTTCACTCCTTCAACCAGCACCTGAAACCTTTGATCTCTTTGATGACATTATTTTGATGGCAGAAGGGAAAATTGTGTATCATGGACCTCGAGATAACGTTCTAGGGTTTTTTGAGGATTGTGGATTTAGATGTCCTCAGAGGAAAGGGGTCGCTGACTTCCTCCAGGAGGTAAGTGCATTGCATACTCCTATCAATAGTTTTCCATGCTCAGGTTTTAGTAATTCACCTATCGATCTTTCATTTTGCTTTTTTCAGGTGATATCTAGAAAGGACCAAGAACAATACTGGTTCCACACTGAACTTCCTTACAATTATGTTTCAGTAGATATGTTCTCTAGAAAATTCAAGGAATCTCGTCTTGGTAAGAAGCTTAATGAGGATCTCTCAGAGCCATACGATAAATCCAAGAGCCACAAGAATGCACTTTCTTTTAGTATGTATTCTCTTTCTAGATGGGAGCTATTCAGAGCTTGCATGTCAAGGGAACTTCTACTCATGAAGAGAAATTCTTTTGTCTATGTATTCAAAACAACTCAGGTATTATCTGTACTTCTATATCCTTTTATCATTATATTCTACTCATTAAGATTTTCTTATATCTCTTGTTGTTTAAATTAGTTTGAGGAAGGTCTAAAGTAACTTTTAACTGCAGCTTATTATTTCTGCAATTATCACGATGACTGTCTTTCTGCGTACTCGGTTGGATATTAATGTTTTTGATGCAAATTACTATATGGGTGCCCTGTTCTTTGCACTTATCTTACTTCTAGTTGACGGCATTCCAGAGTTGGCCATGACTCTTGCTAGACTTGAGGTTTTCTATAAGCAGAAGGAGTTGCGGTTTTACCCAGCTTGGGCTTATGCAATTCCTGCCACTGCTTTGAAAATTCCTCTTTCATTAATTGAATCTCTAGCCTGGACATCTCTTACTTATTATGTCATTGGGTACAGCCCTGAAGTCTGGAGGTGAGTTTCACTTAAGAAGGCTTTCTTCTTATCATAAAGAATAATATTTAGTTTAGTTTTTCAATGTCTAAAGCTTATAATCAATTATTCCTTCAAATGACAGCATACTGAATTCTTAGGATCTGCTTTGTTTATATACCAGTAGGGAAGAAGGATATACTGAAATTTACTAGTCAAATTATTAAAAAGAGTGAAACAGAAGCCAAAGTTTGATCAATTGCTGTTTTTTTTAGGTTCTTCCGTCAGTTTGTTCTACTTTTTGCTATGCACTTTACATCAATATCCATGTTTCGATTTGTGGCATCGGTCTTCCAGACTGTGGTTGCATCTATGGCAGCTGGTAGTTTTGCAATATTATTAGTCTTGTTATTTGGTGGCTTCATGATCACACATCGTAAGGCTATTTATACCTTCTTCAATTCAATTTTAAAAGTCATCTTCTAAAAGGACTAAAACATATGCTATATTATTGACTGCAGCCTCCATGCCAGTGTGGATGAAGTGGGGCTTTTGGCTTTCCCCTCTTACATATGGGGAAATAGGCCTTTCAGTAAATGAATTTCTTGCTCCTCGGTGGCAAAAGGTGAGCTATAACATAAGTTAATGGTCGCTGTAACTAAGGCAATGTTAACATCATCATTATATTGGTGACAACTTTAAAGGTTGCAGTCATTATTTTCCATCTAATGACAGTACTCTATGTGCTTCTTATATCATAGACACTGTCCACAAACATTACAATAGGGAAAGCAACTCTTGAAAGCCGTGGACTAAACTACGATGAATATCATTTCTGGATATCACTTGGGGCCTTATTTGGATTTGCTTTGGCTTTTAACATAGGCTTTACCTTGGCCTTAAGTTTCTTAAAGTGTAAGTTCATCTTTCTTGTTATCATATATTAACTTTAGAAGAATCAGAGCAATGCATGTTGTTGTTTACCTAATTGAATACAAATACAGCTCCTGGATCATCTCGTGCTATGATTTCATATGAAACATTTTCCAAGATACAAGGAAGTGAAGATTCCCATGCAGAAAAAAAGTTCACTAATAAAGGTTAATCCATTTTCTTACTTTTATTCTTCAGGGAATTACAACCGATTTCTGTTTCTTTATATTGTACTTGATTTTATTTTAATTTTTTACATTTCTTCATTATTTTTATAGATGCATTGCTTGTCTTAATCAACAGGTAGGATGGTCTTACCATTTGAACCATTGACAGTAGCATTTCAGGATGTGCAATACTATGTTGACACACCTTTGGTAATCTTACTAACCATTGTTTCATTCGGAATTTAACCTTAAGATACTTGGAGCAGTTAGATCTCATCACGCTGATTTTTCATTTTTCTATTTTCTTCTGTTCTATTCGTCGGTTTTAGGAAATGAGAGAAAGGGGATTTACTGAGAAGAAACTCCAACTTCTTTCTGATATTACTGGCACATTAAGGCCTGGTGTTCTTACAGCATTAATGGGTGTTAGCGGGGCTGGAAAGACGACTCTTTTTGATGTTCTTGCAGGAAGAAAAACTAGTGGTTACATTGAGGGGGAAATAAAAATTGGCGGGTATCCTAAGGTTCAAGAAACATTTGCTAGAATTTCAGGTTATTGTGAGCAAACCGACATACATTCTCCTCAAATAACGGTAGAAGAATCTGTTAATCTTTTCTGCTTGGCTGCGTCTGGCTCCTCAGATTGATTCAAAAACTAAAGCTGTAAGATTATAAAATTCATGTTCAGTAATTGGCTTGAGATAATGAATTTGAAGCTGCTCTAACATGTCCAACAGGAATTTGTGAATGAAGTCCTTGAGACAATTGAGCTTGATGGAATCAAGGATGCCTTAGTTGGCATATCTGGCGTCAATGGTCTATCAACTGAGCAACGTAAGCGGCTTACTATAGCTGTAGAGCTTGTTGCCAATCCCTCTATAATCTTTATGGACGAACCTACAACTGGCTTGGATGCACGAGCAGCAGCAATTGTCATGCGAGCTGTGAAGAATGTAGTTGATACTGGGAGGACAATCGTTTGCACTATCCACCAACCAAGTATTGATATATTTGAATCTTTTGATGAGGTAAACAATTTCTTAAGTTATATTATGAATTTGAATGTGAAAATGAGATGCTGTTTGATTCTAGAGGCACTCTTATAGTCCTATGTGTTCAGGATTACTTCCAATTCAATAAAGTGATAAACCAAAAACTTCAAAACTAAGAAATATCGTATTGTCTCCGTGGAATGGAATCAGGTCTTGTGAAGTTAACAACACCTTAAGTGAACTAGAACTACATTTAAATGATTAGTATGTGAATTTATGTAAGATTTCTTGCTATCAAATTAAATAACTTTAAAATAAACAATTTAAGGACTTACTGATGTTATAACCATTTTATCTTATGTTGTAGTTGATCCTTCTGAAAACTGGCGGACGCATTGTCTACTCTGGCCCATTGGGAAAGCATTCAAGCAGTGTTATAGAATATTTTGAGGTTGGTTTGCATACATACTCATATCTATACTATACTCTTCCCTCCTACTCCTTCTAGTTTCCTTAACTTAAATAACTTTTACTTACAGGGCATCTCTGGGGTGCTGAAGATTAAAGATAATTATAATCCAGCTACATGGATGCTAGAGATCACTTCTACATCTTCGGAAGCTGAACTTGGTGTAGATTTTGCTCAAGAATACAAGGATTCTATTTTATATGAGTAAGTTCAATTACAAGAATTATGGATTGTGGTGATGTGAAAAGGTCAATAATGTTTTACTGGCTCAAACTCAATTGTACTGCAGAATTGGCTCTTGGCATATATGTATTCTCATGCTTCTATTGAAATTGAAAAATGCAGGAACAACAAAGAGCTTGTAAGGCAGTTAAGTACTCCACCTTCTGGTTCAAGAGACTTGCATTTTCCAACCCGCTTCTCCCAAAATGGTTGGGGGCAATTTAAGTCTTGCCTATGGAAACAAAACTTGTCTTATTGGAGAAGTCCATCATACAACCTAATGCGCATCCTGCATACGCTTGCCGCATCTTTGCTTTTTGGTATACTGTACTGGAACCAAGGAATGAAAATGTAAGTTTATTTGTTACTTGGTGTTTATCATCAATCTACCTCAATTTAAAGTTAGCTTGCATAACAATGTGAATATTTATCTTGGTCTTTTCAACATTTTTTCTTGATAAAGATCCGGTAACTTTCTAGCTAGGAATGAAACAAGAAAAAACTAATATGCTTTACAAATGAACCTAACATCTTCAATGAGTAAATAATTATCACCAACAGGAGTGTTCTATATTTATATATTTGCCAGGACTGTTGGCAAGACATTCGATACGGTACTGCTATATGCTGCTTTAGTTTGGAATCATTCTAACTATTTTTCTCTCGTTTTTTGTTTTAATCCGCCAGAGACAACCAGCAGAATTTATTCAATATTTTTGGTTCACTATACGGTGCTGTGATATTCTTGGGCATAAGTAACTGCTCATCAGGTTTATCGTATTTTGCAATGGAGCGAACTGTCATGTATCGGGAAAAGTTTGCAGGGATGTACTCTCCGTGGGCTTATGCACTAGCACAGGTACAATAACAATTATAATTTTCACAGGAGATTAATTGAGCTGTTTATTGACATAATTTACTTGATACTGATTTTGTAGGTGACAGTTGAGATTCCTTATTTATTTGTTCAAGCAGTTACATATGTGATTGTCACCTATCCGATGATCGGATATTATGGATCAGCATACAAGATTTTCTGGAATTTCTATGGGATGTTCACTGCATTGTTGTACTTCAATTATCTAGGAATGGTGCTAGTGTCATTGACACCAAATTTCATGATTGCTTCAATACTATCCTCTGTTTTCTACACTTTGTTCAACCTTTTTGCCGGATTCGTGATTCCTAAACCGGTAAGCTACTAAACAGTACCATGAAGTGTACATCATATGGAAACGTTTTGAGTATATGATGTAATTGATAAAATGATCTCTATGTGCTGTTGCAGAAAATTCCAAAGTGGTGGATTTGGTTGTATTATTTGACCCCTACCTCTTGGACACTAAATGGTATGCTCACTTCACAGTATGGAGACATTGACAAAGAAATTACTGTATTTGGAGAAACAAAACCAATAGGTTCCTTCTTAGAAGACTATTTCGGGTTTTACCATGATCGGCTGGCTATAACGGCTGTTGTTCTTATCGCCTTTCCTGTTTTTCTTGCATCTCTTTTCGCTTATTTTATAGGACGGTTGAACTTTCTAAGAAGGTAGAATTTGTGTAGAGGATGGATGCAAATGTTGCACATACACATTTGTTGTAATGTATGTATATCAGAACTTTCTGTTTTCTTTTAATAGAACTTAATAAGCAAAATATTTGTTAATGTATAGCAAATTTTTTTTTATGTATTTGGTTTGTGTTTCAATAATAAAAGTTTTTAACAGTATGAATGTGGAGTGAAGGGTGAATTATTATTGTAGAACTTAGGAGACCAACATAAATGACATTTTTTTTATTCTCTGTTTCACAAACAGCACACAACTACAAAAACACATCAAGTTTCCTTGGAGGCAGCTACAGAATTCTTTGATTCTTGAACAAGGTGGAGCAGCTTCTCCACAGCCACATCAAATTCCTCATCTTCTTTCTTGTTCAAACTCTCACTCAATTCCTTAGCTCTCCTCCTCACTTCCTTCCCTTGTTCTTCAACCATAACTGTCTTGATCACTTTTGCCACTTCATGCCTTGTAAACTTCTTTTCTTTTCTGGGAACCACAATGCCAACACCCATCTCCTCAGCCAATTTTGCATTATATGGCTGGTCAAGCTGCATAGGAATGGCTATTATTGGAACACCATACATCATTGCCTCTAGTGTTGAACTCCAACCACAATGACTCACAAACCCTCCACTACTTTTATGTGCTAGAATTTTGGCCTGAGGAGCCCAATCTACTATCAATCCCTTCCCTTGAATTCTCTCTAAGAACCCTAAAGGCAAGGCCTCATGAATGCTTTTTACATTATTCTCACCATGAAACCTCACAACCCATATGAAATCAACATTGCTAAGCTCCAACCCATTTGCCATTTCCTCCATCTCTTCCTCAGAAAGAAAATTCTCACTCCCAAAGGAAACAAATACAACTGAAGAAGCCTCTTTCTTGCTCAGCCAATCCATTATCTTCTCATCACCGTCATGATCTTGAGGTCTCTGAACAAGAGGTCCAACAGGAACAATATCTCCAAAGACATCTGAAGAAAGGTTGCTGTTGTGGTACATTGCTTGAATCTCTGTTGATGACTTGATCAGAATCATGTGTGAAGAGCTTGTTATAGATTTGAAAAACCTCTGTGTGAATGTCATACCATTTACACTATTCTTAAACAAGTAGTCCAAATTTTTTTTATTGCTTTCTGTTTCCTTGGGGACATCGAAGTTCATTCTTTGAGCTTGAACACTTGTTAGGAACAAAACTGCTTCAATGTTTTGCTCATGAGCTGCCTCCGGTGCCCATGGTTGAAACAGATCATAGATGACCAATTCAGGCCTCAAATTCTTCAAGATATCGGAAAACAACGGTTTGGTGGTATCAAAGGCAGCTAAAAGAGTGTTCTTGAGATGGGGAGGGAGGTTTTTAGTGGAATGATAGTGAGGAGGAAGCTGTTGATGAAATGAAGAAGGAAGTTGAAGATCAACAAGTTGTATGTGATGATGATGAACATCAACATCAACATGGTTTTTTCTAATGGGTTCTAAGCAGATTGGTGTTGAGCAAAAATAGATGTGAAAGCCTTTGTTTGAGAGCTTCTTGGCAAGCTCATAGAAGGGTAATACATGGCCATGTGCCAAGTATGGCAGCATCACAATTCTCATTGATTTTTCTTGCTTGCTTTCCATCACTAGCTACCAGATTTTGATCCCTTTTTTTGAGTCTTATCACTTTTTTTGGGTGCTAGAAACTAAAAGAGTCTTCTATTGTTTCAACTTGTATCCAACAAATCTTTCTGGACCGTTTCTATTAACTTTTATGTTAGATTTATATAAGAGTAATTGCACAAACACCCCTGATTTTAGGCCTAATTACACACATATAGACTTTTAACCAAATATTATACAAACATCCCCTATTGTCAGTTGACTTCCATTCTAACTAACCGTTGACCGGATTTTTAGTATTAAAAGTCTAAAATACCCTTAGTTACTTATTTACACTTTATTTTGTTCCCCTTAAAATAAAATAAATTATATAAAAATACAAATAAAAAACTTTTAATTATATTTTTTTCAAACAAATTTTAAAAGACAAAAATATATAAATAAAAAAATTTAGACTTTAAAATAAAATTAGAAAAAAGAATAAAAGAAAATTTTTAGGAAATGAAATGGAGAACGGATCTAAAATACGCCATTGCTAATATCATCTTAAAAAAAAAATTATAATATTATAATTTTATAATAGAAATTAAAAAATTAAAGAAAATATAAATTATTTAATAAATAATAAAAATCTATAACTAATTTATTAGTACTAAAAACATACGATGATTGATAATTATATTATTAGATTCGAGACACCATAATCAAACACGTACATGACATTTTTTTTTCAAATAATTATAGAATGTGTATAACTATATTCTTTTTTTTTTCTTTTTTATTTTGAAGCATTACATTAATTTAGGGTACTTCTTTTTGGGGATGAGGAGGACTCGAACCTATAACCTCATGATACAGATGTGAAGGATTTACCACCGGACCAACCTAATTTCGTCATGTATCACTATATTCTAAACATTCAAAAGTATCATATTTTAATAGAATCTATATCTCCATGAAATTTATTGGACCAAAATAGAAAATGATATCCTTCATATGAATTCACAAATCCAAATACAATATCTTCGAGAGAAGTCACCTGTTATTTAGTTTCTCAATATTAGCCATTTTAAGGATGTCATATGATTATACTTTAGATGGTTAATATAAAACTTCAACTGTCTATTATAATTGTATGAATTAGTTCATATTCACATAAATTAATACCTTTTTATCATATTATATATATATATATATATATATATATATGCAAATTTGGGATGTTTAGGAAATCTTTTTATTTATTCTTGATTGTTTAAGTAGACCAAGCTACCCAAATCAAATCCTACGTAGATTTACTAAAACATACAAGACATTAGGAATTTACATCATTTAACACAGGGTGCATGTGGCTCTATTGACGTCCAAAAAAGTTATTCACATACCCCGATTTTCTATGAAAAGATTATTGTTGAAATTGTCCATTTAATAAATTACTTAAAAGATATCATTATTTGATATAAAACCAAATTGAAATTACAAACCCTAATATTCAATTCAAAACTGAAATTAATTTATTCTATCATACGTAAATACAATTTTGATCCATGAATGAACAATAGAGATAATTTATGAGTGGTAGGATTATGAAAATAATAATTATTTTTCTCTTACATTTCAAAATCATTTAATTTTTGGACAATCTCGGTGTTGTCTTGGCTGAACTTGGCTCATGTATTTGTATTCTCCATTACTACTTCTTCTGCTCGTCGATAGCCAAAGAAAATGCTCCATAGAGAAGTTTAGAGTCTTATACATAAATTGTTTTTCCGTTAGTTTGCTTAGTCAAATCATTTTGATGAATCAATTTTTTTTATTATTATTATTAATTTTTTGGAAATAATCAACTCTTTGCCGTCCTATCTATCAACGGTGTTCATTTGGTTAGTGATTGGAAAAATATGGAAAACACAATCATCCACAAAGAAACTTTAAATGCATATTTTATTTTTATTTTTATTTTTTTGCAGAAAACCCCCAACTACCTTATATTGACTCTCTCATGATTTCACTCAATCTATTATCTTTTGTTTGTTTCCAGAGTCACACTCAGTCTGGTTAAGGAGTTCCGGAAAACACCAATTTAGATGAAACAGAAATGTTCTAGTTCCATATTAACGAAGGGCATCCTTCAAATTATCACCACGAGGTGGCTTTTGATCTCCAATCTCAGACACTATTCACTAAGACCACCAATCTTAAAATCTTTCAAGTAATGCAGAAGAAATCGATGAGAAACTTTTGGTAGACTACAGATGAAAATTTACAAAATTTCAATTCTACTTATTCTCTCATTCAATTAATTTACATGTACTAACTATATATTTGTAAGGGCAATTAACATACCTCAATAAAAGAGTCTTCGGTTCTTGTTGTCACAGTCAAAGTTCTTGGATAACAAACTTTCAAAAGTCCATCCATCAAATTTGTAGCAATTAAAACATGGACATAAAATTTAAATAATAAAATTAATAAAATTTAAAATAAACAATGATATTAAAAAGATATAATTGTATTATATTTTATTTAATAAATATTTGTTCATAGTGTAATAATTGTAGGGGGTCGATCAATGATTGAAAAAGATCGGGTCGGGTTGAATTAGGCTCAAGGCAACTATCTTGGTTCGTCAATTGTAGGATGTCGTTCGAAGATGGTTTTGCCGGTGGGATGAATTTCTCGACTCTGATTCATTGTCGCCTTCGTTTAACCTGCAAATGAACAAGAAAACAAAAAAGAACAGAAAAGAAACAATGATGAAAATGGGATATATGATCTTAGCCTTAGGTATGCTTGGGCTGAGCAATCTGATCGTGATCAGAAAATCTGCTTCAACTTCGGTTGATAGAATTCTTAATAAATTCAATAAGCTAATCTTAAGCTTTTTCCCCCCTTACTAAGGTTAGTCAGGGTCCTTTTTATAGGTGTTCAATTTCTCTTTAACGGTCAGAGTAGGCTAGAATCACGTGGAGATATTTAAGGAGAGATTTTCTCCACGTTTGAATGGTTTGCTTATCAGTGTTGATAATTTCTTTGACTTGGTCAGTCAACAATACTGGTAGTAGTATCGGGTCGACCAGCGTTACAGGCTTGGACTGATCCTAACATCATTATGTTCTGGACCTTTGCATGTTGGGCCTATAAGCCATTTCTGGCTATCACAATAATGTAACAAATTTTAAGAACTACTTAATACTTATTCGAATTCTTGGAATTCGAATTTGCTTAATTTATTCTTAATACTATTAAAATAAGATTATATATTTTAATTTTATTTAATTAAATTAATTTATAATTTTATTATTAAAATATTAAAATATATTTTAATTTTTAAAATAAATTCGTTCAATTTTATAGTTATATTAGAATTAATAGGTGTCTAATTAATAACTTTAATTTAAGATTTAAAACTATTTGATTCAATAGACAATAGTACTTGATTTAAATACCAATGTTGTTATTATTTTTTTCTGTTTTTGGATTGTATTATTCATTTAAATATATTTTATTAAGTTTTGTCATCTTAAGCCTTATATCAAAAAATTAAAAAAAAAAAAAAAAAAAAATCAAAATAACAATTCATAGATGACACAAGAAATAAATAAATGGGTAAAATACATTGACCTCCCATGAAGTATGACATATTTGTATTACCTGAAAATTGTAATTTGTTGAAAGAGTAATGGTATACAACTCAAATAATTAATTCAAAATTCAATCCAAATAATGTGTAAGTGAGTTGTCATTACCATATAAATTATAGGATAATGTCGTTAATGAACTAACTACTTGCCACATCATCTGGATTGATTTTTGGGCTAAAGTTTTGAGTTGTCCGTCATGTTCTTGAAAATGTTATTGATATTTAAATAACTTATAATAAATTTTTCTGTCAAAAAAAACTTAGAAATAAATTTTGTTGGACCCTTTTATGAGTCTACAACAACTTTAATGTTACTAAAAATTAGAAAATGAAAGGGGTGAGGACGGTTTTACGATCTTACATAAATCAACCGATTTATATCTTAATTCATGGGATTCTCGAATTCATGATCCCTTTTCATGATTGAATTTTCTCTGTTGTTTCAATTGAAATTAGGGTTGAGATTGTTTTATACTACTTGCCTCAGTTTCTGGATTTTTTTTTCAATAGCTACTGGGAATATCTGGATTATATTTATGAATTCTTGATATTGATTGAATTTTCCCTCATTTAACATTTATAATTTGACCACACAAAAAAAAAATAAAATAAAATAAAATAAAATTCTAGTCTCTACATCTAATTAATTGTAATCTATTGTAAATGTCAATATTGTTTGAAGATATTATAAAGTAAAGAAAAAAAATTAGAAATAATTAGAATTAATTTTATGAGAAAAACTCAATCTAAGAACATCAAAAACTCTTATAAATTGTTTTGTAAGAGCATGTTTGGCACAATTTATCTAGTAATCCAAAATCATAAATATATAATAGTTAGCTATTGAGTATTGACTTTAAATAATTTCAGACATCAATATTGATGAATATTGACATTAAATAATTTTGGAAAGAGATGTCGACACGTGTTCCCTCCCACCAACATCACCACGACACTGAATCTCAAACTGCTTACGAGGTTGTCACTTTTCATGCAAGTGAACAACTGAATCACATCGTGGTATCATAGATTCGAAACTCAGCTATCCAAATTCAAGTATTGAATTATAAATAATTTACATAATTTATAATTTTTCTCATGCATTACTATTTTAGTGAATCAATTCAATTATCGATATTTACGAATTTGAATTTTATTTTTTAATTGGGTTGTGTATCTTTAATAGTTGTGATGAACAACTAGGCAGGGCCATGAGGGCCATGATTTTGGGCTCAACATAGTTAGCTTGCAACGTCTGACTTCCTACTACTAGGACAGAGTGAGCCTTGAGATGAAGGGTAGATAGGAAATATACATGTACATATTATACTGGTTGTCACATTAAGTTGAAGGTATATGAAAATTATATAAAAGAGCTCTAATTGCTGAGCAAAGCCACCATGAACATGGTTGTCACATTAAGTTGAAGGTATATGAAAATTATACAAAAGAGCTCTAATGGATGAGCAAAGCCACCATGAACATGGTTTCACTACTAGAAAAAAGAGGTTTTATAAATGTTTAAAACCGTCATAAAACCTAGCGTCAAGAATGACTTCTTGATGGTTTAAAAAACGTCATTACTTATTGACGTTTTTTAACCATTGCAAACCAATAACAATGAATATCCATAAAAAAAAATATCAATAAATATTGATGATCAATAACCGTTGTGAAATTTTGACAACATTTAACTACCAAAAATAGTATTTTATTTAAAAAAAATTATAATTAATTTAATAGCAATTATTACATTAATATTGTAGTAAATAAATATAATATATTAAAATTGAATCCCAAATCATTAAAAGGATTATACAAACAAATAAAAATGATTGTTTTATAACAATTAAAATTTATATATAATACAAGTAATGACGAATTTTTACACAATATATATTGAAATATATTTACAAATTTTACACAAAAACATTGGATGCCACTTGTGTACAAGGTAATTAGGTATACAAAACAAAGAATTTAGATACAAGATTAGCAGTCAACTTGTATTCATCAATGTTGTTCCCAAATTTCTTTTCTTTCTGCAGTCCATGTAGCAAAATTTCCATGTGTAAATGTGGTCATTGGTTCAATCTTGCCATCATGAGAGAATTATTGTCTAACTTTACCTGAAAATAATAATAATAATTAATTGACAATAATTATTTTCTTATATTCAATCCAGTTTTGACAAGAAAATTCTAAAACTCAGGACAATTTTCACTCAAACCTTGATTAAACAATCACATAATAAAACAATATCTTAAATGAAAAAAAAAAAAAAAATCATAGTTCAGAATCAAAAAAGTAAGAAAAAAAAATTCAAGAAAAATAAAATAACAAACCTACGTTTTTCGCCACCGAGAACCTTATGGACAGCCATGTCTCTTTCGAAGAGATGAAAAACTTTTGACTTATAATTGTAAAGACAGAAAAAAAATCACAGATCAAAATCAAGAAAGAGATGCTGACGATAGGAGAATTGAGAAGAGTTGAACGGTGGGTGTGAGACTTGACAGAGAGAGAGAGAGAGAGAGAGAGAGAGAGAGAGAGAGAGAGAGAGAGAGAGAGAGAGAGAGAGAGAGAGAGAGAGAGGAGTTTGGTGGCTGAAGGAGTTTGGTGGCTGAAGGTGTTAAAATGCTTCCTTCCTCCACTAGCAGTGAGATCTGAGAACCATTTGGAGGCAGCTAGGTTTGATGAGAGTTAAAAAGATAAGTATTAGATTTTTTAAACAGTTAGTTATTAAAATTAATAATTTCAATTATATATAGTCTAAATTTTTAATAGAAATTAATCATATTGGAAAGACATTTAAATAGGGGGTCATTTGTTTTTTTCACTTAAAACGAGTCTGAATCATAATTGTTAAGTTTTTTTTATTTGTTTTTTTAAGTGTTTAAACAACTTAAAAAATACCAAAAAACTACTTAAAATAAAAAGAAAAAATTCATGACTTTTCACTTAATTGTAAATCACTGAATTGCATTAAATGCAATCCAAAATTTTTTCTTCTGATATTATCCCCTATATATAACATATTTTCAATTTCATCATAATTATATATGATATATAAATCTTTATTTAATATATTCCTTATTTTAAATAACTTTAAAAATAAAAAAGAACCATAATCACTTCTCATATTGGTGTTTAATATCAATACTTTATTATGATATTAGGGTGATGTATTTATATATTATTTTTTTATAGTGTTTTGTGTCGGTTTTCTTACTGCCTCTTTTATTTTTTGAAAAAAAAAACTTTTCTTTTCTTAGTAAAAATGAAGTTTGTTTGTAATGGAAAAGGAAGATCATAATCATATGTGTTCATATATAATTATTAATTTTGGATTGTTTTTATTCCATATTATATGTATAATTGTTTAACATGGGTATAAATATAAAATTACTTATTTTCAAACAATTTTACTTTTAAAAAAACAAACGTGTTGACAATATAATCAGATGTGAGGAAAAAAAATAACATGTTATTCAAGTTCAGATTTTAGCCCCTATTAAGTATTTAGAAAAATTTAGGACTATTCAGTTTACAGACCAAATTAAAAAAACAAAAACAAAAAAAAAACAAAAAAAAAAAACAAAAAAACAAACGACCCCTAACTGTTTAAGAATTTTTTTTTTTTTTAAAGTAAATATATAGATAATAAATTTTATTTTTTTCTATCATGTTTACTATTAAATGTTTTTACTATTTTGGTTACAAAATTTAGAAATGGAATTTTAATATCAAAAAGATATTAACTCTTTTTGATAGTTTTTAACCGTCAACATTTTTTAATGGTTTTTAAAAACCATTAACATTTAATGACATAAAACTTTTTTTTTTTTTTATTTTTTTTTTTGTAGTGTTTTTTAAACTTGCTGGTATATTTGAATTTGAAGTTGTCAAATATTGTCATTACGTAAATCTGAAACGAGCTGAGACTGTTAATCACTACAAATAGGCTTGTTAACCCCATAAGCGCTTTTGATGTGTCATGTCCATGGTATTTGTACGATACATCTAACATTTCTCCATTTGTGTTATCAGCGAATAAATTGTATACATATTATAATAGTTGTTTGTTACATTTTTTATTAATTGTTATGCAGTGTCCAAATTGTGGATGCAAGGGTGTCGTCAAAATCAAGGGTTGGTTTGACACTAAGGCTGGTATACCCCATGGTACACGAACCAAATCATGTATATTGAAATCTTGGAATTCGAACCAATACTCTAACCAGATCAAATCCAACTAATTTTGGATGAAATGCGAGCGGTTGTAGTAGTAAATGCTATCCCTATTTACATCTATTTTTTATTCAAGACTAGCATATAATCTAATATAATTTAAATTTTGTAGTAAAAGAAAATGAGTATTCCCTTTATCATAAGGGTCGGAGAAACAACAATGGTTAGGGTACCAGTTGCTGCCAATTGCTTTGTAGATAGCATTGTTCAATAGCTTTTTGGACATCTTTCTTTCATTGTAACCATTTTATAGTTATATCTGTTATGGGATAGTGGTTCAAATTAATGATCATAAGTAATGACGCCTATATCTTGTGATAGTGACACAAAAATGACCTTAATCCATATGAAGTCTATGGATGATTGGGTTATTATATTTAAAATTTAACTCTTAATTATCAATAATTTAATTGATTCACTGATACAATATCCTTTCAAAAAATTTACACTTGGCTACAATATATTGAAAGAATAAGCCTTGCCAAAACAATGACTCAGTAATGTATGATCAAATAAATTGTATCAACTAGTCTTTATAATGAAGGGCAAATATATATATATATATATATATATTCAAAACTTATGTAAATTATTTATATTTCAATACTTAGTCTTATGTAAATTATTATGTAAAACTTATGTAAATTATTTAAAGTCAATATTACTATCAATTTCAAACCTTTAAATATAAAATCTCAACATTTATACATAAAAATAAAGCAATTATATATTTCAAATTATTTTGATGAAATAAATTATTTTTAATAAAAGAAATATAAGTACTTTTTTTATAGTAAAAATAAAAGTACTTTATTTTGACCTAATATTGATGTATTTCAAAAATTATTTTTGGTTGAAATAAGTTAGGTTTATAAAGAAAAAATAGGTAATAATTTGTGTATTTGGGACTTAGATTAGGTGTTGTAATTGTATTTTTTTTTTTTATTTATAGAAATATTATAATAATTCAAGATTTAAAGAGAGGGGGACATGCTCGAACCTCATTGTACTTGTATTTCTATGTTTAGATATTTTTTAATTTTTAGTGCAAATGATTATTTTTATTTGTTAATTGACATGTATAATGTGCAAGATTTTAATATTTTATGTTCAAGTTGAAGATCAAAATCAAAACTAAATGCTCAATTAATAATATAAGTAATACTACTTTGTTTAAATCTGGTGTTCAAATTATGTGGCATCACTATAATCCATTCATTTAAATTATGTAAATCTAATACAATTTAAACGAATGGATTATAGTAATGCCACATAATTTGAACAACGGATTTAGTTACCAAATTTAGGAAAAGTAACATTATTGTAATAATATTATATTTAGATCCTTTAGAAAATAAAAGATATCATCCCGCTACTTCCATGGTCAACTATACTTAAACTCTATCACCATTATCTATGAAGCAAAACTAAGCCAAAATCTACTTCATAAAAAGGAACATTTCTGAAAATAAATATTTGTCTCTCCTTTTTTTTTTTTTTAACTAATCTTTATTATTATTATTATTTATAATTCTTATATATATATATATATGTAAATAAATGATATGGATCATCTCCTCACTTTAATTGTCATCATCTTCATAAACTATTACCGTGTGTCTAATATAACAAGTCAATGGTCTAGATTATTTATATTAATTTTTATGTTTTTATGCTCTACCAACAATAGAATTAATCATGACCATTAATTTAGGTGATAACAAAGTAAGGTGAGGGAAAATTTAATTAATTAATTAAACTACACTCCACATCCATATACTGTATGTATATCCAAATTATCACAAACCCTAAATTTCTTTATCAATGTCAAAACCCTAATTTCATAATTATAAAAAATATATATATATATCAAATTGTGTTGTAATAAAATTGAAATAACAGATGATATAATAGAAACAAGATAAGACAAAACAAAGAATAATAGTAACGTGAGATAAAGTGAAAGGGGGGAGAAGAATTACTGTTTGCTTTTATTGATGATTTCAGATTACATCTAAAAAACAACAAAATCAAACATACTTATAGTTGAGGAGGACCAATCAAAATAAGACAAGCAAAATGCCACTATTAAATATGCATGTAGCCAAAGAAGGTAAAGCCTCCACGTGGGTTGGCGTCTTCAACAAGCCAAGATGAAAGTGGAAATCCACACGTGTTGTAACACTCTTCTTTGGATTTCCACAACTTGTATTTTAATTAGCTAGGAAAAACCTAGTGAGACAAAAAAAACCTTAGCAAAAGTATATACAATGATCTTCTGGATCAAGTGGTGTGGATGTGTTCATAATTGCCTCATTAAAACCTTTCCGGTAAAACCTAGTGGGATAAAACCCAGTAGAAGGAAAAAGAGTACAGTACACATATGTTCAATTTGAATTTTGCTCCCCCTGATTGAACGCTCCCCGTGAACAAAACTTCAATCTGAATCCTGTAATTTACAGAGTTGACGCATGGCAATCCCATATATCAGTTTCTCAAAGGTTGATATAGGCAATGTTTCGATAAACAAATATGCAAGATTATATGTAGACCGCATTTGTTTAACATCAATCTGTCGGCTCTGTTAAAGTTCATGAGTATAGAAAAATTTATGAGAAATATGTTTGGTTCCATCTCCTTTGATATATCTCCCTTTAACTTGAGCAATACAAGCTGCATTATCTTCAAATATTGGTGTCGGAATCCCTGTAGATAATGAAAATCCACATGTATTTTGAATATGATGAATAACTGACCTTAGCCAAACACATTCTTGATTTGTTTCATGAAGTGCGAGGATCTCTGAATGATTAGAGGATGTAGCAACAAGAGTTTGCTTTGTGGAGCGTCAGGAAATTGATGTGTCATTATAAGTAAAAACATATCCCATTTGTGAACGAGTTTTATGGGGATCGGATAGATATCCGACATCAGTATAACTAAGTAAACCTGAAATGTTGTTAGATTTTGAATAATATAGTCCTAAATCTTTCGTTCCAAGAAGATAACGAAAAAGATGTTTAATCCCATTCCAATGTATTCGAGTTAGTGTTGAACTGAATCTAGTAAGAAAATTCACTGAAAATGCAATATCTGGTCTAGTACATTGAGCCAGATATAATAAAGCACCAATTGCATTAAGATATGGTACTTTAGGACCAAGTATCTTTTCACCATTTTCAATTGGTTGGAATGGATCTTTCTTAAGATCAAGGGTTCGAACAATCATAAGAGTATTTAATGGGTGAGCATTGTCCATATGGAATCTTTTTAGAATCTTTTCAACATATGTTGATTGATAGATAAGTATTCCGTCTGATTTATGCTCAATCTCTAGGCCGAGACAATATTTTGTTTTTCCCAAGTCTTTCATTTCAAATTCCCTTTTCAAATATCAGCAGTTTTCAAGAGCTCTCCAGGAGTTCCAATCAAATTCGTATCTTCAACATAAACTGCTATAATAACAAATTCGGATTCTGATTTCTTTATGAAGACAAGATTATTAATATATCCTTCTTTAATCAAATATTCACTAAGGCGGTTATACCACGTACGCCCAGATTGCTTTAATCCATACAAGGACCTTTGTAATGTAATCGAGTATAAATTACAAGGTCTTGAGTTGATGCTTGTGGCATCCTAAATCCTTTAGGGATTTTCATATAAATATCTGAATCGAGTGAGCCATATAGATAGGCAGTTACTACGTCCAAACTTATCAGAAATCGAAATGTAATTGTATCCATCACTGGTGAGTACGTCTCATCAAAATCAATACCATGTCTTTGTGAGAAACTTTGTGCTACGAGTCGTGCCTTATATCGCACCACCTTGTTTTTCTCCTTACGTTTTCGTACAAAAACCCAATTGTATCCAACATGTTTGACATCTTCAAGCGTCGTGACTATTGATCCAAATACTTTACGTTTGGTTAATAAAGCCAATGCTGTTTGAATTGCTTGTTTCCATTTAGGCCGATCAGACCTTTGCCTACAATCATCGAGGTTATGAGGCTCGTAATCAACATTTAAAACTTCAGTAGCCGCTATGTACGAAAATATATCATCAATGATTGTTTCTCCACGATTCCACATTCCTCCTGTATAATTTATAGAAATTTCCTCATTTATATGTTCTTGTATCTCTTCAGAGATTCCTTCCCCTGTAGGAGTATCTTGTGTCTTTTTAGGGACATCTAACTCTTGTGGAGTTAATTTAGAAAAAAGTGGATTTATTTATAATTTCAGAAATATGATCATGATATTTTGTTTTCTTCCTCTAAGGAACAGTATCTTTCGAACTAAGTGGCCTACCACGCTTCTAGCGTACAGTAGATGATTTTTTTGCTATTATTTGTTTAGATTGTTCTCCTGGAACAATCACCCGTGCTGGTACATTAACAGCTGGGATGTATGATTTTGTTACTCTAGTAGCATCTGTAAATGCACCTGGTAACTGATTTGCTATTATTTGAAGATGAACTATCTTACGTACTTCATTTTCACATTGAAATGTGTATGGGTCAAGATGAATTAGACTAGAAACTTTCCAAGAAAGTTCACGCTTCTCTTCAGGAGAAGTTTTTCCTTTCCCTAATGATGGGAAATTTCTCTCATCAAAATGACAATCAGCAAATCATGCAGTAAAAGGATCAACAGTCAAAGGTTCCAGATATCTAATAATTGATGGTAAATTTAGACCAACATATATTCTCAAACGCCGTTGGGATCCCATTTTAGTTCTATGTGTAGGTGCAATTGAGACATATACTGCACAACTAAAAGTGCGCAGATGAGAAATATCTGGTTGATGGCCAAATACAAGTTGTACTGGTGAATATTGATGATAAGAAGTGGGATGAAGATGAATTAACGCAGTAGCATGTAAAATAGCATGTCCCCAAATAGAAATTGGTAATTGTGTTCGCAATAATAAAGTTCTTACAATTACCCAGAAGTTAGAGATGATCATTTATCCCAGGAGACCCAAATCCTTACAACCCCATCCTCATTTGGGAGAGAATTTTTGGGGAAAATTGGGGAAATGGGGAGGGATGGGGATGATTTTTATCCCCAAATTAAAATGGGGATAGGGATGGGGGTCCCCCCATCCCCGTTTCCCCAATTCCCCCAAACATTATATATAATATAATATATATTTAATATTTTTATTCTTTTATTTTACTATGTATATATACATCTTTTTAACAAAAAAATATAACCCTAAATCATAAAACTTGTCTAATAAACTTTATTTTGTAATGGATTAAAACGCTTTCATTTGAAATTGTAATGGTTTTTATTTTGTATTTGAATTTATGATGAATTTTGTGTTTTTTTAGTATGTAATTTTTAGTTATACAAAGAAAATTGGGAAATGGGGATAGTGATGGGGGGACCACCCCCCCCCCCCCCCCCCCCCCCCAAAAAAAAACTCCCCCATCACCTATTTCCCCATTTGGGGGAAATGGGGGGATGGGGGAGGGTTTTGAAAGTGGGGATGGGGATGGGGGACCTATATCCATCCCCATTCCCCAAATGCTTATCCCTACTGGAGACGTTTGATAAGTGACTCAACTAATCCATTCTGAGTATGAACATGTGGAATTGGATGTTCAACATCAATCCCAACTGATCTGCAATATTCATAAAATGTCTTGAAAGTAAATTCACCAACATTATCAAGGCTTATTGACTTAATCGGATGATTGGGAAAATGTGCCCGAAGCCTGATAATATGTGCAAGTAATCTTGCAAAAGCAACAATGCGTGTTAATAATAAGCAAACATGGGACCATATGATGGATGCATCAACTAAGACCATAAAATAGCGGAACGGTCCACTTGGTGGATGAACAAGTCCACATATGTCCCCATGAATCCTTTGTAGGAATGATGGGGATTCAAAGCCAACCTTATATTGGGATGGTTTTATTACTAATTTCCCTTGTGAACATGAAATACATAAATTTTCATAGGATAAAAGAATCGTCTGGTTCTTTAATGGATGTCCATGAGAATTTTCAATGATTCTACGTATCATTGTAGATCCCAGGTGACCAAGACAGTCATGCCAGAGCATAAATATTTTTGGGTCTAAGAACTTATGGTTCATAACTACATAAACTTATACACCTCTTATAAGGTGTAATATAATCCAGATGATAAAGCACGCAGCTTTTCCATAATGAGTTTCTAGCCTGAATCATGGGAAGTAATGCACAGATACTCAATATTCTCATCACTTATAGTTTCTATGTGATATCTATTACACCGTATATATTTGAAACTAAGTAGATTTCTTTTGGATCTGCTTGAATATAAAGCAACATTAATATATATTTTAGTATTGTTTGGTAACAATATCATGGCTCTACCGGAGCCTTCTATCAGATCTGTCGGACTTGATATTATATTAATATTTGCTTTAAGTGAAGTTAAATTTAGAAATTATTTTCGATTCCGCAGAATCGTATGTGTCGTTGCAGTATTGGCTAGACATATATCTCATGTATCTTGCTTTTCAATGTCACCTAATTTACCTTTTAAAGAAATATCTATTCACAAAGAAAAATAAAGTGCATATTAGATAGAGTGATCAAAAGTATATATTACATAAGGAATATTTACATAAGGAATATTTACATAAGTATTGCACATGATAACCAAAAAAAAAAAAAAAAAAAAACATTACAAGCAGTACTTAATTGGTATGGACATTTCCATCACCAATTGAAGTGGTCACTTTATCATTTAGATTATTCAGGAAATCAGAAACATTGAACTAAATGATATCCATAAAATCTGAATCCTCCATGAACTTGGTTTCAAGATTCTTCCCCTTTTCTTTTTCTTTGATCGATACTTGATAAAGCTCAACCAAATGTTTAGGTGTGCGGCATGTATGTGACCAATGATTATGACAGCCACACCTGAAACAAATGTTATCATATTTCTTAAGCCCCTTTTGTATACTCTTCCCTTTATCTGGGCTAGCTTTATAAAAATTCCATTTCTAGGGAGTGTTTTCATTATTTTGATTATAACCATTCGGACCAAAATAACCATATACTCTTTCGCGACCCTGACCCTGACCACGGTAAGGACCACGACCACGACCACGACCGCGACTATGTTCTCCAATAGTATTAACATTCACTTCTGGGAATGATGTAGAGTTGATCGAGCGTGATTCGTGATTTTTTATTAAGAGCTCATTATTTTTTTCTGTAACCAAAAGACATGAGATTAGCTTTGAATATTTTGAGAATCAACGTTCTCGATATTGCTGTTGTAATATCATGTTCGAGGCATGAAAGGTTTTAAATGTTTTTTTCAACATATCATTTTCTGCTACATCCTGACAACACAATTTCAGCTGTGTAATGATTTGAATAAAGCAGAATTATACTTAGAGACCGATCTATAGTTTTGAAAGCGTAAATGTTGCCACTGATATCTAGCATTTAGTAATGCAACATCGGGTTGGTTATCAAATCGGTCTTTTAGCTCTTGCCATAGAACTTCTGGTTCTGTGACAGTTAAGTACTGGGCTTTCAGATCCTCATGCAGATGGTGACAGATAATAACCATGGCAGTAGATTTGTCTTATTCATATACCTCGGTCCCATTTTCAATGGTGTAATATAGGCATTCTGATTTTAAAAGTAATCTGGCGCCAATAACCCAGGACATGTAGTTGTCCCTAGATACTTCTAGTGCAGCAAATTTCAAACTTACAAGCTTTGACATTATTACAGCTTCTGGTTATCTGAAAATCACAATCGAAGTCAGAATTTCTGATCTGATAAAAATCTGAGGAATTTAAATCTTCAAATATATAAAGGAATATTTGTAAGTAAATAAATCTAGAAGTTTCAGGTTCCGATAATGATAAATAAATCTGTAAACTTCAGGTTCCTGGATGGGTGACCAAACTGTTTAAATAAAAACGCGTAAAAGTAAATAAAATGCGAGAAAGTAAATCGCGTAAAAGTAAATAAAATGTGAGAAAGTAAATCCAGAACTGTAGGTTTTAGTATTAATAAATAAAAATCTAGAAGCTTCTGGTTTTGGTAATAATAAATTCAGAAGCTTCAGGTTCTGGAAATAAATCTAGGAACTTTCGGTTCTAATGATAATAAATTTAGAAGCTTTAGATTCTGGAAATAACAGCATCGTACTGATAATGTGTTATAATAAAATTGAAATAACATATGATATAATAGAGACAAGATAAGACAAAACAAGAGAATAATATTAACGTGAGATAAAGTGAAAGGGTGGAGAAGAATTACTGTTTGCTTTTATTGATGATTTCAGATTACATCCAAAAAAAACAACAAAATCAAACATACTTAGAGGTGAGGAAGACCAATCAAAACAAGACAAGCAAAAGGCTACTATTCAATACGCATGTAATCAAAGAAGGTAAAGCCTCCACGTTGGTTGGCGTCTTCAACAAGCCAAGATGAAAGTGGAAATCCACATGTTACAGTGTTGTAACAAATTGACATTTATTTAAGCAATGTAAAAATAAATCATTACTTGGGGACTTGGGAGAATTTTCTTAACATGCATGTAATTAATATTTTGTGAACAAATTCGTCATCATTAAAGAATATTAATTAATATACCCAATCATTCTTCATCCTGAGCCAGATGAACATATCTGTTATCTACTTATCTTTATGAACAACCAAAAGCAACAAAACAAAAAAAAAAAATCACATTTGAACCGAAATGCAAAGGTCGATAAAGAAATTGAGAAATAAAAGAATTGAAGAAGAAGCTATAATATTTAGGTATACATATATCAAGAAAAGATAAACAGAGAAAACCCAGAATGTAGTCTCCGTTTTGAATTGAACAAAATGCATATTGTTAATTGTTATTGAGCATTATAAAATTTTGAAATTTTGAAGGATGCAGAGAAATAGAACACAGAAAACATTAATTATTTAATAGATGTGTGTTGAGTAGCCACCCTTATAATAATAATTAATTACAACTAATCACTTATTACAAATTTGACAACAAACCTTAAAATCTTGTCATTATTTCCAATACTCCCTCCATTAAAGTGTTCAGGCCCGAAACGATAAAAGGAAAAATTAATTTCACAATTGATCATTTAAACTGTCAAAAGATTTTAGTGTTCTCACATCCTTCATAGTGAAAAATAGAAGAAGCTTCACTTAAGAAGTAATCGGCATCCTCGTTGGAGGAGGATGTCGGTCCTTGTCCATCCTCAATCTTTGGCAGTAGCTACCGTGATGGTGGTATAAATTATATTTTACTAATTTAATTTTAAAATAATTATATTTTTATTGAAATTTTTTCAGTTTTTTAAAATTATTAATACAGTATTATAAGAGCAATTGTATATTTTATATCACTTGTAAAAGTTATATAAAAATAATATAATTGTTTTTAAATGGTTAAAATCATCTTCTTTAATAATTTTGGCTTTAAAATGATGTTCAATAAAACTTTCAAAAATAATTAATTGATAATCACCCATGTGTTTTGCTCTAACAAGTTTTGATAGTCATTTTAACAAGTAGATGAGGGGTTACTTTTTAAAAAAAATTCAATAATTACAACTTTTTTTTTTTTTTTCAATTTTCACCCCGTTTTCTCATGCTTCGTATTCATTGAAAAATTTTCAAAATTTGTTTATAAGTAAATTGCATTAAATTTTCATATGTTTCATCTTACTTTGTACATTAATCTTTGGATTGTTTTGTGACAATTTCTTTATCCATTCAAAACACAAAGAAAAGAAATCTTGCTTAGTAGTATAAACTGAATCTCATGTATTCAATCCGGATAATATCTCTCAAATGATAATTTTTTTTATAAATATGAAATTCATTTAAGATTATCATGTTTGTCACATTGTCATAGAATTAACAAGTTAGGTAAACCTTTGATGTTAAAAGTCTACTACTGTAGACAATGTTCATGCCCTCTATATAATCAAAAAATAAACAACAATTTACTTGTAATGGTAAAAACTAGATGCCAACTTATGACCCCAATACCTAAAAGGTTTTGTCATTTACTGATTTCCTTAGCTTATAAAGTCAATATAACTAAAAGAAAATCATAGAAAACGACACCGTAGATTAGTATTCAAGTAATAATTCATTGTTATAGACGAACTTCTCACAACATGAGTCAGCATAAACAATGTAACATGCTGGTAAATACTCATTGCTTGAGAAAAAATCAAATCGGATGATTCTAAGTACATCAATGCTTAATAAGAAAACAAAATAAATGTAAACACCGTTTATTTAACCTATATCATATCCATTAAATAACAATACACATTTAAACCGAAGAACATACTATTTTGGCAACAAAAGTAACAGGATAATTTATAAGATGAGAAAAAAAAGTCTCACTTGCCACAGGTTTCATCAAACAGCCTTCATTATGCAATTACATATGGCAAATCTTCATGAGTACAGTGTCAAGGGAAAAGAAAATTCCATACTTCATATTGTTTGTCAGACATTTTTTCATAGTCAAGCGGCTGGGACCTTTTTTCCATCTTCAATAAAGAAGATTGCAGTTTCAGGGACCTACAACACAGAGAGAGAGAGAGAGAGAGGAGGTAAAGAAAACATTAGCCACATGACCAGATTTCATGTCCAATTACTTCAACATATAAAATCTATAACTTTAAAGCTGAAAGGGTGATCAACCCTAAAAGTGTGATAATAATTACTCCTCCCATCTTAACTGTAATTAAATGTTCAATTCCAGACCACTGTGAAAAGCACATCTCTACAATCAAGGTTTCCAAATGAATCATTCCAATGTCAATGGGAAAACAAAATCCCTAGGTCTGGTATTTTTGTTCAATGCCTTTATTTCCTAGGTTCTAACATTGATCCTAATTCTTGCGTGACCAAAATCAATCTTAAATTTTTTAATTGAGGTTGTAATTAGGTCTCTATAGAAGCTGGTACAAGTCATAGTTAATGTGAAAATGGTTTTCGACTTTTTTCATCAGCTTAATCTTACTCCAGCTAGTCAGCAAGAAGTGTCATATATGCAGAATAAATAAATAAATACTCAAACTCCATCACTCAAAAGTCTATGACATCAGTAAATTCTGTATTTCGTATTAAACCCAAAGTCATCATATTGAAATTTTCAGACATACAAAACCTAGCGCAGGCCCTTAACTTTCCTAAAAACAAAAAAGATTGTAAGTCTGTAATTCATTTTACTGGCAGCTTCCATAAGTGAAACAGTATAATTAAAATACTTATTGACAAAGAGATTGATTAGTACAATTACAAGAAGAATGAACATAAATCAAGAACAGCAACACTGAAGATGGTACCTCAGCTAAAATGCTGCAAGTATTAGTTTCTCTCATAGTTTTATGTTTAATAAATGACACATCTACTCTCAAGATTCTAGGTTTCATAATCTGTGTTAAGTTGACAAGAACTTGGATAATGTACACATTCAATAACATTAACTGCCATATAGGCTTAGTTTCTATCTTTATTGCATCTACATATGGCAGAAATTCTTGATATGTAAAAGTGTAACCTGCCCTATAGCAAGTAATTAAAGAATTTCACAATTCAATATTGATTAAAATAAATAACCAATAGAAGTTTTAAATCAGCACATAACATTGGAGACAATGATAAGAGTATGTTACATCATGCCATGTTTCTGTGATAAACTCCACAATGTCATATGATATGTCTCCTTGAACATCAATCTGATCCTTCTCAGTTGGACCCTGAAACCATTCATCCATAAAATATAAAACGTTATTAGCTTCTGTAGCATGATAGATTACATGTTTACTGCCCAAAAACAACATTCACCTTAACAACAGAAGCTCCTGTAGCAAATTTTTTCCCAAGTTTCTTTGAAGCATCACTAAGTTTAACACCTGAAATGTAATACAATGAACTAAGTCAATGATCATAGTAATGGAACACGAATTTCAAATTATAAAAACATAATATATATATATATATATATATAAATCAAAGTAGGACGTAGCTCACCAAAAAGTTCCAGGCCCTTTACAGTAGTAATACATTTTCTTTTGTTACGGACAACCTTTTCAATAACAACTTCTTGCTTATCCTACAGAAACAATTTAATATACAAATCAGTTATATAATGAATATTATGTGAATCATTTCATGCAAAAGATGTGAAAAATATAGATAAAATATTTTCTAGGTCATACTTTTTTCTTTATCTTTCCACCAGGAAGGCGTTTGACTTCTTCGTGCTTTGGCGCTGTAGTGGTCCAGCAACCCCGAGACAGAGATAGAGGAAAACAATGTCATCATTCCATAAATGATAAATTTTCAAGTAATGATCAGAGGTGAAAAGGTAGGCATGAAGAAAACTATGGAGCACATATATCATCCAAAATCCAATTAATAGCCAAGGCAACATAATTAATAAGAACAAAACAGTATAATGTAACATATGATATACATTTGAAATGCAGAAAAAGAATTTCAACTGCTTAAAACCTATTAAAAGTAGTTTTTGTTTCCTATAAAAATATATATATATATATATATGAATTTTAAAAAATAAAAATAAATAAATAAAAAACTATCAAAAGTATTCTTCCACACATCCAAAACAGTAAAACAGGTAGATACATTATAAAAAATTTCCATTTAGCAAACATCAATCTCAATACTTTTTCAAGCAAGGAGCATATCAAATTCTAACCAATGTGCTAAAAACCTGAAACTGAGTGTGGCAAACTATATTGATGAGAGCCATCCCTCGGTAGAACATTTCTTCAAAGTAAAAACTTTCCTTAGGAACTCAAAAGGGTATGACTTTTAGGGTTTAAAGATCCTGGTGTAATTTAAGAAAATCAAGCTTCAGTTAAGATATTGGTTCTATATTATCTGCAGGGAATTTTATGCCAAGGAGGAGCTACAGGTTCATAATTTTCACTGCTAATACTACTGAGCTCTTCTCCCTTATTTATGCTTAGTCTACCCAAGGTACTCTTTATCTTCTGACTTCAAATGGCTGATGGGGATGTACATATCCCATGCACTTAGCATTATCTTCTTATGGTTTTCTCAATAAATTATTCATTTATATAGAATCTCAATAAATTGTTCTACTTTCAAAATTAGTCCAACTGATGCTAAGATCAATAAGCTATTCTTACTTGTCTTGGATTTTCAGGATAGTCAGTGAATCCAAGCATCTATGCTTCTCGTTCAAATAGCCATAGTTCTGTTCACCTAGCTTCTTTCATTTGGAAACCAACAACACCACTAACCTCATTATTTCTAGAAGTTAACCTAGACTGGTAGCCCTAACAAGCAGGAATATACTTGTCGTCACCGGCATAAAATACATAGGTAAGTAGGTTTTATCTCCCTCCTATTCATTACATGTAAATAAAAAAAGTAATGAGGCAATTTTATTAAAAACAAATTTTTTTTTTTTTTTTTTTAAAGAAAAAGAAAAGATACAATCAAATGCACTTATTCATCCATTGCCACCGCCTACTGTGTTAACATACTTTGGCTTCAGCTTAAAAGGAATCAATCACAGCTGGTCCTCCTCCTCCAAAAGACCAAAACAAACACCACCTTTCTCATGAATTCCTTCTCCACAGTAACTAAAGATCAACTAATGAAGAGTTGTGGTTTATACAGAATATAAGAAGAAAAAAAAAAGGTCAAATTTTGAAACAATTTTCCTGAGTAGTCACAGTACAATACATTTTTTTTTTTTTTTTTTAATAAAAGTATGGTACCAATTTTGGATTTCCTTCTATTTTCCACTCTCTAATTCAAAAAAAACTTGGCTTATTTTGCAACTATGCAACTTCATAATATTTTAAAAGCTAGGAGTAACAAAAAAGAATAATAAATAATAAAACTCGAAATAAAAAAATAAAAACTAATACAGAATTAATCAAGCTAACCCGAACCCGAAGAGGCGGAAGCGGAGATGCTAGTGGATTGTAACTGCTCTGTGACTCTATCCTCTTCTTTTGAATTTGAGTCTGCAAATAATAACAAACAATATAAGAAACAATAATCATAACAGAAGAATCTGTGTCGGCGACGATGATGATTAAAACTGAGGAGACCTTTGGTGAGATCCGGGTAAAGATCCGGGACGTTTTGGATCAACCAGGGTTTGCATTTCTCGAAATCGGGTCCGAATTCACAGTACTCTGCGGGTAAACTGCACACTGCACAGTACACTACGCGAACAGGTTGGGGTTTCTCCGCCATAAAGTTTCGTTTGTTTATGTTTCAAAGAAAAATAGTTTCGATTGTACCAATTTAGGATCCGCGCCTCCTTTAACGGCTTTTCCTCTTGCTGGCGTACAATTCCACCGCCGGTGGAGGTGGCAGAGTGGAGAGATAAAGGAGAGGGTTGGCTGGTGTGAGAAATTAAACGGGAAAGAGATGAGAACTTTCTGTTTTATGAGAATGTTTATGTTATGCCGAATCCGATGCCCAAAACGTAATGGGAATTTCTAAAGAGAGTAAAACGATGTATTTCCACGGCGGGATTGTTATCGAAGATTCAAGGCTTTTTAGTTCTACAGGTGTAAATCAAATTGGATGATCCGGATCCGATATGGATCCAAATCCGAAGCCAATCCGAAAATTCGAACCAAAAAAAGTCCGCTTTTGAAAATATCTATAATGGAAAAAATAGTGTTTGGATTCAGATTATCTAAATCCGAAGATAATCCAAATCTAATCCGAACCCACATATAAATCCGAAGATAATCCAAATCCGGTTCCACTCCCTTATATTTTGCCAACATTATAGATGTTGGTTCCACTCTGCAAATTTATAGTTTTTATTGACATAGAAAAAAAAGAAGATAAAGTATCAAAATACAAATACAAATACAAGCAAAATAATAAACATACTTATATGGTGATGATGCAATTAGATCATAATTTGTTATTGCAAGACCACTGAATTTATCACCGGCATTAGTGCCAAGAGGACATGTACCGATGTACGAGACTGCTTCACTGATCTAGTCTCCACTGATCGAACTACAAGAAGCTCAATGTAGATATGTATCTAGCATATCTTCATATTGGTTTACGTCGACATCAACGTAATCTGTTGGTCTACGTCGACCTCTATATGATCAACTTGCATATTTCCACATTGACCTCAATATAATCTGTTGATCTACATCAACCTCTAAATGATCATCTCTCATATCTCAATGTTGGTCTACATCGACCTCTATATAATCAACACCTATTTCTATGGTTGGTTTATGTCGACCTCCTCAATAGTCAACAGACCATGTTGGCCTACGTTGACCTCCTTGATAGCCAACTTGCATGTCTCCACGTTGGTCTACGTCGGCATCATCGATAGTAATCTACCATATCTCAATGTATGTCTATATCGACCTCGACAGTCAACTTGCATCTCTCCATGTGATCTATATCGACCTACTCAATAGTCATCTACTCATCTTGCATATCTCAAGTCCATGTTTGTTCATGTCGACCTTGACATCATACAACTTTCATATCATAAGTCCATATTGGTCTATGTCGACCTCGACATCACACTATGTTGTCTCCAATTGACTTTCATGTCGAGAGCGCCCATCTAGCCAACCAAGCTCCATCTTCTTTTCTACGACCTACGTCAACTTACACAGGTCCCACTATCCACCGTTCTACATCTTATGTCGACTTATGGTTTGGTTATAAATCCCATACTATGTGTTCTATTTTTATCTATCTATTTGTCATCTTACTAACTTAAGTATCAACGTTCCCTTGGTTGGTACCAACATAGTGTCTCAAGTGCTCTATGTTCACCTATTCTAGTCTTGCAGGTTGTCTGTATTCATCTCGAGCTAGTCGTAGATTTTTCTTTAAATTTACCATCTGTCACTTGGGTATTGATTACAATAAATACTATATCTAGATTCGAAATGATCACTGTTATTTTAGGAGAAAAACTTACTTAGTCAATTACATTGCCCATATCACTAAATTTTTTAAAGTTTCAAAATCGTTTATGTTACAGAGTAAAAATTATGTTATATGGCGCAATGTAATTGAATGGTCTCCCACATAAGTTTTTCTCCTCTTTTAGTATCCCACAATTCACATTTCCAAAAATAAAATTTTGAAATAACATTTCTCAAAATTTAAAATTTAAACATTTCTCAATATTTTAAGGGCAAATCACCAACATATCTTGAAATTAGGTATAATTGCACTCCTATTCAACTTTTGCTCAAAATTTCACCAAGATACTCTACCGTTAATGGTCAATGGTTATAGTTAACTGTTAACTCTCTCATCCATGGACAGTCCAAACTGCCTTTTGTTTATGTTTTATTATCTATTTGATTATTTTTAATTATTTATTAATTTAATAAAAAAAATTAATTAAGACAATCCTTTTTTTCCTCAAAAATTAAAAAAAAAAATCTATTTTTTCCTTTTCTTCATTAGATTTTTTTTTTCTGTTTATTGTTATAAAAAAAAAAATTAAAAAAAAGGGACGTTGTTTTTGTTCAATCCGGAACTTTAAACACAAATTTTTCTAGCATTGTTGGATTATATTGTTAAATTTGTGCTTGTTGGACCTAGTTGATGACATTATGTTTTATTATCTATGTCATTATTGGATTATGTATTGGAAATTTGTGCTTGTTGGATCATGTTTTACCTACTTTGGACCTCTATTTATATGTGATGTTTGATGAGATCATAAATATTACAGGTTATTAAAACATAGTATGGACAATTCAAGAGATGAAGAGGAAATAGATCAACTTATATGTGTATCTGGTCGTCTTATTCATGTTTATCTTAAAAAATATGTTCTTAAAACTCCATGCATGACAAGCTCTCAAACAGGTTTTATTTGGTTGATGGAAGTGTTGCAAGGCAATGAAAGTCGTTATAACATGTTTAGAATGGACAAACATGTCTTCGTAATGTTATTGAATGATTTGGAAAATATTTATAAGTTGAAGGGTAAGAAACATAAGTAGTGCTGAAATTTTAGGAATCTTTCTTTATATTTTAGGATAAGGTATAGGAAATAATAATGCACAAGAACGTTTTCAATGTTTCGATGAGACGGTAAATATATATTTTGATGTGATGCTAGATATTTTATATGAAATAGCTAAGGTGATGATAAAGCCTTTGGATCCCGAATTTAGGAGCACCCCACAAGAAATATTGAGCGACTCTAGATATATGTCTCACTTTAAGGTATGTATAATTTACAATGCTCTTAAATTTAGTATATCCATATAAATTCCTTATTTTATACATATTTTAAATTAATTTGTAGGATTGCATTGAAGCAATAGATGGTGTTCATGTTCAAGCTTCGATTTCTCTATGCGATCAAATACCATATATTGGCAAAAAAGGAATACCCACCCATAATGTAATGGATATATGTAACTTTGACATGCAATTTACATTTGCATGTGCAGGGTGGGAAGGCACTGTTCATGATAGTGGAGTATTCTTATAAGCTCTACGTGATCCTCAATCAAATTTTCCAAAACCTCTAAATGGTAATTTTTTTTTATCTATATTGCACAAATAATAATTGTATATTATAATATCATAATCATTCATATTTTATATTTTCAGGAAAATATTACTTGGTGGATGCTGGATACCCGTAAATGAAAGGTTTTTTAAGACTTTATAAAGGTGAAAGGTACCACTTTCCACATTTTTATAGGGGTGAAGAACCAACATGTCATAAAGAAATATTTAAGCATGCACATTCTTCACTTAGGAGCATCATTGAGCGCACTTTTGGGGTATGGAAAAAAAATGGAGTATTCTACCTGATATGCCAAGTTATTCTTATGAAAAACAAGTGAAAATTTTTATTGTTACAATGACTCTTCATAACTACATTAGAAGATATGCACAATGAGATAGAGATTTTGATAAAAGTGCAAATTACTCAAGTGAAGAGATTAATGAAGTAATTGAGGTCAATGCACATGACGAAGATGGTCCGGGAAGACGAGAAGTGGAAATGGTAAGATATTTAATTGCGCAAAGTTTAATGAGCGCGTGCAGTTAGCAATTACTTGCAATTTACTCTCAACTACTTGCAAAGTTTAATTAGTTTGACTTTTGTTGTTTCCACTATATATGTAATCCGAAACTTTACAATGAAGTTAATATACTCTTCTCTCTTCTTCTTCTTTTATTATTCATTTGTTCTTTACATTTTATTACAACATCAACATGTTAATGTACTACAGCCAATTCATAAATGAGTTTGGAATGAACAAAAATATTCCTTATTGTTTGGGAATTTCAATTGATCAAACATGTAGCAGTTATCATAACTCAAAATTAACTATTATCAATCTAATACAATATCTTATATGCTGATCGAAACTATAAACAAATGTAAAGTAGTGGATATCTATAAAAATCCTCCCAACAAATTCATATTTGAAAAGGGTAAAAACATGTAATATCAATTTTAAATAATCATTACTTTGATAAAGCCAAACACTAAACAAATTATTTCGCCCACACTACGTTCTTCGATTTTTCGATACGGTTCCAACGGTATAAAGAACGTAAAAATTTGGGCGGCGATTCAAAAGTTATGAACATTTCTTCGATCAAAGGTCATGGGCAATGCCTTGTTTTGAAAATCTGCACGTGAACCATTTTCGACGTCCGTTTACACACTTTTACCATTTGTATTTCGAAATGTTTTCTAGATGAAAAGTGTGTATTTGCATGTCTATTTTCCAGTACCAAACGTTGAGAGATTTTTATTGAGTATTTTAGAAAATATGGACTAAAGAGCAGACATAAGTCGATTTTAAAAGTCACCAGTTTTTATGAAATTTTGTCCTCCAATGTTCTTTTGCATTGTGTTTTTTGTTTTTCTTTTGGTTTAAGTTTGTTTTTTAAAAATAAATTGTATAAGCTTTGGTTTTGCAATTGCTTGTATTGAAAAATCTTGTTGCATGAACTCTCTAATGTGTTTTGTGAGTATATAGATTGTCTATAGCTTCTTTAGGAAGCGATTTTTGATGCTTGGGTATTAATGCTATGTTCTCATCTCTTGGGATGAAACAATGAAAACTTACGAGTCTTAGAAGGACAAGCGAGCCAAGAGAGTTCATAAAAATAACAAGAACCCCATCTTTGTGAAGGAAAGTAGAAATTAGGAGTTCGAAGAGCCAAAGTGCTATGTCAACGTCTTGCTTAGATGATAAATAGAGCGTTTGTGGGAGGCAACCCACCTCAATTTTGTTTTCTTTAGCACATTTCTAGTTTTTGAACTTTTTCTTGCTTTTGTTTTTAATTGCTTTAATTAAATAATTTACAAATGTTTGGTTGGATATAGTAGGTGGATGATGATATATATTGAGCTTTATTTGATTGATTCAAATTTTGGATGTTTGAGCTAGAAGCTCTTATGCATGCGCTAAATGATGATGAGCCGAATGTTCTATTGCATGAGTGTGATTATATACATTTTGTGCTTATTGTTTAGTTCAGTTTGGGGTTTGTCATACCCTCACTCCATCAATTTTGAAATATTTGTTGTCATTTGATGATGAAGAGTATGTGTGCTTTGAGCTTAATTGAGATATTGTATGAATTGCCATTTATTAGTTGAGTCTAGTTTTGAACATTTTCTCTTTATTTTTGTTGGGCATTGATTGTGCATGATTAGTGCCTAGGTTTGTTTTTGAGTCGTGTTAGGTGTGCGCCACTAGGCTGGACTCTCTTGTCTTCAACATTGAGGACAATGTTGAGTTTTGTTTTAGGGGTGTAGACGACTTTGTGAGTCATCTTTTTTAGTCTTGAGTCGTTTTTGTGTCTTTTTTTTCAAATTGTCGGATGATCAAAATTTTAGAGCTTTTATTAGCTTGGGTGTGATGCCTTGAGCGTGCGCTTGTGGTGAGTTTGTTTATGCGTAGTGTGCTTAATTGAGTAACTTGTTGTCACTCTAGGGTCTCATTTGCACTTCATGGGATAATCCCATCCTTTTAGTGTTTAAGTTGAGGGGACTCGGTGCTCATATGCCTTGTTCTAATAGTGGAGATTACCGAGTGAGTTCACAAACACAAGCCTTAAAGAACGCATTTGAGTGTTATAACTTTTTCTATTCTTGAAACACTTTTCTCGTCGTATGCATCACATGCCATAGAACATGCATCTCATACATATTGTGGGTTGCTTGATGGATGTATTCATTCCCTTGATAGACTGATCGTGGAAATGATCTTAGGCAATGTGTGTGCAATTGACTACTTATAAAGCCTAAACACATTCCTTATTCCCTAATGTATGCTCCAATGCTAATTTGAGGCCAAACACTTACCTTTCATTTGGCACCACATATAACCATATAGTCATAAGCCTAAACACATGCCTACCCTTATTACCAATCATGTTAGGGTGTGTAGTGTTATGTGGTTAAAAGGTGAAAAAGCTCTAATATGTAAAGATAGCGTGTACTAAGACAATATTTGTAAGTGTGTGAGGCATAGGCTCACAATTGTAAATGTGCCAAAAATTTACACTTAAAGCCGAATTGCCAAATGTCAAGTGTGCTAAAAAGTAAAAAAAGGAAAGAAAAGCACAAAAGAGCCTTGAATGCTCTTAATGTAAAGTACTCACACATTGTAGAGTAAAATATGTGAAAGCACAATTTAATTGAAAGTTTGAGCCTAGATGCTAGAGTTCAAATATTGTATGCAAGTAGAGCTAAAAGTGTGGGTGTGTAATGTATGTGTGTCTTAGCATGATTGGTGATTTTGAACTCCAATTCCTATTCTTTGTATCACCTCCCCATGGCCCTATTACAACAAAAAGGGAAAACCTAATTGATCTTCAATGAAATCTAGATTGAGAATGTTTGTTGAAGCATAATCTTCCACGTCCATGGCATTTGATTCCTTTTTTAGGCTAGTTCACAAGATATTAGCGGTCTTTCAATGTTATATTGTATGCAATGCACTGGACTCCTATGCCTAAACTTTATCTTTGCATACCTTGCATGTGTGAACTTAAGACTCCGAGCGAAAAGAAAAGAGAGTATCCACGTGAGGTTAAAGTCAAAGCAAATTATGCTTGAGGTGTGAGAGCGAGTAGTTTCCAGTATGAGAGCGCTTTTAGGTGTGGGATTCGTGATTGTGCGAGTTCTCTTGAGTGCCTTCGAGTTGCCTTAGAACATTTTGCATGAGTCTACTTCTCTCTATCACACGCCATTGTATCTCACAACTAGTTGAAAATGCGGCTTTTTGTTTTGTCTTTGTTGGTGTCTAGGAAAATTTTAGATGAGTCATTTTATTGTTATGTCTTATTTGTTTTATTTTGTGTTTTGCTCGAGGACGAGCAAAAGTTTGGTTTATGGCTATTTGATCGTGCCAAAAATGTTGTATATTTCGGTCCTCAATTCCTTATCCTTTGTCTCATTTTTGTGTGTTTTTACATCTCTTATGGGCTCTTTTATTGTAATCGTAGGTATTCGTGCATTTTCTAGTATAGGAAGTAAAATTCAGGATTTTGTGCAAAAAAGGACTGAAAATGTAAAAAACTTATGCAGAACATCCAACTTTGAAGGTTCATATCTCTCTCCTTAGATCGACCCACATGTCGGATTACATATATTCGAAAATCCCTAGAAGTCTACTTTCCAGTGGTTTTTACGGATTGCAATTCTAAGTCTCCTAGAAAAAGTTATAACCATTTCAGTAATATAGTACGGGTCAATGCGGCTCCCAATCGCACTCTCACCTGCACTGTTGACAGGATCCGAGAGCTGAACCTTGAAGAGACAATAAAGTGCGGGTGAGTGCCGGTCCCTGACCCGCATTGTTCATCCGCAGTCTAAAACCTCCAGAACAGCGAATGACGGGTTTTTAGGCCATTTTGAAGGGTAATTTCGTCCTTCCATGCCTAAATCGTTCTCAAACCTCCCAAACTTATAAATATACCACTTTCTTCACAAGACAAAGACTCTTGACCCAAATAACCTAGAAACCCTCTCTTCTACACTTCATCTTCTTTACATAACAAAAGAGAGAGAGAGAGACCTTCAAAGGCATCTATGGAGGTTTTCCTCCATGGATGTCTCACCATCACCACCTTCCACATACAACCACCCATCTTTAGAGGAGATTCATGAGGAAAGAGCCACCATCTCTTGTCTATGAGGAGGCGGAGCTTCAATGGAACTTGGAGATCCGAGATTGACAACTTGGGTTTTCTCTTTTACTATTCTCTTGTTTTTTTTTTTATTTGATATGTATCCCCATTAGGGAAATATATAAACCTAACACTAGTTTTCATTTATTTGATTAACTTGTATTTAATATTTTCAAGTATTGTCTCATTCAATTGCTTTGTATTAATTCTTGACTTGTATTGAATAGGCTTGACAACCCTCCTAGATGCATGTTTAGAGATATCTCTTGTCTTTACATTCATGGCATGTATGGTAGAAATTGATATGTGTTTATGATTGGGATTAGGAGTAGATTAATGTAATTTAGGAGTAGATTAATCAAACATCCATTGATTGTGTGTATATTGATGGATATTTCGAAATGCATGTTTTGGATTGATTTGAGTGTTTGAGAATTAGGGTTAATTAGGTACATCAACTATTGGCCTTGATTTTGCTCTTAATTGTTTGGGTGAAATTCATGATGAGTACATACCATGCCAATGTGGATTTCAGTTCTATAGATCTTCATGCTTTATACGACCTTTGGTCGTTGCTCACGCGATACACCCTTGGTAAGTAGTGATCTAGGGTTCGAATTTACACTTAATGCTTCCATTATATGGTTGTTGCTTACAAGTGACAGGTGAGTAGCGATCGATGGTCGATCCTTTAATATTCACTTAGGCTACCCTTGGTCGTTGTTTGCACGATACACCTTCGGTGAGTAGTGATTGAGGGTCGGCCTTTATGCTTAATGCAGTCCTTTTATGGTCTTTGCTCACGCGATACACCCTCGGTGAGTAGCAATCAAGGACTAGGCGACTCTCCTCATTTCCATATTTAGAGGTCGTATCAAAGGCTAGGTTGAACCTAATCTTGTAGTGTTTTATGCAGTTGGTTTTTATAAGTGGCGCGAATGCCATGGTGGTTATGAGTACCTTGTATGTCCATTCGTTTGCCATATTTATTTTAGTAACTTAGTGTGTTTGCCTTTAGGAGTAGATTAATTTAGTTAGGAGTATATCAATTTAGAAAGGCAAGCACCCGGTTACATTTTTATCCTTAGTTATCTTTTTTATTTCTTATCTCATTTCCATTCTCTCACACACACACATGAACATACTTACACTTCACACACACCACTCTCACCATTGCCATGTTCTTATTTACATTTATTAAATAATCACTAAAACGTGAAACGATCGACGGATAACACCTCTATGTGGATGATACCCTCACTTACTGCTTTACTAGTTTTCAAAATTTTAGAGCACATTGCATAGGACAACTTTATAAATTCTTTTGAATTTACAATTTCCTAACGACAGAAAAAGCGCGTGAACCATTTTCGACGTCCATTTACACACTTTTCCAATTGGTATTTCGAAATGTATCTCGTTTCTAGTATTTTGATGAACACGCTTTTTATGTCGTTAGGAAATTGCGAATTCAAAAGAATTTATTAAGTTATCCTACACAATGTGCTCTAAAGTTTTGAAAACTAGTAAAGCGGTAAGCGAGGGTATCATCCACAGAGAGGTGTCATCCGTCGATCGTTTCACGTTTTAGTGATTATTTAATAAATGTAAATAAGAACATGGCAATGGTGAGAGTGGTGTGTGTGAAGTGTAAGCATGTTCATATGTGTGTGTGAGAGAATGGAAATGAGATTAGAAATCAAAAAGATAATTAAGGATAAAAATGTAACCGGGTGCTTGCCTTTCTAAATTGATATACTCCTAACTAAATTAATCTACTCCTAAAGGCAAACACACTAAGTTACTAAAATAAATATGGCAAACAAATGGACATACAAGGTACTCATGACCACCATGGCATTCGCGCCACTTATAAAAACCAACTGCGTAAAACACTACAAGATTGGGTTCAACCTATCCTTTGATACGACCTCTAAATATGGAAATGAGGAGAGTCGCCTAGTCCTTGATTGCTACTCACCGAGGGTGTATCGCGTGAGCAAAGACCATAAAAGGACTGCATTCAGCATAAAGGCCGACCATCAATCACTACTCACCGAAGGTGTATCGTGCAAGCAACGACCAAGGGTAGCCTAAGTGAATATTAAAGGATCGACCATCGATCGCTACTCACCTGTCACTTGTAAGCAACAACTATATAATGGAAGCATTAAGTGTAAATTTGAACCCTAGATCACTACTTACCGAGGGTGTATCGCGTGAGCAACGACCAAAGGTCGTATAAAGCATGAAGATCTATAGAACTGAAATCCACATTGGCATGGTATGTACTCATCATGAATTTCACCCAAACAATTAAGAGCAAAATCAAGGCCAATAGTTGATGTACCTAATTAACCCTAATTCTCAAACACTCAAATCAATCCAAAACATGCATTTCGAAATATCCATCAACATACACACAATCAATGGATGTTTGATTAATCTACTCCTAAATTACATTAATCTACTCCTAATCACAATCATAAACACATATCAATTTCTACCATACATGCCATGAATGTAAAGACAAGAGATATCTCTAAACATGCATCTAGGAGGGTTGTCAAGCCTAATCAATATAAGTCAAGAATTAATACAAAGCGATTGAATGAGACAATACTTGAAAATATTAAATACAAGTTAATTAAATAAATGAAACTAGTGTTAGATTTACATATTTCCCTAATGGGGATAAACATCAAATAAAAAAAATACAAGAGAATAGTAAAAGAGAAAACCCAAGTTGTCAATCTCGGATCTCTAAGTTCCATTGAAGCTTCGCCTCCTCATAGACAAGAGAGGGTGGCTCTTTCCTCATGAATCTCCTCCAAAGATGGGTGGTTGTATGTGGAAGGTGGTGATGGTGAGACATCCATGGAGGAAAACCTCCATCGATGCCTTTGAAGGTCCCTCTCTCTCTTTTGTTGTGTGAAGAAGATGAAATGTAGAAGAAAGGGTTTCTAGGTTATTTGGGTCAAGAGTCTTTGTCTTGTGAAGAAAGTGGTATATTTATAAGTTTGAGAGGTTTGGGAACGATTTAGCCATAGAAAGACAAAATTACCCTTCAAAAATGGCCCAAAAACCCGCCATTCTCTGTTCTGGAGGTTGTAGAGTACGGATGAACAGTGTGGGTTAGGGTCCCGCACTTTATTGTCTCTTCAATGTTCAGCTCTCGGATCCTGTCAACGGTGCGGGTGAGAGTGCGGTTGGGACCCGCACTGACCCGCACTATATTACTAAAATGATCATAACTTTCTCTAGGTGACTTAGAATTACAATCTATAAAAACCTCTAGAAAGTATACTTCCGGTGCTTTCCGAATATATGTAATCCTACATGTGGTTCAATATGAGGAGAGAGATATGACCCTTCGAAGTTGGATGTTTTGCATAAGTTTTTTTATATTTTCAACCCCTTCTTTTACGAAATCCCAAATTCCACTTCCAATACTAGGAAATGCACGAATATCTACAATTACAATAAAAGAGCCCATAAGAGACGCAAAAACACACGAAAACGAGATAAAGGATAAGGAAATGAGGGCCGAAATATACAACATTTTTGGCACGATCACCAAACACTAAACAAATTTGCTTACATAGGCAAATTCTTGTCCTCAGTAAGAATTGCATTGTTCAGCTTGATGTCATATCTGATACACAAAAACAACCAGTTTTACTTAAAAATAAATAAATAAATAATAACAAATCCCATCATATTCATGTGCATATTTCTCATTGTTTACTTTTGATATTTATTTTATAATATGTTTATGGTTACACAAAAATATTAATTGATATTTATTTGATAACACGTATATAGTTACACAAAAATATTAGTTTATATTTATTTTATAACATGTTTATGGTCACACAAAAATATTAGTCAATATTTATTTTATAACATGTTTATGGTCATATAAAAATGTTAGTTGATATTTGTTTATAACATGTTTATGATCACACCAAAATATTAGTTAATATTTTATAACATGTTTATGGTCACACAAAAATAAAACAAATTTTTTATTTTCAAAATATCTTTGATATTCATTTGTGTCATTTCTAGCAATTTTACGTAGTTATAACATTTTTTACTTCCAGTTTACCAAACACTCGGCTGATTTTCCCTATAACAAATCCAAAAGCAACAGTAATGCCAAACTGAGCCTAAATCTAGCACAAAAAACTTCACTCTTCCTCTTAAATCAAAATCCAACTTAAAAGCTTTTATATATATATATATATATATATATATTTATTTATTTTTTTCTTCTTCTTTTTTATCAGAATTTTTTATTCTTTACTCTGGAAATTCAAGCACAGATCATCAATCCATATCTAAACACTCCATTCTTCATCTTCTATTAAAATTCAACACAATGAAACAAAAACAAAAATAGTTTCATTTTTCTTCATCATAATTGTTTTTCTTCAATATGGAAATTGAAACACAAATCATCAATTCATATCCAAATACTCATTTATGCATCCAATCAAATTTAAGCACGTACGAAGAAAAATAAAATCATACATAATTCTTTAGCTTCAATCTGATTAGAGTTCTCCATATCAAAACCCATCTACGAATGGAATAATCACTTTTCCAAAAATTTTACACATGTTATTTCTATCAATATATGGATTATGAGGAAAGAAAAGAGTTTTTTTTTTTTTTTTTTTCAAAACTTATCTTCTCACCACTTCATATAAATTTATTCAACACTTTTATGCATCCAAAAGAAAAAAAAAAATGAATTAGAGAAGGAGTTTCATCTCATTTATCTTGTTCAAACAATGTGTAATGCACTCCTTTTATTTTCATTTTGTATCATTTGTTGGTAAATATTAATAATGGTAATAAATATGGTGGTTTAGACCTGGCAAGGTTCCGGTTCGAACCGTCAAACCGGGGTCGAACTGGAACCCAAAAAACCGGAACTGGAACCGGAAAACCGGTTCCGGTTCAGAAACCGTAACAGTAACTGGAACCGAGGGAGGCCGGTTCCGGTTCCATTTTTTTCGGAACCGGCCGGTTCGAACCGGATTGGAACTGGCGGTTCCGGTTCCGGTTCCGGTTTGAACCGGCGGTTCCAAGTTTTTTTTTTTTTTTTTTAATATTTTTTAAAATTAAAAAAATAACACTTTATTTATAAAAATAAAATGTTTAAAAGAGAAATAACATTGAAGAGTATTGAACCATGGTCCATAACTCTTGTACAAGTATATATATTTTATTTTACATTCTCCTCATTTTTATATAGGTTAGGCATCTCACCACTTTTCTTCTTTATCCAATGTGGGATGTGAGATTTTCTTATCCTTTCTATTTTAGTTGTGATTTTCTTATACTTTCTATTCTAGTTAGGATTTTCTTCTCTTATTACATACAATATCTAATATATGATATAGAAAACTATCCTTTGCCGGAGAATAAATAATTTGTTTAAAATCAAAAGCAGAAGACTTTCAGAGAGTTGAAGATCCAATACGCTCAGCCGCTTTCCCGCAAAGAGATAAGATATACAAAGAGTTTAGTTTCAGCAGCTCGTGATGCTGGAAATGACAACGAGAGGTTAGGCATATATAGCTTATGTTAATTTGTGAATTCATATTTATTTATATATATATATATAACTTCCATTGTTACATTTATTTATCTTTTTTACATTCAATTTCTTTCTCTCTAGTATCAATTTGTTTCTTTTAATTATAATATTATGTTCGGATTGCACTTTGATTTCTGTTTGGAACTCCTATCAATTGTTTTTCATGCCCATTAGCTTTGAAATTTTTGCATGCTTCGTCAATTATAGATTTGTTAGTTGGACATCGATCAATTTCTGTTTGGACATAGATTTGTTAGTTGGACATCGTCAGTTATCAATTGAAAGTGCTTGAATGAAAAACCATCTATGTACAAGAACAAAAGCATGTTTTTTAATCCAAAAGCTCACTTTCAATTCATAGTTTGTCACAATTATGTAATAAGAGAAGAAAATCACAAGTAGAAATCTAGAATAGAAAGGAATATAAGAAAATCTCACATCCCACATTGTATAAATAAGAAATGTGTAAAGATGCCTAACTTATATAAAAAGGAGAAGAATGCAAAGGAAAATATACTTACTTAGTTACTTGGACACGTGTTATGGACCACGGCCCAATATTTCATAATGTCCTTTTTAACATTTTTTTTTTTAATTATAAATTAAACGTTATTTTTTTGTAAAAAAAATAAAAAATAAAAAATAAAAAATTTCGGTTTAAAACCGGCGGTTCCTCTGGAACCGGAACCGTCGGTTCAGAATCGGAATCAGAACCGAACCGGAACCTTGCCACCATTATGGTGGTTATTACTTAAGTGAGGGTATTTTAGGAAGTTTAGGGCATTGTTGTAACATTTTGACTAGATAAGTATACTAAGGACTCAAATAATATGTCCAAAAATGGTGTCTCAATTTGTGTCTAACCCACTAAATTGGGACATATGTCACATATGTCCCAATTTAGTGGGTTAGACACAAATTGGGACAAAATTTTTGGACAAGTGATTTGATTTCGTATACTAATAAAGCTCTAAAAAGTTACATTTTTGTTAAAATGTCATATTTATTAAGCAATTGTTTCTTATAAATTTAAAATAACTTCGTTATAAATACAAAACATAAGGATACAACCACGAGCTGTGGTGCAGTTGGTCACTGCACTCCCAGTGAGGCGAATGGTTCGAGTTCTGCCCAAGTTCGAACCTCACTGGAAGCACCTCGTGGTCAGGCTTTACTGACCTCCCAGCCGAAACAGGGATTAGTCTCACTCGTTAACGATCGGTTGCTGATCCGAGTCTGGGATACCTCGTGGATGGTCTAAAAAAAAAAAAAAAAAAAAAAAAAAAAAAAAAACATAAGGGTACTGATATTACCACCCACAAATATGACAAATACATCCATATTTTAATAAAGAGGAATACTTTAGACAATTCATTAGTTATCTTTTTACACTCTATTTTTAAAAAACTTTATCGAATGACAAATTTATCCTAATTAAAATTACTAAAGAGGAAAAAAAAAATCTAAACACACAAACCAGTTTTCATAAACTCCAACGTTATTTATTTATCTTTTTTTTTCTTGTTTCACAAACCCTAAAACATATTTTTCAATATTTAATTACATGATCTAATTTGTCTATGCGTGTTAAATGTTTATTAAACTTGAGAACCTTGAAATAATGAATTGTTTGTTCTGATAAGAATCAGTAGGATGACTTTTCTTTGTCCTCTCTAGGCTCTTGTAATCACGTTGCTCAGGAATCAGGATGGTTGTTTGTTGTGATCTTTCTTTTTCTGGGTTTCTGATTTCCTTCATGGCTTTGTAAACTGATTGAAGACAATGTAGTTGTTTGTCCTGCCGCTTATTGAATTGACGTTTTTTGTTTAAAAATAAACCTTAGATTAATGAAATTTTTTTGTTTAAAAAAGAAGAAGCTTAAATTAATGAAAGTCAACGAATCTCAAATTCTCAATACGCTAGCAAGAGCCGAGAGAGGTCTAGACTTGTTCATGTAACATGTGAATTTCTACGGTTATAGTTGCATCTTGAATTACCAACTTAATTAGGGCCGATTCAGTTAGCTTAAATTTTTTTAAAGGGTTGATTCTTGTAGTTTTTTTTTTTTTTTCATTTCATAAACAAACAATAAGAAAAATCTTTTTCGCAGTTTTTTTTTTTTAAATGTTGGCTTTTAAATTTTTTTGAAAAAAAGAGTCAAATTATATTTTTATTTAAAAAAAAAAATTAAGTTTTAGGATCATGTGTTTTTAAAAAAAAAAAAAAAAAAAAAAAAAAAAAAAAGAATTAATTTGGAACAAAATGGAGTGTCTTTAGAATTTTTTAAATTTTAAGTTGTTAAGATGGAGTGTGTTTAGAAGATAAGTGTGAAAAAAAAAAATTGGATTGTAAAGGGAAACTCTCTTTAATAAACAATTTAATTACAAAAATATCCTAATAGAAATTTACCAACTAGAACAAATTAGTTTAATTAAAAATAAATCAAATACTACTATGAACACCCATTAATTACACAAATATCTTCAACTATATTTCTTTATTAAATAAATAAATAAACATTAATTCTATTTCAAATATCAAAATCTCATATTGTCATATAACAAAGTAATGGAAAAATAATTTTCAAAAAACTCTGATCATACAGAGGTACATATTTCTTTATTTTATTTTATGTTTTACTATGAACTTGATCAATAAACAAAAAGTAAGAAGTATTTAAAAAAAAATAGCAATACATATCGTTGTGTATCCAGAAGATCAACGGTGGTATAAGGATGTGAAATTTGTTGTAATAGACATAGCAACTTGACAGAGTTAAGTTCTCTTTATTTTCATTTCCCTGAAGTAAAGCTTCTTAAATTGTTCCTTTAAAAAAGCATAGTATGAAATTGTCGGCGCTTAATTGAATTCAAATTTGTGATTGGTTATGATGTCAACAGCATCACCCCTTGTGTCCCAAACATTGTGGAATGTGATACTTATTAACATGGACATGCTTGAGATTTGTAAATGTTGAGAAGATATCTGATGCAGTTGTTGATAGCAAGGAACTTACAGCGATTGTACCGTGTTTTCAAACCCAGAGAACTTAAAGAATTTATCATTTGTGAAATTGAGTGTGTTAATAACTTAAAAGAGTTTATAAATAAATTGTATTAAAATGAATACATTCATTTAAATAAGAGTGTTATTGGCATTAAGGTGGGTGATTATAATAATCATTTAATTTTAAATTTTAAATTTTAAATATAGATGTACTTATAAATATGAGTGTGTTTATCATATTTATAGGTGGTCATATCCGCACCCAAAACATAATTTGTTATTGTAAAATTAGACTTTGACTATGTTTTTTTTAATGAATAAATAATGTTTTTATTTTATTTGGATTTATTTTTTTATTGGTATTGATTTGATTAAAAAAAATATACAAATTCTAAAACAATTATGGAGAGTTATCTGAATTTGAAAAAGCAATCAACACTTGAGTTGGAATTATATTCAAATAAAAATTATGTTGAAGTCAATTTGATAGATTTCTAAGTCGATAAGAGACTTCAAATTAGAATATATGATTAACTTTCTAAAATTTGTGAACTAAGTTTGGAAAAAATATATCGTAAAGGGTCATTATCAACTTCGAGAACATAATTATCATTTGAAATTTTTTGGAAAAAAGTCCAGGTAGTCCAAAATGATTTCCATGAATGTTTTCATCTATTATATAATTACTTGAGATGTTAGTAGATGATATACTGAATTATCAAGAGCAAAACTATAAAGTCAAGATTTTATTGATTCAATTGAATATTTGATTTTATTTTTTGTGGAAATGTAATCATCTGTATGATGAAGATAAAGATATTTTGAATGTCGTGAACTTGTTAGAAATACGTGAGGAAGGACTTCAAACAATGAGAGAAAATGTGTTGAGTCTTGATTTAGGCCGCAATTGCAAATGGAGGAGTGGTCCTTTTCTGTTCTTTCAATTTTCCAAGACTATATGCATAATCTGGTTAATTTTTTCTTCTTATAATAATTAAGTAATTCAACAGTGCGATCTATTGCAAAACTTAATTTGAACATAGATAAAATGGAAAGTACAAATGAAGAAGCAAATAAACTTTAAAAAAAAAAAAAAAAAACGAAATAAATAAAATTTAATTTAATTGTGATTGTAGGCAAAGCCTCATGGTAACCATTTACTACTTAGTGAACGTTGAGATCAAAGTTCAAATCGTCCTTCTCATGGTAACCATGAAAGTCCCATGCACCATGGTATTTGCATTCAAGATTTTTAAACCAATGGCTCGATAACTAGTGAAGAAGTATCATTACAATCCGAAAACAACCCCGTGAAGGAAGAATTGGTTTCGAAATGATCAGTTATATCACCATAAAAATATTCAATCTCTTGGTAGTCTACTCTCTGCAGGATGCAAAATGGAACTTCAAATTCCATTTGATGTTTTAATACTCACCAATTTCGTTGCTACTTCTCTCATTGTATGTCTTTTCTTGCCATTCAATTGCAAGCATCTTTTTGCAAAACTTGCCAATGTTGTTATCACTTCTTTTCCACCTTCCTTGAGAACTCAAGCATCGATCGAGCACTTCAAATAGCTGATTCTCGACAGTGATTCAGATTTCAGAGAGTCATAGAGGTGATTGGTGAGAAACGTTTTAGGAAATATGATTTAGGATTAGGTTTTAAATTATAAAAATGTATATATAGTTAGTAAAATAGAAATAATAAAAATATATATATATATATATAATATAATATTATATATTATTTTTTATCCTCTCGGGACTGGTTTGTCAGAACATGCATACCACACTAGGGTTTTGCTTGGTATCCTGTAATACCATATAGCAGGCAAGAAGGAGATCCTTATTGTCAAGTTGGTGAAACCCAAAAGCAAAATCCATGGAAGGAGAAAGCCATGATTCTGACTTTTCTTTGTTTAAATAATGACTTTTCTCCTGCAGTGAGGGATTGACCCACACTTACAGCTCCATTTTGGGAAGTGGCTAAACATGGAAGCAGAAGCATGAAAAGAAGACAATAATCATTATTGGAAACGATAACCGAAAACAAAAAATCTTATTTAAACTGAAGATAAGGTGTTGAATATTCAAAGCTTGGGGCCTGAAATTGATCATTCATGTGTGACAAGTCAAGATTCATGGGACCACATCATTTAAAGTTATATTGAAGAAAAAAACAGAACCAGAAATAATTGGAAAAATATCTAGAAATGAGATAGTTGTAACTTGAAGAAAACTTGATAAGCATCATTGTTATTAAAATGGTTGAACAGGGTCTGAGGGTTGACTGACTTCAACTGGTCCAGCAAACGGAGAAAAGTTCAAAGTAAACGCTGCATCAAAGTTCAACTATTAGGTAATGTTGAAAGCTAAACCCTCGAATTTTGATTTTTCAATTAGAAATATTATAGTCATCAATGTTGGGTGTTCTGATCACATAGTAAGACCTCACCCAAATTTCTTGAACAGGAATTCAACTTTCATGCATACTAATAGAGATATTTGCTATATATACTTGAACGTTATACATTGATCCTTCAAATTTCTGAAAAACTTATCAACAATGCTGCATGTAACATTAACAAACACAAACTTCTAATTACAGGATTAGCAGTTTATTCAGCTAGAGAGAGAAAGACATAGCAAAGAACATTACAGCTGACCGAAACTGGAAAGGCCGGATTCAATTTATGGCGTTGAATGGGCATGGACATGGTGGAACAAGCACTTCAACAACTCCTTCAAGCATCTGAGTAACCTTCCTCATGGTTGGTCGAAGAGATGGATCTTCTTGAATGCACCAAATGGCAACCATCACAAATCTCGTCATCTTCTTCATATCATTCAAGGCCTCTGTGTCAAATTCCACTAGAGCACTTAATACTCCCTCACAATAACAGTCATAAGCCCAGTCTGTTAAAAGTGCTTCTGATTCGTTTATTTCCATATCTACACTTCTTCTACAGCAAATGATCTCTAGTAACAGGACTCCAAAGCTGTAAACATCCACTTTCACTGTGATGGGTAAGTTTCGAAACCATTCTGGAGCAACATAACCTTTTGTCCCTCTAATGGCAGTATGTGTTTGGCTCTGATTAAGCAACAGAAGCTTTGCCAATCCAAAGTCAGAAATTCTAGCATTGTAGTAGTCGTCAAGAAGTATATTTTGAGGCTTGATATCACAATGGATAATCTGTGTGCTGCATTCTTCATGTAGGTACAACAGTCCTCTTGCAATCCCAAGGGCAATTTCGGTTCTCAAACTCCAGCTTGGTTTTAGTTCACCAAAAAGGGAGCTTGCTAAAGTGCCATTGCTCAAGAACTCGTATACGAGTAAACGTTGCAAACCATCGTCACAGAATCCGAGCAGTCTTACCAGATTCTTGTGATGAGTTTGGCCAATCACTTTTACTTCTGCTTTGAATTCCTTCTCAACGTCATGAATCAGAGTATTCAACTTCTTCACTGCAATCAAAATGGTAGAACCTGCATGATTAATTGTTCCTTTGTACACAACCCCAAAAGCTCCCTTCCCCAGTTCTTCCTTAAACCCATTTGTGGCTTCTTGGAGCTCTTTGAAACTAAAGCAACGCAAGTTTGTCTCGGCAACACTATCATTACCAGGAATTGGTTTGTTTTTCTTGTGGTAAACACAGAAAAAACACAGACAAACTACACCAACCAATATAAAGTTGAAAAGCACCGAGCCACCTAAAAGCATTGATCCCACAAGGATCAAATTCTCTCGGCTCTTCCTCTTTCTTTCATTATCCTGATCTGGGAAGCGATCAAACGGGTTTGGAAGGACTTTACCTTTCCTGATTTTGATTAGAGCCTTGCCGTTGATATTGCTATCAACTCTTCCATTTGACAGTGGCAGCTTCTTCTTCCAGCACATGTCACCAGCTCGGAAAATGACAACAGCACACATACAATCATGCAAGCAAGACCGTCTACACCCTTCTTCAGTGAAAGGAGTCAAGAGTTCATAATCAGAAGTAGGCCAATCTGTGTCTGTGAGCTCTTCATAATCGTATAAATCTTCGGGAGAACGACCCAGTTCATCCTCTTCACAAGTCTGTGTGAAGTTTGGTTTACAGCTGCCATACCGATCATTTGGATCAATTAATGAATATCCTCTTGGGCACTCGCATAATGGCCTCCTCTCTCCATTGACTCTGCAGATACTGTTGTATCCACAAGTTCCACTACTTGCGGAAACAAAACTTGCACTGCAGATATTATCTGGTAAGGACCAAAAAGCTGTCCAGCCTTCATTTCCACTGGAATTTTTGGGATGCTCATACTGGATAAAAACCCCATCAAAATTCATGGTTGCTCTGTAATAAAAGTTTGAAGCTGAGGTTTCGACTCTTTGAGTTAGAGGGAGTCTCTGATCATTCATCAGCTGTAAGTACAAGTAGCCTGACTGGTTGAAGACAACCTGGTGACCGCTACTGGAGGTATTGGTATCAACATTGGTTTTAGTTTCATAATAAGGTTCATTGGCATAATCTGTAGGCAGATTTATTGTAGTAAGCACCAGATTCCCATCTGTTCTCAGTCGAAGTCGAAACCTTCCTGTGGAGAAATTAGTCTCTGATCGTCGAGAAGAAAGCATCCATCCTCTTTCCAATGTCTGTGTAGGCAATATTGTATCAGTAGGATTCCCAAAGCTCTCCCATGCGCTCGCAGAATTGCTGTTGAAAAGCACAAAATTGCCTGAATCATTCATAAAAGCATAAGCAACAGTTCCGATAACCGAGGATCTCCATAACTCATCACCTTGAGGATTGGTAAGCACCATGCCAGAATTAGCAGTTAGTTGTAGTTTCGAACCTCTCGGTGCTGTGGGGATAGGTGCTGTGGGGCTATCTCCATGTGCCCACCAAACAATGGTTTTCTTGGGAATCTTGTCATACCATATAGAGAGCAAGAAAAGCTCTCTGTCGTTTTCGAGTGACTGGAAACCAAAGGCAAATTCCCCAGAAGGAGAGAGCCATGAAGGGGAGTTTTCTGCTGCAGTGAGTGAAGCTCCAATGGTTATGTTGCCTCCGGTTTGAGCATTCACATTAGAAAATGTTTGCAGAAAAATCAAGGAAAAGAAAACTAGAATAACAAATGCCATTATCAAGTTGGGTTAATTCTTTGAACACAAGCTGGATTGAAATTAATAAACAAATGAAGTAATTATCAGGCTATACAAATGGAGGGAGAAGTCAAGCAAGTATTTTCTGATCCACTTTCCATTCAAAAACCTTCTAGATATTCAATGGAAAGATTTTTGTTAGGATAGACTAACCAATGAGTGGTGTACTGGTGTTTGGTATGGCATCACAACGTGGGAGTGGGGTTGGTCCATTTGACTTGTTGGTTACGGTCTAAATCATCATGACATCAGCACTTCAATTATTGTTGATGTCAAGAAGAAACAACTAGGATCTTGCTACATGTTGATGAAAGATTTTTCAAACTGCCAGTCCACTTTTGTAAGTGTTTGGCTCTGTTTTTAGACCGTTTGCTGCAGCCGTGCGTTTTGTAGCTTTTCGAGATTGTTGGTCTGTGTAGTTTGCCGTAGCTCTTTTTGGGTCTGTGTTTGGGGGTTGTGTTTGGTTCTGTTTGTTCTTCGTTGTCAGCCTTTTTCGATTTTTTTCAATAAAGTTTACCGTTACAAAATATAAAAAAAATATTAAAAGGGAAGAGTAGTCAAATGTTGAGATGGCTTTGTGAAGGAAATTTTAGCAACCACACAAAGGATCAAAGACCGACTTTTCAACCAAAAACATCATTATAGAAGATGAGAGCAAAGTCCATTGAAAAGTCAATGCAATAAATATTAATCGGCTAGTCCATTGAAAAACATCACACCATGATGTAATAGGCTAGTGGGTGACCAAGTGGTCAATATATATGAACCTTTATATATATATATATGATCTATTCTTTGTAATGGGTTGTTGTTCAGCCGAAACTTCGTAATTCAATACAAAACAATATATGCTCTTCTCTCTCATGTCTCTCATGTCTCTCATGTCTCTCTAATCTTATATTTAATTAATTAATTTAATTAATTTAATTAATTAATTTAATTAATTCAATACAAAACAATATAGGTTCTTCAATTAATTTATAACACGTTATCAGCACGAAGTGCTCGAATTTATTTGTTCTAGAGAAAGTTCTTGAGAGTTTTAGTTTGGTTTAGATTGAGTCCAGAAATTTCGAAGTTCTCGAATTGCTTTTCGGATGACACTGTTGTGTTCATCTCGGAAATACGATTCCAACGTCACTAACCGCATCTCAAACGGAGCACTAACAAACTCTATAGCCTAGGTCAAAGTTCAATCAACCCTATAAAAATTTCCGGTTTTTGTTTTCTGCAATTTTCAAGGAAGAAGACGACACTGTAGCGCCACGTCCTCGCCACGTCATCAAACAATTGGGCCACGTCAGCAAACAATTGGGCCACGTCATCGAAACGTCAGCAAACACTCTCGCCACGTCAGCGAACAGCTGTGCCACGTCATCGAAATAGTGGCGCCACGTCAGCGATACACTTTATCAACGCCACATCACAAGCCAGGGAATATTCCGTTACCATCAGAGCATATTCCATTAGTCTAACAGAATATTCCCGAGTCAATTCAGTCCAGAAGTGTTTTTAGCCACACTCAGTGCAATTTTCACCTGTTTTCAACCAAGTCGGACTCATTTCCAGCTATTTCGACCGTTCCGGACGCAATCGTGCCATTAGTTTCAGCTAATTCTGCTTGTAAGTATTGTTTTGACTTATTCAAGTTTTATTAACTCTATTTTCAGGCACGATGAAAGATCCAGATCTTCAGCATGATCATATATAAGTAAAAAGGATCTCTGATGAGTGATTTAATTACATCCTAATATTCTGAATCTGTATATATTTTGTATAAGATGGTTGTGCCGTCAACGAATCATATATATATAGTTCTGAATTTATTTTCTCTAAATCCCAATATTTTGAATCTCTCTCTAAATCTCAATATTCTGGATCTGTATATATTTCGTATAAGATGGCTATGCTGTCAACGGAACATATATATAGTCCTGAATTTATTCTCCTTCTGAATTTATTCTCCTCAAATCTCAATACTCTAGATCTATATATAGTTTCGTATACAAGATGACTTATGCCGTCAACGGATCATCTATATATAGTTCTGGATTTATTTTTATGCACATAACATGTGAGCTCAGCCTCCTGTAACTATTAAATTACAGGACATATATACCGTTCTGGAACTGTTTATTTACGGAACATAACAGGTGAGCTCAGCCTCCTGAAATTGTTTTTATTTTACAGAACATATGAGACTGGCTTATGCTGTGTCTCGGGACTGGCTTATGTTGTGTCTCATGACTGGCTTATACTGTGTCTCCAGATAAATTGTTAATAAATAATAAATAAATAAATCAGTATTTATTTACACGCAACATATAAGATTGACTAGACCGATGAACCAAAACTTAAAAGTTTTTGGAATTATAATATTTAAGTCGGTATGGTTTTGACAACCGATGAGAACTTGGAGTTATAGATCCAGTGTTATATACATGAATGCCATACGGCACGGTTTTGAAAACCGATAAGAACCTGGAGTTATAGATCCAGTGTTATATTCATGAATACCATACGACATGGTATTGAAAACCGATGAGAACTTGAAATTCTGAATCCAGTGTTATATACATGAATGATTCATTATTTGAAACCTAAGGTTTCAAATCCAATCAGAATCTAAAATTCATGATCGAACCGGAAGTTCGAAAAATCATTATGATCTATCATTATATTTTATCTCATATATATAAAGTGATATGTTTACATATCATTTATTTGAGAAAAAGGATTTACACATCCGACAAGATGTTGTGAGTATCATAAAAATGATTTAAAATCCTAATGTTTAATGAAATTGGAAATAATATTTTATCCATTTCATATACATCCAACAGGATGATGTGAGTATCATATAAAATGATTTAAGATCCTAATGTATAATGAAACAAGATGTAATATTTTATCTATTTCATTTGTGTTTGATACTCCTAGAGAGCAAAATTTAGAGTTGCTGAAAAGGGGAAATTCTAAGATCAATAGTCTACTTGACAGTAGATGAACTTGATGAACATGTGAATGTGATAGGTGTTGGATCATCAGATCATCTATTTTGGTATCACCAAACCCCGATCTGGGTTTACTTCTGGGTTTCAACCCAGACCCATCACCCCTCAGGTCAATGCTACCTCGTCGGTGGGCCTCGTCGATTTTTCGCACCAACCTAGTGCGTTTTGAGGCTGATTTATAATTAATAAAAAATTTTGAGGGATCTTTTTCATAATTTTACAAAATCAGGTGCAGTTTTGTAATTTCTCTTTTGAAAAAAAAAATTAAAAAATTAAAATAAATAAATAAAAGGAGGAGGGATTATTATCATTTCAGATGAGATATAAAATGGCATCCCAATGAGGGGGAATTATTATAATTTCAGATGATATATAAAATATCATCTAGATGAGATATAAAATAACATTACACATAATGTCTATAAAATTTCTAAAAGGAAAAATATATGTCTTGCCGAAAGTGCAACGACTCATATAATTCTGCGGAGTCAGAAATATTTTATAAATTCGACTTTGCTGAGAGCAAATGTTATTAATGTATTAGGTTCAATGGATTTGATAAAAAGCTCTGGAAGAGCCATGATATTGTTATCAAACAATACTAAATTATGTATTAGGTCCAACGGATCTAATAGAAAGCTCTTGAAGAGCCACGATATTGTTATCAAACAATATAAAAGAATCTGTTTATTGAGATCATGAATAATAAGAAAAAAGGATGTATGTGGATATATTCATCCACCAAATAAACCATCTCATTCTAAAGTTGGTTTTGAATCCCTATCATTCAAGGGGATATATGTGGACATATTCATCCACCAAAAGAACCCTTTCATTATTTTATAGTTCTAGTTGATTCATCTACAAGATGATCACATGTTTATGTATTATCAAACATCTCCAGTTGAGATCGATGTTCAACCTCCAATTTTCGCATGTACTCATAATCAGAATGGATCAGCAAAATCGCTTATCAAATGTCTCCAGGTAATTACGAGAACTTTATTATTTCAATATAATTACCAATTTCTATATGGGACATTCTATATTACATGTTGATGCATTCATCTATGACTCACTACCTATCATTGGTATTTACAATTACAGCATGTAATTGGTCATTGAATTGCTCACATTTTTAAGATATTTGATTGTGTAGTATATCTCATTATTTCATCTCTGGTATGATCTAAGATAAGAATTATATATCATTATATATCATTATGAGATTAATATTAATTTTGATTAATCTCTATTAGATCATTTAAACTTTTGAGAGTTTATATTTTTACACACAATCTGAATATTATTATATTGATTAATTTTCAAATGGAAAATTTCTTCAGAAAGAATAAATGAAAAGTTACTCTTATACAAAATAGAGATACCAGTTCGGTTCTCTATATATAAATGTGTCTCATTTCAATCTTTGTATCACTCAAATATAAAAAATAATTGATCATCAGATAATTACTAATTTGTTACTTGATATATTAAAGGTAACAGGATTTTATAAGTTGCAATCTCATAAACCCCGGCCGGGTGATTGTTCTTAAAGAATGATTAGAGTAAAAACAACAAATAAATCATATGATACATATTATAATTCATAAGCTTATGAACCTTTTTGAAATGTAATGTTATCAGGATCCTAATGTAAGCAAAACTCGAGTTACAAATAAATCCACTTTCTCTAAATCAACTCTGTAAGTGTTTGATATATCTAATGAGACACAAGTCTATGAAATGACTAAATCCATTAAAATGGAAAGAAATCTCAACAGAGATACAAGTATATTGAAATTGAGAAAATTTCTATACAAGTCTATGAAATAACTAAATCCATTGTAATGGAAGAAATCTCAACAGAGATTCAAGTATATGGAAATTGAGAAAATTTCTATAAATCATATGAGATAAATGTGGAATCATAAAGAAACAATCATTGATGATGTATTTTTATACACAGTAACGCTACTGAAATTATAAACGATAATTATGATATTCATAATATCAATGATTGTATACAAAAAGCATGATTGGCCTAAGTGAAAAGAAGCGATTCAAGAAGAATTGACTTCATATGTCAAATATAAGGTATTTAGACCAATAGTACTTCAGACACCTAGAGATGTCAAACAAGTTGGATACTAATGGGTCTTTATACGAAAACGTAATGAGAAAAACGAGATCGTGAGATATGAGTCACGACTCGTAATACAGGGTTTCTTACAGAAACTTGGTATTCACTATTAATGAATACGATTACGTTCTGAATTTTTAATAAATTTGGCATCCTTTGAAAAGCTTGAAATGCATCTTCAAACGTAGTAATCATTTATCTATATGATTCACTCAATGCAGATATTTTAAACAGCTAGCACTATCCAGGAACCTAACTTTATAATCATTTATTCAACACTACGAAGTACATATCAGCGTAAATAAATAGTTGTTTCCTCTTGGACAAAGATGTGCTTACCATCTCTAACTCAACTTCGAAATACACACACGTTCATCTTACGCTACTCAAAAAACCTACAAGGCAGCTACCGAATATCTCAAATATTACAAAGGTAGAGGATATTCTCGTAGGGATGTGGAATCTACTCCTGGCTCCCGCACCAATGCCACCCTCCTGGTCCTTGCCACCTTCACGAAAGAAGCGGTTTAAAATTTTTAATAATTTGAAAGTCAAAAAACTAAGAGAAACTAAACACAATGTCACTAAATTTCTAGACTCAAGTCGAGCAAGAATCAAACAAGAAAATATTTCAAACTTCCACTCAACAATGATATAATAATTCAAATGCAATATAATGAAGCTTTGCGAAAACTTGAATCAGAGGGCAGACCTTACAAATCCTGTAGGACTCCAGTAAAGTCTACAATGCAATAATCTTATTCAAATCACCTATATGCTGAAAGAAAAATATAGATAACTAAAGCATTAGCAATACTTGCTAACTGCAGTTAGAAATTCAAAATTGCAGTTAGAAATTCCTAACAAATTCCTAACAAGTGTTAGGAATTCCAAACGGATGTTAGGAATTCCAAACGGGTGTTAGAAATTTCAAACAGGTGTTAGAAATTTCTAAAGGGTGTTAGAAATTCCCAACGAGTGTTAGGAATTTCCAAAGGGTGTTAGAAATTCCCAACGAGTGTTAGGAATTTCCAACGGGTGTTAAGAATTCCCAACATATGTTAGGAATTCCTAACAATGGTTGGGAATTCCTAACACCGGTTGGGAATTCCTAACATTGGTTAGGAAACCAAAATACAGAATACCAAACCTAAGAGTACACAACCACTACAGAATCCAATCCAAACATTCAAATATAACTAAACCCAGCAATATAGGAATTCTCAACCATTACAATGAGATGGCAAAAACACTAGCAATATAGCAAATCAAGCATCACTATACCAAAATTACCAAACACAAAAACACCTAAACATTGTTGTCATCACCAAATGCCTCATACAATCATAAAAATCACATTGTAAAAACACCAACCAATATACTTGTTAAAATTTCAGGAATTTTGACCCACAAATATCGAAAACTAGTATTCCCAGAAAAGATCAAGTGCCTTGGTATAAATATCAAATTTACAATTATCATTAATTAGGTGCCTAAAGTAGTTTAATTAACAAATTTAAAATATCAAACTTGCAATTATCATTAATCAGGTGTCAATACCAGGTATCAAAAAATTTCATAAAAGGCCATAAGGTATAACAATATCAGGTATCAACCAAATACAACAATATCAGGTATCAACCAAATACAACAGCTAAAGACAAACCCATCACTATACTTGATGCAACTCTGTCACTGCATCTAGAAAATATATGGTATGTCTCATTTAGACCAACATTGCATCTAGAAAATCAATATACTTGATGCAGTTCTGTCACTGTATCTAGAAAATCCATGGTTTGTCTCATTTAGACAAACCCTAATCCATCATCATTTACGAGATCCGAACAACCCAAAATGTACCACCTAACCATTTAGAGACATTATGTCACTACAATTTGAAACAATCCTAAAACAATTCAAAAATTCAACAGTGATCACTTATTTTCCTCAAGCAAGCAAGAATCCAATTTTCATGTTTCAACATCCATAACCAATTCCATGAATTTTTGTTAAAATGATACAAAATTTTCACTTTATAACTTGGTTAATTTTATACTATATCAAACAACTGTCACATTTTGATCGGGTTAAAAAATTTTAATTACATGAATCAAACAACAAAAAAAACAGAAGAGAGAAAAGAAAAAAACCTGCAAGTCTCTCCAACTCTTAGATCAGTGTCACCCAAGGCTTCGATCTGGATCTTCAAGCCTTCCTTGTAACACCCAATCGACCGATCCACCTAGCCTGGCATAGAATATGTGTCACCCAACTGCATGTACGTGTCACCACCTAGCCCAGATCCGGATTGTCTAGTGACTTGTCGTTGGATTTCGTAAAGTCATCTTCTTCAAACAGAGCGGCGTCGTCTTCAAGCTTCAATGGAGGATCGTCGTCGTCTTCAACCTTCTTCAAGCGTCTTCAATCTTCGTCGTCGTATTCAACGAAGCGTCGTCGTCATTTTCAATTTCAGAGAGTTTTTGTCTTTAGAGAGATTAGGGATTTAGCAATTTTCAAATTTGTGTGGTCGATTTGAGAGAGATTCACATAATAGGTTTTGTCATTTTGAGAGAAATTAGGGATTTTGAATTGAAAGAGGTTTGATCTTATAAAGAGCAGATAGAGATGGTCGATTAGAAGAAGGATTAGATAGGGGTTTTTAAATTTAACAAGGGCAATATTGTCTTTTAATAACCTAAAAAGAGTTAGTTTTGTAATTTTGTTCAAAAATGGATTAGATTTCAACAGCAGCTTACAAAAGGGGTTAGTTTTCAACAAAACCCTATGAACCTCACCAAGAGTAGTAAGACCCGAAACCAATATATGGCAACAAATTATCGTTTTCTAATTTAAGTTTATAAATACACAAAAAAAAAAAAAAAATTGATCAGATTTTGTTTCAAAAAAAAAAAAAGACTTAAAATGGAGTAATATTTTTAGAGAACGTTTTTCTCTTGGTTCTTCAATGAACTGCGAACTTATCAAGGTTCTACCCTGTGGCGTTCAAACATAACTTATCACTCACCTTCTTTTTTGTTCTTGAGTGTGGCGTCTACAAACTTCTTGATACCGTTGGTTTTTATCTCTTTATAGATAAGGGGTCACGGTCCTTTTCATTTTCTTTATTTATAAACTTGAAATAGAAAACGATCATTTGTTGTCATATATTGGTTTTGGGTCTTACTACTCTTGGTAAGGTTCATATCAGTGAGGTTTTATTAAAAACTAACCTATGTTGGATGCTCAAGTTGAAATCTAACTTCTTTTAGAAAAACTTGCAAAACTAACTCATTTTTCATGTGTGAGTACTACTTTACTCTTACTAACTTTTTCCTCTTTATTCATTTTATTCCCATTCTTTTCCACACTTGTCTCAATACTCATTTTATTCACATTTTTTTCCTCACTTTTTTCTCTCCCCACCACAACACCACCAGAAACGTGTTTCTCTTTCTCCTCTCCAAATTTTTATCTTTTCTTCTCTCTTCCTTTGTAAGCAGAAACAAGCAACTCCACCATTGAGCAACTCCACAAGGGTTCTTTCCATTGAAGCTTTGAGATGAGTGTTTTTTTTTTTTTTGAATTTTTATACTTTATACTTCTCAACCATCTTCGATTTACTTGAATTTGTGTAATATTTTTGTGAAAATAGCTTACATTTACATAATAAAACATGGGTCTTTATTGAATTTGATGTTGTTGTGATCAATTTAAAGTTTATACTTAAATTTTGAGTTTATTTCTTGTTAAAATGTTTTATTTACTTAGATTTGTGTATCAGAGTTCTTTATTTTTATGAAAATAGCTTACATGAATGTAATAGAGCATGAGTCTTGGTTGAATTTGATGTTGTTGTGGTCAATTTAAAGTTCACAAGCTAAATTTTAAGTTTATTTCTTGGTAAAATGTGTTATTTACTTAGATTTATGTATTAGAGTTCTTTATTTATGTGAAAATAATTTGCATGAATGTAATAGAGTATGGGTCTTGGTTGAATTTGATGTTGTTGTGGTTGATTTTCCATTATAGTATTGAATTTAGACAATTGAAAATAGTTTTTGGAATGTGTCCATCACTGTTTTCCCAACAGTCGTTAGGAATTCCATAACACTGCTAGGAATTCTTAACCGTCGTTGGGAATTCTGCCTTTAGGAATTCCTGACGGCGGTTGAAAATTCCCAACGACATCCAGATTTCCAAACAGTGTTTGGAATTCATAATATTTTGTAGATTCAATGTACCATGAATTTAGAATATTTGTTTAGGAATTTAATTATAAATTTCTTATGCATTTGAAAGGTGGGTTGCATGGATAAAGTCCAGTTTGTTGTTTTTTATGGCGATGAATGGAGTAACAGTGGTGGGAAGTTCAAATATCAATATGGAATGTGTAAAGTAATTTCAGTTTCAAGGGAAATATCGTATAAGTCATTACATGACATCGTATCTCGTCTTGTTGAAACCAATCCAAACAAGTCCTCCATCAAAATGAAGCTGATCTTTAATTCACCAGAGGCTTTAGCACCTTATCGGCCTGACGGCCGTGGTTTTTCATTGTTATTGGGTTTCCACGTAAATCTTGTATTTATGTGTGACATTATTATTTCTTCATAGACATTGTTATTGTTTGTTTGTTGCTATTCGACAATTTTTCTACATAGAGATCAATTGCTACTGGCTAAAAGGAATCCAATTTTAGAATTTTCAAGTATCATTTAGTAAACAGGACACAGCACAGTTGAAAGTGGCCATTCATGCATGTAGGTCCTACAATTGACCAAATTGTTTTTCTTGGAAATATTTTATTAAATAGATGTTCAGTGCGTGAAATTTTTCTACAATTAATAATTATATAGAACGTTTTTCAAACTCGTACTTGAACAACTTGTAATGGCAGACATCTCAATTCAAACATCAATTTCTCTGGACTTTTTTGCATCAATACGTCTTAATTTTCTTACCACTTGATATTAATGCACCGTTTGGTGCTTGGGATTGGATTGGACTATTTTATAGGATTGGATTGGATTGGATTGAGATGAGACTGAGATTATATGGGATTGGATTGGACTAGACTGGACTAAATTAATACTATACTGTGTTTGGAGAAACATGGGATTGGACTGAATTAATACCATGTTTTATTTGGTGAAACGCAGGATTGGACTAAATATAATAATTTTTTTTAATTTGATAATATAAACACATTATTTTGATAAACTCAGATACAAAAATTTGACAAACCCAGATCATCAATAATCATCAATCTTCATCAATAAACTCAAATCCAATTAGTTCAATAAAATAAACACATTATTTAAATAAAATAAACCCAGATCCGAAAATTATTCATCAATCCAGATCTAAACACATATCCTACATCAATTTGACAAACCCAAATCATCAATCTTCACAAACAAATATTATCAATCAACACACTCAAATCTTCCACTCCAACACAAATCGGATTTCACAAAACACAAAAAATTGATTGGCGATTTCACAAAAATAGAAACAAAAATGCAAACTTAAGAATGGCATTTGAAGGTGTCATCGATGCACAGAAGAAAAAAAAAATGAAGTTGAAGATCGGTCGAAATTAGATGAAAGTGTTAGGCTGTTCCCAGGAGCGGAAACGGCGCTTTTTAGGCTCTCTTTATCTCGGGACAATTTGTGGCAAGGATCTTGCCCTGGTGTTGTGTGTTCTAGTTGCTAGAACTAGTTTCTTGTTTGCTTAAAAAAAAAAGTAGATGAAAGAGCAGTGTTGATTCTTGAATGAGGAGTGATTGAGATATATTGAAGAAAGAGGAGAAGGAGAATCGATGGGCTGATGTCTGATGATGTAAAAGAGAGAGAAGAATTTAATGCGGTGGGCCATGTGCAAATAGTTCTAGGACTAGTTGTCCTGTCTTCCAAAATTGCACCAAACACCGGATTGTGACTAAAATAGTCCAATCTGAGTCCAATCTGATGTGTCAAACATGCCCTAAATGGAAGAAGAAAATGGGGGTGGACAACTGGACTTCTTAGCCACATTGAACTCCACTGCCGTGTATGTCTCATGGGGTAAGGGTAGGGCACATCACATGGGTGACATAAAAATATACTACTGTACACAACTTTCACAAATTTAAATTTATGGAGACCGATGTTGCTAGCAGTAAAGAAACAAGATATGGTGTTGCAAGATAAGAATTATGATGACTTTGAACTCCACTGCCATGTAATGTTTGTTTCAAAAAATACTTTAGAAGGATAAACGGTTGGAATTTTAAAGCAAACAATTTTTAATGAATCGACATCAGCCATATAAGATCTCAATCTAAAGAAATTTTTTAGATGCACTTGTGCTTCAAAGTGTTCCTTCATCATCACTTATATCATCCACAACAAGTGTGTTTCCCATTTAATTATCCTGAAATATAACATAAAACCATAAAATATTTATATCAGTATAAATGTTTTAACCGAATAAGTAATTTAAGGTGATATTTGTTACTGTAGTTCAGAATTCAAAACGCTGTTTGGAATTCCCAACAGCAGTTGGGAGTTCCTAACTGCTGTTGGAAATTCCAAACGGCAGTTAGGAATTCCAAACAGCAGTTGAGAATTTCTAACAGCTGTTGCGAATTCCCAACTGATGTTAGGAATTTTCAACTGGTGTTAAGAATTCCCAACAACAGTTAGAAATTCCTAACAGCAGTTGGGAATTCCTAACTGTTCATAGGAATTCCTAACACCAATTAGAAAACCAAAATCCATTTCACAATACTAAACCTAAAAGTACACAACCACTACAAAATCTAATCCAAACATTGAAACATCACTAAACTCAGCAATATAGGAACTCAACCAATCGTATATGGTGAACTAATGGATATAAAGTCAATAATGTACACATTACTATCCAAAAACAATGAGACACAACGAGCAATAATTGACATTGGGAAATGATAAAAAAGACTTGGGGAATTTCATAATGGAAAAATGTATCACAATTCACAATGCCAGTTATGTCACTGCATCTAGAAAATCTATGGTATGTCTCATTTAGACCAGCATGGCAGCATTGCATATATATATATATATGGATAATATATTTCAACAATCATACGAATCTGATGATTGATTATGATTATTTTCTTAAAAATTAACATCAGAAACACAACTTGAATCCAACCTAAAATCTGGCAACCTTGTAAACTAGTTTTTGATTCATCAATTATTCTAGAAGGTACTAAAAAAAATAAAGTGATTAAGGGTAGAAAAAGAAATAAATTCATCATCTTTGGTTTTTTGTTTTCAATGAAAGAAAAGACGAAAAAAAAATCACATTATTCATCACTTAATCAACTAATCACACATATGCATATACACAAACAAAAAAAAGTAAGAAGATGTGTTCTATCATGTACAGATAAATTATGTCACGAATTAGACATGGTTGGACATGATTCAACTTTATTAGAAACAAATACACAACAAAAACTAAGAAAATACATGTTCTCTCAAGCACAGGAAAATTTTGGAACGAATTAGGCATGATTCAACTTTATAAGAAACAATTCTAACCATGCTTCCTCAGCATTTGTGTCATAGTTATAACTAGATCAGTAGCAGTGACTCCATTGCGCAGTTTTCCAAAATGCTGGAACCGAACAACTCTAGTCAACACCATGCTCATAGGCTATCATCATTAAAAAATATGACATTAGAAACAAAACACTTAACATAGGTGATAGGCAAAAGTTCTAATTCAAATTAGGGAAGTTCTACTATCAAGAAATTTTTTTCAAACTCAAAAAAAAATAAATAAATAAATATGGTTCTAATTCAAATTAGGGATTTTTCAAACTACACAAATTGAAGCACAAAGCTTTAAAAAAAATCCATGGCAGATAGGTGGAATTACCAAACACTAACTTTCACTAATTTCGAATCTTTGATTGGTTTTTCAACTTATACACTATAGCATTAGGCCATTAAATTGCTACTAAGTTCTACCAAAATTTCTACTTCTACAACACCACTTGAAAACTGTAAAAATTCTAAACAAAACAAACCATAATCCATCATCGTTTACAAGATCTGAACAACCCAAAACGTTCCACCTAACCATTTAGAGACATTATTTCACTACAATTTGAAACAATCCTAAAACAATTCAAAAATTCAACAGTGGTCCCTTATTTTCCTCAAACAAGCAAGAATCCATTTTTTATGTTTCAATATCCATAACCAGTTCCTTGAATTGTTGTTAAAATGATACAAAATTTTCACTTTATAACTTGGTTAATTTTATACTATATCAAACAACTGTTACATTTTGATCGGGTTACAAAATTTTAGTTAAATGAATCAAACAACAACAAAAACAGAAGAGAAGAGAAAAGAAAAAACCTGCGAGTTTCTCCAACTATTGGATCAGTGTCACCCAAGGCTTCGATATGAAGTTAGTTTTGCAAGTTTTTCAAAAAGATATTAATTTTCAACTTGAGCCTCCCAAAGGGGTTAGTTTTCAATAAAACCCTACATTCTGAGGCTTTATGTCACAATGGACGATCTGTGTACTGCATTCAATTGCATTCTGAGGCTACTTCTCTCATTATATGTCTTTTCTTGCCATTCAATTGCAAGCATCTTTTTGTAAAACTTGCTATTGTTGTTATCACTTCTTTTCCACCTTCCTTGAGAACTCAAGCATCGATCGAGGACTTCAAATAGTTGATTCTCCTTCAATTCGTGTACAAAATATAATGCTTAACTTCTATCTTCTTTCGAGTTGGTTGAGCAGATTGGTTTTTGTCCGATTAACAGTTCAACAAGAACAACTCCAAAACTATAAACGTCATTTTTATCTATAATTGGCTTGACTAGAACTATTTTGAATCCAGGTATCCAAAGGTAATTTGTACTTAATTGGTCAAGTAGGTTTGATCAATTGTTACAGATCGATCTCAAAGTCCCAAAGTCAGAAAATTTAGCTCGATATTTATCATCCAAAAGTGTGTTTGTAGACTTGATTTCCCAATGATAAATAGGTATAGAATTTGATGAATGTATATAAGAAAGAGCATTTGCGACTTCTATGGCAATTCCTAAGCCTATTTCCCATGTGATCGGAAACTCCTCTTATTAATCATGTATATAGTGAGTAAGGATAGGCATGAGGGCCTATTGGGGCGTGGGAGAGTTTCCCCACCCCCACCCCATCCCCATTCCTCTACCCTCCCCCCACCCCCACCCCCACCCAAAAACCCCATTTGGGGGAACTAGGGATATGGGTGCTTGCGAGGGAGGTTCCCTCACCTCACCCCCATGTCATCGGAAACTCCTCATATTGATCATGTATATAGTGAGTAGGGATAGGCATGGGGGCCTATTGGGGTGTGGGAGAGTTCCCCCACCCCCACCTCATCCCCATTCCTCTACCCTCCCCCCCAACCCTACCCAAAAACCCCATTTAGGGGAACTAGGGATATGGGGTGTTTACAGGGGAGGTTCCCCTCGCCGCCTGATCTCAATTTTCAATCCGAAATCTTGAATTTGGAAATTGAAATTTGATCATCTCAATCTTTCGTTTCATCATGTTTTAATATCCAATCCAAAAATAATCAAAATATCTGATCTAATATATAAAATTGATTTGATCTAATCCAAAATAAATACATAAAATATAAAATTAATTTTTTTAAATATATATATAATATTTGGGGGGAATAGAGAAATAGAACCCCCACCCCCATTTAGGAAACGGGGAAAATGGGTGTGGGGAGAGGTTCCCCTCTCCCTATCTACATTTATGATTTGGGGGTCAAATTCGCTCCCACCCCCAAACCCCATTTAGGGGTGAAATTTGCTCCCAAATGGGGGTGGCCCCATGGGGGAAATGCCCATCCCTATTAGTGAGAGAGAGTTCCATTAACGATGGACTCATAAACTACAAGAGGAATTTTCGTCTCCAAACAACATCTAAGTAGCTTGACCACATTTCTATGATTAATTTGTGATAAAATTACAACATTTTAATGTTGATAAGTTTGATTTCTTAATGTGGACATCCACTCACATTGTTTTGAAACATTGAATAATATTTTCATAACAAAGAGTTTATTTTAAGTGGTGCGAGGTAGGGAGTAAAAAATCGATCCTCGCTGTATACTTAATGCAAGTTTTATTATCTATCATCGTCCTCATCTTTCCCCTACCAAATTAAAACAATTCCCCACCTTATAAGTATGGGTCCCCGTGGAGTCTATCCCACGGTTATTTTGTCATCCCTGAAAATGAATCACTGAATCCATTTTCAGTTATTATTGGACATGGAATATGAATTGGATTTTTACTTGAATCAGTCCAACTCAAGCACCACAGACACAATCCAATTCGATCACGTTCCTATCAGGACATCCTTATATAACTTTATCAAGATATTGAATGTGAGACACTCATTTATAAAAATGATTTGACAAGTGCATACATACCAAGTTAAAGTATGTAAAACGAGTGGTTCACATTCAATGTCCTTATATAATTCTATCAGGGCATCCTTATAGGAAAATTTCCGCAATCCAATTATCGAAATAGTTACTCGATATTTGATTTGTGGTATTCATTGCAATTGGTTGTTTGGTTTTAAAGATGGAGAGATGCTTCAGTACCTCAGGCTTAAGAGGTGATGTGGCACGCCTGACCACTAATTTTTCAACACATCATCATATTTATAATTACCTCATAATTTTCATTGCCAACTCATAAAAAAGCTTGTCCAGTCATTAAAAACTTGCCAACTCAGATATCTGAGTTAAACCTATATAGCAACTCATTGTCTTCTCCCTTCACTGATGCGCGACTTCTCTGCAATCAAAAACAAAATTTTCTTCCTCAAATACTCAGCAACTTAAATTCATCTTCTTCATTCACTACTTCTCTGCAAGATCATTACCAATTTTTTTTCTCACACTTTTTAAGTTATTTGCTACTTCTTAAATTCAGACTTCTGTACATCAACCTCTCAATTTCACTTTCGTTTTAATGGCAAAATTTTCACCTCTGCATCTTCTATTTCGATTCTATATTCATTTCGCGATCTCTTGATTTTTTTTTTTATTTGGGTATATAATGGAGACTCAATTTTCATATGATTTGTTGTATCGCAATTATTGGATTCAATATTATTGGTAGGTTCTTGCCTTTTTGATGAATGATTGAATTTTTAATTTTTTTTTTTTAGAAGCAAGCAGAACCATTAATGATTATCATTAACTACAGAAATATTCATAGTACAAATCCACCAACAAAACAAATCCAAAATTTATAAAGATGAAAAATTCTCATCGAGTGAACAAACAATTGTCCATATAGTAACTCAGAATACCACACCAAGCTAACCAAATACAATGCAGTGAGGTTCAATTCTCTGCCAAGATGTCAGTAATTTTTAATTAAGGCATGGTGTCCTCCTTTGAATGAGGACCTATTATTCAATGTTGATGGTGCTTGTAGATTAGCGGAGGGGAGTGCTGGGATAGGAAGGGTTTTGCACAATTCCAAACAAGGGGTTCTGTGCTCTTTTTCTGCTTTCATAGGGCACCTGGATACCATCGCGGCTGAAATTTATGCTATTACAACCTATGACATTCGCTCTATGATTCATTCTTTAGGCAACACCTCTGTCATTTGTATTCCTAGAACTACAAACTCATATGCAGATACCTGTGATTAGTCTTTGCTTTTTTATGGTTTTGCCTAGTTACCCTGTTTTTCAGCTTCGTTTTTTAGGCTTTCTAGGTGTTTTCTGGTTTCCTTTATGTTCTTTTTGTTTCTGCTTTGCTAGGCTATTGGTAAGGCTGAAAAAATGTAAGAGTGGTTCTATTGTGTTTTAATACAGATCCTTCTCTAAGGCCTACTATGTCGGAGGTGGTTAGTATGCTCAAATCACAAACAATTGTTCAAGAAGCTGCATCAGATCCTAGCATATATGGTGATGATTTTCAAATTAAACAAATCAAAGGCTGTTATTAACAGCTGCATGATCAGAGCTCGAGTGTTTATAACACTTTAGAGTTGCATTCTAAGTTTTAGATATCAAATGATTCAGAGTTGTATTCAAAGGAAAAGTTACTTTAAAAGTAACAAACTCTATAAGAAAAATAATTCAGTTGGTATAACAAACAAAATAAGTCAACACTTGCTCTTAGATATCCCAAAAATACTAAACTAAATCATAAATAAAACCTAAAATTGTCAACACTTCATTCCATCAATTCTTCTTTTTTGTTATGGCCGTCAATTCTCTTGACTTGGAAATTGATTAACACTAGGAGAATTTGAAACCTACATCACAATTTTGTTATTATTAAAAAGCAATTATTATTATTTCCTCTCATAATGAACACACAAAAAATATGAAAAGAAAACAAACCTGGCTTAAATGAGATATTTGATCATTTCTTTGAAGCATGCTTGTGAAGCTAAAGTTAGAACCAACCTGAGAAGAACAAAAATATATATATTATCTATTGTAAATAAGAAAAGTAAACACACTGCATACATATTAAACTACAAAAAATCACACCTGATGATAAAAACTTAAATTTTGAGATACAAGACTTTGTTGGAATATTGGATTAGTAGTTGTTGCATGATACGTAGTTGCCGTAAGATGAGGATTTGTCGCAGAATGATGATATGTAGTTGTTCCATGAGAAGGGTCACTCACCAATTCTTGTATCTCTTTTCCTGCATATATTTGTATATATTCTTAAGAATGAAACAAAGGCAATTGAAAAATAAAATTTGACATCAAGTTAGACAATGCATATATACCTTTTCCTTTTGTTGTTTTCCGTTTTCGCTTCTCCAAATTGCTCTTCAATCTAGCATTTGTTTGGCCTTTAGTCTTAGTAATCGGTGGATTCAAAATTGGTGGCTCACTACTAAGAAGATCGTCATGCAGTTGCTCATCCACCTTTTTAAAACATTCCAACATACTAATAGTTTCACTATCTTTCTCAAGTAGCTCCATTTCCTCTACTAATTTGTTCTTAACTATCTTAGTTCCAGAAACAGTCAATGAAGCTATACTAAAGAAATTATTTCCTTCATGCATCAATTCAGACAGGCTTAATAATTGAATATGTTTCTCATTGTTACTTAATGAAACCGAACTTTCACAACTCACAAAATTTCCCTTTCTTGCCTCTTTAATCCATCTCTTCAATATGTATTTTGATGGTATGCTAGTAACATTATTGAAATCAAGCACCTTCAAAGCATGACGACATAACATCCCCATTGACTCATATAACATACAACAACATGAAACATCGCAAGAAATATAATTAAAAGAAACTCTATAAGCTTTTTCTTGCCCATCCTCATTTGCTTCATATGTATAAAGCTCACTATCATTATGAACTTCATTCATCCTCACTCTCATACAAATTATTAACTCTGTTTAAAAAATACTAAACATTTTGTTAGTATACACACGAAGTCCATGAGCTAAGATTTTACTCCTTACCTTTAGACGATGTACACCATGTTTACATCGATAATCTTCTTCTAACTCTGCCAACCGCATCTCTTTTGTTTTTTTCTCATAATGATGAACAAAGTTAATGAGATCCATCGTTCTTGTGGAAATTTGACGGAAAACATTATTTGTGCTCTCACTTCTTTGAATAGATTTTATGTTTGCTAAAAACGTATCCATGGTAAAGATTGGACACCATTTCTCTCGAAGCTTGTATAACTTTTTTAGCCATCCATGATCTTGAAGTTTGAAAGTATTGATCATATCATTCCATGAAGCTTGAAATTCTCTTTCACTAAGACACCGGTAAAAGCATTTATTGAATTGCTTCTTGAACTCAGGCTTACCATAAAGAGCTGAAAGATGTTGCGCAGCATTCTTGGCAATATGCCAAGTGCATAAGCGATGACGTGTCTCCAGAAGCATTTCTGTAATTGCATTTTCCATTGCTTTATCTTGATCAGTAAAAATGGTTTTTGGTTGTTTATGTCCTATTGACTCCAAAAATGACTCAAACAACCAAATGAATGACCGGGTGCTCTCATCCATTAAAAAAGCACAACCAAATTACACATTCTTCCGATGATAATTTACACCCACAAATGGTGCACAAATCAAACTATACTTATTGGTGCGGAAAGTGGTGTCAAAGCACACAACATCACCAAAACAATCATAATCTAACTTTGATCTACTATCTATCCAAAAAGAATTTGTCATTCGATTATATTGATCAACTTGAATTGAGTAAAAAAAATTCGGATCTTCACCTTGTTTACACTTGAAATGATTTAATAAACTTTGTGCATCCCCTACTTCCAACATCTCATCTTTCTGTCGCTGCAAGTAATTTCTCGCATCTTTCTTAAGAAAACCAAGATTCTCAGCACCGCCTGCTTCATTTGCTAAATAGAAATAGGCTTTTGTCGGTCCTATACCAGCTCCAACCATAGAACTAACGACATCCCCATGAGCACAAGATATTTTTTGACCCGATCTTAAAAATTGTTTTTCTTCAGATTTAGCTAGTTCATGATTATGTTCGGAGTTGACATGAGAAATTGTCCATACTCCATTATCCACAATGAATCGTATCATAGCCTTGCAACCTGTTCTTGTGTCTAACCTGTTCAATTTTTTTACTTCACACAAGTCTTGGTCTTTGTAAATACCTTCTTTTGAACAAACAAATTCCCTTTGTCGAATATTGTTTGTTGCATCTCTTCGAATATGCCATTTACGAATACTAAAACCCTTCTTTAAAGCATAGGCATTGTATAAATCGTAGGCTGCTTTATCAGAGTGAACTTTCATTCCTACTTTGAGTTCTCCATCGTCCTCCCCATTGAACGTGTCTTCCATTTCTTATACAATTGCTATAAATAAAAATTCAAAACATGTTAACGTGACACTTTTTTTCATTGGTGAACAAAGAAATAATCATTCTATATGATCTGTATATCTTTTCCTATCCTATAATGTTAGATATACAATATTTGTTAAAAAAAATGACAACTTAAAGAATAAAAAATAAAAAATAAAACAAATAGCAGAGAGATTCAGAGAACTTAAAAAAAAAAAAAATATGAAAAATATATATATATAAGAAATACTCATCATATATTTATTTATATTTTTCTATACTCTTTCACTCATCCTATAATGGCCAACAGAGAATTTTTTTTAATGTCAACATAACAAAAACAGAGTAGATTCAGAGCACTCAAAAATGAGCAAACAACTTTTAAAAAGAAACAATAATAAAATAATAAACTTTAATATATGTAATAACAAAGTGTTGAAAACTTACAGATTTGAATCTCTGGAGAAGAAGAAAAGTGTGTGAAAGTGGTGCATCAGTGAACAAAGGGGACGATGAGTTGCTATATAGGTTTAACTTAGATATTTGAGTTGGCAAGTTTTCGATGACCGGACAAACCTTTTTATGAGTTGACAATAAAAATTATAAGATTATTATAAATATGATGATGTGTTGAAAAATTAGTGGTCAGATGCGTCATATCACCTTTTAAGTCTAAGGTCTTGAAGCATCTATCAGTGAAATAAAGAAATAAATAAATAAATTAGAAAATGACACCAACTAATGAATGCCAACTGCCACTACCCTATCTCATCTTACAAGTTACAACACACGGTACACATGTCTAACCGGTTTCTTTCAGTCACCTACCATTGAATGCCCAAATTACCTCTGGTTTTTCCAATAATTTCCATCATGTACCCTACATATATTTAAATTACAAGAAATTCAAAATTAGAAGAAGGGATGTATATACCCGAACCACGACCTAATGATTTTTATTGTCATGGACCTATAGTGTGTATTTTAACAACATTGATGCACTAACTTGATGATTCTTATTTACAGGTATATGATAATGTATTTCAGTACTTAGAATTTATGATTTCATTATTCAATTATTAATTTATTTTTAATTCAATAATTGAGAAAAATAACTAAATTGAAAGTAAATGTATATCAATTGGACCATTTTTTTAGACTCTTGTTTTAAAATAACAATGGTTAGACGTTGAAATTATTAGATTAATTTATATCAATAAAATACGTAAAAATATATATATATATATATATATATATATAAAGTAATTATTTTGAATTATTTAAGTGGGATTTGGGAATTGATTTGATTACAATATGAATTATTTTTCCATACCACTCAAGTTAAATTCGTTTCAATTTACTTTTCTTGAATTTTTTTTTTAAATTGTAATCGAACATGAAATTTGAAACTTCATTAAAAGAGAAGTGTTATTGTTATATAAACAAAATAATTTGTTTGAAATTCATCTCAATATTTATGAAAATTGATTTGTTATTATCATATTATACTCTCATGATCCATATGATAATTGATAAATTACTTGTCACATTAATCAGGATGTATATTATTATTATTATTATTGTTGTTGTTGTTGTTGATGATGATGTTATTAGTATTATTATTTTAAAAAATAGCTATGAAAATAATGACAATAAGAAATTTTATGAAGAAAATTTAAAAAAATATAGTAAATTCATGATTGAAAAATAATTTTCAAAGTTTAACTAAAAAATTCAAAATTAATAATTTAATTTAAATAAAACATTATAAAATTAGAAATTTTCAAGTACAGACCTTACTAGCAATATCATTTGCCTCTTATGAAAAAAAAAATTCATGCTTCGGAAAAAAATTGTTAATGAGGTTTTTTTTTTTTATTTTTTTTATTTTTTATTTTTTTTTATGGATAAATATAATATGATTTGAAAAAGAGAAAAACAATTGAAAATTTTTTCTCTGTGAGAAATAATTTTTGTCTTAATGAATGTAATTTTTTTTTTACAGAGTATATTTAATTTTATAAATTTTTTATAGGAAATATCAAATTTCATATAGGTTTGGATAATGTTTGTATTCGTAAGTTTGATATCGGATAATTTGTCATTATAGATTGCATATGGATTGTGAATTTATATAATTAGACATAAATTATAAAAGTGGTTGTATTAGTATGACAATTCATATTATTGTATAGGGCTTTATTAATACTAACATAATTCGTTTATCCACCCTTAACAAAGTGGTTAGACATTTCTTCTCCGCTTTATGATAGGTGTTTGAGTCTCATTTTACTAGTTAAATCACATTGTGTGATTAGATCTCCCGTTTAAATCACAATCTAACTAGTAACTAAAATCATTTCATTTGACGAGATAATGTTGGTCCGGTGGTAAACCCTTCACACTTACACCACGAATTTACGGGTTCAAGTTCTCCTCTCTCCCAAAAAAAACTACGAATTTATGTAATAGTGTAATGCTTAAAGAAAAAAAAAATTTAGGGGTGTGCGGTGGATCGGATCCATTGGATTATCCATTATCCAAGGTCCAATCCGATCCAATCGATCCGATTGGATCAAAGAAATTACTAGAGAGGAATCCGATCCGATCCGATCCAATTACATTTAGATCAAAACATTCCTAAAATTAACAAAATCAATAATTATTCATATGGTACTTCAAATAAAATTAACAAACTAATAATTAATGTAAAAGCAATACATAATTGTACACTTTTAAATTCAAAAGAGCAATCCTACTTTGTCCAGATTTGGTGTCTAAATCTGGTGCCAAAATGATGTGGCAACACTCTAATCCATTCATTTAAATTATACAAATCTAATACAATCTAAATGAATGGATTATAATGTTGTCATATCATTTGGGCACCATATTTAAACACTAAATTTGGACATAGTAGAATTATTGAATTCAAAAAGCTTAAGAACATCTCCAATGGTATCCTAAAAGTATGAGAGTAATCAAAATTTGATTATTTATCCAAAAAACACTACCCAATGGAGTCACTAAAATTTAGCAATAGCAGTTATCAATAATCAAATTTGAAGATTGACTTTCAATCATCAAATACAAACTTAACCTAAAACAACTTTTGTTGTAATTTTATTTTCTCTCTCATATGTGGCTTTTTTTTTTCTCTTTTTTTATCTGATCACCTATGTATCTCATCACTGTTTCAACACCAAAAGTAAAATTCGTCTTTTCATTACGAATGAATCAATACCCATATCATACATATTCTCTTGTCTTTTATAGTTTTTTTTTTTTTTTTTTTAATATTTTCGACCTCAAAAATTTTAACGTAAAATTCGTTTTTTCATTACGAATGGATCAATACGCATATCATATACTTTCTCTTATCTTTTATACCAATAGAGATGCTAACAGTTTATGAACTTTAAACATAAATTCTAAACACAAAAACATAAATAAAATTACCCTAAGAGCATCTCTAATAGTATCCTCAAAAGTATAAGAGTAGTCAAAATTTGATTATTTATCCCAAAAACACTATCCAATGGAGTCACTAAAATTTACCAATAGCTTTAATCAATAATAAAATTGCCTTTTCAATAATCAAATTTAAAGATTGATTTTCAATCATCAAATACAAACTTAACCCAAAATAACTGCTTTATCATAACAAAATACAATAGCATCCAAAATTTACTCAATGTTCATGTGTATAAGATAAAATAAAGGGAGTCGATACTGACACCCATAAAACTTACTAGTATACCCGTATTTTATTAAAAAATTTAATTACAAAAATATACCAATAGAAATTTAGCAATAAGAACAATTTACTTTAATTAAAAATAAACTAAATACTATATACACTCATTAATTACACACATATCTTCAATTATATTTCATTATTAAAAAAAACTTACTTTTCAAAAAAAAAAAAAAAACTTATGATAAACCCTAATTAAACTCTAATTTTATTTCAAGTATCAAAAATTCTCATCATCACATGATTATCATATTACACACATATCTTCAATTATATTTCATTATTAAAAAAAAACTTACCTTTCAAAAAAAAAAAAAAAAAAAAACTTATGATAAACCCTAATTAAACTCTAATTTTATTTTAAGTATAAAAAATTCTCATCATCACATGATTATCATATTGTTTTTGTCTTTATTTTATATATAGTTATAAACTCTATCAAAACACAACATATATTTTTTTTAACTACAGCTGTAAATATCAACAAATTTTTATTTATTTATTTTGAGATAGTCATAGTCTCATAGTTGTCAATAAGATTTTTTTTTTTTTTTTTTAAAGATAGTTGTATAAATAAGAGAATTTCAAATTGAAAATCTTTTGATCCCATATATATTCTCTTTTATAAGGCTCCTACATTTGAGATATTTCCAAAAGTAAATTGGACAATCATTAAAAAAGGATTTGATTCTAAAAATAATAATATTATTATTATTTTTTATAAATTGAGTATGGCAATAATTTAAGAGTGTTTATAAATAATATATATTAAAATGAATATAGTTATTTCAATGAGGGTACTGTTGGCATTAGGATGAGTGTTTATAGTAATATTTAATTTTTAAATTTTAGACATGGGTGTACTTATAAAATTGGTGTACTAATAATTTTTATGGGTATCAATATATGTACCCTAAAATAAATTGGCACAATATAAATTAAGCTTTATATTTTGACGAATTCAGTTGATTTAGCGGATTTTCATATGGAAATCTAAAAGAGTGACGATATTTGCACCCCTTAAAAACTATATGTACACCCCAAATTAGTATGTTTTTAAAAATCCAATAATACCCTTGAGTAAAATTCCTAAAAAGACTAATTGTTTGTTAATACACTCACAATTAATTATTAATTAGTTTCATATTTTAATCTTTTGTAATTTTTTTCCTATTAATGATTTGATATTAACATATATCATAAAAACTTTTTTCATTTTAATAAACTCTAGATTCTCTTTTAAATATATTTTCAATCTCTTTTAAGGAAATACAAATTGATTGCTAAGTATGGAAAATAAATCAAAATCATGAAACAAAATTGGTTTTGAAAAAGTAAAATTTTAAATTAATTTTTATTAGGAGAACAAAATATTTATGTATATAAACAGACTATTACATTAATTATATTATCTGTATAATTTTATTTCTTTTAAACACAATTTATATTTTTTTTTTTTAAAATTTCTTTTTATCAATATTATATGTTTTTTATTGTAAAAAAAAAAAAAGACGTTCTTCAATTTCATCGAACACCTATCTTTTTTTTTTTTTTAATCATTTAGCATCTATTTACTTCCACTTCACTTGAGAAACGACACAAATCTTGCATCCTTACAACTCTCTCAAATAAAAAGTGGTTTTTTATTTTATTTTTTTTATAAAAAAAATCATCAAATGGATTTTTAACGAAAAAAGGAGTTTGATTTTGAAAAAACCAAGAAGAGAAAAGAAGTAGAGAAGAGAAAGAATAGTAAGAGAATTAAAGGTAACAACAAATTAGAAAGAATAATAAAATTGATTAGATAACATAATAATAATTATAGGTGGTGTATACTTACAAAAATACAATACAGTATAATTAAAGAAAGAGTATTTTTGGCCTTAAGTGGGGTTTATTTACAAATTAGATAATTTTTAAAAAATTTAATAGGTGTGATTATGAAAGAGGTGTAAATACAGTTTTTGAAGGGTGTCATTATCGCCACTTAATCTAAAATCCGATCCGATTCAATGGATTTTAGAATTTAAGATCCAATCCAATTATGTCGTAAAATCCAATAAAATCCAATGGATTAGATCGAGTCCAATGGATTGAATTGGATGAGATTGGATCGAATTTGCACACCCTATGTATTGTACAAAATAGCACGAGGGGCAAATAAGGTATTAAGAAAAATAGAGTATGGATTTGGCTCCTAATCCTAAATAATAACGTCCAACTACAAAAAGTAACCCACCCACCAAAACCAAACCAAACCAAACTAAAGTCCCACTTCATCTAATCAGATTAGTTCATTTGTTATTTTGTCTGTAAGCATTAAAAATCGTTTCTTAGAAGCAAAAACATAAAAAGGAATCATTTTGAGTTGTTTTTATAAATCATTCAAGAGCGAATTGTTGTTGTTGTTGTTGTTTGTTCCGCAGAGATCTTGAATTTTTTTTGAGATGGCAAGGAAGAAGATCAGAGAGTACGATTCCAAGAGGCTTCTCAAACAACACTTGAAACGTCTTGCTGGTATCGACCTCCAGATCTGCTCTGCTCAGGTACCCATCCCATCTCTCTTATCTGGGTTTTCTTTGGAATTCTTGTTTTCTATGTTGATCACTTTATGGGTATGACCATCTTATTATTATTGTTGTTGTTGCTGTTGTTGACATATTGATGATGCAAATTTTCAATTTTGATGTTCATTTGCAGGCATTAATGGTATATGTGTGTTTTTTTTAATGAATTTGTGCGTATATTTGTATGTGGGTGTGGAGTGTGGAGTGTGAAGTGTGTTTTTTCAGCTTAAATGATAACAGTATGTGGTGATCACTGTTTTTTTTTTTTTTTTTTGTGTCGTATGAACATAATTGAGCTTTTAGATTAATTGAACTCCCGGGATTGGATGCGTCACTTGCAACATGATTTGTTGATATCGAGAAGAACAATGACTACCCATTGCTAAGATAGCTGGTATTGGGAAAATTTTGGTTCATAATATTGATTAGTTACGGAATCGTTTGGTATAAAATTCAAATACTGTATTTTTGCTTTTGTAAATGAGGGATACAAAGAATTTAAGGGAAAGGAGTTTTGTTCAGAGTTTAGAAATGCAATCCGAAAACACTGGCAAAAGTTGGAAAATGAGAAAAAGTAAATTTTTGACAGAAATCCATTTTTCGGATACTATATCTAACATGTTTTTGGATATTATATAAAATGCATTTTATGGTAAGAATAAGATTCAGGTTCTTGGATTGTATCCTAATCTTTGAAAATTGTTTCTTGTTCAATCAAATGCTCACAAGATTTTTTGATGCTCTACTGTTTTCCATGTAATTATGTTTATATTATGATTATGTAATTGAAGTAGATTACTGTAAGGTAACTTCAACTGTGTAAGTTACAACTTACAAGTTGTTAAGGGTTTCGAACTTTCGATTTGTTGTTTTTCTGTTTTTAGACTCCCTAGATGATCACACGGAATGGAGCAAGGGAACTAATATATTCGATGTGCAATGAAGCTTTAGAATAAATTTAACCACCTTTTATGAATATAAAGATAGAAACTTTTATTTTCTCATTTTATTGTAAGGTTAAGATATAAATCAAATTGGAATTTGATCTTGTTTTCAATTGTTTATACTGGGATTTATGGTATCTTTTCCTTTAATTAATTGCTGAACGTGTCATCTAAGTTTTCTTTGTTGTAGTGTTTTCTTCTCTTCAGAAGTAAAGGGAATAAATGTAGATAACTGATTGTTCTATTTTTGTGTTGTAGGTTACCGAAGCTACAGACTTCACTGAGTTAACAAACAAAGAGCCATGGCTTTCATCCTCAAGATTGGTTGTGAAACCTGATATGCTGTTTGGGAAGCGTGGGAAGAGTGGTTTGGTAGCTTTGAATTTAGATCTTGCTCAAGTGGCTGGATTCGTAAAAGCACGACTTGGTACTGAGGTGATTAATGAATCAAACAAAGTGGAAGCTGCTCACTGTTTATTTTTGTGATTTCATTTCAGTGATTTGTGAAATTGGTTTCTTTATTAGGTTGAGACGGGAGGTTGCAAGGGGCCGATAACTACTTTCATTGTTGAACCATTCGTCCCTCATGACCAAGAATATTATCTTTCACTAACCTCTGAAAGGCTCGGCTGCACCATTATCTTCTCAGAGTGTGGGGGTATTGAAATTGAGGAGAACTGGGACAAGGTATGGACGCACGTTTTATCCTAAACAATTCTTACTTGTGGCTCTAGTGTTCTTTTTGGCCAAATTTATTCTTGACATTGTTGGAATTGGCTTGAAAACATGACATGTATTTGAATTCTGATTTTTGCAGGTGAAAACCATATTCCTTCCATCTGAGAAACCAATGACGCAGGAGGCATGTGCCCCATTGATAGCTACCCTTCCTTTGGAGGTCAGTTTTAACTACGCTTTACTTCGTTTATTATCATTTTCAATCAGAGGTGAACTTACAACTTACAAGTAGACATGACCACGGTTCGGTTCAAACCGTGGAACCAAACCGTAACCGTAGGCCAAAAACCGGAACCGGAACCGAAATTCCGGTTCCAATTCTTGATCCGGACCGGAACCGTAAGGCCTAAGGTTCCGGTTCCGGTTCCTTAAACTAAAAAACCAGACCGGAACCGGAGGTTTAGGTTCTGGAACTGCTGGAACCGGAAAACCGGACAGGAACCATGGTACTGGAACCACCTACTAGGCGGTTCTGGTTCCAGGTGTTCGAAACCGAAACCGATCCGGAAACAAACCGCGGTCATCTCTACTTACAAGGCCAACCTTTTGTTATTGTTTGATATAACATGTGCAAATATCAATTGATAAGTTCTTTTTTCCAACGTGTCAAGTGTGCTATGGACATGTTTAAGTATTAGATTATTTTCATTGTCCTTGGTTTGTTCTAATTTCTTCTCACCTAGTATGTGCTGACTCTACTTATATATTATTTTAGGTTCGAGGAAAAATCAGTGACTTCATAATGGCTGTCTTTGCTGTATTTCAAGGTGTGTAATGTTTAAGCTTTCAAATTGCGAACTCCTATTTGTGGAACATGAGAGGTCACATTTGTGATAAAGATCTAGATTCCCTCCACTAAAGCCTAAGCAAGTTACTTTTATATGACAATTATTTAGATTTCGATTTTGTTCTAGTGGTTAGGTACTATCAAAAACTGATTTAGTCATCAATCTTATCTTTAAAGGGTGTAAAGTAATGTAATATTTGGTTATTCCATTGGACGAGGAGAGAGAGAGAGAGAGGTTTACTTTTTTTTTTTATTTAAGCTTTTGTTCATATAGTACTTTTAATTGTTAATACATGTTTGCAAGATTAACAATGTTGATTTCTGACTTTTATCTAATGTTCTATGTAGATCTCGACTTCAGTTTTATAGAGATGAATCCCTTTACCCTGGTGAATGGGGAGCCATATCCACTGGATATGAGGGGAGAATTGGACGACACTGCTGCCTTCAAGAACTTCAAGACGTACAAACCTTCTTTTTTTTTTTGTGGCTTTTGTATTCCAAGACTCTGCACTGACATATAGTTGTGCAATCTAAATATATTCCGTGGAGCATCTTGTCTCATCTAAATAATTTTGTACATTTAGGTGGGGTAACATAGAGTTTCCGCTGCCTTTTGGAAGAGTCATGAGCCCTACAGAAAGTTTTATCCATTCATTGGATGAAAAGGTATTTATCAACATGTTCTGCTCGTGGTTATCTGGAATTTGCCTCTGCGCTGCAGAAGACGAATGTCTTTATCATCTTCTTGTTTAACATTGCAGACAAGCGCATCTTTGAAATTCACTGTTTTGAACCCCAAAGGACGTATATGGACAATGGTAGCCGGAGGTGGTGCTAGTGTCATATATGCCGATACTGTAAGTGTGCCAGCTTATCATACATTCCTCTAGTCATCCGTCTCTTCTCTGGCTGAACCATGTGCATAACGAGGCACTTTTGACAATATGGTTGTGAGGTTTATTATCCATTGGTTTTATTCAAAGAACGTAATCCTGTTTCGATTTAATTAGGTTGGAGACTTGGGTTATGCATCAGAGCTTGGCAACTACGCAGAGTACAGTGGAGCACCGAACGAGGAGGAGGTGTTACAATATGCGAGAGTTGTGATTGATGTATGAAATTTGTAATTTTGGCTTGTTTCTAGAACTTCAGGTTCTCTACAATTCTAAGCAATTTTGACATTTCTGGTGTGGAACAATTTACTCTCTGGTGTTGCAGTGTGCCACTGCAGACCCTGATGGCCGTAAGAGAGCCCTTCTAATTGGTGGTGGCATTGCTAACTTCACTGATGTTGCTGCAACTTTCAACGGGATTATTCGAGCTTTGAGAGAGAAGGTACACTCTCATTGAAATTATATCTACTGCATTTCAATGATGTGGTTCGTCTTCGTTTTGTTCAACTCTGCGTACATACAATTTTCCTTCTTTGTTCTCCTGACATAGGAATCCAAACTAAAAGCATCAAGAATGCACATTTACGTTCGAAGAGGTGGTCCAAACTATCAGACTGGTTTGGCAAAGATGCGTGCTTTGGGAGAGGAACTAGGGGTACCCCTTGAGGTATGACATAAGTCCATTTCCACAAGGATCCTATAAGACTAAAACTTTTACTTCATTCTACAGAATGGTGGACAAGTTATGTATTCTAAGTTTTTCTGCTTTTGTAAATGTTTTGCAGGTTTACGGGCCTGAGGCAACGATGACTGGCATCTGCAAGCAGGCAATTGATTGCGTCATGGCAACCGCATAGCTTCACTGAAATTGCTCTTTCTCCTTTGTTGAGGTGTGAAGTGATGAGAAAATAATTCAGGTTTCTAGGCTTCCTTGGGAGGCATAAAATGAATTGCATTTGCTGTAAACGTTTATTGAGCCTTTACTTCTTAAAATTTTGAGAACGGACACATTTTAATATTCATGTGTTGCTAATTTGTTGCAAATGTGTTTCAGTAGGAAAAACAATTCTTCTCTTATTCATGTTTTCATATATATATAGTTTTTCTATTGTCAGTTCGTCCTGACAATAAATATATCAGAACGAAGAATATGGACTATAGGTTATGGAAAAGTTTTGAGAAGTGAATACGTTTTGAGAAGTGAATACACTTTGAGCCAAAGTATGTAAATCTAGTGATCCACATTCTTCGTCCTGATATATTTATTGTCAGGACGAACTGATAATAGAAAAAATGTATATATATATATATATACACATATATATACATACAATAGTGTTCAAAAGTGCGCACTTGTGGATTTTATATGAGTGCATTGAATGTGAGTTATTGGATTCAACTACTTTGACTTAGACTTAGACTAAGCAAAAGTAATTGAATCCAACTACTAACATTTAATGCATTCATATATTTACATAAGTGCGCACTTATGTGAACACCACCGTGTATATATATATATATATATAAATGTTCAAGTCAGTACGTATTGATATAACTTTATATCAGTGCGTTGAATGTGGATCATTAGATTTACATATTTTAACTCAAAGTGTATACACTTGTCAAAACTTTTCCATAATCAGTGGTCCACATGTATTGGTACTGATGTAGTTACATTTATGCACATTTATGTGAACAGAACCATGTATATATATATATATATATATATATATATATATGACATTTCAAGTAATTGATCCCTTACTTTAACTTCGATAAAAACCTTAAAGAAATAACATCGATTTTTATGAATTTTGATTCAAATTTTTTTGTGGACTATAAGTTTAATAAAATCTACTTATAAATAAAATTCGAAAATTTTTCAAGAACTAGAAAACACAATAAGCATAATATTGTGTTTTAGCATATTAACTATTTCTTGTCAAAATTGAGTGAAATATAAATATCATTTTGTTGTTCAAAGTAAGACGTAAAAATACATATAATATTATTGTTTTTGACACTATGGAATTAAGTCATTTTGAAGTTTAAATAATTGTTCATATAAAAATTTTACAGTATATTTCATATTTTTAAGTATTCCATTATTGAATTTGTATAATTTTATTATTAAAAAAATTAACAAATACTTTTTCATAAAGAATCATATAAAAAGATCACAAAAGTTTTTTTTCACGATGCACATTAAATTTAATAAATTTAGTGTGAGAGTTTGTGAGTCGTACTGATTCATAGACAAATCAAATGATTGATAGTTAAGAAACTAACTCTCTACCGGTGACCTATTTCCACCACTAAGGTTTAAGCATTGGTTTTTGTAAATTTTTATCTCACATTTGGTCATAAAATCTTAAAGTGTGGGGAGTCATCTCCTAAAAGTGGGAGTAGCTCTCTTTTTGGACGTGAGAGTTGTAGTTCATATGTAACCTTATTCTAGTAGTGGGAGTAGTATTTCGTATTTGTAGGGTCTAATCTCACCAAGTCCCGGTAGTAGTTGTAATTCTAAAAAATAAAATAAAATAAAATAAAAAAACTAACTTTCTAATGTTAGTGCATACTGAGGAAAAAAAAAATTATATATTAACCAGAGCTATAAATACTTCATGGGTTCACCTATCCCTATATAGATATATCATCAAATCATCTATTAATTGAAGTACTTGTTATAATATATGTGGATTTTACCACATGTATTATACACACAAATATCACATAAATATCTCCCTAAATATCTCTTATAATATCTTATATAATAACTCCCTAAATATCTCATATAATATCTTTACTTAATCTTTTGTAAAAGTCTGTAAATAAGACTTATGATTCTCATTTGTAAAGATTGTTTAGCTGAAGCTCCAGATATATCAATACAAGTGTCTATCAAATCATTTCATATGTTCTTCAATTGTTCTTCATATGTTTTTCATTTCTTTTACAACACGTTATCAGCACGACTGTATAAAAATAAAAAGGAGGTGATTTAATTACATCTCAATATTCTGAATCTATATATATTTCGTATATAAGATGGTTTTATCGTCAACGGAACATATATATGTATATAGTTCTGAATTTATTCTCTCTAAATCCCAATATTCTGAATATATATATATATATATATATATATATATTTCGTATATAAGATGGTTTTGCCGTCAACAGAAGATAATATATATAGTTCTGAATTTATTCTCTTTAAATCTCAATATTCTGGATCTATATATATTTTGTATATAAGATGGCTTTACCGTCAACAGAACATGTATATATAGTTCTGAATTTATTCTCTTTAAATTTCAATATTCTAAATCTATATATATTTCGTATATAAGATGGTTTTGCCGTCAATTGAACATATATATACATATATATATAGTTCTGGATTTACTTTTATGCATATGGCAGGTGAGCTTAGCCTTCTGGAATTGTCTACTTACAGAACATATGTACCGTTGTGGAACTGTTATTTACAGAATATAACAGGTGAGCTCAACCTCCTGAAATTGTATTTACAAGACATATATATCGTCATGGAACTGTTAAATTACAGGACATATATACCGTTCTAGAACTGTTAAATTACAGGATATATATACCGTCTTGGAACTATTAAATTGCATGATATATATACCGTTCTGGAACTGTTAATTTACAGGACATATATGTCATTCTGGAATTGTTTATTTTTTGCAATATATGAGATTGGGTAGACCGACTAACAAGAACTTAAAGTTTATGGAATTATGATATTTTAGTCGGCATAGTTTTGAAAATCGATGAGAACCTGGAGTTCTGGATCCAGTGTTATATTCATGAATGACATACTTCATTATTTGGAACCTGGGGCTTCAAATCCAATCAGAATCTGAAGTTTTCTATATTTTATTTATGAACTTATAGTTCATGGTTGAACCGGAAGTTTGAAAAATCATTAAAATCCATGATTTTATTTTATCTCATATATATAAAGTGATATGTTTACATATCATTCATTTGAGAAAAAATATTTACCCATCCAACAGAATGTTGTGAATATCATAAAAGAGATTTAAGATCATAACGTATAATGAATTTGGAAATAATATTTTATCCATTTCATTCATATCCAACAAGATGTTGTGAGTATCATAAAAGAGATTTAAGATCCTAACGTATAATGAAATTGGAAATAATATTTTATCCATTTCATACACATCTAATAAGATGATGTAAGTATCATATAAAAGGATTTAAGATCCTAACGTATAATGAAACTGGATTCAATATTTTATCCATTTCATTCGTGTTTAATGCTCCTGGAGAACAAAATTTAGAGTTGCTGAAAAAAAAAAAAAAAAGAACTCTAAGATCAGTAGTCCAGTTGATAGTAGATGAACTTGATGAACATATGAATGTGATGGGTGTTGGATCATCAGATTATCTGTTTTGATATCACCAAACCCCGATCTGGGTTTACTTCTGGTTTGGTGGGTTTTTAAACCTAGACCTATCGCCCTTCGGGTTAATGCCATCTCGTTGGCGGGCTTCACCGGTTTTTGCACCAGCCTAGTGTATATTACGGTGATGATTAGAGATCGTTGGTCATGGCCCATGATCTGGTCGAAATCGGTCACAAAGCTCGTTTTTGCTCTTGGCCACTTTTGGAGAATTCGATATTCTTAATGGACTGTTTTACAGTTATTTTTGGGCCATTTTATAATTTTAACAAAAATTTTAATCAATTTATGATTACCAAAACGTATTGGTCCAGTTTGCAATTTTTAAAACTTTTGGGGCTGATTTATAATTAATAACAACTTTGAGGGACCTTTCTGTAATTTTATAAAATTAGGGTCAGTTTTGTAATTTCTCTTAAAAATATTTATAAAAAATAAAAATAAAAAAAGAGGAAAGGGGGGGTGGGGGGTGGGTGTGGATTATTATCATTTCACAAGAGATATAAAATGACATTACAAATAATGTCCATAAAATTCTAGAAGGAAAAACATATGTCTCACTGAGAATGCAATGACTCATATAATTCTGCGGAGTCAGAAATGTTTTATGAATTCGGTTTCACCGAGAGCAAATGTTACTGATATATTAGGTCCAACGGTTCTGATAGAAAGTTTTGGAAGAGTCATGATATTGCTATCAAACAATACTAAATTATGTATCAGATCCAACGGATCTAATGGAAAATTTTAGAAGAGCCACAATATTATTATCAAACAGTATTAAAATTGTGTATCAATGATATTTTATATCATTCAAGTATAACATAAAGAAATCTGCTTAGATTAAAGAGATATAAATTTATTAATGTCATATTAAAAACTATGAATAAAAAAAAAATGTTGAATATATGTGCATGATTCAGGTCAGAAACTCATTATAGAAAAGCTGTGTGATTTATCATCTGAATTATATCACTGATCAAAAAGGGGTTGTATGTGGATATATTCATCCACCAAATAAATCATATTATTATAAAAGTTGGTTTTTGAGTCCCCATCATTCAATGGGTATATATGGATATATTCATCCACCAAATAAACTCTTTTATTATTTTATGTTACTAAAATCTAAATGATGCATCTATATGATGGTCACATGTTTGTGCGTTATCAAACCATCTCCAGTTGAGATCGATGTTCAACATCCATTTTTCGCATATACACATAATCAAAATGGGTGAGTGGAATCAATTATCAAAATGTCTCCAGGTAATTACGAGAACTTTATTATTCATTTACCAATTTTTATATGGGACATTCTATTTTACATGTTAATGTAGTCATCTATGTCTCACTACTTATAATCATTATTTACCATTACAACTTGTAATTGGTCATTGACTTGCTCACATTTTTAAGATATTTGATTGTGTAGTACATCTTCTTATTTCATCTTTGATCTCTCTCATCTTTATCATGATCTAAGATAAGAATTACATATCATTATGAGATTAAATATTGATTTTGATTAAATCTTATGATTAGATCATTTAAACTTCTGATAGTTTATATTTTTACTCACAATCTTTATATCATTATATTGATTAATTTCCAGATGGAAAGTTCCTCCAGAAAAAGTAAATGGAAAGTTACTCTTATACAAAATAGAGATATCAGTTCGGTTCTCTAAATATATATATGTGTGTGTGTGTGTGTGTGTGTGTGTGTGTGTGTGTCTGTCTGTCTCATTTCAATCTTTGTATCACTCAAATACGAAAGATAATTAATCATCAGATAATTATTAATTTGTTACTTGATATATTAAAGGTAACAAGATTTTATAAGTTGTCATCTCATAAACCCCGGTCGGGTGATTGTTCTTAAAGAATGATCAGAGTAAATGATAATAAATAAATCATCTGATGCATATCATAAGCTTATGAATCTTTTTGAAAGATATTGTTATGAGGATCCTAATATAAACAAAACTCGAGTTATAAATAAATCAACTCTGAAAGAGTCTGATATATCTAATGAGACACAAGTCTATGAAATGACTAAATCCATTGAAAATAGAAGAAATCTCAACAGAAATACAAGTATATTGAAATTGATAAAATTTCTATACTAGCCTATGATATAACTAAATCCATTGTAATAGAAGAAATCTCAACAGAGATTCAAGTATATTGAAATTGATAAAATTTCTATAAATCATATGAGAGAAATGTGGAATCATAAAGAAACAATCATTGATGATGTATTTTTATACACAGTAGCGCTACTGAAATTATAAACGATAATCATGAAATTCATAATATCAATGATCATATACAAAAGGCATGATTGGCCTAAGTGAAAATAAGCAATTCAAGAAGAATTGATTTCATATGCCAAACATAAAGTATTTAGACCAATAGTACTCCAAACACCTGGAGATGTCAAACTAGTTGGATATTAATGGGTCTTTATATAAAAAACATAATAAGAAAAATGATATCGTGAGATATGAGACATGACTCGTAATACAAAGTTTCTTACAGAAACTTAGTATTCACTGTTGATGAAAACGATTACGTTCCAAATTTTTAATAAATTTGTCTACCTTTGAAAGGCTTGAAATGCGTCTTCAGATATAATAATCATTTATCTATATGATTCACTAAATACAGATATTTATAATCCATGAAGGATTAAAAATGCTAAAATCATGTAAATCGAGATCTCGTAATCTGTATTTGATGAACATACAAAATTCCTTATATGGATTAAAAATAATCTGGACGGATATGGTATAACCATCTCAATGAATATCTGATAAAATAAGGGTTAATAATTATATTATATACCTAAGTGTCATCGCAAAGAAATCAGAATCCGAATTTACTATATTCACAATATATGTTGATGATTGTGGAATCAGAATCCGAATTTACTATATTCACAACATATGTTGATGATTGTGAAATCAGAATCCGAATTTACTATATTCACAACATATGTTGATGATATAAATTTAATTGGAGCTCTTAGGGAGCTCTTGAAAACTCTTGAATTTTTGTTAAATAAGTTTTAAAATGAAAGACATGGGAAATGAAATATTGTCTCAACCTGAAGGTTGAGCATAAATCAAATAGAATGTTTATCCATCAATCAGAATATGTTGAAAATATTCTAAAAAGATTTCATATGGATATTACTCCATAAAGCAAGTCTTTGCTTATACTCTCTCCAATCATTTATGATGTTATTTCATTTCATGAAATAAACATCTGTATACCCTAGTTTAGCAATCTAGAATATTGTTTTAAAAGAACTTTTATCAGGGGGAGCATCCCATTAGGGGAGGCATATCAAATAAAGTATATTAATCATATTACAGAATATGTGCATTGTACTATCTTCCCTTTCAATCAAGATTTTTGTCCCATTGAGTTTTCCTGATAAAGTTTTTAATGAGGCAATTCTCTAAGCACATCCAAAAATCATTTGATCCACATAATTATCATAAATATTACATTGATTCAATATATCATCGTATATATGTTATCTTGATCAAAAATATCATTATAAATATTACTTTGATCTTGCTAATCATCGTATATATATTACCTTGATCCAAAGGATTATCATAAATATTACTTTGATTCGACAGATCAATGGACATCTTTGTTCAGGTTTTTATCCCACTGGGTTTTTCTTAGCAAAGTATAAATGTAAGAAATGTTTTGAAGAAAACATTAACTATGAACATATTTGCATTGTACTATTTTTCCCTTTGATCAAGTTTTTTTCCAATTAGGTTTTCCTGACAAGGTTTTTAACGTGACAATCAAGGCGAGCAAAGTTCTGAATGGACATATGTACACTATACTCTTTTTCCCTTCGATCAGGTTTTGTCCCACTGAGTTTTCCAGACAAGGTTTTTAATGAGATGGTTTTGAGAACATCCAGCATCACAAGATCCAGGAGATCATTGTCTATATTTTACTTAGGTTTTATCCTATTGGGTTTTTCCATAGAAAATTAATACATGTGGTATAAATCCAATGGGGGTGTTATAATATATGTGGCTTTTATCACATATTTTATACACATAAATATCTCCCTAAATATCTCCATAAAATATCTCCTATAAATATCTCATAATATCTTTGTTTGATCTTTTATAAAAGTCTATAATTAAGACTTATGATTCTCATTTATAAAAGATGTTTAGCTGAAGCTCTAGATATATCAATACAAGTATCTCTCAAATCATTTCATGTGTTCTTCGATTGTTCTTCATATGTTCTTCATTTCTTTTACAACAGTACTTAATTATTTGACAATCAAACAACATAGCTTGTGAATATACTCATAAAATCTCTACTCGAAAAGTCATTTCCAAAAACACACCCTTTATAATGTAATAAAAGTGCTTTTTTTTTTTTTTTAATTTTTTTTGAAAGGAAATATCATTAAAGTAAATTGCAAATGTCCTGGGCAATCACCCAAAACAACATGAACCACGTGGAACCTCTTCCATCTATAACCTATTACAATCATAAGTCGGACCTAATTTTGTAAGACTATGAGATATTGGCTTTTCTGGAGACAAAAACAACATTACATCCTAAGTGAGTAACTAAAAAATTACAGATATCACTTATAATCAAACCAACACCAGAGCAAAGAAAATTATTGCTGTTAATAAGATCAACAATCACCTTGGCATCCGACTCTAAATTGCATGGAAATAGCCTAGAATCATGAGCAAAAATCAAACCCCTAAGCATCGCTATAGCTTCCGCAACTGGAACTGAAAAACCAGTCGAGATCGGTTGCACACTAGAGAATGCATTTTATTAAAAAAATAATAAAAATAAAAATAAAAAATAAAAATTCCTCAAAAACGGTGGTCGCGACAATCAAACAAAATTATAAAAACTCTATACCGTAAAAGCTTAAAACTAAAAATCTATGCTCAGCAGTGGTCCCGGCGGGGCTCGAACCCGCGACCTTCGGCTCATAAGACCAACGCTCTAACCAACTGAGCTACGGGACCTTTCGTTCATTTAAGCCTTTCTTATAATATTTAATCTATCTCTTTACACGAAAAGATATATAGACAGGCCGAATTTTTTTTTCTTTTCATTTTGGCTCGCTTCTCTCCTCTCACACTATGTAATACACCACCGCTCTCTTCCATATTTTCACTTACAAATTTCTTGTATTTTTTAATCTCCATCTTCAACACCACTCCTATTTGCTCTCTCAACTCTTCCTCTTCATCCATTTTTCTCGCGCTTCAATTCGACCCCATTTTCGTCCCTTTAGAAAAAAAAAAAACCACCCCAAAAAAAATATCGAAACGCAAAAACCCTAAGTAGCCGACCCGGAAAGCAGCTGCCGCAAGAAGAAGCGATTTCGGGCTCTGATTCGAGTTCGAAATCTGGGTTTTTGGAGTTAGGTAATTTTATTTATTTATTATTATTATTATTTTTTTTATAGTGTTTGTGAGAATTCTTTGTTTTGTTAGAAACCCTAACCCTAGTTTTTTTCTTTATGTGTAGTTCGTGAAAGACGACGAGATAAGGCTCTGCGAATTGGGATTTTTTGTGTTCCGTGGATTGTCCAAAGTTTTCGTGTTGAAGAGTAAGCAAATTTTTGTATTCTTTGATTTTTATTGCCATTGAAGTGATTATGAACTCTTAACTTGATTTAATTTGAATATTCATCAGAGGATATTTGTTTAAAAAGCACTAATCCTATTTGAGGAGTAAAGGTCTAGAGCGAGAAATTTAAATTTGTTTTCTTCTAGTTTTTTGGATTAGGTATTTTTTTTATATGTAATTATGAGTTATATAACCCTAATTTTACTTTTAAATCATAATCTTTCTTGATTCTGTAACTTTACGTTTTCTGTGTTCTTGGGTGACTAATTAGAGTACAAACCTTAACTCTAATTGAACTTGAAATTTCAATTCTTGTTTGAGATAGTGAGTGATAGGGTTCTTATAGATGCTTAATGTCTTTTGGTTGAAACCCTGAACATAGTTTACTCTCTTTAGAAGGATGAATGGATGATATGCAAATCTTAATTGGTGGTGTTTTCTGCAGCAGTGCAGCTAATTCTGTAACTTATATGTTCTCTGCTTTGCCTTTTGGCTTGGAGATAAAATACATTATATCTGAAAATATTGTGTTTTCAAGTAATTTTAGGATGCTAAACATAGTCCCAGCAGTGACTGGGCCTAAACTTTTCTGGTTTTGGTCCAGATTTTCGAAGCAAAAAAGATATACAAACGAACAATAAAATAGTAATGAATGACAAAAGCCTTTCCTTGGGCTAAATTAATTAACCGTGGTTACATGTTCTTGTTTTTCCTTTATTTACTTCTTGTATTCTTGTGTACAGACAAGCAGCGGAACCAGTGAGGTTTAGTTAAATGGCTGAAAATCGTAATGGAAACGCCCAACCTGCAAATGGAACTGGAACGGGAAATGCTTATTCTATTAATTTGGAGACCTTTAGCACTCGATTGAAAACCTTTTATTCACACTGGAAGGAA